>OY759243.1:8082821-9282821 GCA_963662185.1 Eilema griseolum
CGTTTATCTATGTTCCTACAAGGTTAATAACGTTAGATGACCATGTTGGTCATTTAACAGCTTTCGGGTTTAAGGGTGCTCACCGAAACAAAGAAATGACAATTTAACAAAATGCCTTTGAAGCAACAGTCAATGTTAATAATTAAGAACCATGGTTTAAATAAAATGAGTTAGAACTCAACTAGACTGCGTATAAGCTTGATTGATTACATTCGATTTAAAGGTTTTGTAATAAAAGAACCAGGGCAGTAAATACGCCCATGCCGCAAAAGTAGATTCGATTACTTGTCACATTTGACGAATGGAAAAAAGATTAACCTCTTCAAATTTAGATCTAAAGACTCAATCCTTAAAGCTGAAGGTTTCTTAGAATCTTTATAGAAACGAAAGTGGTAGGCTCCGTAATCATTCATCTGGCTGTCTCGTAGTGATCTTAAATGAAGATTTATGACTCAGTGGGTTCGATACAAGTGTAGGAAAAATTCAAGGTGACTTTCGTTAAATCGCAGATTCCAATCTTTATAGTTGAAAGGGAAAGGGTAAGACGCGTGAACCAGTGATCAAAAGCTCCAGTCTGATAGATATTGAATTAGATAATAGCTGATTAAAAGTAATTCATTGTGGTTCAACAAGTAAATAGTATAAAGTTCTATTAGACAGTTTGATAATGCTTTAGATCTTTATAATGAATTTGAATAAGTTTTTAACTTAACAAGAAGTAAGAGAAGAGAGAAGTAAAACCAGCTTCTGAATATAATTGGCAACTAACTATTTAGATACCTTCTACTAAAATCACAAAATGTATTCCAACCATGTTGTTATAAGTATTAACTGTAGACTACAATTACAAGGAAATAACTAACTAGTAAATGTACCTCATTTTTAAATATGTACCTAGATCCTTTCGTTCCGAACTGAGAAATTTTACCATATAAATAGGGCTTATTAACACGTACTCGTAAGTAAATCAACTGTGATCATATAGATATGCGTGACATAAAATTTAAATAAATGAGTGTAGAATGGGTGCAGTTTGATTTAATTACAGATAATACAATCTACTTAAAAATACACATAATGGATGCAACAGTGCACAAACTCTGTGGAATGCGCTTACACGTATCACTAATACTCTTTTATTGCACAGAGATGACAACCTTTAACAGCAGCTATGATGAAACGCTCCCACAATTAATGTCACATACTGCAATAAGTGTCAGAGCATCGTGGTATACTCCAATAGTTTCATCACGATCTCACGAAAAGCGAAAGCTTCCACCTAATTAATTGCTCTTCAAATAATTCGGATCTATGTTGTAACACTTTCATCAGCTTACGTTTGACAATTACGAGTCATAATCTCGTATACAAACCGCTCATTGTGCAAAGCGCGGGAAAATTTTAAATCGACCTTTGTTCTGGTGAAAAAAGTTGTGTGCGCGCTTTCATCTTTTTCACTTTTGTTTTTCCCATGAATGGTGACTGCTGAGTTAACGTTATGTGATTTTGTTTGTTTCCTTAAATATATAATTATTTTGCGTTTAAGAGCCTTTGTGTACTAACTGCGCGGAAATTACAAAAAGTGATTTTATGAGAAACAGTCACGCTAGTAATGCTATTATAACATTTATTTTTATATTATATCAGATTACTTGCGTTGTATCTGTACTATAACAGTTTTCACTAAGGAAGGAGTTATGCAACTACTAAAATATATATTTGTGCTGATTCTAGCAAACTTCCACTATTTTAAATTTGGGTATAAGTAACACTTCAGGATTATATTATTGTTTGAGAAATTATGTTATTTTTTACAGGTGTTTTAACTAATAGGATCTATGAGGACTTACTGAAACTTTCGACTCAAGCTAATCTCACCCGTATGAATCGAATATCACCAGGTGTACACTGGCACAGCCTCAAGCATAAGCCTTCCTCCTGGGGTCAGGTCAGACGGTTTTTACTCTAACAAAAATCAAATAAGCCAAATAAAGAGAAGGAGTCATCGACCTCTAAAGTATAAACTATGTGTGTCTGCCTTTCCGCTATGCACATATTGTTGTAAACTGTTACAAACAAATCCTAATGTGAATGGCCAATATAACTGAACAAACATGGAATCCATTGACACAATAGCCATTTATACGCGGCATAATAGATACATTGAAACGTATAATGTAATCACTTAAACCATCGCGATAGCTAAACACAGAAAGATAACTTGTAAAGTTTACTATTCACCTCTAGAATACCAGACGTTGCTTGCAGAAGCTATACAAGCAGTAAATTCTATAGGAGTTAGATATCTTGGTTCTACTTTGTCGTAAAATGAAACAAAGTAAGATATTTCATGACTTCCAATAAACATTATTGAGGAAACAGTTACTTTAACGTTTGTGTGAACCTATTACAAATAAATATTTATTCCCTTATTGTTTTCGTTAAGACCCCCAGTAACTAATCTTTGGTTTAAGCAATGGACTTGTGCGGTAATTGTTTTAAATTTGCGGACTATTTGCTCAGTGAAGTTACATAACGTTATGAAAACAATAGGTGTGATCTCATGTAATGGAAAATTTTAAACAAAAGTATTATTTAATTAAATTCGTTTGTTACTTCATACTTTACTTTCTAGAGTATGTTTTTAGGAAAGGACGAAACATTATTGTAGATAACAGTGCAAAGTGTTACTGTCTGTAATCAGGAAATACTAGCTGCCCATTGTTTGTAACCAGGTACTAGTCGATTATATTAGCCTTGGGAGAATAACTGTAGGTACTTGAAGTTCTAGCAATTTACTTTCTTATAAGACTGCTATGAGGAAAACTAAAAAATGTTTTGCATTTGACTAACAATGAGCAGATGTGTGCCTATGTGCACTTCAAGAAAGCATGACTTCTTTTGGATTCAAAAAGGGACGGACATGTTTTGAACCCAGTAGTAGTGTTTGCTATATTTGGCGCTCGAAATAAGCTCTCTCATTCGTCTTATCCATGACGTGGTACCCCATATACTAGTCCCATCTTCAACTTTAACCAATAAGATCGTAGAGAAAACTTGCCGATAGCCAAAATAACTCATATAATTGAACCAAGAGATGCAAAAGACACAACAGTACCGTATTATCGGTCAGATCAGCTTCTAAGCTTTATTTATTCTAAAAAAAGCAAATAAACTCCGCCCTACAGAATACCGCGGCCATAATAACCTCGTGTTGTGTTCCCGACGGTGAGTAGAATAGCCAGAACTCACTGGAGGGTTTTTGTGCTGTCAGTGGAAAGACCAAAAGCTTCTCCTACTTTGTCTTTTACACTGACGGCACAGAAACTCAAGCTTGCAGGGTTGGCAGCGCGAGTGTGACTCTCTTGGTTTTGCACGCGTTCATAGGCCACGGTGACCACTTTCCATCAGGTGGGCCGTGAGCTTGTCTGCCACCTAAGTGGTATAAAAAAAATTAAGCAAAAACGCGAACTTCCAACTAATCCCACCATCTCCTTTCCTGCATAGGACAACACGTGCAGGCCTTAGATGTCACCCTCACACTGTGCAGAATATACGAGCAAGAACCAAGCGGTTCGGAGACTCTTTTCTTTGCCGCACCACCAAGACCTGGAATTCATTACCAGCACACGTGTTTCCTTCTTCCTACAGTCCCAGGCCCTTTAAGCGGGGCGTGAAAAAGCATCTGATGAGGCCGCCAAGCTGAGTGCCACCATTGTAGCACTTAGTGTCTGTAATGGTGACCCTCTTTCCTGAGACTTTGCCTTTAGCTTACCATCAGGCGAGGTGAGGTCAAGTTGGCGTGTCCTATATAAAAAAAAACTCATTAATATCAGTCGTTTTTGCCCTTCATATATCCACATTATTGTCAAGCTTTGAAGTTATGTCTTGGTATTTTCTCATAGGGTTAACCCACTTTCGATATTTTACAGGAAAAAAATATATTTTTACAAGAGTGTTTCAGGGGCCCCAACAAGATATTCGGGTTCCGAACCAATCTCATCTACAAGTCGCATGCACGTTAAAGTTTTACATACATTTAAATATATCGTGTCTACTATAATTACTACGATAGATCTACAGCGGTTGTGATGTAATCTTAAAGTAGGAGAGAAACTGCATGTTGCGTTCATACCGTAATTTAAGAACAATTTTTTGTCCGTCTAAAAATTGCATTCAACAGTGACAGGCAATTTGTGAAATGCACGCAACGAGTGACGTTACACGATAGTTTTGTTTGTTTTTTATAAATAAAGTGGGTTACTAAGTTAATATAAAGGCTTTTGTACCGACGTTGAATGCGTAGATTGTGTGAATTTATTGATTTGAATAGTTATAGTATTTGAATTGTTATTTAAATTTTTTACAGAAAAATAAAAATATTTTAAAGCATGTCTAACCGCTGTGTATCTATAGATTTTGAGCGTAAATTATAGACTCGATCCATCATCATAATATAGGATGTAAATAAATATAAAATATATATAATTGGCTGTTCTAATCGTGATACAATAAAATTTATTTATTGTCGATTTTTTTTTTAAATTATCATCCAGCGATTCTTTGAATATGCTCTAGAAAAGAAAAGACTCACGGGTCTGGATGGAAAAATAGAACAAAACACCTTTCAAATTGTGTTATGTTCTTTAACAGGAGCTTCATAGAGTGGCGATTCAGTCTCATCCTATCTTCAAATCAGAACGAAATAACTTTTAGAAAATAACTGTTGTCATTACTATTAAATGAAGCATTTAGTATGCTAACCTAAACGTAAACGTAAGACGGGTATAGAAGAATTTGAATAGTTTCTGGCGAAGATTCGGTAGCTCAGTGGTCAGAGCGTTCCCCCTGTAAGGGAAAGATCGCACGTTCAAATCTCACTTGGACAGTTATTTTTTTTTCTATCTTAATCGATATTGTTGTCACTGTTTCCCAGAAGACATAAATAAGTATATAGTAAAGTATGTCAAATACATGAAACAGTTAGTATGTACAGTGCATATTATACGCAGAAATAAATATTTATAAAAACCAATACAATTATTAATTTGCGACTGAAGGCCATTTAACACAGAATTGCTATTTCATCATGCATTCTTAGCTAGTTTCTTTCTACGCTAATAAGTCGCAAATAAACACACCAAGTTCCTGATCATGAACTTAAAATTTAAAACAGATGTTGCTTGGTCTCTAAAGCGGCCACGAGAGGATCACACAATGTTTCGGTTTTCCTCGTTTTCAGCTCCATCAAAGAATATCTCTGACTTTATCGATATATTTTAAATACACTTGCGTCAGTTTTGTTACAATCCAAAGTTTAATTTACTACTAACATTAAATATCCCTTCAGTATTAAGGTCTCCCCAGAATAACAACTATAAGAGCTTACAACTGCAAATGCTGCGCTAATTGCGACGAATTCTGGCCACTGTGTCAGTGGAAAACTGCGGACCGCCGGCGAAAGTACACGATCTGTTTAATTATCATTGCTTCGACAAATAAGAAACTTGATGTTGACGGATATGTGGTGCTTGCTTTGATATTTTATAATTAAAATGTGATTACAAATCTTAAGATTTTTTTGTTTGTTCATTAATTAAGATTGCTCTAGATAGCTACATATAATGATGGTATTAAAAACACACATTTATCAGCATACAAGAACTCTCAATACAAGCTAGTTAAATTATACTTGGACAGTTGTAGTGGATAAATTTTAGATAGCAGTTTTCATGTTGGTGAAATTTAGTGTGATTGAGTGTGTCCGTGGATGAAAAAAGGTATGTTAAATTATCAAAATACGCCAATTATCTTTTCTAAGATATACCTTAAGAAATTATAAAATCACACAGAGTTATGCTCCTAAACTATTATTACAATCACTTATCTATGAAGATAATTGACATTACCTTGTGACCAAGAATAACATACCCGGAGGTGAACATACAAGGACGGCCTTATAAGTGCACTAAAATAATGGTTCAGTTTTTAGTGTAGCATAAAAATAATATCTATGTTCATGAATAAGATGACAGACCGATTAACTAACAAAGACTTCAACTAAAAAATACCATAGTGTACCTACTGTCTTGTGCTTTTCCCGTGAACGTGAACTAGGGAATTAGTCTCTTTAATGAACGATCATCCTTCATCCAGTTTGTTCCAAATCGTGCTGGTATCTCCAGACCATCAGTATCAAAATAAACGGGATATTTACCATATTTCATTGTTTTGAGTTTCCGATATTTCCGATATCATGGTGCTTGCAACAGCGCCGAAATATCGGAAACTTAAAACAATGAAACATGGTAAATATTCCGTTTATTTTGATACTGATGTGAGTGACCATGATAGTTAATTCTTTTTTCCTTACGTCTTGTTCCCCAGTGTTACAAGTACAAGTAACTTTCTTTTTAAAAGTTCTGTGTAGTATTCTAAATTGTCTTTATGGCAAAACTAATTCTTGAAGATATTCATCATATAAGCCACAACCTTGCAGGTAAATTTGATTTGGGTGTTAATTGTTAACAACGATATAAGCAGAGTTTAAAAAACTCATTAATGTGTAATTTAATGTTACTTCCTCGTTTAGGGTCGGTTGAAAACAAAGTACAATAGAGTTATAAATAGCATTAAATTATTTAGGGTAACGAAACCCGCTTCTGAGTAAACTGGAAAAAAAATATTTTAAAACGTAACAGGTACACAATAGGTACACAGTAACTTACCTAACGGATAGCCAACTAAGTTGTTATGGAAGTCTTGTATCAAGATGGAGTTTAGATTAAGATTTTTCTTATTTTTTGCTATTTAATCCTTTTAAACAGTTAAATTATTGACTTCTGGTTTTTGAAGTCACAACAAAATTAATACAAAATCCAGAATAAAATATTAAGTCAATTCACATGTCTCTCTTTTTTAGCGTTATTCAGTCATGTCAACTATTGGTATTACCAGGTGCTTTAGATTATGAAATTTAATAGTTTCAAATTGGGTTATAATTTAAAAAAAAGTAGTATTATCTGCGATATAATAGCCTTGGCATAATATAATACATAATAATACAATAACCTCGATATAACGGAATAAAAAACATTCCAACATAACCAAATTGAAAGTAAATCCAATATAATGTTATACCTAATTCACAAATTATGAAGGTATTGTTTCTTCTTTATGACACACGGTTATATAATGGCCGTTAGTTGGTTGTGGAGCAACAAGTTCTTATAAAATGAACTCCAAAGGTATATATTTATACAAATCAATTTTCGTTCAGTTTTTTCATTCAGTTCAGCTTTTCTATGTTCGAATGTGCCAATCCGATCGACGAAATATCGCTCTATCACATAACTTTCATTTAAGAATCAGAATGTACGTCATGTGAGTGCTACTTAATGCACTCCTTTCTTTATATCTTCTTTATGCAGCTCCACGTTTGCTGTTAGAAGCGTTCATGGGCTACCCCTTATCAGCAAGTGAGTCATGCGCTATTTTAAAAGTACAAAATGATATTATAAATGTGCTAACCGTTAATAAAGTATTTATAATGTACTTTTGTTACAGGTACGAAAACTCCCACCAAACCACTACTGTCGCAACCTAATTTCGTGAGTATTAAATTGGCTCGTGAGTATTATATCTCAGCCATTACCGCAGGCACTCCTTCACAAATAAGTTAGAGTTTATTGATGTGTAATCTTCAATCGGGGATCGAACCTACATTTCTGCGATCGTTTTCAGGCCGTTTTTGGGAAATATACTCTTATAAATAGAAAATTGATTTCCTTATTAAATAAATCATAGTTCAAACGAATTCATAACTTTCACGCTATCACGCTCAGAGTCCCGTCAGCTCCAACAAGATTCTGAACACTGAATAAAAATGGGACAGGCTCGCAAGAATAGAAAGAAGAAAATGCGTTTCTTTTAACTTCCTGCAGTACATAACAGTTAACTTATTACAATAACTTACAGGACATTCAAAATATACAAACCTAATATTTATTCCTTGCAAATAAAACCATCTATAAAACTATTTATAAATTTGATTGTACATTATCATTTGCTGAACTGGTACCAAATGATAAAAGCTTAAACCAACAATTGTTTGTTTCTCCCTACTTCTAACATTTCTAAACGGCTACAGTAGGAAGCGCAGTTGCACATGCACAAGGTTGCAAGGTCTGTCACTGGCGCACCCAGAGCTGGTACGCCTTAGAAAATCATCGTTATTAATATCATGTTTTTACGTCTTTACATTGAACATAAAAGGTATGATAAGTTGTCATCGTGTTCTGAAAAATAGGTATTACTTTTGAATTCAAGACTGGAACTTAGTTAAATAAGGATATTTAAATACAATCATCACTTATTGGGCGCTGTATTTTATACCTTTTCTAAAATGGTATTAGAATTTTGTAAATATACTCACATGATCGCATCTTAATCTTTTTTCTTTCCTCCAACTATTTCAAATGACTGTGCTTGTAGTGAGTTTACGCCAGGAATATATGAAGTAAGAATTAGATCAATAGGTACGTATTCAGTTGCAAAGCATGCTGTGCTACCTATTGATAAAAAACCTAATACTAATCATTCTTTCGTAGCACTAATGACAAATGAATCACGTGATCAACATATCGATGCTCAGAGTCAGAACACATTTGCTATTGAATCATTAATTGAAACTCTATAATAGCACGTAAAACAATAATACAGTTGGTAAAATGCGAAATTTAGATACAGTTATAGAAAGTTAAAACTCACTATGACATATAACTACAACAGTATACCTATTACAAAATATTTTAGTTATATCGTAGAACAGGAAACATTAGAAAGAGAACACTTAGAAACTATAGAGGCATAGTTTAGAAACTAAGAGACGGTAATGGTAACTGTTACCGTTACAAACCCATTTAAACGTAAGCCCAAATACAAAAAAAATGGCTTAAACTGAGCTTAAGAATGTGCATTAGCCCAGCTTTGTTCACTGATTAGCTGTGCACTCTCACCTTGAACGTCCAAATCTAGTCTAGACACATCTAACTAATCGTCCGTCTCCAAAAGATCCGTCACTCTATTGATATGTTAAACCACAGAACTGTGTCGTTCCGACTTAGTGCATTTAGCTCAAGTAACGGGACTGCAGGCAACACAATTGTATAGCAAGGGCTCTCAAATTTGCTCCAAGTGATTTACAAGTTTGTGAAGTACGTATTTAAGTTTTATTCGGTAAAGTAATAGTTTTGAATATTGTGTTTTTGTTATGATATGATTTGTTACCTAATAAAGAAATATGCTGTATAGGTAAATCACAGCACTGATCGTAGGTAATGGCTTGTTTGAGGAACTTCTCACAAATAACATATTGTTAAATAGCTGGTTGCCCATAATTTTAAGACTACTCAGCATGGGGATGCTGTTGTCTCCTAAGAAAAACAAGGCATCCAAGAGACTACAGATGACAACATAAATATGTGATATGTTATATCTATTAGCCTAGATAGATTAAAAGAACATAGTATAGATAACACGCTATTAGTGGATTCCTAATTTAATATGTAAAAAGTAAGTATTAAGTTGGAGTTATCTTTTACTACAACAGTTTAAGCTTAACGCAATAAGTTTATTATTACTAGTTACTTTCACAAAAAACACAAATGCGTAATGTATTTTTGTGTTAAGTAAGTACTATTAAAAGAACGCCTGATATTATCTAATATTATATTTAACGCCTGCTTAAACAAGACTTCTAGCTGTGCTTTTAGTTCTAAACTAACATCACGTGGAGAGTAGTCAGTAATAGCACATGTGCTAATATTTTTCTTAAATTTAAAACATGTTTACTAAATACAAGCAGAATAAGTGGGATCTCTCTTTCAAGCACACAGTGTATCGCCGTCGATGGCAAAAATAATTCCACTCTTACCAAGCCTTTAATCAATTAAACCGTAATCTGGGGAATTTACGATAGATCTATTTGCTAACTCAGTAGGTAAAAAAGCTATATCTGCTCTGATATTGTAGACCAGAATAAGTAAATAATTGTATGCGGTATTATGTTAATCGATTACCACCAACAAGTGCTTAGTACCATAATAATTTTTCGTATGTAAATAATTAATTATTATTTGTCTTTCTATCTTATCTTATGCTAATTATACTTATCAATTCAATATCAATGTGTGCGACCATGAACAATCACTGTTCCAAACACACTAACGTATCAATTATTACGTTTACGACACATGTCATAACAAATTCAATGACTACTTCAAAACCATCATTTACGACTCCATTCAAAACATAAATATCAATAAAGCTACCCGTTATCTTGATACCGTATCAGATATCAGAGTAGCGTCCATTGCTATTATTCGCAATCATGGCTCAGATTCAATCCGGTAAGATTTCTAAACGCTCACAGCTAAATTTATACCACAATAACGGGCATTACGAGTTTTGAGAAGTGTGGTCCAAATGAAGGAATCATGTTCGGAACGGTGCGCGAGAGTCCGAAAACCATCTAGCTTTAATAGCTTTAGTCGTCATGAACTTAAATTGAGTTATTGCATCGACTTTTGTAGTCAGACAGTATATTAGTTTGATAATAACTGTAATCTAAAATAGTTTGTCTGTATCTTTTGTTTACACGTGTAGGAAGAGACACAATCGTATTTCTGATTAAGGTATCTTGCTAACTAGGACAAAGGAAATATCTGGAAAATCTCTGAATATGCTACTAAACCCGATAATCTTTGGCCATAACTTTTCTTTCATTATTATATGATTATTTGACTCGGTACAAAGACGGGTACTGAGGATCATCCACAATCCCATACTCACAAGCGGAGTGGGACCTTTCAGCCCCGGAGGGACTCTACATACACTACAGTATCTTAACTTTTGTTCATAAACTATATTTAGATGAAAACTCTTGGAGACTTTTTTTTATTAATGTTTGTGATTATTATTATTATATAGTTCGTCTAATAAATAAATAAATAAGTAGTCATAAATAATATTAAATATTAGTCGCTTAGGTTTCCTATTTGCACCACACTTCACAAAGATCCAGAGCCTATTTCTTGCGGCAATAATTCACCGTGGAAAGCAAGGAAGTGACGATGTACCGCCTACAATTCAATACTGTCGCGGTTCAATAATCTGCACTGGTTCAGTTTCAAAGGTATAAACGGAATTCATTGTTTTGAGCTTCACCAAATAATTCTGTTTACTTTGACCGAGATGTTCAAGGTGTCGACAAATGAATAGTAGATCTTTGGAATGAATGAAGTTTAGTGGTAGTAATGAAGATACTCAAGCAGTAAAAAGTACCACGTTTGGGTGATTTTAAAAAACATTCTATTAAAAAACGTAACGTAACAGGCAATCTAAAAGAGCACGTTTCTAGTTTTTAAGTTGATCTAAATAAAAAAAACGTTACTACGTGTTATTAACACAGAAACTTCAGGATCTGCGACGGTTCGCAAGTGAAGACAGGAAAAATGTGACAGGGTTAACAAAAACCATGACGTTATAACTAGTTCATCCAATTAACACTTCCAATGCGGGTCGACAAAGTTGTTTCTTAGAATCCCATTGATATACGCAGATAATTGTATGTATTAAGTGTTCGATGGATTTTATGGGTTAAACTAGTGGACTGACTAATTCAATGAGATAAATAAATACGTCTGTCTGTTTTACTATCTAATGTATTACTAAAATAATAAGAAATTTATGAATCAATAATCCTAGATTTTGTTGTAATGCAAAATATTACAGTGTAATATTGTAGTTGGATTATGTTTTCAGTATTCTACGAGCATTTAGGAAAAACAATCCGTCCCAATTGAACAGTTCGACTGGGGAAGTACATCTACCCTACAGGATATCACGGCTATAATAACCTGGTGTTGTGTTCCCGGCGGTGAGTAGGGTAGCCAGAGCTCACTTGAGAGTTTTTGTGTTGCCAGTAGGAAGACCCATTTCTGCACTGAAGGCACAGAAATCTCTGTTCTTACAAGGTCGGCAGGTTCATAGATCACGGTAACCGCTTTCCATCAGGTGGGCCGTGGGCTTGTCTACCACTTAAGTTGTATAAAAAAAACAAGTTGGTTGTTCACACGTTCCATTTGCAAATATCTGATTATTTTCTTATTTTGTTTTAACACGTAAAGCCAAACAAACTTGATTTATTAATGTACTACATGATAACAGTTTTATCAGGTTTTTAAAAACATCTTAGGTCTAGTTCTGCTACTCGAGATCTGTATCTATTTTTACATACTTACGTTAGATAATTTAGGTATACGATGTAATTAAATTCGTATTTATGTATATAAATTATCTTTATTACGTTACAATGCGAAATAAAGCTTTTAAATCTAAGAATGTTGTCAACAATAAGTCTATGAACTGGTTTTTGTTATTAGATGTTTGGAATATTTATTATGTTCTATCATCATTGTGTATTTTCTAACGTATCGTTCAACTGATTAATAAAAAAGAATAAGTATTTATTTGAAATAGGCTGACTGTGGGTGTGTTATAGATACCGTAGTTTAGCTATGGACGAAGGTCCGGTATCATACCGATAGATTGATAGCTTGGTTCAAGGTTGACAGAATTTTGTTTTTACGTCAATAAATCTCAATCTTACTTCAATAATTTAAATTCACTATATAAATATGATTGGATTGGGAATGAATTTTCTAGTGCGAAGGGTACTTTTCCTTCTATTTTAGTGTGTCTACTTCTGGTTGATATTCTATCGAAGTGAATAGTGTTCAATTTTGGATAACTTATATTTCATTTACGATAACAAAGAGACAAAGGTTCATAATCTAGCACGATGGAAACGATTTTGTCAAGCTCGCAAGAAAGAAAATCACTTTGAAAAAGACGTTACAATAATACAAATATGTAGGTACTAATATTGTTCAGAAAAGGCTGACGATAATAACATACGCTTCATAGGAGAGTAGAGCATATAAACGCTTTGAAGGTCGAATTAAGTTCATTGGCATCATTTAAATTACTCTAGAACGGATACTGAACTTTAAATATGCTACTACTTCCCTTGAATGAGTCTATCGTGAGGTTTTTTTATTAGCAATTTCATATATTATCTATTGCTCTTTACTCATTCAAAGCTATTCGGTGTAATGCTACTATTACCTGCTATCCGGTTTAACAGTTATTTAAATGTAATTACGCTACTTTTCGATCGCAGGAAGCCTGTCTCTCGTGACATCTCATATCCTTCTTCTTATTTATGTATAAGAAATCATGTAAGTATAGTGTAAATATAATTCAGAAGCAGGCCGCGGCGGTGGCGCGCCTGGCGCGCCTCCCCGTTTCCAGGGACGAGTTGGGGACTCTGTAGTCCCCACACCCGAGAAGAGGGCCAGATCGTGAGAGATGGTCCTGGGTCGGCCGGGGTGCGAGGGATATGCCTGTCAACCTCACCTTCGGCAACCAAAGCGACCCACAGGCGGCGTGCGTTTTAGTCGGTTCGAGTCCGACATAACCTCCTTCACCGGTTCCGGTGGGGAGGTATCCGTGGGGATTATGCGCACGTAAAAAAAATAATTGTAAATATAATTGAATATTTAGATGACTTATTACTTTTCTAAGCCGCGTGGCTTCTGGCTGAGTAGAATTTGGACCACCCCATCTTTTTTTATGCAGTGTCGTTCAAGGCGACTAAGGGATTGGGCTGTTTAACATCAGAAATATACAGCCCAGACTTCGCCAATAGTGCCCGGAAAACCGCAATAGCCTCACCGCCTATTACTTGAAACCGAATACAATGATTGGTGAAATGTGGGTGTTAATTCAAGCTCTGCCTTAACTCTCCGGGAAAAAAGGCGTGAATATAAGTATGTATGTACTTTTCTATTAGGTTTCAATTTACACACCCGTACGTTCGAATTTGGTTTTGAAAATAATTTTCAGTGTTTCTTTTCTTTTTAACGGTTTCTATCGCTAAAGTGTCTATTCTCAAAAAGTTGTGATTTTATTTCATTGAGTGATATTTGCGTAAACTTCAGACAGTATTATAATGAAAATTTAAAAATGTACCTATAAGAGTGCAAAAAATGTTAAATTAATATTTCCATGCGAAAATTAATACTGAAGTACCTACTTATAAGAACAATAGTTTTATCTTTATAACCTTAGCAATTATTAGATAATACCGAAATGCCTGAAAACAAAAGTTCTTTTATATAAAATTACCATAATGAATTAAACCTATCTACTACTAACTACATTTAGTTGAACGTTCTAGAACAGTCCCAGAAAAAGTATCATTTTGCCCCATATCTGTCACACAACCTAAACCATGTTGATAGGCCATGATTGACAACTTGTCTAAAACAAAAAATCTAATTCAATTACTTGAATTAATTGCAAGTCGTTTCGTTCATCCATTCACTCCTACACAAGTCTGACAAGAGAACAAACGAACTGAACTTAAGATGGTAAACGAGTAACAATAGAAGACTTTCGTCAATTTGTAACCTGTCATTGAGTGAATGGCTCAATGTGAATGAATGGACAGAGATACTTTCGTTTTGAGAACGTTTCCGCTTTTTCGGTACTTGTTTACAATTCTACTCAAGCTCTGTATTTAGAAAGATGAGTGTACGAATATTCTTCTCGTAGACGAAGTTTTCTAAAATTAACCAGACCTTTTCTATTTAGTCAAGCTATATTTATGTCAAAACTAATGATGCAGCTGTACCTACGAAAGGGACACAATATAATTTTAAATGGAAATTGTGAATTAAAGCTGACAATAAAAAAAGAGATTTCGAAGTAATTATTGAATATCATGTGCCTAAAATTATACATACATACATATAATCACGCCTCTATCCCTGGAGGGTTAGGCAGAGGTGAATTGACACCCACATTTCACCAATAAGTGTATTCGGTCCCACGTAATAGGGGGTAAGGCTATTACCGTATTCCGGGCACTATTGTTGACTCGAGCCATGCATCTGAGGCTGAGTCTAGGCTATATATATCTGTCTGATGTTAAACAGTCCTATCCCTTAGTCGCCTTGTACGACACCGCATGTGAAGAGATGGGGTGGCCCTAATTCTACTCTGCCGGAAACCACGCGGCCTAAAATAATGATTTAAAAACTTCTGAAAATAAAATGATATTATAAAACATTAGCTCGGTTGGTTTTAGCACACAAATTTGGCAATGTATACTAAATTTTCAATAGCCAAATTATCAAATTTCACACCCAGTAGTGTGATAAGTATGACTATGGATAATGTTTATTATCAACAATTAGTCAAGGTAAGGTATATTTCAACAGTGTTTCTCTGGTGAATATCTAAAACATATTTTTAAAGTTCAGCCTAACATATGACTACCCCACTAAACCACAAGAAAGAGAAAAGGTAACTTCTGTCGATCTATGCTATGCTAATAATGTTGAAATGGTGGTCCAGGATGAACGACCTGAACATAATTATGATTTTCTGCGTCTCGATTTAGGAATTGTAGGAAGAAGGGAACACGTATGTATATGAGTAGAGCATAGTATATGTAGATATTTAACATCTTTCACTTCGGTGTCTCGAGATCCTTCATCTCAGGGTCCGATTTTTCCAGTCCAACTGAGTCGTGACTGAATTTCAATGTTTTATTATTATTATTATTTGATACACTAGCAGCTCTATGAGCTGATACGTGTATATCACTGCACTTGTGTTCTTAATTATTTACATGTTTGTCAAGTCTTTGTCGCCAGTTGTAGAGGACAGGTTTTCCACCTGTCCTCTACAACTGGCGATATCGTAGTTTTATAGTTAGACTAGTCGGACTTTTGAGGCCTCCAATTACTCGTAACGACAGCTAAAGCTGTTCGTATGACAACGAAAATGGACTGCTAAACATGCTCTCTGAGGCATGGTAATACCCAGACCAATGCAAATAGATGTATTCTTGCATACGAATATTTGCACTGAGCGTGAACTCGACTGCTATGTAGGAGGCATAGCAGTCAAGTTCACCACCGCCACGTCACTGAGGTAGGCGCGATATAGATAGATAGATAAATAATTCTTTATTTTACACCAACAGATTTACAGTAGGACAAGTAGATAGCATGTATACAGTTCAATGTACAATGGGTGGCCTTATAGCTGAAACGATTCTTCCAGGCAACCTTGTGATGAACAGTAATGTTGTAAAAACAAAAGATATGGCGTAGTTATCGGCTAAACTAAATAGAAAGTGTATTAAAAAGAAGAAAGAGAGAGAGAGAGAGAGAGGGAGAGAGAGAGACGAGAGAGATTACTGATAGTAAAATAAGATTAATATATGGCAATCCCTTTGTTATTTTATTGCCACCTTAAAATCCTATATAAGGTTGTTTAGAAATTAATTTATTATTTTTAATTGATTTGGAAAACGATTAAATGAACTTTCCAATATGTTAAGTAGTACTCAAGAAATAGCGCTATAAACTCTAATTATTATATTCTAAATTAGGAATTATGTGAAAATTACCTAAAATAACATAAATATAAGTAGTATGAGTAGAGTAGAAAGAATAAAGGTAATTTTGCATGTTTATGTGATGTGCAGCTCGCAGATTGACCTCAGCTGAAATAGTATATTCTTCTTCTATTAGCTGATCGCCGTCCACTGCTGGACATAAGCCTCCATCTCCGCCTTTCGGATCTATACATATAGATAATAGTATGATATATTAAAAGAAAACATTCGGTGCACTGAAAATCTTATTTTTAAAATATTCAATAACCTCATGTTGTGTTTCCGGCGGTGAGTAGAGTAGCCAGAGCTCACTGGAGACATTTTGTACTGTCAGTGGGAATACCAAAAGCTTGTCCTGCTTTATCTTTTACACTGACGGCACAGAAACTCTTGTCTTTACAGGATTGGCAGCGCGAGTGTGACTCCCTTTGGTTTGCACACGTCCATAGGCCACGGTGACCACTTTCCATCAGGTGGGTCATGCACTTGTCTGCTAACCAAGTGGTATAAAAAAAAAAATATTTTACATGATCCGGAGATCGAATTCAGGATTTCATGAATAGCACTTAGCAGTTGCACTCATTACAGTTTTGCCACAGAATCGGTCAAATGTCTGCGAATCTTCACTCATATATTATATTTATAAATATAGAAAGAAGATATTACTATATACGCGTTTACATTATATAGAATTCTTAACACTACTAATGCAATATGTACTAGTTTTTTTCTTCACATTATATCGACTAGTATTGGTAGAACAATGGTGTTAGGTGCAAATAGCTGGTAAATAGTCTATTGCGAGTGTTCGGTGAAAGCAGTGGGAACTTAGAAATCGTTTTGTGATATCTGTAGCGTAGGGTTGGCGAGATAACTGTACCGAAGTGACTATAACTATTCAGATATTTAAAAGTAGAACTCAAACTAATATCCGAACAGATATTTCATTCGGATATCAGTTCCGCTCTTAAAAATATATTATCACGCTTTTTTAAATATATAGCAATCGTAATTGAGAACAAAGCAATAATCCAATATTACAAGTGAGTACAACCAATGACTGTTTGTTTTGTGTTTGGTAACTGTGAATTCTAAAGCTTTCATAAAATGATGAACTAAGAATTAAATATAATAACTGTCATCTAGAGATTTGAAAAATATTTATATAAGAATTATTGATCATTACATTTTTTATTTAATTAAAATAATAAAAGATTTGTGCATATTTTTTTCTTGTATCTAGGACACGCCAACTTGACTTGACCTCGCCTGATGGTAAGCTAAACGCAAAGTCTCAGGAAAGAGGGCCGCTATTACAGACACTAAGCAATGTTACAATGGTGGCACTCAACTTGGCGGTCTCATCAGATGCTTTTTCACACCCAGCTTAAAGGACCCGGGTGTTAATTAGCTTTTATCGTTGACTGTACCACCTATCATCATTCAAAATAAGTAACATCTTAAAATAATACTGTTTTGTGTGTCACTGCAGTAGCTAGTTGTGATCTTTCGTAAACGTCCTTTGGCTGAGGTGATAATGATGAACCTTGTTAAAATATTCGTCTTTCGGTCTCAAACTCGTAACTAGGTCTAAATTTTTAACACTTTTTTAAATGGCCGTTAGTTTACACAGGATGTTTACGGTAAAATATTGCTAAACTCAATAAATGGTCGATCACGTTTTGTGGTCTATAATAATTGACGTTGAAGTTGTTCCTATATCATAGTTCATTGTTACCATTGTTGTATGTCATTGTATTTTTTTAAAACTATCATTATTATTTCTATTACTATTTTCTGTCTCCACGATAACTGACATAATATATATTTATATGTATGTAAATGTATGTATATATATTTTTTATTCGGTATATGAGTGTAGTATATGAGTATTTTATGTATGTGTATGTAGGTCTATGATGGCTTTATATGTATGTATGTTTATTTAATGCCTTTTTGTCAGGGGTATACCTTTCGTATACATATTCACATTAATAAATCTTAACATTAATGTGCACAATACTTTGACTCTCATTGGATTGCAATTCCTCTGTGCACTCCCGGCTTTGCTGGAAGAGAACTCAACTTTGAGGTAAGCTCGTCTTTGCCTTGTAAGTATAAAAACATTCTTTTTCATTTGTAGATATCACTTAGAACCGATGTTCCGTTGAGTGTTCCTGCATGTCATATGTACCGGTAAATTATGTAAATAGTCAAATAGTCAACTCGTATACCCAATTGATTACCATCCACAACGATTATTACGATAATACGCCTACATAAAGTTTATTCTAAATTAGGAAAATAATTGGTCAGACTCCAAAATCCTCAAGTCTAATACGGGCAACCCTAGAAAACTCTAACAGTTCAAAAAGTCGAAATGTGGTTAGAATTAACCAAGTTCAGTGGGGCGTGAAATTTCATTAGGTTCTGTTAAGGTGAACTACCTCTCTAATTTTGAAGACTCATTCGGTATAGATTATTTACAGTTATTTTAAACATGGCCATGAAGTACCTAAGCAAACATTGTTTAGAATTAATCATTATTTTATAATATCCATTCGTTTGGTGTAACATGGGCGGTAGCTAAACTGCTTGACCGATGTAAAATTTTTTCGATAATTATTCAGAATAATCTGGGGTGACGAAAAATGGCAAATTGTAATAAAAACAATTATAATATTAAAAATATCTTAAAATTAAAAAATATTCCAATGAATAACACTAAAAACTCAAAAACAAATATTACTTACAACAAAACTTATAGTGTGTTATGAATTTCCTTCGCATCGCAGGCCTTTTTCTTTACGTACGAAAAGTCCCCACGGATACCCCTCCGCCGGAGCCGGTGGGAGAGGTTATGTCGGAACCGAACCGACTAAAACGCACGGCGTCTGTGGGTCGTTTTTGGTTGCAGAAGGTAGGCATATCCCTCACACCCCGACCTCCCCAGGGCCATCACACACATCACAGACTCCTCAACTCGTCCCCGAAAACGGGGAGGCGCACTAAGCTCGCCGACGCGGCCTGCTTCTGCTAGGTGACAGGCGGCTCTACCCGTCACGCCCAGGTCTGCGCGCATCGCAGGCCTTTGTAATATTGGTAATAATCTGAAGTCAGTCTTCTGAGAAAGTTTATAACCCTTAAATTCGTACTGTTGCACAATTGCAACATACCAATTATTCTAAATGTTCTGTGTCTTGAAATGACAATTTCTGAACGCACCAAAATTAAATCCATAGACAAACATATTTGTAAAACTTTTTGACAACTACTTGTCACATAACATGAAAATATAAAAATTGGCGGGTATATTCGATTACTTTTGACGGCAACAACGCAAGTGAAAAAATATAATTTGTGATTTGTATTGTATTTTCGCATTTTTCTAAGGTAAGTAATTTTTTTTTATGGTAAATGAAATATAATATAATAAGTAAGCGTAAAAAATGTTGTTTTATACTTCTTTGACGCACATAGTTGATGAAATAATACCAAAACGCTTTGTTGCAAGACTGCAACATTGCGCTTTAGGGGGGTAAAATTGTAAAAAATACAATTTGTTACGAATATTAGAACTACGACTTTTACTGTACTGACTTGTACTTTAGAGCTAAAAATGGGATTATTTATTGTTTCTAGAATGTCGAGAAGACTGAATGATTATGCTATTGAGGAATACTTGAATTCGCTCAATGATTCAGAAGATAACTTGGAGTCTTCAGACGAAGAGGAATCACACGAGGAAAATTATTACAGGAATGAAATAGATTTACTACAAGATTTGGATGACGATGACGTTACCGAGCCACTTTTAGAAGGTCTTGACGATCCTCCGCTTTTACAAGACAATGATGCTGATCCACCTCTTCATATTCAAAATGATGCACTCCCTATAGAACCTCCACCAACTGCCTCGAGTTTTAGACGTATACTATGGAGACAAACAAACCTGGTTGCTGATCAAAGTAAAACAAACTTTCCAGATGATGTTCAGTTTCCTGATGGCCTATTAGAATTAGAAACTCCATATCAATTCTTTACGTACTTTTTTACTAAAGAATTTCGCCAGAAAATAGTAATAGAAAGTAACCTATATGCTACCCAAAAAAATGTATCTCATCCTTTTCACATAACGAATATAGATCTGGACAGATAAGTAGGTATTCTCGTTTATTCTTCTGTCATAAAATACCCAAATTTTCGATTGTACTGGTCCGATAAATATGGATATCAGCCTATAAAGTCAACAATGACAGAAAAACACTTCGAAATAATATCGTCTATTTTGCATTACAATGATAATGAAAAACAATTACCTCAAAGCCACCCTAATCACGATCGTTTGTACAGAATACGTCCTGTTGTAGACGAACTGAATCAAAGGTATAGTACCATCCCATTGGAGCAAAGGTTGTCACTTGACGAACAAATGTGTGCGACAAAAATAGGACACTATATGAAACAATACCTGCCAAACAAGCCACACAAATGGGGGTTCAAGCTCTTTGTAATTTGCAGTATTTACGGATTCGCACACCAATTTGAAATATATTCTGGCAATCAGAATCATCTTCGAATGGATACTGAGCCAGACTTGGGCGCGACTGGTAATACTGTCATACGTTTAGCGAGGATTATTCCAAGGTATGCTAATCATATAATTTATTTTGATAATTATTATACGTCTGTACCTTTAGCTGTATACCTTGCAAAACAAGGCATATATTGCCTTGGGACTATTCAGTCTAATCGCCTTCCAAATTCTAAGCTACCTGATAAAAAGACGATTATGAAAAGAACTGTTCCTAGAGGGTACTTTGTAGAAAACGTTGCAAATGTCGATGGCGTTGAAATGAGCGCTCTTGTTTGGAAGGACAATAAACCTGTCACATTTCTCTCCACATACGCAGGTGCTTTGCCAATAGATACCATTTCTCGTTACGACAAGGTTCGCAAAGAGAGAGTACCCATAGATTGTCCCAAGGTAATAAAAGATTATAATTCTCATATGGGCGGTGTCGACTTACTAGATAGCTTTGTAGGGAGGTACCACATTACAAGGAAAAGCAGAAAGTGGACAAATCGCTTATTTTTTCACCTGCTGGATATGACCATCATCAACTCCTGGCTGGCATACAAAAAAAAATATAAAAATTCGAAAGACCTACTGAACTTGTGTAATTTTAGACTAGAATTAGCCAGTACTTTATGTGGCCTTGGTGAAAATAGTAACAAAGGAAAGCGCGGAAGTCCTAGTTCTTCAAGCTTAGAAGCAGAGCTTCAACAAAAGAAAAAACGTGGGCCAGCTCAAACGATGCCCCCTAAAGATGTTCGGTTAGATAAGATCGACCACTGGCTGAATTTAGGAGATCGGGCAAGGTGCAAATACCCGAATTGCAAGGGTTATACCTACACATTCTGTGTCAAATGTCGAGTCAGCCTTTGTTATAACAAAGATAATAATTGTTTCTACAAATTTCATACAGAATAAAATAAATATTTGCTAATTTGTTTTATTTTTCCATATTACTCATTGCCTATTCTTCCATACATCACATTGTCTAGGAACTGCGCAATGTTGCAGAAATGCAACATAGGGTTTTCCTAATTTTCAGATATCATAATAATAAATTAGATTTTTTTAATTATTTTTCTCGTGATCTTGTTGGTCAGACAGAGCCTAACAGAATTTTTTTTTACACATATATAAAATTCCGAAAAATGGCGCATTTAAGGGGACGAAAAGTCCCCACGGATACCCCTCCGCCGGAGCCGGTGGGAGAGGTTATGTCGGACCCGAACCGACTAAAACGCACGGCGTCTGTGGGTCGTTTTTGGTTGCAGAAGGTAGGCATATCCCTCACACCCCGACCTCCCCAGGGCCATATCTCTCGATCTGGCCTTCCTCGAGTGTGGGGATCACAGACTCCTCAACTCGTCCCCGAAAACGGGGAGGCGCACTAAGCTCGCCGACGCGGCCTGCTTCTGCTAGGTGACGGGCGGCTCCACCCGTCACGCCCAGGTCTGCGTGCATCGCAGGCCTTTGTAATATTAGTAATAATCTGAAGTCAGTCTTCTGAGAAAGTTTATAATTACATTTCTTTATCCATCCATCATACTAATAATTAGTCAAACTAAAAAGGCGAATGATGTATTTCTTAACAAAACAATATGTACATAAATTGTTACCAGTTGTCTGTATATTCATTTGTCAGATCAATAATCAAGCATAGGAGACAAATATAGAAAAACAAGTTTTAATATTAGGAATCTTAATGTGAACATTTTGAATATTTTTGTCATTGTAAATTAACTTTATTGCGAACATTAACTTAAATGATGACCATACTGGGGCAAATCCTTGTGTAACAGGCGTCATTACTGATGTTAATTTCAAGGATGCAGAGTACATTTGGACTAGACTTAGACTAAATACCTATCTGTGAATAGGTCTAAAAGAAAGTGACCGCGTAGACTAATCCCCTCGGTACCAAAACAAAAATAAACTCTTGGTTATAGAATGTTTATTATGATTATATTTGGATAACAAAACGACGGCCTCTGTGGAATTGCGATAAAATGTTGGACTGCTCGGGCGCGGGTTGATTCTCGCTCATTACAAATACTTGTAAGTATAATATGTAAAAAAAAGTATTTAAATATGTTTAGCTAGCGTTATCGAGAATGTTGTTGAATATTTATTTATTTATAGAACACAACAATAAATGTATAAACTCCTTTTTCAACTTCGTCATGTTATATTAATTCACAGGCAAGTAATTTCAATTTCTCCCGTAAATATTTGTATTTGAATACGCTGATCTGACATTATAACCTATTTGTATATGCGTTTAAACTTAGTACATTCATAAACCAATAATATTAGTCATGTAAATGGTTTCTTAGTGCTAAATAAACCTGTTCACAGATAATCTGCATGACTTTCCCTTTATATTTATGTACTCAGGTACAAGTACATGTAACTATGACTGCGTGGTTATAACTTTCAGTTCAATATCTAATACTCTACATACAATATATATAGTGCTGTAAGTAGTTGAGTAGAATATATTTACTATCAATTTTACTTCACTGTAAAAATTTACGACCAAGTTCTTAGGACGCCCTAAATTCGAAATTTATTTTATACAAAAACCTGTCCAATATAGATAATTTTTTAGATAAGGTTTATCTGCTATATCCTTTTATATAAAAATGGTATAAAACCCAGGTTTTACCATGGCACAAACCAATGACTTTTCGATACTTTTCGAAGTTATGTGTGTATTTATCGCAGGTTTATTAGTGCCCGGTTAATGGCAATAGGCTCGCCACATTGGGACCTAAACATAAACTGGCGAAATGTGTGTGCTAGCACCTCTACCTACCCCTTCGGAGATATAGGCGTGAGCTTATGTTATGTGTTTATGTTATAAAACTGGTGTTAGATAAATTGAAATGAAAATGAAACATACCTATTTAAAACTTAAATGTAATTTCAGTATCAGAATAAACGGGATATTTACCATGTTTCATTATTTTGAGTGTCGTTTATTCTGATACTGATGTCAGTGACCATGATAGTTTAAATACCTATATTAAATGTAATTTACCGATCAAAACCATCTGTTTCCTTATTGGCAGTGTCAATCAATGGATATTACTTCATCTAGTATTGGACACGTTAATTGGTTGATTAGAGAAGTAATTGAGTCGTGGGTGGCTAGAATTCTTCTATATTTAGTAATCTGATCGAGTCTAATATTAATATTAGACAAACATAACATAAACTTACGCCTAGAGGTGTTAGCACCCACATTTCGCCAGTTTATGTTTAGGTCCCAATGTAATAGGTGACGAGCCTATTGCCATTAACCGGGCACTTATAAACCTGTGATAAATACACACTTAACTTCGAAAAGCATCGAAAAGTCATTGGTGTGTGCCATGGTAAAACCTGGGATCGAACCCGAGACCTCGTCTCAGCTGTCCATTACCCATACCACTAGGCTACCGCGGTCCTCATATTCTATCGTATAGAATCATATTCTCGTTTAACCCTATTGACTGACTAATTGATTCATCAACGCAGAGTGTAAAACGCTGGGACTACGAACTTGAAATTTTGGCTATTGATGCCTTTAATGTCACTAAACAACCTATTGAAGTGTCAACGTCACAGCGTTACATCACAGAACCAATAAAAGCTGTTTTTATTGTTATAAATAGCATGCAACACAAATACACTCGAGAGCAATGAATCCGGGTCACTTAAAGAATGTTAAAAATCTCGGAAACTAAAAATGATAGGTTAATGCAATAAATTGTATTTAATAGACAATGTAATACTCCTTAAATGAAAGTAAAAAAAATATGAGTCACCATACATTTTATTAACACAAAATTACATAAAGAAAAAAACTGCTGATCTCTCCTTAAAACAAAAATAGGAAACATGAAATTTTTGAACTTTATTACGATTTTCTTGAATTTTAATACTTCGTATTGCCTCCTCGTGCTTCCATTACTGCGTTTACGCGGTTTGGCATGCTGTACACCAAGTTCCTTATACGATTTTGGGGAATATTCTTCCATTCCTCTGTGAGAGCAATTTTGAGCTCACGAAGCGTGATTGGGGGAGGGTTTCGTTGTTTTACGCATCTGCCTAGCTCGTCCCAAGCATGCTCGATCGGGTTGATATCCGGGCTGCGCGCTGGCCACTCCATACGAGTAATGTTCATCTCTTGAAGGTAGTCATTCACAATCCTACCTGTATGAGGTCTGGCATTGTCATGCATAAATATAGCATCCTCACCTAAATTGACCATAAATGGACCAACGTGATCATTGAGGATTTCTTCCACATATCTTACGCTAGTTAAAGAGCCGTTTTCTATGATCACCAGCTCTGTGCGACTTTCAGAAGAAATTCCGGCCCACACAAGTACAGACCCACCACCGTAGGCTACTTTTTCTTCGATGCATGCTTGCTTGAATCTTTCCCCTGGTCTTCGATACACTCTGTGTCTTCCATCGTGCTTGTAGAGCATAAATTTTGATTCGTCGGAGAACATAACTTTTGACCAATCTTCAATACTCCAATTTACGTGGCTCTGGGCATAACTTAGTCTCGAAATACGATGCCCACGCTCCAGTTTAGGGCCGTTTGCAGGTCTAAGGGGTTTTAAGTTAGATTCAGCAAGCCGACGTCTTACTGTCCATGCACTTGGGTTACTTCCTCCGAGGCGTCGAAACTGATTGGTGAGTTCAGTTCCTGTGAGAAAGCGATTTCGAAGCATGGTGTTCACCAAGTATCGGTCTTCTCGTGCTGTGGTACACCTGGTTCTGCCCGTTCCTGGTCTGCGTAGGTTAGAACCAGTTTCTTCGTAACGTCGGAGAACTCTTTGTACTGTTGACAGCGACACACCGACAGTCCTGGCTGTATCGCGCTGACTCCGGCCGGTTTCCAGCATTGTAAGTATTCTGGTGCATTCTTCAGGCGTAAGCGACATAATTTCAGCTTGATTAATGAATATAGAGCACTATCAACATGGTTTATGTACCCACATAAATGACAGATTACAAACAAAAGCAACACCAAATGCTGTAATTTCGTAGTTCCATCTTCGAAAGTGGCCCTTTTTCAAATTTGATTTTTTTATGATATAACTTTACAATAACTAAGAAGTTTTAATACCTTCATTTAAGGAGTATTACATTGTCTATTAAATACAATTTATTGCATTAACCTAGCATTTTTAGTTTCCGAGATTTTTAGGATTCTTTAAGTGACCCGGATTCATTGCTCTCGAGTGTATTACTTATTATCATAAGAATATCTGTCGTCTGTCATAAAAATTGCGTGGATAAGACGTATTGCAAAAAAGGTATGCTAATATGATGTGCAATAAACATATGTTCCGTTTAACCTTTGTAGGGGATCGAAACAGAAAGAATAAATAGGTTAGAATAATTTAAGAAATTTGATGGACGCAAACGGTACTTGAGTACGTACAGGTACGATTCGTGACATCTAATTCGTCATGTACTTACATTATTTTTAGAATATCTATTGTGGATCATAGTATTATCTACTTTGAATTATTTGGCATGCAATAAAATAAAAGATATTCTGTTGGGATATTACCTTTCAGTATCATAAAATTGAGCGTTACAGTGACATAAACGCACACCTACATTTAGTTAAATATTATTTTAAAGGTACTTTTAACTGTCTAGAACGTGCATCATGGGGGTGTTACGAACATTCTGCTTCACTGCGAACTGTCTGTAAGTCTATCTAACGTATCGCGCTTAAACACGTTTAAGTAACTACATATATCTATTTTTAAATCACGAGTAATCTTACACCAAAATCGAAAGTATTATGTTCATTGATTATACTTTTAAACTTATCCATTGAATCTAAAAGATACTTATCACTTAAATCCAACACTAACAGTTTAAGATGAACGTAAAATACAGTTACTATACGATCGAGATAACGTTGCTTCAAGCTGCGTCTGCGCAGGCTGCGCACCGACCTACATTCGGCTTGCATAAGCGAGAGCAATGCACGCCGCATGCGCCAATATAAGTTTTTTAACGATTGTTCGACCAATGAAAATGATAAATCAATGATTGTGATTAATTATTTGAAAGTAGACATATTTATTGGCACTTAATAGAGAGTTCGTTGATCGCTTTGACGGTGGTATGTAAGTACAGAAATAACATAGGAAATTAGTTTTGGGTTTTACACTAAGATACTGTTGTTACCAATTTTAAACTCTTGGATGTCACACATTGCGACCTAAGATGGTGCGCACTGTGCGGTATGAAAGAAACTGTATCCCACGCACATTCAAGCTGTGGAATGACCTGCTGCGGTGTTCCCAAGCACCTACAATATGGAGTTCTTCAAGAGGGGCATCAGAAGGTTTCTTAACGGTCGGCAGCGCGAGTGTAACGCCCCTGGTGTTGCATATAATCCTTATGCCACGGTAACCACTTCCCATCAGGTGGGCCGTGTACCACCTAAGTGGTATATAAAAAAAATGTCATGTCGATTTATGAAGCAAAGGAGAAGGTGAATTCCTTCTCCTTCACTTCATAAATTACACTGCCTAATATTTAACTGGAAATTGTTAGGTAACCAAATACCACACATGATCGATTAATGACCATAATATTAAATGCGATCAGCGCACTCGATAACTCGATTATAAAATTCTAACATAAATATGTAACAAAGTCTAATTAAATATATTACAAATCGAATCATTTTTATAAATTAAATTACATATGCGTCATCAAAGTTATAAGAGAACTATCACATATCTACGTGCTCGAAAAAGCTTCTAATTTCACTAAATTCGTGATTGAAAGTTTGACAATATGTGATGTTATTCAATTTAGGTATTACGATTGAACAGTCAATTAACATGGTACACAAATCAAAAATTTGAATGTGTCATATTGATATATAAGGAAATACATCTACAGAGACGAATTTATTCCTTTTGTATTTTATTTCTATCGCGTTGCGTGGGTTTCCTCAGTTATGAACGTACTATTTTTGTATTGACATCGCGTGAGAGACAGTGTGTCGTTAGCATATCATTATCTCAGATTTTCTTTTTCCAGCAATACCGTCGTCAATAAAAGCACAACCACCTTATTAATTTAGCGTTAAGTTACATAATGGCTTAGCATTATATTTTTGAGTGGCAGGATCCCTTGGCCGTCCACTTGTCAATGGTAATAAGGTCTTCGTATTTTTTTTAGACGCTGTAAGTATTCAGTAAACAGCCAAAGAGATTGCTAGAACATTATAACGAAGTACTTCGATGTTTTGCGCAAATGTTTCGTTTTATCAATTTGTTAGGGTATATACAAGTCAATATACTACAGGAAGTCGTTGAACTGCCATATTGAGTAATGTTTTGATAACAACTGCTGAATAAATTTCCATATAAATAGTGTGTTTAGCAGAGAAAAAGCTTATTAGTTGTATTTTTTACCCGGCAAATACACGAGTTAAAGTGTTGTATTCAAGTAAAATTTATTGCGTTTTAGAGTAATTTATTTTGTTTTTATATTCCGGTATAAGAAAACAACAGACATAAAGCGACGATCAGCCTAATTTTTATGCCATTATTGTCCTAATACAGAACTGGCTTTCGCTCAGTTCCACTAAAAACCTATCCAACAAACATGGCGGTAATCGTGGGTTGTTTAACATGAGTCAAAATTTGCAATAAAATAATCGGACAGTTACTAATCGATCAGTTAGTCCCACTTAAATTCTTCAGGACCCAAATAAACTTCACCATTAAGCCAAAAAACAACAGACGTGGTCCAGACACATGCTTTCTTCTCAGGGTTGGGGGTTAGACGTCAAAATACTGCTGTAAAAATCGTGATAAATTCACATCAAGAGTAGAAAGCAGAGGCAAATGGACCCCGGGCTCCAAAATGCAGACTTCAGATGCAATTGGATGATAAAAAACAATTCTACCAGTATGTAATTAATCTAAAGCCCACAAGACAAACGAGACACAACATTCGTCAGTGAAAAAGAAAAAGTTGTACGAGTACATACAGTGTGATGTAACCTTTAATGGTGGGTATTGTCTGTATTGTGATACAAACGGCCAATTATGTATTTAGTAAGCTTAATGACGGAGCGACGCCTTGGGCAGTCCGCGAATTTGAACGATTATAATCATTTAGTTTAGTGTCAAAACTCTATATAACTTTTAATATGTTACATTATATTACGCATGGCTTAATGATATTGTTATGTAATGTGTTATTGATTGTAATTGATTATAATTTATTTTAATCTTTTTTTTTGTTTTGTTACAGGTACAAGCAGTTTTGATGATTTGAGATTTCTAAATTTAACAAGGTGAATAATATTGCTTTATTATTAAATTGATGAGACTTTTAAGTAGAATTAACGTTTTTACGCCGCCTAGCTCTCCTTGACAAGTGTCAATTCGATGACCAGCGTATTGTAGAATAGAATAACAAATGTATGGGCTTTGATGTTTATTACAGGTTGCATTCAAAAGTTATAAGTTGGGGCCCAAATTGCGCTGCCTCACACCTTATTTGGTATATTTAATTTATCACATCATATCAGGTCAAAAGATTGGCGGAGGAGAGAGAGAGAGAGAGAGAGTGGCGATTACTATACCAACAAGACCACAGCTCTTAAGTTTTGAGAGAAAATATATTCTATCTAAATAGAATAACAAAAAATACGAGAGTCTATTGAAACTCAGGCATCACATTAAACTAATTTATACAAATGTAAACAAGACATCTGCTGTGCTCTAATTAGTAACTGGAGTGTATCGGGGAACAATACACATATACACATTCAAACATACACACACAAAGAGTCATTGTACTTGGGCACCCACTGCGTCGTATGCAAAACTATGCG
This sequence comes from Eilema griseolum, assembly GCA_963662185.1. Taxonomy (NCBI): domain Eukaryota; kingdom Metazoa; phylum Arthropoda; class Insecta; order Lepidoptera; family Erebidae; genus Eilema; species Eilema griseolum. The sequence goes on from OY759243.1 coordinate 8,112,815, forward strand.
ATAATACATCAGACGTATTCCCTTTGTGAAATAAATTAACGAGTTTTCGTTGTAACAATATTTTTTTTATATATCGTGTAGTAATATAGAAAATTAAGTAATGCTATGCGTAATTAAATCGATACAGTAAGCTATTTCACTTCTGTTGCCACCCGAAGTCTTGCAATAACCTCGTAATCCTTCGAGCTTAGTTCGTAGACGAAGTTGTCCAAACTCAATAATGAAATAACCCCCCTTTTGCTAAAAAAAAGTCCTCTCTGCGCAACGCTTTGATCAATGTCGTCTGCAGAAGTCTGCACACAACCTTGTGTAGGTATTTACCTGTATATCGCAGTCAAGTCGAGTCGCTTCAAGGTGGAAGGTAATTCCAGGATTATTTTTCAAACCGCATTCACGACTTGTGTGCTGCGATAAGTGCTATGGTTATCTTATCGACTGAAGTTTAGAGATTGATTGATTGATTGCAAACGATCAATTGCGTCTGGTTACATGTAGTAAAATTAAAAAAACAAAAACAAAAAGTCATTGTTAGCTTGATGAACAGTTCGGATAGACTATAGGCTCGTTTACAGTATTCAGCTCTGCTTCCGTCTGCGTGGAAAATGCATAAAAACTTCCATTCAACAGGTCGGTTTTCCTTCGACATTATACTTTTTTACTCAATGTTACTGCTTTTGTAAGTAATATAATTATGTTATATGGCAACAACCTCCTTCATTCTTTATCAGTCATTATCTTAAGCAAAAAAGGTTTGAAACCACACTTTCATTTCTTGAATTAGCATGTTGATTTTAGGTTACCGTAACATATGGACATGTGCAAATTCAGGGACATCATGCTGCCCTGTAAGAACAGAGAGTTTCTGTGCCGTCAGTGCAGAAGACAAAGCAGGACCAGGCTTTGGTTTGCTCACTGGTAGCACAAAAACTCTCTAACGAAGTGCTTTCAAGAGTGGTAAATTAATTAAAGCTCTTTTCAACGTATACCAATGATTAAATCGTTACACTTTTGTTTGCTCCGTAGTTTTTTTTATACTGTGTAATCCTTTGTTATTTTAAACTAAAATTATAGTATAAAATATTTTTTACAAGTTTATATTTACTTATATGGAGCAGTGGACGTGGTCGATGCTTTTTTATTTCAAACCAGCCTATTTTTTTCTAAATGCGCACCTATTACCAAGAACTTAGCAATGCTTTTTTATACATCTTAGGCGATAGACAAGCCCACTGCCCACCTGATGGAAAGATAGATGGTTACTGTGACCTGTAGACGTGTGCAACACCAAGGATCCCAATCGTGCTGCCAACCCTGTAAGAATATAAAGATGCCTCAAGAACTATTGCAAATTCAGATTCAGATTCAGATATACATAAAACATAGTCATTTATAATAATCAACGCTAACGTAATGATGACTTGGCAATAACAATTACTTAAATTGGTGTAACTACTGATCATACTACTTATAATTATTATGACCGACATAAGTAGGTATATTATAACTTTGAAAAATCTATATTTCGGTTCTTTAACAGTTACGTAATATGTGTAAGTGTAATAAGTAATAATGTAACAGTTAATACAGTTAGTATAAATGATTTACAAGTGCTACCTATCGCATCAGTTACGTAATGATGTTACTTTAACTATTCTCATTAATTATAAACGATGTAGTACTTAAAGTTAAACTATTAATGCATATGACGTAAGTTATGAGAGATTTTCTTTATGCTTTCGTTCCTTAAATTACTTTTATTTAATAAGATGCCTCGCAACGTGACTCTTTGAAATTAAAATTATCTTAGATTAGATAAACCTTTTATCATATTTTTCTAGAATTTAAGAAAAGAGCGTTGATAGAAAAGTTTCTAGGCTCTTTTCTAATCTATTCTCACAAATTGAATTACAAAGTTCGTCAACAAATTTTAGTAAAAAGAAGAGGCCGTTTAAAAAAATAAATATTTTAAAACAATATAAGTCAGAAGCGTTTTAAATAAAGTAAGTCTGAAAAGCTATAACATAATACGTTTGGTTTCTGTCTTCTTTTTCAATCGGTTCAAAATAATGTAGAATTCATACGATACTAAATAATCTAAGGTGATTGTCATTCATTTATTCTTCTTACATATCATTATTTACATTATGACGATACGCAGCCTAGAAAGTCCCGCCGGCCTTGTAATTTAAGCCATAGATGCCTACGCTGATGATTTCGCAGACTGAGATATATGCGATACTTCTATTTTCAAAATGATAGTTTGCTACCGTCTATTACTTGTACTGCAAACAGTTTTTATGTCGAACCTCAGCTTGCTTACAGTTAGCTGACGCTAATAGCCCCGCTTTGCGTCTATGGATTACAGACACTAACCTATTACTGCTACGAAGAAATGCTTGATACTGTTCCCGCTAAGAAAGTCTTGTTTGGTTAGCTATACACTGCTTGATATAACAAAATCCAAGTTCTGCGACCGCTAGGGCGCCATCTAGAACTTTTTATCTTGGCCAATAAAGCCGTGAAAATTATCGAATGCACATTTTTACTGTTCTACTTTTTGTTGTTATAGTATATGTCCTTGAGATTGATCGAAATTACATCTCCTGTAATTTTCCTCTGTATTATATTTCGCTATGGGCTCTCTCACATTTTGGGGTTATAAAGAGAGAATGAAGTTGAACATGAATGTGTTACTATTAGAAACAAAGTAAAAGGAGTATTCATTGATCAACCATTTGTAAAATTGGTCAAATTACAAAACCGTATTACAAACAAACAGATATAAATTTTCATTAAATTTCACTGAATATTTATGGGACGTAAAAATTTATTATTTTTTTTAAAAAAATACGAGGGTAATGTCGAATAAATTATTAATAATTATCCGAGACGCAATTTTAATGACGGAGAAAGGATTTGGGTTAACGATTGTAACCGTTATTACTGCTTAATCGCTGATCGATCAGTTGCCGATGTATGCGAACAAAAAAGTATTGATTGCAGTCTTCATATGGCGAACTGTGATAATCGATCTGCTATTGTTTATCGTTTGGGGTCTCTCTGATTTATTGTGTTTGAATTGGGAACGATATTTGTTTGCACTACTTTTTATGTTTAGAAATTTTGAACGTTTCTTCTACTGGCATTTAAAATAATAGGATGGTTTTTGTGAGGGCTTTTATGAAGGATAGTCAAGTCGTAAGTGGCGCTCTCTATCTTTAGTTTAGTGTGTAAAAATGAAATGTTTATACAGCCAATATTATAGCTTCTTATTCAAACTCCAGCATAATTATGTCCACGAGCTAAGGCAATTATATAAATATTGAGTATAATATTTTAAAATTAACAGTAATGATTCCGATCATTAAAGTTAATAAAAACCCTGTAAATGATTAACTTGTACACGTTTAGTACGTAACCGTGTACCTGTAAAATATTAATGACTATATATTAGATACAAATTGTTATTAATAGTAAACATTTTATTAATACAATGACCTCTTTGTTCCGATAACTTCAATATTGAATGAAATTTAAAGCATTTAGTATGCTAACTATTCAAGTCGATTACAATAGAAAAAATTGCCGCCGTAAACGGATTTACGTAAAGAAATATTTAGATGGTTTTAGCCAAAGGTTCGGTAGCTCAGTGGTCAGAGCGTTCCCCCTGTAAGGGAAAGATCACGAGTTGAAGTCCCGTCTGGATTTTTAATTTTTTTCTATTTTAATCAAACTTCAAATATTGATAAAATCGTGTCAAAGAAAAGCGAAAATCTAAAAAAAATATGTTGTTTTTATTTGAAGAGCCTACCATTTGTAATAAGCTTTGCAACCGAGCTTGGTTTCGGAGTTTGCTATGCCTTTAAGAAGTTGCGCTAGTTCTACAATATGCTTCTCACCGTGCCGCTCTTTTTAATTAATCAGTTCTACCAGTAGAAACAGAAGAACGACCAAAAATTGTATTTTCTAACTGCTTTAATCTATTCTCAGGAGATTCGTTCTGAATTCAAACTTGTAAAATTTGTAATAATTAAGTACGTAAGCGTAAAAGCACTGTGTGTGAACGTTTCACTCTACTTACGTAGAGACGTAAGTGTTGCGTAATTCATTGTGTCAGCTTGCGTGAATTTACGCATCCGAATTAGATGTTAGCGTAAATTTAAAGCTTAATTATGAACGCAGTGCAGTGTTATGTGTTAATGTTGCAATTTTCAACACGTTGCATATCTTATCTTGTTCCGGCGTAGGTCATTTGCATATCGTTAGCGTTGCTATAAATAGCCTTTTTAAAGTTATCTTGCATAATTAATGATTTGTGTTCTAATTATTGCCTTTACTATAAAGTTTATTACTATTGAATCTTCAACTAGAAGTTGTATTTTATAAATACATTTTATAAAAATAGCAAATAAGCCTCAATGGTGCCGAACTCGCCTTTGGTAATTTACAGGCATGCAAATACGTACCTATGTATTTGCATGTCCGTAAATAAATAAATAAATATTCCACGACATTCTACACAACGCTATCTAGACCCATGGTAAGCATAGTTTAACTAGCTTGTGTTATGGGATCTAGAATGCGGATAAACTTACTTATATACTTTTTTTTTTGTAAATACATACTTATACATATTATACATAGAAACACCCAGACCAATGCAAATATACATATTCATGCACACAAATATTTGCACTGAGCGGGAATCGAACCCGCGCCCCCTGCATAGCAGTCGAATGCTCTCCCGCTACGCCACGGAGGTCGTCAAATGAAAAATAATTAAGGCATATTGACTTCAGCCAATGCTAATGTCCACGTACACTACGCGACATCGCGAGCATCAGTTAGTTACACATAGATAGCGCGGGAGCGGGGTCACGATCCCGAGCCCGAAGAAATTCGGGCCGTGAGATCCCAGCTCCACAGGGAAATGGTGGCGGAATGGGAGAGACGACTTGGGCAACCAAGCGCAGGGCACGCCGTAGTAACGGCGGTAAGACCCATCATGGGGGAGTGGCTAGAGAGGCCACACGGCAGCCTCTCGTACCGTCTGACGCAGATGATCACCGAGCACGGATGCTTCGGAAAGTATCTGCGTCGGATGCAGAAAGAGCCAACGTCCGAGTGCCATCACTGCGACGCGAGCGAGGACTCAGGTCCGCACACGCTCACCGAGTGTCCGGCGTGGGAGACGCCGAGGCGGGAGCTTGTGGCGGCCCTGGGAGTGAGGGTTCTCACGCTCTCCACCTTGCTCGCGGCGATGGTTCGCTGCGCGGATGCGTGGGCGGCCGGCGCCTCCTTCTGCGAGCAAGTAATGCTCGTGAAGGAGGAGGCGGGGCGGGAGCGGCAGCGGGAGCGACGAAGGATCGCAAGACAAGCTGCCCGCGCACGAAGGCAACTCGGGCGTCGGAGGTCGATGAACGACCTCCGCCCCCCATGAGCGCCGGCCTGGGGGTGACAGGTGAAGCCGCCTGTCACCCTGGCAGAAGCAGGCCGCGGCGGTGACGCGCATGGCGCGCCTCCCCGTTTCCGGGGACGAGTTGGGGACTCTGTAGTCCCCACACCCGAGAGGAGGGCCAGATCGTGAGAGATGGCCCTGGGTCGGCCGGGGTGCGAGGGATATGCCTGTCAACCTCACCTTCGGCAACCGAAACGACCCACAGACGGCGTGCGTTTTGGTCGGTTCGAGTCCGACATAACCTCCTTCACCGGCTCCGGTGGGGAGGTATCCGTGGGGATTTTGCGCACGTAAAAAAAAAAAAAAAAAAAAAAAAGTTACACATAGATAATGTGTAAAATAGTTATTAATGATAAACATTCGTGTCACTACTTACACACACTTATTTTGTACCTTACTAAATGTGGGAAAACATATGTACTTTAGGGTCATAAAAACTACGCTGAGTACGTGATTATAATAAAATTTGTATGTTTGTAGAGAAATGCGCGTGCGCCCAAGCACTTGCGTAAAACGGGGACATGATGTCTCTATTAGCACGTCGTATTTTGACATTTTCTTACAAAACGTTATAGTATCTAGCATCACTCTGTTTAGTTTCAACAAACTTTTTGCAAGTGAATTACTAAATACGCATTCAAATATCATGATGGTAATGAAATTAACTTTTTTAGTTATATATTTAAACTAATAGGTACCAACGAAATTCCTAATTATATTTATTTGCCGCGAAGTTTCCGGCAGAGTAGAATTAGGGACACCCCATCCCTTCCTATGCGGTCGCGGTCGTACAAGGCGAATAAGGGATAGGGCTGTTTAATATCAGACTGATATATACAGCCCAGACTCAGCCTCAGATGCATGGCTCGAGTCAACAATAGTGTCCGGAATACGGCAATTGATAATTATTTAATTAATTTAATTAATTAATTTGTGAAATGTGGGTATTAATTCACCTCTGCCTAGCCCTCCAGGGATAAAGGCGTGATTATATGTATGCATGTATGTTATTAATTATATTCTTGTATCTTTTAGTACTTAATAAAATTTGATTAGCTATCTGGTGGAGTACCTACAGTTAAATTGGCAGATAAAACATTTAACAAATTATTGGACATGCCCGCAACCAATAATATTAGGTCCGCTAACTGTGTAAAGGTAGTGTATAATGTACATTTCAAGCAATGCTATGTTATTTCAGGCAAGTGAGGTTGTTCACTCGTTCACTCATGACGTAAACATTAACAGTTTATAGCTTTCCAGAAATACGGACTCAGGCAAAGTATTGCTCTTGCCCGAGTCTATGTGAACGTAAATTACAGCCAAACGTTTTGTGACCAGTAAATAATCGCCTAGTAGTGGTAACGTATCGACTTAAATCTGGTCCTTGCACTGGGTTTGTTGGTAAGTCTTTCAATCAATACAGTCTTCCTACATATTTTCACGTTTGTCAATCCCTGAAGGAGTAAGTAGAGCTGTATCAACAGCCGTATTTTGCAATTATGATTTTTGGTCTCAAGTATTGAGCATGCCTATTGCCGTCAAGTGGGCATTTTGTTATGAGAACAGCTCCATAGCATGGGTGACACTATTCCACACAATCGGGAACGGGCTAGTTCCCGATTGTGTTCAATAGGCAACGGGATTGATGATAAAAGTTATTCAAATTTTAGTAATAAAAATCGTCCAACTTAGTTATTTCGTGGTCTACCTATTCCTGTAGCAAAGCTATGAAATGAATACTAAGACCATAACAGTTTTGGTTTGACTTGACCACTGACAGACAAAGATTTCGGTTCGCTGTCAACACTATTGTATGTTTTTCAAACGCACGATTAGTTTCGACTTGAAACCGCATTGTAGTGTAGTTGAATTTGCGCAACTAAAAGCGTTTTTCTATAAGCATAGATGGCGTGAAATATTATGCAAAATGTTGTTGTGCACATGTTCTTACTGGAGTCATGATTTCAAGCATGAAATTTACGAACATCTATAGAAATAGGTTAATAAATACACTTTTTTAACGTTTAAGTATTGTATGAAAGACACATATACCTATACTAATTTAAAATGTTCCGCGTAATAATTTGGAAACTTTTGTTCAGTCAAATTTCCGTTCATTATTTTCCGCAATGTTTTTTTTACCCGAGTAGTAAATTGTGGAATCATTGTTAAAGAACATCCACTTTCTTGAATGGTTTGAAATATTCATAACATGAACCAAAAATAAATATGTAGACATACGTAGACACGGAAAATGAGAAAAAGGAAAGACACGTCCCAAAACAATAAGGAAAACCTACGACAAAAGTGTGAGAGGATGGTATTTCCTCGGTGGGATATACGTGCTGGAAATGACCCTATCAGCGATGTTAGATACCCTTATCGTGATATCTACAAAAGATAACTAAACTTTATAACTGACTCAGCATGAATGAAACAACAAAGACATTTAACTTAGATGTTATCGAAATCGTCACGGAAACGTAATCATATCTCGAATCACATACATAACAGCACATTGTAAGGAAACGAGAGTCACGTATTTGCGCACACGCATCACAACCGTGTATAACGTTGTATATGTGTGGGCGAGTCTTTCTGGAATTAAATAGAAATTGATTCTGAATCAGTTCAGTTACCATCTATGTTGTTTATGCTTATGAGAATACTTACACGGACATGCCTAGTTTTTGCGCGTGGTGTAAGTAAAAAGCGACGCAAGGTATATGTGTCAATGTTGGCCTGTCACTGTGGTGAACTTTTTTAATAAGTTGCTCTCGCCATTAAGACTGTTACTACAAAGTTGCAATATAGTACATACATATGTTGTTCATAAGAAATTGCACATTGTGGTAAGACCCATTCCAGTCAATTGTATTAACTAACTTTCATATACATCCTTCGTTTGTATATTTTGTGCAAAGGGATCCAGACAGAAAACTAAATGATAAATAGATAGACGAATATCTATTTATTATTTAGTTTTCTGTTATTCTGTATACCAATGCCTTTTACCTTTGGTGGAGGCGGTTATGTCGGATTCGAGCCGACTAAAACCGCACCATATTTAAACCTTACCATCGATATTTAAACCTATTTTTTAACCTTTTAGCAAGCTTCTCCCATACATTTCTGTTATTTTTATTCTTTAAGGAAAGCCCGATCGGTAACAAATTAATTTAACAAAAGTTTTACTTGCAACCACCTAAGTATTCTATATATATTACTAACAACCTCCAACGTGGTCTACACAGATTGCTAATTTCCAATTTCAACATTGAATTTTGTAATTAAAATACGATTGACGTTATCAGCATACTAGTTTTGTGGGACTGACTAATATATGCTGAAATAACTGATACCTGATTGATAGGATTTGTCAATTGGTTACTGTAACCAATCTAACTGCATTATATCGAACACTTTAAATACCATACATATGTACATATAATCATATATATTGTATAGTTAGCATAGTATTATATAAATTTGTAAGTAATTGTATATTATAATAGAATATTTTATGTAAACTGAATATATCAAATAAAGCCAATGTAACATATAATCATGCTTTTATTCCTGGAGGGATAGGCAGAGGTGAATTGACACCCACATTACATCAATCATTAAATTCGTTCACACGTAATAGGGGGTGAGCCTATTGCCGTTTTCCGGGCACTATTGTTGATTCAAGCCATTCATCTGAGACTGAGTCTGGACTGTAGGTATATATCTGTCTGATGTTAAACAGTCCTATCCCTTAGTCGCCTTGTACGACACTGTATGAGAAGAGATGGGGTGGTCCAAATTCTACTCTGCCGGGAACCAGCAATTTAAATAAAGCTTAATAAATTACTAACGATTAACGAGCGACGCTGTGCTGAAGAACTTCTTCTCAGGATTGGAAGGTCAGACGTGAATACCTCCCGTAGAAGCCAAGAAAATTCAAATAAATTATGACTGAGGAGGAAGAAGACTATGAAAGAGGGCCTCGGATTCCAAAGTCGGATGCAAATCGGATTTATATCGGGATGATGGATGATAAAGCTATCAGTACTTAACATAACAACATAAAGACACTAACTAACAGCACATTAGCTCGTACAAATCTTTACTTATTTACTAAATTCAATAATGCGCGTATTTTAAATTACTAAATAAATTACTCTGCATTGATTTCAAGCTAAAGTACTGTAATAAAATGATAAGTTGTTATTTATTTTTTCATCACATCGATGGAAAAAATAATATATGTGATACCTTCTTATATACTTCTTATATACCTCTCTCCCCCCGGACCACGAAAGTGACCTGACGTGTGCACGTACAAGATTTTAAATTTTAAAATTAAATAAATGCATTTTATTCGCTAATTAAACAGTGAAATATTTGAGTGAAGTACCAGGCGCGCATAACAAAGCAGAGAACGCGGAGTACTGGGGTGAGTGAGATAGCAACTGTTGAAACAAGCGGTAGTTGGAGAACTTCACTTTCACTTTGTGACACAGAAGACTGTCATCTGTCATTACACTTTTTATGTCAAAGTCATCTGTCATCATATGTCAGTTGGATTGTCAACTGTCACCAGACGTCATATATGAATTGTCACCTGTCATCAGTAATCACTTCATTCCGTACTCAACAAAGTGTTAAAATTGCCAGAGCAAAAAAAGGTTGATCAAATTGTGGGAGATTTTGAAGAGGGTGGTCTACTACTGATACAATATACAGCGAGCTACGCTACGCACGTGAGTCACCAGGACACAGCGACCGACTGTACATACGTCAGACTTGGCGTTTGCCGTAATAAAACAGTTCAATATGCCTAACTTGGCACGTTCGCCTCCATTAAGCAAATCCCATAGCGTGTCAGATTCTGATGTGGACAAGATAACGGCCTACGTGTCCCCTACAGAAGAGTTCACTCACATTACCCAAAGAGATACGAAGCGCCGACGAATCACTTTAGATGAATCAGGGTCGGAAGGAGCAAATATTAGAACAATAATTCGTGAAGAACTACAGGAGATGCTGAGTATCCTCCAAGGTCAACAGAACTCACGCCTGGACGTCTTGGAGAAATACATCACTGAGATTAAGACCCAAAATGACAACATACAAAAAAAGAATCTCGACATAGAACATTCTATCGAGTTTGCCACCGCCAAGCTAGATGAAGTTCAGTCCACTATAGCAAAACTGAAGGAGGAGCGACAACAACTTGTGTCCCAGATCTTAAAAATTGAGGAAAAATGCGAAGCTATGGAGAGGGCCTCCCGCAAATACAGTATCCAGATCAGGAATGTGCCAAAGCAGGAAAATGAACCAAAAGGAAAGATTTTCGACATGATTAAAAAACTTACTACCAGTTTGGGTGTCAAGATAGATACCACTGAATTACGCGATGTATATAGAGTACCTACTAAACCTGGGCAGTCCACCACGTCTGTAATAGTTGAATTCTCGTCAACTTTACTTAAAGGACAAGTTCTGATGGCAGCGAAAAAACAAAACCTCGAATCAAGACGATACAAAACAGAGCAATTAAATTCGACGCACTTGGGATTAGATGACCCCAAAACCGAAATATATTTAGCCGACCACTTGACTCCTCAAGCTTCTCGGTTATACTACCTTGCACGTGAGCTCCGCAAATCTATGGGTTACAAATACTGCTGGACCTCAAACGGACTGGTCTACTTGCGGAAGGAAGAAGGGGAACCACACATCCTAGTAAAGAGCGAAGTTCAACTACAACAGCTAAGAAACAAATGACTAATATTCCTTTTTGTAAGCATACTCTTATTTTGTACATCTAATATCTACACATTCGCCCATAGCGCCCATATACACAATTATCACTCAATCAAAACACAATCCAACTTCACTTCAACTTACATACTTACAAAATTTACAACCACACAATTAGGCAACATTTATTCCAAAATAAACAAATTACAACCTAACCACTCAATCAAAAGACCTCAACGCAACTCAATAACTACTAGTAGCTGCACCAATTGTCCAACACCTTATCATTGGAATTCATATTTTGCCTATACATTTTTTATAATTATTGAAATTTATTTTAATGTTGTATGGTATTTCAGCCGAAAAATAAGTTTATTCCACTCAATTTCAAACAACATAAATAGCACACTCACACTTTTTAAAACTAATAATGGACAACAGACAATTATTTGACGAATTTGACAGGTGTTGCAAAATTCCATGTAAATTAATTGTAGACCCCAACCATTTAGCGCACAAGTTTGATAATTCAAATAGATTAAACATAATTTCATTCAACATAAGAAGTATAAATAAAAATTTAGACAGCTTTCTAATATATATCACAAGGTTAAAAACTAATATAGATATCATCGTCCTGACAGAATGTTGGTGTAATGAAAACTCGAATCCCCCTCAAATTGATGGTTTCTCTATGTACTTCAGTAAGCATAGCTTTAACCAGAATGATGGAGTGATCATGTATTTGAACGTGAATATTAAAGCATCTGTACAAGAAGTTGACTTAGATGAGGCCAATTGCTTGACGGCCAAAATAGGCAACTTGACAGTAATAGGTATATATCGCCCTTTCTGTTTCAAAAATCCTAAAATATTCCTTGATGCTTTGGACACGTTGTTAACCAATACCAAATCGCGGCATATCATACTAACCGGAGACATAAACATCGACACCTTAGATACCAATAATACCGACGTTAGAGATTATCTGGAAATCATTGGTTCCCATGGCTTACATCAAGGCGTTGACATCCCCACGCATGGTCATACCTGCTTAGACCACTTCATGTGCAAGCTAGAGGGCGACCATCAATGTTTTGTACTTGAAACAGATATCACAGACCATTATCCCACGTTCTTGACCTATGATAGTGCACCCTCATCAAAACCAACCATTCACAAAAACCTAACTAGAACAAAAATAAATTATACCGCTCTGACTGAAGCTATAAAATCAAAAGACTGGACATCCTTTCTAAAAATTACAGACCCGAACTTGGCCGCGGAAATACTAATAAATACGCTCCAGACTCTTATAACCCAAAACTCACACACAGCTTCTTTTGCTAATCGTCAACGACCATTAAAACCATGGATTACAATAGGTGTTATCAAATGTTTTAAGACTAGGGATAAACTTCACAGTATCTCAAAACTGAATCCTGACAACGCCGAAATAAAAACGCAGTACCTAAACTATCGCAATACTTGTAACTCATTAGCTAAAAATCTAAAAAATAACTATTATAAGGACAAATTTAACAAACATTTCAAAAATAATAAAGGGACTTGGGATACTGTGAAAGAATTGTGTAATATTAAGAAAAATCACTCCAGAGCATCTAATCTACTTGAACTAGTGCCGGATTCACCCTGTGAATCACTTAATATGGTTAATCGATACTTTACCTCGATTGGTAGAGAACTAGCTACAGACATCTTAATAAGAAATGGTACTACTGAACTGCGCTTAGCAGAAAAAAATACTCCGTCAGGCAATGTTAGTTCTATGTTTCTAGACCCAACAGATCACATTGAAATTAATAAAATTATCATGAGCCTAAAGAATAGCAGTGCTCCAGGTATGGATAACATTCAAAATATTGTACTAAAAAACTCTCGGACGATTTTATGCACCATGATTGCTCATCTGTGTAATCTTAGCCTTACCACTGGGATTTTCCCAGCAATTTTCAAAGAAGCAGCTGTGGTGCCTGTGTTTAAGAGTGGTGACGCAGAGACAATTGCTAACTACAGGCCCATATCGCTACTGAGTGCAATTAGTAAAATAATGGAAAAAGTAGTTAACACTCGTCTAATTAAATTCCTCGAAAGCAAAAACATTCTAGCAAGTACCCAATACGGTTTCCGCTCGGGTAGAAATACTGAGGATGCGGTAGCTAGGCTCTCGGATATCGTTACAAAGGCAGTAGACAAGGGTGAAAAATGTGTTGCCATATTTTTGGACCTCCAGAAGGCATTCGATACCGTTTCAATACCAATTTTATTGCGCACTCTGGAATACATGGGCATAAGAGGTACGGTTCTGGAGTGGCTCCGAGACTATTTGGATGGAAGAAGTCAGGTGGTTAAAGTAGAAAACACTTATAGCACGAGCTTTCCGGTTACGTACGGAATTCCGCAGGGTAGTACCCTCGGTCCAACGCTATTTTTAGCTTATGTTAATAGCCTCTGTAAACTTCAAATAGATAACGCGGAATTACTGGCTTTTGCAGATGATACCGTATTGATTTGCCGTGGGAAAACATGGCCACAGGTCCAAGTGTCTGCTGAAATGGGCCTCAAACGAGTTAGCCTTTGGCTTGATGAGCATTTACTAACTATTAACGTAACTAAAACAAAATATATTTGTTTTAGAATAACGGAAGCAACAAGTTCAATGTCAAATTTTTCTATTACAGCTCATACTTCCCAATGCAAACTCGAAAATAGTGGCTACTGTGACTGCATTCCCATTGCCCAGACCGATACCCATAAATACCTGGGAATTATCATAGATTGCCATTTAAATTGGAAACCGCATATATCGTCACTTAGCAAAAGAGTACGTAAATTACTTCCAATTTTTAAAAACCTACGCGAAGCTGCGGACTGCAATCTCATAACCAGCATATACTATGCCCTTTGCCAATGCGTTCTGTCTTACTGCTGCCCTATTTGGGGTGGAGCTGCTCCAACTCATCTGCTTGAGCTGGAAAGAGCCCAACGCGCAGTCATCAAAGTCATGTTCCATAAGACCAGGAAATATCCCACTCAAAAACTTTATGAAGAATCGCGTTTCCTCACAGTTCGCCAATTATACATCTACTGTACAGTCCTACGTCACCATAAATCTATCGATCCATCTAAGATCTCACTGAGTAAAAGAAGAATTCGAACACCTGTTCCCTCCTTCAACACAATGTTCGCTCGACGTCAACTGTATTACATGGGCCCTTTCATTTATCGGTTCGTTAATGATTCGAACCAAATCTACAAAATGCCTAAGTTTAGGTTAAAATCTATACTTAAAAAATATCTAATGGCCCATGATTACCTTAGCACAGAAAAAATTCTACGAGTATAAAGCAAAAACTACTAGGAACTTGAATCCTTACATATCCAGATGCACATTCGCATACTTACACATACGGTATACATGCAGCCGTAAACGCCTAACCCTCACTCAGACGCAACACACACTCACACATAGGTACTCAATGCACACCCAAAGACAAACAAAACATATACGTACACATCCACGAACATATGTATACATAAAACACACACACACACACACATACACACACACACACACACACACACACGCACACACGCACACACACACACACACGCACATACATACACACACCCACACCCACACCCACACGTATTTTCACACATCTTCATTTATAAATTATATTAGATTCTGGCCAGGGGTGGAGGGTTGGTAGCCTGAGACACAGGATTCTCCTAGTTCAGGTGCCAGCCCGCCATAATTCTGATTGATCCTTGTACTAATTTATTAATTACGTTCTACTGTATTTTATTTGAGATTTGTTATGTAAACGTTTTGGTGAGAAATAAACATTATTACATTATTACATTACATTACATTTGTTGCCATCGCAACTCTAACTCTACCTTAGAGTGGGAAACACACTGCATGATTTATCGAAGCAATAAGAGTAATCGTTTCGATTTGAAATTTTCCTCGTGTTTTATGACAGGTACCTACACCACATAATACGAAGGGGAAAAAAAGGATTTAGAAATGTAGATAATTTAGATTATGCAGCTTATGTAATATTCAATTCCGTGTATCAACAGGAAATTGAAGGTTATCATGATGTAGGTACCTAATATTGTAATGTTAACCTAACCTGTAGTTTATTGTGTGTATTCATTTATTTATGGTTATGATTTTATCTCTTGTATAATCTATTTACAAAATATATACTACTAATTATAAACCAAATATATGTTTTTAAAAAACAATTAGCCAGACACATTATCTCGGTGTACTGAACGTATTTGTGTACCTACCTGATTTATCTGTTTAAGTGTGACAACGAACATTATATTCTATAACTGTAATTTATGTTCTCATGTAAGTGATGTAAATACCTATGTCTTTATGAGAATAAAATTCTTCTTTAAACCTATTTCGTTTATAATGAAAACGGCATTGAATTACGCTGTTCGCTCACATTACAGCGCTAAAGTAACACTTCACATATCAATTGCATTGCCGTGATACTATCGAAGTGTTGCCAGATAGAAATAAATCTATTAGATGAAATCAAAGCCCGGTTCCGCCTTTTATTTATGATCAAATCGATACTAAGTGCAGGCTGGAGATGTACGCAGTATCTTTGATGGGATCATGTTGAGTAATAAGATGAAGTTTATATGGTCAGGAATATATATTCAATTAGCTTTTGCCCGTGTGAAATGTTGATACAGTTCCCGCAATCCACTGGAAGTCGTTCCCATTTTAAAAGCTTTACTTTAAGTATGTCAAATTTCATACAAACTCACTTAGTCGATTTGGCGTGATTTAGTTACGTATTCTGATTTAGGGTCGATTTCACCAAACCATATTTATCATTTGAGTCTATCTCAGCAGTCATAGTTGTCGCTTAGCAGGATAAATGGTTCATGATAGCAAAAAGAGTGACAGACTATCAAGTTTTTGTACTTTACTGGAACTTGTTATACCCGTATTGATCGCTATCCTAGATAAGTGCACTTAATTGAATATGGCTGATAGAAAATAATTAATAATGTAATCGACTACACGGATGGTGCAGTGGTTTAAAAGTTTCGTTCAGAATCTCAATTGGAGATTTTATTCTGAAGTCGTTAGCATGGAAACTACTGTCGCTAAACTCTCACATATTATGACCAATCAAGCTACACAAAACATTGATTTGATTGGTTATAATTTTAAACAGAGAATGAGTCTCTACATGAAATGTCAGTTAGAGGCCAATCGCGTGGCGAATTTTTCAGATTACAACTTTAATGTAGCTCTAGGGCTCTTGCTCTTGAATATATATCCAGTGATTGTAAATATGGCTGTTTAATAAATGATAAAGGGGGATGGGTCCTATTTATATTAAGTTAAGGTAAAGTTAAGTTCAGTTTACCTTGTGTATTTTATAAATTAAATAGTTTGAAACAACCCTCAATCAATCGGTATCACTTTAATACCTTTTTTAATGAAAATATTTTTGAGGGCCATGTGTTTGTCTGCCACCTATGTGGTATAAAAAATGTAAGCTCATTTACGTTGTTACCATTTATAGGATTACCAGCAAAATATATCATCTACGACCACATCGACTACTGATCCCAATTCCTAAAGAAATAAATAGTACTTCACTTTACCAGGTATACTTTAAAAAAATACTTTCAAAAGAACCAAGTAAGCAAAACATCATCAAGGTGAAGTCGAATTGACGCACCGTTATTAAAAAGAAGTAAGGAGAACAGAATAGACCAATGTTTTATTGCATATTCTGATCATATTTTTATTTAAAAATCATTCAAGTCAACTATCCCGTACCAAGCAAGCTTACCGATATTGCCTAATAGGCATATGCGAGAACACGTCAAAGGCATTACCATATACCACGTCTGTCCATAGAAAGTAGCACCTGTTGTTGTACGTTGACTATTAATGTAGTTTTTAGAAAATTCTTACACACTGTTCCGGTGCGTTAGGCCCTTCTGACCTAGTCGAGTTTGGAATATTGATTGTTCATCATAGAGAGTGTTGTATAGATCTGAATTGTTATTGTGTGTAGTTTACAACGATAAAAGTTATGTGTGTGGATTGGCCATTTCGAATAATCATGAACCAAACTAAGGTATGCTTTTGAACCAAACTAAGAAATGTATAGAATCTAAGATGTCTTTAATTTCCAAACGTCTTAAATATGTAATTTCACCCTAACAAAAGTGGTGGCATAAGAAGATCTTGATTCTATTTTATCAAAAAAGATGAGCAAAGAAAGTGATGGTACAATGTATATTGTTAATTCATCAAAACAATTTGGAAATTTATCAACATTTCGTGATAAATATATAGTAATGGAAAATCAGCTCCGGTAATTCAGACCAAGTGAAGACCTGCCGCCTATATTCCATCTCCAGTGGCCAACTTACAAGTCTTCAAACTGCCTGCGGACCCAAGTTGGCCGCTGCAGAGAATCTGGTCGCAAGAGTCCTGCGAATGCGGGGTCCAATCCCAGTCCATGTTGCATTTGCTTTTCTGCTCGCTGTGCCACTTCACTTGCTCTACCGACGACCTCTGTAGAGCAACGGAAAGCGTTGTTTGCTGTGGCCAAATTTTGGCCCAATTAAATTTAAATATCATTATAAGCTAGACCTAACCATTGACTCAAAGAAGAAGAAGAAGAAATAATGGAAATAGCTTCCTGAAAATCTTTCAGGAAGTTATTTACACCCAGGTTGATTTGATCTGTTTATGCAGGTATATTCAGTGCGGTTGATCTCGGTTCACTTTCTCGCTTACATGTTTCTTTAATTTTTCGGCGGCAAACTGATCGAAAATTTATATTCAACAAACGACTAGTATTCCTGACTAACCTTTATCAATAACACAATATACAGCGTGATTGGTCGTGTACTAAATGATGATAAATGTCGTAGTATAGAGGTATAGCTATTAAAACTTTATCGATTATTTGGCATTAATTAACGTGGTACATACTAAGTATTTTATCATTATGAATCTTCCCACTTAATTATCTTGATAGCCATTGGATACACGTTTTATTGCTCAGTAATTATTGCTATAAATTACGTAGGAATAGTCTTGACATTATCTGCATACTGTAATGAATTTTAAAGACTATTGTATTATCATACATACATATATACATACACATAATCACTGAGGAGGATTAAGCAGAGGTGAATTAACACCCACATTTCACCAATCATTGAATTCGGTCTCACACGCGTAATAGGAGGTGAGTCTATTGCTGTCTTCCGGGCACTATTATTGACTCAAGCCATGTATCTAAGGCTGAGTCTGGGCTGTATATATCTGTCTGATGTTAAACAGCCCTATCTCTTAATCGCCTTGTACGACCGCATATTAAGATACGGGGTGGTCCAAATTCTGTTTTGCCAGGAACGACGTTTCATGTTTTCAAATGGACATGGGGTGGTCCAAATTCTGTTTTGCCAGGAACGACGTTTCATGTTTTCAAATATTTCTTAGGATGCGATGATTGAAATTTAGAACCAGAAAATCATGGTTCTATAATGATCTGAACCGGCTTTCGTTAACCCAAAGTGCCCGTAAACCAAGAAGCAAGAGAAATCGTGTGATTATTTTCAAGTATTGTAAATGTAGGTAAACGTAGTAATGTAATGTTTCAGTCGTAATGAACTCCACCGTGTTCTGTTGGTAGTTAATTGCTACAACTTACTGGCTAGGCTTGTAGCTCTTGTATCAAGTATTAACTACAAGCTTTCTATTCAGGTCCTAGGGATAAATAAAACATTAGCACGGTAATAACTACTGGCCATTGTTATTTATACGACTATTAATTAGTTTGTGACGTGTAGACAACCATGGCGGGATTCAGTAAAATTACGTTTCTAAGACGTGTGAATTCAAAATTTACGAAAATTTATGAGACTGGTTCAAATTCTAATTGATAAGGTATTAAATAAGTGATTCTAGTTCAATAACCTCATGATATGTAAGTTTTTAAACGATCATATGGAATACCAAAGGTATTTACTTTTTCTTTCTAATCGAATGGAAATCACGCGTTTTGTTATGGTGGCATTACTGAATTTGTGTGGCGTAGTGGTAAAGAATTCAAATGCTACCCCATAGGTCATAATTTCGACCACTTTTTGGAAATTATCTGTTTGCATGAAATGTTAACAAACAAAAATATTTCTGAAAAAATATTATCAGCCTTTTTTTTATACTGTGGCAGACAAGCACACGGCCCACCTGATGGGAAGTGGCTACCGTGGCCTATAGACGTATGCCACACCAGAGGCGTTACTAATCCTGAAAAAACCTTCTAAGTCGCTTGGGAACACTACAGCAGGGAGTTCATTAAAAAGCTTGAGCGTGCGTGGGATTAAGTTCCTTTCAAAACACACAGTGCACACCCTTTCCGGTCGGAATCTTTGTAATAATCGTTAGTGATTAACTCAATCACTGTTAAAAGAGACATCCGAGGGGAATTCGCGCATGTTAAAAAAAAAAGATGCTAGTCTGGTGGGCGCGCCCCCACGGATTGACCGAAATCGGCCACAAGGTACAGGTTAGTATTATTGGACTCTAATTATAGCCTAGACCTACATTATATTGACTACCTACTAGGAATATCAAAAAGAAGTGGAAGAAAGGTCCTGTCCTAATGGTAGAAATCTTAAGATTTTAGAATAATCCGCTGAAATTTTGAGTTCAGATCCCATTCTGTACATGCATTTACGTTGGCTGTATATGTCGCCGTTTTATAGTGCGATAAAACAATGTGGGCTGCAAGTGCTTACAGATTTATACCAACGCTTTTTACAGCTTTTGGTATTTTATTAAACAAGTAATTGCACTCAAAAGTTACCATATTTGTATAATTCGTGTTTCGCCTACACATAACCAATAAATCGACTTTATACTCGTATGACTCAATTTGGAGTTGTGTAGGTACTTTTATTAAAATTGGTCTTGTTACAATTTCTCCTCGAATTTTACTTAAAGTGGAACGTCATCCTAACATTACTTGAGAATTGTATGTCAATTGCTCTCGGGCATAAGTGCTTAATAATTTGCCGAGTGCTTTGAAATAAAGCTTTGAAATTGTTGTACACGACTAATGATTGTCACAGACAATCTAATTTGTATACATAGACATAGACATAGATAGTACGCGTAGGCTTACCAAACACCACAATTTTCGCCATCGACTATAGATTCTTGTATGTTATTGCACTAACTTCAGGCAATGGATAGATACGCGTGACGTTTAAAAGAATCATTGTTATCTATCCTTAGGCCCGAGTTATTAAAACTATGTCACCCGGACTCAAGTTATTCGTTATAATCGCATTATAATTATATGTTAATAAATCGAGTCCCTTATCGTAGTTTACAATTATATTGAAAGATATACGTAAGTGAGAATAAAAATTAATTAAGCGTGTAACACTTCACGCATCGTCTATATTTGCTCCATCAGAGCTGTTAGTATTAAAGTTATCAGGATATTTAACATATTGTATTGTTCTGAGTTTCCTCCGTGATCATGGTGCTTGCAATAGCGCCACAATATCGGAAACTCAGTACAATACAACATGGTAAAAATCCCGACTACTTTAATATAAAAGTGAGTGACCATTATAGTTTAAATACCTGTATCAAAGATGTTGCTCGCTCGCTACTACCTATCTCTGTACTCTCTGACTAGTCCTAACCTGTAAAGGAGGTTAGGACTACAAAAAGAGAGGAACCTTTCGGGGAAGCCATAGCTTACCATGAGGCGGGGTGCAGTCAATTTGAAAAATATTAAAAGGGGGGAAAATATAAACGTGGCAGTTACTACTTATGAAACGATGGAGTTTATAGTAGCTAACAAAAGTCGATACATAGTCAGTCAATCAATATACATGATTACCATACTGAACGTGATAACAAGCAAATGGTATACAAGTTCACGCATAAGTTAACATGATTCTATTCAAGTTTAGGTCAGCCCATAACGAGTTCACAAGTGTCTACTCGTCACGTCAATTCGATAAGGTCACGTTTCACAAAACCGCTCTCATTGCAATCATGTTGCAACACAAATAAACTACAAATATGAAGATCTATGTGGTGTAGCGGCAGACCTTTCGACAGATAAGTTGGGAGTTCCATTTATGCTCAGTGAAATATGTGTATATATTTGCATTGCTCTGGATGTTTCTATGTACAATATGTATGTATTTTATTCTTTTTGCTGCCCACTGGCGACACCCACTGCGTTCCAATTAGAATTGAACGACATAAGACGGGTTTTCCTAAAAAGGCATTTCTTTGTATACGTTATTTGTTACATGAAATTGGAGGTCATATTCAAAAGTTCAAATGTTCTATTCTTCACGATTCCAGGTATACACGGCCTTAGTTTCTGCAATTCTACCTCAATTATATCACATTACGAATGTGTAAAGTACCTAAATATAGCATTTTTGCCCTTCCTGCGATTCTATAATACATTCACACCGTTTTGTGTGTGGTAAATTCAATTTCTTTCTTTTTGTTGTTTTCGTAATAATCCCGGTTGTATCTATAGTTTGCACTTTAGGACCAGCCATCATCTCTCCTACTTTTTTACTTACTTCCGTGTGGTGACCCATTCGTGGGGTGACGGAGAAAGAATACAAATAACACCATACCATCTTATCCGAAAATTGTAGTGCGTAAAAAATACGCAGACGATATCATTGCTAGAGAAGAAAAACTCAAAATAAAATCATGTACCAACCTGTCTGGCCAGAGTGGAAATAGTAGGCTAAAGCCTCCTAACACTGAGGGAGGTATATGTCTAGCAGTGGATTGCGATGCGTTAATTGATTACAACCATGGGATGACTGTCTGTTCCCCCTACCCTCGAAAGCCTGTGGGTGATGGGTGGAGCGGCCTGTCACCCTAGCAGAAGCGCGCCGCCGCGGCTTTTCCGGGGACGAGTTGGGAACCCCGTGGTCCCTGCACCCGAAGAAGGCCAGATCGAAAGAGATGGCTCTGTGTCAGCCGAGGTGCGAGGAATATGCCTATTAACTTCACCTTCGGCAACCAACAATGACATACGCCTGTATGTACGTGCGTTTTAGTCGGTTCGAGTCCGACATAACCTCTCCCACCATCTCTGGAGATATCCGTGGGGATTATTCGCTCGTAAAAAATCTCTCTAATCTCTAGCAGTTTATCAATAGGAATAACTACAAAATGTTTAGTTTAATTTGAAAAGTAACAATGATTCACACTCGTCCTTGAAACGTTACGTCATAATAAGAAACGTTATGCTAATGTCATAATGATGTTAAACCGACCGGAACTATTATTCACACACACTCGATTTTTCTAGGACCACGTATTAAACAATGAAAAGCGACGACCATTATGGGTCTTTTTTGCACAGCGTTCCCATAATTTAGTATGACAATCATGGAGGTACTCATAGTTATTTTCATCTATGATGTTGCTAGGGTTAGACCGCTGTAATATTTCATTCGGGCAACCTTCTTTAATACTCTAAGCTAAAGTTAAATTGCTATAATTTAATATCTAGAGCATGAAACCTAACACTTTTTTAGCCAGTTTCAAACTTCATCCAACTCGTTAAGGGTACCTAGTACGTATTATGTTTATACTCATGCAGTTCAAAGTAGGTCAAAAGAATCTTAATTCCGAAGGAATGTGTTGTATATTTTTTTGTTTCATCGCTAATGTTCTTTGTGCTATTGTCACATTTGTGTTTTTAGAATGCTCAGTTTATCTTCCAGAAGAAATTTTGCAGTAATATATGTTCAATAGTCATACACTTTACAAGCACCCTTTATATAAATAAATCGAGTGCTTATGACTCACCCTTTTTTAATTATTAGACAGGTATATTCTGATTTATCTAATATTATTTTACAAATTATACTTTTTTAAATAGTTTACAACTTCGGTGGACTGTACTTGTTATCAAAATATGAGTAATTGAATGAATTTTTAAAACATTTAGTATGCTAAATATTCAAGTCGATTAAGATATAGTGAAAATTGAACCCATCGCCGTAAGACAGATATATGTATAGACGAATTTGGATGCTTTCGGGCGAAGGTTCTGTGACTTAATGGTCAGAATGTTTCCCCTGTAATTGGTTCAGGCGGGAATCAAACCACGGCCAACTGAACTGATTCAATTTTTTTCTAAATCTTCATCGATATGAATGTTGTACTTGAATTAAACATAAATATTACATTATGTAGCTAAACCTTTATTAAACTCGGCTACTGCCTCAGTTAATTGTTCCATTACCTGATCTTCGAAATATGGCTCATAAGTACATCGCTAAGTTATAATATTTATAATACATAGAAAATTATATAGGAAAAATTTAAAATACTTGTAAGACAAAGACAAGTAGCAGCCCTATTACGGACACATTCGCAAGTGTGTCAGGCGTCCAGTAATCATCTTGACAAAATTATAGTAATTGCGCTAAAATTATACATTTTAGACACTTTTAGTTTCGCGATAATGGAGTCATGTTTGGGTGACTTTCACTGCGCATCTTTGTGTCATTGGGCCATTTCTTTAGAGGTCACAATTATGTCATTATGTAAAATTGCTGCGACTCGCAGAGTCTTATTGTTGTCTCTTCTTCCATATTTTACATGAATGTTCACAGTTGTTAGTTGGAAAATGTGTCAATGTGCAGGTGAATTAGGCAATG
Source organism: Eilema griseolum (assembly GCA_963662185.1). Classification (NCBI taxonomy): domain Eukaryota; kingdom Metazoa; phylum Arthropoda; class Insecta; order Lepidoptera; family Erebidae; genus Eilema; species Eilema griseolum. The sequence goes on from OY759243.1 coordinate 8,136,795, forward strand.
TACGGGTGAATTAGTCAATTTTCTCACGAGCTTTGAGCTTCAGTGGTTTTCTCACCAGACCTAATTCTAGCGAACCATAATAAGTATAGCAATTACAAATTATGTACTTTACCCGTTTCATAAATATAGAGAGGAAAATTGTTTAAACTTAGTAGTAGTTTAAACTGGATTCCATGATGCAGATAATTCAAACCCTATCTATCTAATCTATCTTCACGATTGAAATTTTTGTGTTTTTTGATTTCAATCGCTTCACGTACAGCTCTTGAATAGAAGTGATTAGCGAATATTAAAAATATCGATAATGTGCGGGTAGATGAAGAACCTACTACCTCACGAACTCAAAGAGGGCGGACAGTGGTGCATGTGCAGTCAGCCAGTGATCACGGCCGGTGTAACCTGATCGAATCGTCAGGCAAATTAAAGGAATGTGTGCACTTACACCATGATCGCGTTAATTCCCGTAATCATCATTGTATGTTATGGAACGCGAAAGTATAAAACATTAGAAAAGTATAGTCCATAGTATATTTGTGCAGTCAGTACGTCGCATTATATTATCTATTTCGAATATTACTTGTTAACTGTGAATGGAAGCACGATATTAATTTTTCCTTTGGAACTCTAACATGTGAACTTAACTTTAAAAATATTGTAAGCTTTTGAAATTCCAATATTTCTATAACTATGACTATACCGAATGGAAACCAAATTTTGTGAATAATAAATTAACTGGGTAATTAATTACCACATAATTCCCATATAAGTAATTTTGTTTTTCCACTGAGACACGGAACCCAAAAACATAAAAAATATTCAATAGCCGCAAGGTGAATTCAAACTCGGAAACTACACTAGTTTGATTATTTGTGACCTTTAACAATTATGTCATGCGTGGTTTAAAATGGATGGAGTTTTGCACGCTCGATTGAATACAGCTGATTGTATAGGAGTGGCGTCGAATCATATATTTGATTAGAAGTTTTAATTACTAGTGGAACGAATGAGTTTCATGCTAAATTTATTTTAAGGTGATTTAAATTTAGAATGTAGTTTTGTTACGTTTAAAATTCGCATTGATTTGAATTTAGATTTTATACGCCTATGCTAAGCATTTCCGCACTAATACTGCGTAGGTGGTTAAAAAGTATTGCACGCTTTCCATGTGCCTAAAAACAGGACGTTATGCGTTATAAATGTTTTTTTTTATTTCACGCGTTAATTGGCAACACTTAGCGCGTATTTTAATTATTATAAAGGGTGTAAACATTGAAAAAGAAATATTCATATGTAAGTTAATGCTTCTTTGTCAATTGGAACTAATTTTAGCTATTTATCGACTCTTGAACGTCAACGACCCACGAAAATACTGAACAAACAAGGATACTGGAACTCTTGTAACTTGTGATTCGTACATTGTGTTCATGTCTACTTTTCCCGTGCCTAATTAGACAAATAAATAACTAACTTACTACTTAACTTTATAACCACGATGACTCCTTGAATCACGGACTTTTCTTTCCACTACATGTCTTGTCAGTAACTTTATTGACTATTTGCTATAAAAAATGCATTTACTGTCTCTATTGTAGATTGTACTAACACCTTGTACAAGTAACTAGTGTAGTAGTGTTGGACACACAATGAAGGTTTTCATCGACCGGATAAGTATTTATTTATTTGCCAGCATTATTTTTGTTTCAGTAATTACTGGTATTTAATTAATTATATTACACTACCAACTCGGACAGTTCGTATACATGTATTTCAATTATTTTTTTACTTATTATAAAGTGCCCTTTTTTTATACACCACTTTGGTGGCAGACAAGAACATGGCCCACTTGATGGTAAGTGGTTACCGTGGCCTATGGACGTTTGTAACACCAGAGGCGTCACAGTCGCGCTGCCAACCCTGTAAGAACAGAGTTTCTGTCCCGTCAGTAGAAGACAAAGCAGGACAAGCCTTTAGTCTTCTACTGACAGCACAAATTCTCCAGTGAGCTCTGGCTACCCTACTCACCACTGGGAACATAACACGAAGTTATTATAGCTACGGTATTCTGTAGGGCAGAGGTACTTCGCCAGTCGGACTGCTCAATTGGGCGGAAATACCGCCGTGTCCTACCTCCTTAGAGGGTTGTAAAGCCCTCTTTCGGCTCTTTCGGTATATTCATATCATTCCACGCTCAAGCTATGGAATGAACTCCCTGCTGCGGTTTTCCCAAACGACTACAATATGAAGTCCTTCAAGAACAGGATCAGAAGGTTTTTTCTGGGTTGACAGCACGAGTTTAACTCCTCTTGTATTGCATAAGTCCATAAGCCACGGTAACCACTTCCCGTCAGGTCAGCCGTGAGCTTGTCTACCACTTAAGTAGTATAAAAAAACAGGTGCTAGGAAGGGCCACAAACAAAACACAATACATAGGTATGTTTTGTTCTGGACGTATTTTGGGTTTACAGGTCTGAGTAAAGAAAACAGTTACCAACGGTCCCAGGTGATCAGGTACAACACTAGTTACTAGTACTCATTACCGCGACCCGTGTGGGAATTGTCTCCGGTAGGTCGTCGACCCCGAGTGCACTGACGCGGCGCGTCATACGGATGCGCCTGCGCACTGCACAATCGTGCTCCTACTCTTTTTTGTAGCGCGTTTATTGAACTTTGTAGATCAAAGGTACATACTTTGATATTTAAGAAATATGTCGGTAAGAAGAATTGCATGGTTACTGGACGTAAAACAGTCAAAAGCCTTTTTATTTTCAGTGACTTACCAATAAATAATAATTGTACATTATGGTTTTTAATAAACAGATAAGTAAATATTGGTGTTGTAGTTATAGATAAGCTACTTCCATTTAGTTCCTAAGTCCCTAAGGTAACCAATGAGGTCACCAAGAGGTCGATGTGGAATCGACTAAAACTATTTAGTATCCTATAACAGAACATATAGTGTTTCCGAACCCACCAATAGACTTCGCTGTCGAACTGCAGTTGGTTTTGATGGAATTAGTTTCCATATTATTCTTTAATATAGATTTATGAATGATAGAAGATACATAGCGGACTCTTGGGAAAATCGGTGGAACGGTAGCCTTAGTAGTAGTATCTCCATTTGCTACATTATCGAATGCATCATTGCACCTGGTATATTTGAATTGAAGTTTTAGGGCATTTTAAATTTTACATTTAGTATACTTTCAATCAATTCACGTGATATTCAGGAACCGAGTTTTTAAGCCTACCTGTCTCTAGGATATAACGGAATTATATTACTAAGGCTTATGAGGGTTTAAACTTCTTTTAACTCGAAGTTACGGTACAGGCTTGTACGTTTAAAATATAGGCCTTGGCCCCCATCATCTGTGATATGAGCAACGCCCTTCTCTTATAGAGAATCACATTTGAAAGAATTACGACAATGTTTTGAAGAAATTTTCTTTGTGACAACCCTGAACAGGTACTGTTTATGACCTATTTTTCGAGAACGCAGATTTATTATTACACAATACTCACACAAATGCACATGTTTCACTACGATGAAGAAGAGCAAAGTTAAAGCTTGTGTAATTTGGAAAGAAGTGGCATCTACATTGAATACCTTCTAAAAGAAAAGCATTTCCTCCTGTTTGTTTATCACGCTCACAAAGGTTTTGCATTGTTACAGAGCGATGTCGCGGTGGAAGGGTATCCTGAGGTAGCCGGCAGATGGCAGCAGTCAGCGCGGCGATGTTCCGACCCGGGGGCGGCCTCGACCCCTCCTGCTATGCCACGCAACGGGTAAGTTCGACTACTAATTCATAGATGGCGCTGAACAAAAAAATTGTTTGTTGTCTTAAAGACTATCGCTACGTTTGGTTCTAATTGGCATATATCAAGCAAACAATTTCCACATAACCACAGGAATCAAAATTATTTTGGTTGGGAATATCTCAGTAGAAGTATTTCCACAGACCGAATTCTAATATGAGTTTTGATGACGGTATATTTCTTATTTTAAGGGAAGGTTAGTACGACTTTGGATTTAAATCTATTATCTGTCATCAATAGCAATCTCTGTAACGTGATAAGGGATTAAATATAACTTTTGAATAGGAACTACCGAGAATTTCTCTTTGAACCGTAAGAATAAATTCAAGTGAAATAGTTAAATTTTCTCCTACATTTGAAAACCGACATTTAATCTGTCGTTTTATCTAACTCTTTACATCTCAGCTATTATTAGCTACCATTCAGTAAAGCTGTGCTGAGATTTCAGCTTAAGTTATTTTAGATTTCTTTAACGAATGGGTTGCTCTTTTGTATTCCTATTTCCTAATTATGATAAAATTCGATATTCTGCTAGTATACAAATCGGTTTCAAGATTTGATAAAAATATTGTGAATCACGGTGTTCCCATCTTGCTTCATTTGAATTGAAACAAGTGTAAATATGTATTCAAGAACAAGAACAAGAACAAGAAGAAGAAAGAAGAACAAGAAGAAGAATATTATTCAAATATCATTTTATTGAATAAAATTAACCTTTTCAGGAAGAAAATAAAAGTGTGCTCGTAATGTGCTAGACCAAATTCTGATTTAACGCTTTAGTGCATTATTAAACGATATCGTTATAATTTTACTGTGGTCAACTATACAAAAGGAAAAGGTTTCTTCATATTTTATAATACCAAAATGAACTGCCTTAGTATTATTCAGTTCCATTTCAGATATCAAAAACAATCTAATGTTGATCGTTCTATTTATACAAACACCCACATTTTCTTCTCCAAATACGAGCCCATCCTCACGTTCTTCCAAGCTTTTGTTTTTACAAACCGCTTTAGGGATGGTATCTATATTAGCTGACATAACCATTCTACATAAGTCAACACGCTTATAATGATATGCCTGAACCCGTTATTACAAATCCATCCATTGTTTTCTAAAGGTTCAGTATCATTCATTTATGCTTTTTGAAATAAAATTGCTTGGAATGCTAAATTTGGTCATGGTTACGTTCAAAGCTATTTATTATTCAGTGTCTATTGTTTCGTGTATTTCTGCGGAATTGTGGTTAAGTTTTTCGTTTTAAAAATACAGGTGTTTCATTAACTAAAGTGATTTTGTGATTCTATAATGAACCTATTTTAAAATAAATCTATTTGGTTCGAGATATCTAGATATTTTAAAGGGATATTCCTCAATATAATAGATAGATAATACTTTATTTTACACCTATAGATTTACAGCAGAGATTCTTTGACTGATGTTCGGTTTATTATATCTTCCTACTCCAAGCCTGAATCCAACCTTGTGGGGGTCGGGTTTTAGTCTATCCACAAAACGGTGGACTTCCACAACCCAAGGGTGTTATCGAAGTTCTGTAGTTAGACCTGATTGTTAAACTTTTTAGGGCTCCAAATATCCGCAACAAATGCCATGTGATTTACCCTTAAATAAGTTCCGATGGTTTTTAGTTTTTTTACACACCAAATATATTGCGACTAAAATCTTAGGTTTTGGGCAGTTGACAAGTGAGAATGTAGTTGCTAAAATTTATCCACCGCTGTCTTTGATCCAGATATCAAATTAAAGCCTTAGTAATAAAAAATACACAGGGTTATACAACGGTTATGTTTTATAACCCTGTGTATTTTTGTATGGAAATGTTGAAATAACAGCTGTACCCTTTGTGTTTTCATTAGTAAGGGCCTGAGAAAAGAAAACAAGTAGTTTATTGATGCACTGAAAATATGAACCATTATATAAACATGATGCAAACATTGCGCGCCCTAAGAATTTCCAGCACCGGGCGCTCACGCTTCAGGACAAACAAATATGACGGAAGTTTGCTCTCTCATAATAGACGTGTAATGAGCTGTTTGAGAAACAATGCCTCCGTTACATGCCGGTCAAGTACTGTTACCTTGAGTACCATAAGTATTTGCAATTTACGTAAGGGTCACGTTCTTAAAAGGAATATCATTGTTGCTATTTTATATTATCTCTTACAAGTTATTTCTTGTTCGTATTTAGAATGACTTGAAGAGTAGTCTTTTATTTTGTATAATTGGGTATTCGACAAATTTCGGAAATCTATCTTAAAAGATATAGAAATTTATGTAATACCCGGTACAATTCATTATTTGCCTATAAAGCCTAACAAATTCTCAATTTTAATTTGTTAAAAAAAATTGTCTTTTTGTGAAATACATTTGGTATAGTTGTTATTTTAGCCGCGTGGTTCCCGGCAGAGAAGAATTTGGGCCACCTCATCTCTTCCCATGCGGTGTCGTACAAGGCAACTAAGGGCTAGGGCTGTTTAACATCAGACAGATATATACAGCTCAGATTTAGGCACAGATACAAAGCTCTAGTCAACAATAGTGCTTGGAAGACGGCAATAGGTGAAATTCACCTGTGCCTGACCCTTCGGGGATAAAGGCGTGATAATTATTATTTACATATAAGCCATCATATCCAATACATTTCATATCTTTTTGTAAATAATGCCTTTCCAAATATTGCATGAAATGTAAATTTTATAATGTGTCTGCCCAATCATGCAAATGGTCTGGGGATACATAGGTAGGAAATCAGTTTTTAGTACAATCGAAACCGCTATATATTGCAGTGTTAAGTGCGTTTTACCCAAATTTTTAAACACACAGAAACTGTGTACTTCACATTCTCTTGGTGAAATTAATTTTCTAGTTTGCAAAGTTTATTAAGCGTTGTTCTCAGTTGTCGAAATATAGTAGTTCAAGAAATTCTATGACTAGAATTGTATATTATATTAGTTGATGCTAAAGTTATCTAATAGGTATCTACCGACGCCTTTTAGTTCTAAGGAGAATTTAAGATATATTTGGCAAAATTATTCATGCCTAAATTTATTGTTATAGTTAACTAGGTAGTGAAAAGTAGGTACATAAACCCCTAGATATTGAGGTAGAACAAAGACAATATTATATTCGTATATTTCAATAGAATGTAGCGAAAACGAAACTGAATACAATTATGTACTTTCGTATTTATTTTAACTACCAATTAAGCTTAATGTTCAATGTATTCATAGTTTTCAAACTACTGAGACTAGCTTAATGAATATTGAAATTTCTATCCGAGTAAGACTTACCTATACAGGAGTGTCTATTTCAGAAGAGCATTCATTATACTACATTACCAAAGATTGATACAAGAGAAGTAAAAAGGAACGAACTTCGGTTTGTCTTTCTTCAGATAGATAGATAGATAGATAATACTTTATTGTACACCAATACATATTTTACTTATTTATTGTTTATCTTGGTTGAATCTTCAATAATTCGCTCACGCTACGACATTTTTATGTGGATTCCATATTTTAAATATGGTTTATATTATGTTTGACTACTGCTACTTAATTTAACCTTTCATGGTCAGTGTCTCTGGAGTGATGATCATGTCGTCTCAGTCATATACCTGGATATACCAGGTTCTTTTATACTGGACTATTAACCATAATTACTTTTCAATTAATCTATGCTATCTACCTAAGCTATCTATTATTATTATAAAGAGGTGTGTTTGTTGTGACGTTGTAGAAGGTAATCTCTGGATTTACTGAATCGATACTGATCTATCGTGGAGAGTCAGCAGCGGTAACAGAATCAGAAGTCGACGCGGGCGAAATTGCGGGTAACACTGGCTGTTACCCGCAATTTCACCCGCGTCGACTTGCTTTTTGTGTTGTGTTGTATAATTGCCTTTTTTGAAGCGAAAAGGCACTTAGTTAATCTTTACCTTACAACCCTGATACCAATACTATTTTTGCCTATGCCTACGTGGTTAGGTATTACGCCTCCTGCAATATTTTTTTGATAATATGGGATTGTATTACCAGATATAATATTTACTGTTCTAATAAGTTTAGTTTATTGTGTAAGTAGACGCCCGCTGTTAGACGTGTATGTACTATCGAACCTGAAACAGCTGCTACTGACATTTTAGAAGGGTGAATGTGGAGACGGTCTATACCCTTATCGCCCTTAGGCTAGCACACGGAGAGACGCTATAACACTTCTATCATACTTAATGGATACCAAGTAAGGGAAAAGTTCATAATATATCTTGATTTTTGTTAGTCATAGTCTGTGTATAGTTATATACATACTACAAAAAAAAAACTGAAATAAAAATTGTGATACCGTTCGGAGGTGAGGCGAAAATGAATTTTGAATTTTGAATTCGTTCCGTTCGTGGAGGACAGAATACTATCATTTCCTTTCCCATAGTTCCGTTCCATTCGAAATTCAAAATCCATTTTACGAAGAAACTGGATGAATTGAAAAAAAAAAATTACACCTACTTGTTTCTTCTTTGTACTAACAGTAACAAGTGGTGCCATTATTGCATCAGGTACTAGACCAGATTAGGTACTTCGGTACAATCCGTTAGCGGTTTTTATAGAAGTCGTTGTTATACGTAATATATCTTGTTTACAAACTGAAGATGATACAACCCAAGTATCATCACAGCGAAAGTAAATATGACAGCGCGAAAAGAAACTGACATAAATTCAATTCTCTTTGACAGTTCTATTGTGATCGCAATTACAAAGATGAAGATCGATCTTATTAGATACCGAGTTGTACCGTGCGAACGTCAATGAATGCTAAAACAGAAATTAAAGGAAAAGTGAAAATTGAATGAAATTGTTAGAAAAAGGCTGAGTTTAGATGTGAAGGATTTTCTCTTGCCGGCACATTGATCTTATGTAGCTCATAATTGGTATTTGTTATTAAGTTTCCTCTATTTCATCGAGCATCATAATAATAACACTTTGAGAATAACAACTAAATACAAATTTTAACTGCAAATAGCTGGTGGAAGTTCCGCAGATATAATTAATAATAACTCTTCTCTACCTTCAAAATTTTCGCATTCATGTAACGTAAGCACATTTATTGTTTAAACGCGAAGTTATAAAGTCACTGTGTGCAAAATTAAATATTGCATGGTTATCAAATTATGCGATTTCAAGCGTGAATATAACGAGACAAGTAACAAAATATTATACAATTTTTGCCTAAAACTATTTATCATGCATTAAATCCTATATTGAATCTTTTCGTAGGAGTGAAGAAACTTAGAGGTGAGAGTGAAACCAGTGGTAGTGCAAATACACGTGGTAAAAGAACTCGAAAGAGGGTAGATCGATATATTTACTCCTAAAAACGTTTTTTCTCTATTCACCGCCAATACTTCAGTTCTTCCGTGATCATGGTGCTAGCACACAACAGCAATATATCGGACACTTAAAACAATACAACATGGTTAATATCCCGATTACTTTGATAGTGATGTGAAGAAACTTACTTAGAGATTTACGGACCAGTCATCAGTCAAGTACGAACCTTAGTAAAGTAATAAGTAAGTAGTCACGTCATAGTTTTACCGGACGAAGTCTGTAGAGACCAAATGCACTGCACAGACGGTAAAACTGTTCTCCAAGGCACCGGTGAGGGTTAACATTGGAATTTCCCTTGCAGGTCGAGTAACTTCTATTTCCATTTGTTGCAACTCAAGGTTACTGGTTGAGGTGATCAAGGGTTGTTCTAGATCTTGTACCCTTTCTCCACTGTACCTTGTGCTGAGTTCACGTTCACGTCCCCAGTGCTGCATAATAAAGATCATTTCTAGCCTTTTTTTTTTACGTGCGCAAAATCCCCTTGGATACCTCCTCACCGGAGCCGGTGGAAGAGGTTATGTCGGACTCGATCGGTCGGACTCGACTAAAACGTACGCCGCCTGTGGGTCGTTTTGGTTGCCGGAGGTGAGGTTGACAGGCATATCCCTCGCACCCCGGCCGACCCAGGGCCATCTCTCACGATCTGGCCTTCTTCTTGGGTGTGGGGACTACAGAGTCCCCAACTCGTCCCCGGAAACGGGGAGGCGCGCAAGGCGCGCCACCTGCCGCGGCCTGCTTCTGCCAGGGTGACAGGCGGCTCCACCTGTCACCCCCAAGATCATTTATAGCCTAGCACATGAATTTATGGAAAACTGTGGGAATTTTTAATCGGATATGGAGCAGGACTTTCTGGATGTGTAGGATTGTTGAATGTGATTTGTACAACAGAAATAAAAAAAAAAACAATATTTTATTATTTCGTTACTAGTTGAGTTTTTTGGTTTTTTGGTTTTTCCGGTCGTTGTAGTGACAAGTCGCGGATATTTGTCGGCAATAAAACACTTATTAAAAATAGTTATAGTTACACTTTAAGAACTGTAGTGCTTCAAACATCAGCTAAACAACATCAGAAGACATAGGAAAGAACGATCCTTGGATATTCCCAAAAACAACTAGTTAAAAGTGAAGCTCAAATATCAACAATTGAGGTTAGAATAATAGATTTTTATAACCTAAGTCAATTTGACAGCCGGGAAAATAAACAATTACCCGCAATACCAGTCAATACCCGAACTGACAGTCAGTTGACAACTAACCCGAGAGTTGCCATCATAAAAATCTACTAAACAAATATTTTCTATCAAGTTGCATTTACGTTCCATTTCACATAACCTCATCTGACAACATGGAAGAGCAATTTCAATTATTGTTTGATAGAATGAAGATAGAAATGGAAAAACAGACAAATGATCTAAAAGAATCTCTGACACAGAACATAATGGATCGAATGGAAGAAAAATTAACTCCTATGATTGAAGAAAATAAAAAATTAAAACAAAAAATTTGTAACCTGGAGAACGAGATTGAGTATTTGAAAAAAAAAGAGAAGAAAAGTAACAATATAGTTATTTATGGTTTAGAAGAGAGTGAAAAATCGGAATTGGAGCTATTTCAAACCGTTAAGGAGATATTTAAACGAGACTTAAATTTATCCGTGGAAGAAAATGAAATAAACAGACTATACCGCATAGGGAAAAATAAAGTTGGGAGCAAACATAGACCTGTGCTGCTATCGTTTATAAATGGATGGAAAAAAGACCAAATTATAAAAAACAAAAAAATGTTGAAGGAAATCTATCTATCGGAAGACTATTCTAAGGAAGTCATAGAAAAGAGAAAGGCTTTGATACCACAGCTGCTAGAGGAGAAGAAAAAGGGAAATATTGCTTTTCTCAACTATGATAAGCTAGTAGTTAAAGGACCCAACTCTGACAAAAGAAAAAGAGAACTATCTACTTCACCAATGTCGACTTCCACCACTAAACCTAAAAAGCAACAAACGATAAGTTCTAATAAAACTAACAGGACAAACGCCTTAGATTTGCTGAGAATTCGATCGAACTCTCTCACTGATATACCCACACATAAAAAACCATAGCAATCATCAACCGGCAAACGGACAATCCAACCAAAATATAAAATCCAAACAAAAGAAACTACACAATCTCTCCCAAGCCGACTGGTCCTCGTGGGGGAAAATGACCACAACCCTCCAACAATACAGGAAAACAATTGTGAAAACAATCACAGAAGATCAAAAATCTATGTTACAGCTCTCAATGTACTTACGCTTAAAAACGATGAAAACCTTACAGAATTAACACATGCGTTAAAACAGATTAAATGGGACATCGTCGGACTGAGCGAAGTAAGGCGAATGGGAGAAAGAATAATTTCGTACCCTGACTTCCTTCTATATCATATAGGCGCAACTCCAGGTCAGTATGGAGTGGGTTTTATTATCCAAAAATACCTCGCGACCTATGTGGAAAGCTTCATAGGAATATCAGAGCGCATAGCAGTGATGAATCTTAAGCTGCCGGGGTACAAAGACCCATGGTCCATCATACAAGTATACTCACCTACGGAACAATCAGATACAAGATTAACGGACTCATTCTACAGAGAACTAAATAAAACAATCCAAGACCATGCTCACAAAAACCTCGTTGTATTAGGAGACTTCAATGGTCAAATTGGAGAACGACAACCAGATGAGGATACAGTCCTTGGGCCATTTATGTATAAAAAAAGGGCCAGAAGTAAAAACGGAGAAAGGCTTGTACACTTTGCTCAGGAAAATGGTTTGAAAATCTTAAACACAGTCTTCAAGAAGAAAAAAAGTAAGATGTGGACCTGGTTATCACCAGACGGGCTAATTAAAAACGAAATAGACTTTATAATGACGAATAAAAGCAGATATTTCTCAAACTTGACAGTCCTTAGCAAATTCAACTTCAACACCAACCATCGAATTATCCGAGCAGAACTGATGACGAACCCGCCCAAAATTCCAAGACCAAGAAACATTATGATAAACACAAAACCTACCAAATACCAAACAGCACAAATGGCAAATTCTATAACGAAAAATCTTACAGAATACAACAAAGAGACAACAAACATGAAGGTGCAAGAAAAATACAACTGGTTAGAAAAAACAATCAAAACAGCTATTAAACAGGGAAGTAATAAAAAGGACCTACCCAACGAATGGATGACTACCAAAACCATTAACCTACTTAATCAAAGATCTGACCTAATTAATGGAAAAAATACTAACTATAATAGAAAGCAAATAGCAAAACTCAGTAAAGAAATAAAAGAAAGTATTAGAAAAGATAGAACACAGAAAAGAATGGAAACAATAGAGAGACACATTCTACAGACAGGAGGAATAAAAAAGGCATATAAGGAGTTAAATAGCAAAAAGGACTGGATCATACAGATGAAAGATAGCAATAACTTGAAGGAAAATAGAAGGCAAGGAATATTAGGAATTGCTACATCCTACTACAAGAAACTATATGAAAGCACTATTGTGGAAAAAGAAATAAAGTTGTTGGAAATCTCATCCGTACCCAGCATAATACAGGAGGAAATAGAATTCGCTATAGCAACGCAAAGAGACAATAAAGCTCCAGGACCCGACGGAATAAGTAACGAAGTACTAAAGCAAACGAAACATGCAATAACACCTGTTCTAAAAGACATATTCAATGATATTATAAATACAGAAACGATACCCCAACAATGGACTGAATCTAATATAATCCTTCTGTACAAAAAGGGTGATCAATATGATATCGGAAACTACAGGCCCATAAGCTTGATGTCCAACCTGTACAAAATATTTGCAAAGATCCTACTCAAGCGAATGGAAAGACAACTCGACGAGCAACAGCCTATAGAACAAGCAGGTTTTAGGAAAGACTATTCAGTACTTGATCATATCCATGCTGTTAGGCAAATCATCGAAAAATATACGGAATACCAACTCGAATATTACCTAGCATTTGTCGATTATAGCAAAGCATTCGACTCATTATTACATACAAACATTTGGGAGGCGTTAAAAGAACAAGGGATAGCACAAAAATATATAAGATTGATTAGAAATGTATACAAAAACAGCTCGGCGTGCATTCAATTAGAAAAGAAAGGAAATTCGTTTAAGATACAAAAAGGAGTAAGACAAGGAGATCCTCTCTCTCCAAAACTTTTCTCCGCTGTTTTAGAAATGATTTTCAGAAATCTTGAATGGGAAAACCTAGGTTTGAATATAGATGGCCGCACACTAACACACTTAAGATTTGCCGATGACATTGTGTTATTCGCAAAAACGCCAGAAGGTCTAAATAAAATGTTAAATGAGCTAGCATCGGAGAGTGAAAAGGTAGGACTAAAATTGAACCCTAAAAAAACAAAAGTAATGACGAACGGAAATAAAAGCAACATAAACATAGGCGAGACACAAATAGGCTACGTTGAAGAGTATATATATCTTGGACAGCTGATATCACCCAAAGATAACATAAACAAAGAAATCCAAAGAAGAATAGCAAACAGTTGGAAAAGGTATTGGAGCCTAACCGAAATAATGAAAAACAAAAACCTTCATATAGCAACAAAAAGTAAATTATTCAATGTCTGCATTCTACCAACCCTAATATATGGAAGTCAAACATGGGCCTTATCAAAAAACACCACCGACAGACTTGCTATCTGCCAACGAGCAATGGAGAGAAGCATGATGGGAGTAAAGAGGAGGGATAGAATAGGAAACATAAATATTAGGAGAAAGACCAAGGTACAGGACGTCACCCTAAAAATAAAAAGGCTGAAATGGAAGTGGGCGGGACACATGGCCAGAGGAAAGGATAAATGGAGCAAAATAACAACACGCTGGTACCCAAGGAAAGGCAAAAGGAAAAGAGGCAAACAACAAAAAAGATGGGACGACGATATAAGGCAAGTTGCAGGTACAACATGGAGTAGAGTAGCCATAGAGAGATCAGAATGGAGTAGATTGGAGGAGGCCTTTGCCAATTGGCAAACGGACTTACAAAAAATAAAGAAGCATCAAATAGTCGAATATACTTAATTTCGAAAAAAAAAAAAAAAAAAACAGTGCAGTGGTTTTTTAAAACTTAATTGTATATTTTGTCCGAATAAAAGGCTTTATTATTATTATTATTATTATTATTATTTACTAGTTGAGTAAAAGATTGGTTTTCTAAAATCATATATTCTACAGTCGCCTGTAACGACATTTCTAAGAAAAATAATAACCCTGCCTAGCCAATAAATATACTTGTTTATACTGCAAACATCTACATAATTATTACAAGAATACGATTACCTATACGACCTTACTTTCGATTAGAAGACTCAATAACGTTTCTAAGAGCGGTTTATTTTAACATCACGGCATGTCTAGATTTAAATGAGGTCAGAGTTACAAAGGATTCTCGATTGGCAATCACCGTGACTAGGCGAGTATTGCATTAGCAACTATATCTTCCGTGTTTCATGTTATTGTTTCACCTTAACCTTTACAAATGAAGGCTTAGAACCTCCCATTTCTATCGGTCATTAGGAATATGTAATTGGCCGTCTATAAGTGATTTATGGTTGTTGTTGTTTTTAGCATTGGTGATTTACAAAGGAAAGAATCAATCCAGCTCAAGTGTTTCCTTCATCCTACAGTCCCGGGTCATTTAAGCGGGGTGTGAAAAAGCATCTGATGAGGCCGTCAAGTTGAGTGTCACATTTGTGGCATATTACTTCAGTCTGCAGCTTACCATCAGGCGAAGTAAAGTTAAATTGACGTATCCTATATAAAAAAATATGTATAATGCATACATGACTGCCTTAAAAACCTGATCTTTAAGAGGATGGGGTAAAAACCAGAAGTTGCCTGAACAGGTGTTCTCGAAGCTTTAAATAATCTCAGATTCTTCACATGAATTGAAGAAGTCACTGATAACCTATGGTAGTGTCTAGTAAATTAATTATACTTGCATAACAGACTAGTATGCAATGCGGAATTCACTTTCCTACAGGAATGCTGCTTAATACTACTTGGGTATGTCTAACTCAAATTTGATCATCCCATTCTCATTAATGGGAACCAACTAACCATCCGGGGATAAAGGCGTGATTATATGTATCGTCTCCTAAACTTAGACAGAATAAGTTTAAGAACTGTTATGGGTATATGTGATAACGGGCCACTGCCCCCTCAACAAACACCTGCACACCATCGGTGTAACGGACAGCCCCATCTGCAGGGGAGGCTTCGTGGCCGAGGAAACGACCGCTCACGTAATACTAGAATGCGAATAACTTCCAAACGATCATGAATCCTTGGCACAGTGAGGTCGCTTCGCGAAGTGTGTGAAGTCTCCAGTAAGCTTCTTGGCGGAGCTAGGCTGGCTGCTCTAGCCAGTAACTCTACACGCACAATGGCCCAAAAAAGGAGGCTAGGTGCGGAGAAAGGAGTCTCAATCCAATGCAAAATTATATGTTATATGTATTCTCATTAACACATTATGGCAGGTATGCTAATATTAGCTATATTATTATTAAAAATGTACAAATTATAGATGTTGTTTATCTTCATCATAGCGTTAGGCCAGGACCCTGGTTCTGCCAAATTTATGTCATAGCAAGACCACTGTTATACTGACTCTGCAAAAAATTACGTTAAATTTTAGATTTTACATAGACTTAAAATTCAAAGTTAAATGAAAAAGAGTTCATTACATTTTCTCATTCATTCTGCAAGATGCCATTTATTTTAGACTCTAACAGCATAGAGGTAAAGTCTAAAATTCAATGCCATTGTTTGCCATGTCAGTGTTATGACGGTGATTTATTTATTGTACAAGCAAACGTAATAAAAAAATATATGTGTAGGCTTGTAATTAGCAATATGTTTAACATAGTATAATCTCTATATTATTGTTATTAGTCTGTTAGGCTGCCTAAAAGAAATAAATAAATAAATAAAATTAACAGAATCGGGGCCTTGGTTGCATCCTAATTTTAATTTTGGAATTTGAGGTTCGATCGCCTACTGTTCTTCTCATCTTGACTGTCGCGGGTGCAACTGCTGTTACCTACAGTCAAGCTTGCGTTCATTAATCAGTAGGTGTATTGACAACTGCATACATCTACGTCATTATTATTGGTGAGGTGAGCTGGCGTGACATGTACCCCCAACTGGACTATAATCATACCTATTATAGAAAATCTCAAAGATGATGTATATTAAAAAGAATTCATTTTGTTTCAGGTATGTTGGTGCTTAAATATTACGGTGTTCATGAAAGTAACCATATTATTTATTATAGTAACACAATAGGTAGGTACATAAAGTGGAAATAGTGACAGGTATGTTGGTATAATGTTTTTTAGTGCCTGTCACGGGTCAGACTTATAGTCTGAATATCATTTTAGCTTATCTATCATAAGTGAGAGCCACAACAAACATTTTTATATATATTATACGATGCTAGCAAAAACGCAAAATTGCACTCTATATTACTTTAACCTATAGTAATTTTTTTAATCATATGTACCCTTTACTTACTTGGTGTACAATAAAATGTAAAATAAATATATATATTTTTAAAATAAATTATCCGCTTTTCTCACAGTAGTCGTCACCGCTAAATCTAACCTAAATCAAATTCTTGAAAGGTAGAGTGGGTCCCGCGCTATACCGCAATCCCGGTTGCATCCAAAGTTTGCTCTTTGGATGCATTCGGGATTGGCACTCGGATGAAGAAGTCAATGTTAACAATGTCTTAAAAAAAATTAAAATTACAACTTTTAAATATCTCTTTAAATTACATACGGCTCATCAGTTTCAATAATGATTCCATCAATTATCCCGGAGAAAAAAAAAAAAATTGCAATTAAAAAACATATTTACATAAAATTATCGAAATTTTACTTCTACTCGTATTTCGGCGTAATATGAAATCGGCTTACTTTTAATTTAAACATTCGTTAGCACTTGTTAAAATCAGCATAAATCAGGTTCCTTCGAACTTACGGCCGGTACATGAATATTTGAAATTACATGAATATATTTGGATACTGCTAAATAAACCAAATAATGGATATTATTATCTTCACGTGACATTAAAAAAGAAAATGCATAAGAGTGTAATAGTATAATGAGATAAAGTCATCCATCATTCATATCTTCCATGTATTGTCACTGCGAATGATGTTCCTTCTTCAGATGAATGTAAAACGTTCTGTGTGGTTACATTCAGCACCGCGCCGTTCTGATTGCTGCATACCTTAAAGTAATCAGTACCGGCGCGATACCGCAAGTCACCTCTTTCTATCTGGTCTCAGTAAAGAATAGTACTGGGCTTACACAGTACATTAACTGCTTTAAGAACATTATTTCAATAAATACTGATTCTATATTAGCGAATAACATCAAGCACTTCACTTCTAGCTTGAATGAATTTACCTTGTCTATTCAAACCCCAATAGTTTTTGCTTCCGATTGAAAATAGGTTTACCGAATCAAATTACTGGAATATTTGTATTTGTTTAGATTTTTTAATTGCCTCTCGTTTTATTGAAGTTTCGTTATTGTTTTTCTATTCCACTAAATTCATATTTCAATATCAGCTTTTCCATTTCAATTTTGTTTACTCTGTTGGACTATGGTTGAATAAATTATTTTTAGTTTAGGTTTATTGTGTGATGAATAATATTAGAGATTTTCCTACAGCTTACGTTTGCCATCTTTCCTTTGGTTCCCAAGAGTTATCATGATGTTACCTAGTGTTTAGGAATATGTAACTGTCTAGAGTGCAATTCTAACAATCTTAAATCTAAAGATAGCGTCTAGGTTTAAGTGTTTCACAACAACGTCTAGGTTTTAGTATATATATCCAACACTACCTAGGTAAGTGCTACAAATTTATGTTAAGTAAGAGTATGCCGCATTTCATTAATAAAACTGCGAGGGAATATCTCACTTCCTTTGTTTTATACTCTTTTTTCTTCATTGCACTCTCTCTTTTCCTCAGCATATGCAAAAATTATAACAACTGGTTCTTACTTTTCGTAAACAAAGTCTCAATGATGATTTAATGGACAAGTCTGAAAGGAATGCTGTTCGTATGCTACAACTTCAACTTGACGTAACATCTCCACTTTACAGATGATGTATATTAATTATCAATACAAAGGCACATGCGTATTGCGCAATATCGTGAAAGGCGGCAGGTGCGCGAGCGATGCCCAATCGCTTTCCAAATTCAAGTGTTGATCACTGTTCTGATTGTCGCTCAAACTGGTTTTGAAGGGTCGACTACACCTGTTGTACAAAAATATACAAATTACAAGAGTTTTGTACGTGAATTTTAACGTTTTATTTACTAAAAAACTAAATATACTTAATATTTTTTGCAAACATAATGTCTAATACCTATTTTTATTTTTGCCGACATCCGTCCCCCAACCCACACACCAACGTACTCGGACTATTCTGAGATAGTGTAGCTTTAAATTATTCATGCACATTTGCACACTTCTAATATTTTAGACATTTTTGAAACTATTCAGTTCGTTAACTCACTATAGCCTCTTCCAGTTGGTAACCCAGCCAGTTATGCCGTCGTTGTTCATCGCCAGAGGCTCGTCTGTAATCTACCAGTTATTTGCCACTTAGTGCATGCATATGAGATTGACAGAATATTATGTGCCAGTTAACCTGTTATTAACTGTTTTCCTCAATGCTTAATAGTGCAATTTTATTATGAATTTCTGTTAGCATCAGTTGAGTGATACAAAAGCGTCTATTCTAAAAGTATGGTAAATAAGGTAAACAACAAAACATTCAAAAATAGAACATGCACAGTCATTTGCAACACAAAAAGCTTAGTTTTCTGAAAGATTAACAATAATTACAACTACCCTCTTTTTCTGAAACGAATCAATTTACCCCAAGATTAATTACACTGTATAGGATGGGCCGAATTCATCCCGAAGCAGCTCTTATTATAGTAACGATGATGAGTGTGCTACGTATCACATAGATAAGGGAAAAGGGATTTCATTTGTATCTAATTAGTTTGATGAAAGAGCAGTTTCGGAGAATCGTATATTTCCCTTATTTGTGTTAGTTTTTTGACGCGAAAAAAATGTATTTGTTTCCTCGAAAACTTGAGATGAACTTTTTCTTGATCTTATATGACTGCCATCACTGAAAATATGTTTTCTCTCTCAAAAGAACCTGGGAAAGGTTATCACAAAGTGCGCTTTTCGGTTTTAATCACAATCTGACTGACAAATTTTTGACTGGTAATTTTCATGTAATTATTTTTATCCAAAAGAACTAAGCTGATTTTGCAAATTGAAACGTATTCAGCTACTTTTATCATGAACTGTACTTAACACTTTATCCGCAGTCCCTATAATAACAGGGTTGTGAAACATTTGTTCGACAAAACCTTTAACGCCCTACTCTAGCTACATCGTTATCCATTTAGCAAATCAATGCGTGTTCAATGATACCTATTAAATCCCCCTAGACCATGAACCTTTTAGTAAAAGAATTTCAAGCAAAAATAAACCTTACTGCTATTTACGTAAAGTATAATTTAGGTATTTGAAAATCGTGGTAAATTGTATTTGTATATGCAAATGGGCATTGGTGTAGTTACTTCCGATACGGCAATTATATTTTAAGTACAGGTGTTTGGAAGTTTGTTCCATATTCATATCACACACATCGTATAGCGGATATAAACCTTTAATGTCATTAACACAGTAATTACCAACATTAAAATCGACTTACAGTGAACCAATAACATTTACGAATCATAATCTTGATTCTATGAACTTGATTTAAAAACGTCTTCGCTATAATTGTTTTCTTTTTTAAATATTATTAGCCAATGTTACAATGTACGGCCTTGATGCCTTATGCTTTGACAAATTAGCTGAAAG
This sequence comes from Eilema griseolum, assembly GCA_963662185.1. NCBI lineage: Eukaryota > Metazoa > Arthropoda > Insecta > Lepidoptera > Erebidae > Eilema > Eilema griseolum. The sequence goes on from OY759243.1 coordinate 8,157,001, forward strand.
CGAAATGCTATCTTTTTATAAAGAATTTTAGCAACCGAAATTAATAATAGGTACTCCCTCTAACCCCTCCAGCTAATTGCTTGCGCTAGGAGTGAGTTCACGTCGGTTATGTTAATGACCGGGATTGAAACTTGGAACTTCTCAATCGTAAATCCGACTCACTATCCACTAAGCCATGGATGTATAGATATAGAAGGAGAATAAATAAGCTATGGATGTATCTATTCCCCGAAGAAATCTCGAAGTAAATAAAGTAATTTAGGTCCTCAGTTGAACTATTACAATTTCTCTGAAGAATCCAAGGAAATTCTTTTACCTACTATTATTATGAATGTGAAAGTATGTGATGATGTTTGAATGTGTGTTACTCAATCATGCTCAAATGGCTGCACGAATCAGGCTGAGTATTGTTTTGAACAGATTATAGCCAGGAATCTATATGAACTACTTTTAAGTCTTGGAATAGGTTCCCATTGCGGGCAACACAGTAAAAATTCCATGAGAATGGTAATACAGGACCAGCTTTTTACAAACCATCATTAAGCTTTTTTACCTAACGATAAAATATTAATGAGTTCAATATCAGTTTGAATAGTTTCTACACTTCCTAAAAATAACTATTCACGTGTCCGACAGATAGGAGGCAGGGTACCACAGAAGTTAGCACAAAAACCATCCGAATCCAATTTATAATTTAATGCCGATGTCAATAAGTAATACCAATATTTTAAACTGCTTTCCAATATTTAAGTATTATTTTTACAACATCGTGTAGCATGCTATCAATAATGCATTCACAAAGTGCTCTCCGCAGACCAAATAAGGTTCAAAATTCTTTGGTTATGACACTTTTAAATTATGCAACCGCAATGAACCGGTTCCGTGATGGATTTAAATACGAAATTGACGATTATAGCATCCGTCATGAGTAAGTGACGAAAGTATAATCATTTCCGGAACTGTATGGAGAAAATAATGAAATTTGGTTTTGTAAAAATTACCCTATTATTATAGAAATATGTGGTAAAGCACGCAATAGGGGTCAAACCACATTCAGTTGAAATAGAATTAGAAACACCGAAGGGCGTTTGGTAAGTGTGGTTTCCAATAACTTTCTCTTTTCCTGTTAATTGATGCTAATTTAGCAATTATTTTCATATTTACTCACATCTGTGTACCCTGGAAGTAAGAAGAAAGGAGGTGTAGGTGTTACTACACGTATACCGCCCGCGTGAGTAACACCCACACTTCACGATACAATTCCGGTTAGTTTGGCACGTTTTGCTAATTTTGAGCTGCTATGTCATCCTCATCCATCATCATCATATCATGAGGTCCGGTCGGTGACCTGCAATAATATTTGACCCATATTTAGTAGTCAAAATTGACACTCCTCATTCCATAACATTTCCAGAAATATAGGAATTGTACAACTGGATACTAATTTCCAAGTGCACGGAGTACTATAGTTCAGAATAGTTGGAAAGGGCGAATAAATCCCGTTTTAGCCTCTTGGGCTCCTTACTATCTATTAAGTATCTAAGAATCGCAAAGTCACGCTATTTCAACTAAACACGGCAGGATCACAAATTCTAACAATCCCTAGTCCATTCTTCCATTTTGCCTGTATTATAGGTACTTAATATAAGTTACGTTATCAGTAGAAAGTCTATCCATTGAAAAGCAGTTTGCACTGCGATTTTATTGTGAAGTCATTATACCTACTCTCAAGATGTTTATGCAATTATAGACCTTATTTGTATGACTGTGTGGGGGCTACTACACTATCGACAATACCCGCATGCCTAATGCGGTAAAAGTTAGTAAGCCCCGATATAACTTCTAAGCCTAGATTAGTCTACAACTTGAGCGCATTAACGGGCTTAGGGATTTTTACCCAAGTATGAAAGCTAGTAAAATTCTTCACGGCTTCCAAGAAGTTTATTCTTAGTCTAACATAGTTTAACGTTGATGTCTTTAGATTTCGTGCTAGGAAACCGCAGACGTGACGCCACCTTATAGGTTGGCGTAACATTCAAGCAGTGGCTTTATTTTTTTGTACCTAATTAATATTTAAATTTAGATGGAAAAGTTAAAGTCAAGCCCGGTATGATAACTTCACATCCTGGGTATTCGAGATTCTCCTAAAAATACGTCTTAGGGCGATACAGGAGCCATTTACTGAAATAGTTATGAAACTATGAATGATATTACCTTGGGATATTACAATACTAATTACCTAGTTGTACCTAGTTGTAGTTATTATTATGAATTATTATGGTCTATTTTTTTCTGCACATAGCTCGTAAACTTTCCAAAATATTTATTACATGCAAACCTTACCTTAACAATAACGAACAGAAAAAATCAAACAATTTGGAGCAGGTTGTCGAAAGATATGCGTGTACATACATTTCGGGGATCTATTTTTTAAATTTATAGATTTCGGTTAAAGAACATTGCCATTCTAAAAAATAAGAGTGCAAAATGTACCAGGCACTTCCTTAACATCAGACTGACATTCAATGACATTCCAATTCACAACCTTACCCTTTATAAAATGAATCATCTAGAAACAGACTTGACAAATGTGTCTAATTTACATATCACACGACTCGAAGCATTCGTGTAGTTATGCAGGGCTTGCATCTTACTGTAAATAAATAAATATTTTAGGAAAATATCGAAGTTCAGTTAAGCATGCAGTTACACTAGAAAAAGCAGACCTCCACTTCGGAAAGACTGAAACAATCGGATACGACTGGGATTAACGCTTGGATGAAAATTTAAGGCTACACTTCTGGGTTTAGCCAACTTCATCTGCAAATTAAGACACCTACCTGATTATTGGATGAAGCTCTGGTGGAGGCTACCATTTTCTATCAGTGTTGGGAGGTTAGGCGGTCGTCACTCCCATAAAAACCATAAAATCCCGTCCATTCTCCAAGTTCAGAGATTTAGATGGGTACTATGATGATAATGATTCTAGAATATTTTGTATGCTACAATCTAAACCCAAACTGAGCTTAGCTTGCAATATGGGTTTCAGAACGAACTGAACGAATTTATAAGACTTAGACCATATTCAATCTCCATAGACACAACAAGTGACACTTCAAAGCGGCGTAAATGATCTACTGCTTTGGTTGCCATATACATACATCCACTCGTTGATAGATTAAAGAATAAAATTTACATTAGTTTACTCATATAAACCGTTTTTAGCAATGTCATTTGTTAGGAATACTGCCTATTCGGTATATTATGGTCAAAGGGATAAACATACTAAACAATTAACGTCAAAACATAGCTATATAGCTACGCGCAACCCTACCCCAAACTCTTTGAGAAGTCAAATTAAGGTTATCCAACGAGCCAGAACAAACTCTTTATGATTTATTGACTTTTGGAATTATTTACACTTCGTATAATTACTCGCGGACCTGTCATTTGATGATTGATGGCGATGGTAATCGAATGAATTATTATTACCTACAAAATAAATACGGTGTTTGAGCTATTTCGCTGTGTGCTGTGAACATGTTTAAAAAAAAACAAATGGACTGTAGGAATGTATAGTTGATTCATTAAGAAAATAAATTAAACCAAATAGAGTGCGACGATTTTGGTGTTGTACACGACCATAGGCACAGTAACAACATCCCACCCAGGTGGACTGTGTGACTGTGTGCTGGTAAATAGGCAGAATGTTTATCATTATCGAGCCTGGTGTAAAAAAATCACTGCTAATCCGCACTTTGGATCAAACGTCACTGAAATAATCCAGTTTATGATAAGATATTCCATATTATACCTACTTTGTACGAAACTTGAATGTTACTCGTTTTGGGAGATTGTATTTCTGTTTTATTTTTAAATTATAACATTTTGTATACGTATATATGAAAAATAAAATAACGTATAATATCAGTCGTTTGAATATACTTACTTACTAACTTCGATATTTAGGACCTGATGAAGAGTCTAATAGAAATCAGTTGGTAATCGTTTCACGGAAATATCAAAGTTTAGCCGATATTAAAGCTTCGGGTGCTAGTATTAACGCTATGATAAAGAAAAATAATAATAATAATGATTTAATGTTATGATCAATCAGTAAAAAAAAACACGTGGGCTTAAGATACCATAATGTCAGTGGCAGGTCACAACCTTTTATCAAATATTGGGTTTTAGAACTAGACATACCCCTGATAAACAGCTTGAAGTCAAGTGGCCTACTGAGATAAGTTATTACCAAGAATATAAGTTCGGAGAACTCGTCTCAACAGCATGCTAAAGAGTTACCATTAGTAGCATCCCGTTGCAGAACCGCAATGCATTCATTATTATCTTTACCGCACGATCTATTTTCTTATAATAACACCATCTATCGGTCACCAAAGTCGTTACGTGTAAATAGTTCAAAATGATGTTTACAATCTAAGCAGAAATTCCGTGTCAGCTTGTGCTGGAAAAGGAAATGATATAACACTGCTGTGTCTGTGACTTTTATCATGTCGACTAAGAACTGGGTTTAACCTTGATTCCATTCCTAAAATTATAAGTACGTAGAACAAGTTTCGTCTGACTTTTGGTCAAACCGCACTAGCGCGACACTGCAGCGGAGAGGCGCGGCGCGACGCTTTGTGTCATAGTAGACTCGCGCCGCATCGCCCCACGCCGCTGCAGTGCACGCTAGTGCGGTTTCACCTATATCATCATTCCTTTTACATCTCCCACATGCTTCCGATTAGCAATTTTTACCAATCTCTTTCGACGTATTTTCAATTTTGATCCTAAAATTTCCCGTTCAGATATTCAAATATTAAATACCTGACATGTTGTGGGCGTAAAGGATCTACCTACACCGCTGCCTACCCCAGATACACAGGCGTGGGTGTATGCATGCTTGAGAGCTTTTAAGGAGTATAAACATCAAAATAAATACGTTGGCAAAACTTTTCTTTGCAGGCATACAATTAAAGTCGGTCACACCTTTACGGTAATGAGGTGGGGTATACTATATGTCTGAAGTTTAAATTGTCGGGAGCCGCCAATTAACGTTGGTTAGACTACAAAAAGATAAACGTTTTATGTACAGCCTTGTTATTAGGAACTATAATCGTTAAACAAAGTGTAGGCTTGTGAATTTATGATTAAGGATATTAAAAGTAGTTTTAGGGTAGATAATGTCTTCATATACTTGTTGGTTATGTGAAGTAGCAGCATGCAGGTAATAAGTAGGTACATCATTTTTTTTATAAGGAAATAAAGTGTGGTTTGACTGTTGCCAGATTACTACGTCATATAACCTCTCTACCTCCGAGGTAGGCAGAGATAACAGCCGCATGTTATTTACTCTTATTCTTAAGTATGATGATGTACATCTTCATGACTTTTGCTTTCATTAAACATTTATAGGAAATCTAAAAAGAATATAACATTTAGTATCATTTTAATCCTGGAAAATCTCTCTCTCTCTAATATTAATGCGAACGAAGTTACTGATGAAAACTAGTATAAAATAAAGCTGAAGTTCAGTTTCAATTGTTTTATTAAATCAGACAAATCTAATGCGTGAGTTTATGCTTCGCCCTTTTCTATATAATTTACATCTGAGAAAACATTTACACATTTATACACACGGGAATTAAGATACCTAACATTTCTTAGTATACTTATAGGTGCTAAAGGAGCTATAAAGCTAAAAGGCACACTGCTGTTTGCAAAAATTTTCAAACACAAAACATTTTGTTAGAATCTCTTACATTCTATTAGGAATTGTTTAATATTTTTAGTAGCGTGTATTTGTGTATATTTGTGCCTATTGTCTGGGGTATACATATTGTATACTTTTTTTTTATAAAATCTACACTTTCATGTACACTAGACTTAGCCTCTCGTATTGCAATTTCTCTGTGCACTCCCGGGTTTGCTGGAAGAGAACTCAACTTTGAGTTAAGCTCGCCTTCGTACATTATATCTCATCTTTTTGTATAAATGTCACTTATGTGTACAATAAAGTATAAATAAATAAATAAAGAGATACTCCTACACTGATGGAAAATGTTCATAAACATTTTATATTTGAAAATATGACAAAAATGTTTGGCGCACCCAGGTGGAAAAGCGCTAGATCTGGTTGCGCCAAACATTAAAATCTAAACAAAAGTTTAGTGCTACAGATTTTATCAAGGATTTGGGCTGAACAGTTTGGAATGATTTGAAATGATCAGTTCTGAATTTAAATATCTACAGAATTTAATTGAATTTTATTAAATTAATTGAATTGGGAAGAAAATAGGTAAACAGGTCAATAATTTTAGAAAATCTATACGTATTACGTAAAGAATTACTGTACGTTAACATTTTAAACTGTAATATCTAATAAATGTTAGCAATTCTTTTTTTGTTTTACAATTTGTTATCTAACAATTTTGCTAAGAATAGTTTACTAACATTACGTAACATGAAAACATAAGAAAAAAATTATAACGCTGTGATCAAATGTTTTTATAAACAATTTTTACTAACGTTTGTAAACATTTGTGCAGCAGTGTGACAGCACCAAAGATGTTTACCACCAGTAATTGTACAATAAACAGGAGGCACTTCGCAATTGCTAAAGAGTACGTCATATTTTGAAACACAAAGAGCATAAATTAAAAGCTAATTACTTCATTTTATGTGCACGTGGCAATCATATTGCAACATTATTTCTGTAATAACATATAGCAAATTACCATGATGATCTTAAGTGTTATATTACATACATGACCAGGCAAAAAACTGTACACTTCAATACTTGATAAGAATGCGGATAAAAAATATCGTGACCAAAGTGCTATTTGAAATTTCTATGTGATTCGAAATATGAGGAAGTGTAGTTGGTATTTTTTATCATTTATAATAAAAATTAATTATAGCTTTTATATGTTTGCCTATTATTCTAACTGATTATTAACGAGCTATAGATGTCGAGTCTACAGAGAGAATTACTCCTATTTTGTACACCAGGATTTACATATTGTAAACAGGCTATATTTCCAAGCGACTACAACAATATGGGGTTCATCAAGAAGGGTATTAGAAGTTCTTACAGGGTGTACACTTATGTGACGCCACTGGTATTGTACACATCCTTGGGCCACGTCAACAACCTGAGTTTGCCACCTAAGTGGTGTAAAAAATTGCCAAGCTTCATTCCTTATTTAAACTAAGCTGTGTTAGCAAAAATGGCTTAATATTAGTCTTAGATGGGCTTTCGCAGAATGAAAGTTTGTTAAACTAAACTGAGTTTTTATACTTAACCAAATTCGTTTACCCTCATCGATGAAATGCAGCCTCGTTAGTATAAGCACATAACTTATAAATTGCCATTAAAGTTTGCATCATAATGATACTAACCATTATTATAAAACATAAAACCGAAGTCCTATATCATGTAAAATGTTAAAATCAATTACGCGTGCAAATACTCAAGTAACAAAATAATACCAATTCCAGAATTCGAAGAAATACTCGGTCACAACCAAAGACATTATACGCTAATATTTTATCAATTGGCACATAAACTTTGGTCGTTAATTCCTACAACCTACAACAGCTGACTGGATAGGCGTAAACCTAAATGTAATAGATACAGCAAGTAACTATATGTAGGTCTACAGATGTATTGTACCGCTTGTACGAGACAGTGAAACCGTTTTCGAAAGCGAAAGGGTGAATAGCCTTCTCGTAGTAAATAGTTTAAAGTATTACAAATAAATATTCCACAACATTCCACACAACGCTATCTAGACCTATGGTAAGCATCGCTTAACTAGCTTGTGTTATGGAATTTAAAAATTGGATAAACAATGCACATATTCATGCATACAAATATTTGCACTCGTCGGGAATCGAACTCGTTTCTTCTACGTAGCAGTCGCACGTTCTACCGCTACGCCACAGAGGCGAGATTATCATATTTTGTAGAAAAAAAATGTTTAGTTAGTTTATAGTTATAGTATTGATAAGATTTTCTTATTAAAGTGAGTGCCCGGTTAATGGCAATAGGCTCCTCGCCACCTATTACATTGGGATCTAAACATAAACTGGCGAAATGTGGGTGCTAGCACCTCTGCCTACCCCTTCGGGGATATAGGTGTGAGTTTATGTTATGTTTATGTTAAAATATATTTGTTCGTTGAGGCCCACCAAAATATTCTGGGCCTGAACGGGTAGGTACATCTATTGATTGAGGGATGAGGCTGCTTGAGGGTCAGACCCCCTTTTTCATCTAGGACACGCCAATTTGACTTCATCTCGTCTGATGGTAAGCTAAAAGCAAAGTTTCAGAAAAGAGAGTCACCATTACAGACACTAATGTTACTACTATAATAGTGGCTCTATACTCAGCTAGGCGGCCTCATCTGATGCATTTTCTCGCCCCGCTTAAAGGACCCGGGATGAATTCCAGGTCTTGGTGGTGCGGCAAAAAAAGAGTCTCCGAATCGCTTGGTAAAAGTTGTAAAGCTCCTGTAAAAGCCAAGACAAATCAAATATGAACGAGAGGCCTAAGATACTTGAGCGCATGCTTAGTACAAGCTTTGGATACTACTCTTGGCCGTGCCATTAATTATCCTGAAAATAAAAACAACAAGTTGAAATGAAATCCCCTTCGCACCGGAGTGTCTGTAATGGTGACCCTCTTTCCTGAGACATTGCCTTTAGCTTACCATTAGGCGAGGTGAAATCTGGTTGCGTGTTCTATATAAAAAATAAATACGAAAGTGGGTCTAATAGTTAATAAGATTAAAAATAACAAAAGTCGAAATAACACCTTCAATCAATTAAACCTGAATTACTTTTCCAATCGTCATAATTTTAGAGTTGTTCTTTTAAACTCGACACTTATTTCATTAGTACAGTAACAATTAAACCCTCCAAATCAATTACTAATAATTAAAGCCAATGAAATTTTATTCAGTGAAACATTTGAATTCCATTAACCCATTTAATTGAACTGATAGAATTAGAATTCATTCATTTACTGGTTTCTATAATAATGAAACGATCGAATTCAGATTGAGTTTGATGATCTAGTAATACAATAACATAATACGGACTTAAATATAAGTAGTACTGCACTACGTGTGCTATGCGAACTAATAGACTGAAAGAAGTACGTGTGAAGACGAAAGCTTATTCAGAACTTAAAAAATAAATAAAGAAGATTTTATATACAAAAGAATAAAAATACAATTAAATGGCAATAGAATATGCAAAAAATTGTTGTATTCAATTGCGTGTCAATTTTTGATGTATTATTTATTTCTATTGTTCTTTCTATTAATTCAATATGGATTAAAGCATTCAATAAATAAACGAATTAATAGAGAGATGAAATTATCAAAGAAAATTTAACGATTGTTAAGCATAAAATTACACAATATTTTCACTTTCACTAATTTCATTTTCTTTCATACATACATACATACATAAAATCACGCCTGTCTCCCATAGGGGTAGGCAGAGATCACGGATCTCCATTTGCTACGATCCTGACATATTACTCTCGCTTCATTCACTCTCATTACATTCTTCATGCATGCTCGTCGGTTTAGAGTACTCCTGACCTGCCCCTTTTCTAAAACTTCCCCGATTTGATCCAGGTATGTGCGCCTAGGTCTTCCCCTTCCGACGGTACCATCCACACTCGCCTCATACACCTATTTCGTTAGTCTTCTTTCATTCATTCTCTCAACATGACCAAACCATCTCAACATTCCTCTCTCAATTCTCATCACTACATCTTCTATCACTCCACATCGTTCTCTTATCACGCTATTTCTCACTCTATCTTTCAAGGTCAAGCCACACATACTTCGCAACGCACGCATTTCTACTGCATTTACTCTACTCTGATGCTTTTTCTGCCACACCCAACTTTCACTACCATACATAAGAGTCGGCACCAATACTCCTCCATGTACAGCCAGTCGTGCCTTTTCGGACACTTTCCGGCTGCTCATAAAGTTGTGTAGTGCCCCATTCACTCTATTTCCAGCCATCACTCTCCTTTCAACATCTTCTTCATGCTTTCCATCTCTCGTAAACAATGTTCCCAAATATATGAACTCATTCACTTGTTCCACTTTTTCTCCATCTATACAAATCCTACACTCTGTCACACATTCATCTCTTTCAAAAACCATAACTTTTGTCTTACTAACATTCACTTTCATTCCTTTCCTCTCAAAAGCTTCATGCATAGTTGTTACCATCTCCTGCAACTCATCTGCCGATGACGCCAGTAAAACCTGATCATCAGCATAAAGAAGACATTTGACGAGTAAATTCTTCATTCTTAAACCACATTCTTTATCTTTCAAATCTTGCAAACAACTGTCCATGAATAAGTTAAACAGCCATGGTGACGCTACACATCCCTGTCTAACCCCTTTTTGGATACTAAACCATTCAGTGTATGACCCATGTATCCTCACGCAAGCTCTGGAGTCCTCATAGAGAGACTTCACAGCTCGAATAAGGTTGCTGCTCACCCCATACATAGACAGTACCGACCAAAGTTCATTCCTCACCACTTTGTCATAGGCCTTTTCCAAATCCACAAATGCGCAATAGACCTTTTGACTCTTGGCCAAAAATTTCTCGGCTATGCTTCGCAATGAAAAGACCTGATCCGTACATCCCATTCCCTTTCTAAAACCCGCTTGTGCATCCCATATTTTCTCATCGGTTTCTTTCATAACTCTCTCAATCAACACTTTCGCATACAGTTTGCCGACGACGCTGAGTAGGCTAATGCCCCTGTAGTTTTTGCAGTCTTGATGCGAGCCCTTTCCTTTGTAAAGTGGAACTATAACGGCCTTACACCAATCACTTGGTACACGACCGCTAACCCAACATATGTTGAAAAGGCGGCACAACTGACTTGCTACAAGGCCCTGTCCAGCCTTCAGCATCTCGACTGTCACCTTATCATATCCCGCTGCTTTACCAGCTTTCATACTTCTTAATGCACTCACAACTTCATTCATACTAATACCACTTTTATCAGCATCAACATAGTCATCCATCACCGAGGTTAGTGCATGTACACCATCCTCTCTTTCAAACAAGCTTTCAAAATAGTCCTGCCATCTTTTTAACACACATTCCTCACCTTTTACAATACTTCCATTCTGGTCTCTAATAGCGTTCAGCTCGGAGCTCTGTGTTTCTCCTCTGGCTAAACGAATGGACTTCCAAAAGAACTTAATGTTCGTCTGGAAATCCTCTGATAACCTTTCATCAAACACGTCTTTTTGTTCCTTTTTCTTTCTAGCAATCACTCCTTTCACTATCCCTTTCAGTCTTCTATATTTATCTTTCGCTTCATCCACATTCTCAATTGTAGCTTGCTGCATTCTCTCATTAGCTCTGACTGAGAGCCAGTCAAGCCACGCTTTCTTTTTCTCACATACCAACTTTTGCACTTCTTTATCCCACCATGCATGCTTCACCTTTTGCACTTTACTTCTTTTACTTATACCACATACTTGGGAAGCCACACTCACAATCTCATCTTTGAATACCTTCCATAACTCCTCAATCTCACAAATACTATCAAGATCATGAAACCTTTCAGTTAATTTGCTTCCATACTCCTCTCTCACTTTATCTTCTTGCAAGTTTTCTACTTTTATTCTTTCTAGAACACTTATGGGCTCACGCCTTCTACGTCTCCATCCTTTAAAGAGATCACTTATACGGCACATAACCAAAAAGTGATCTGTATGGATACCCACACCGCGATATACCCTAGCGTCTAGAATATTTTTTCTCAATCTTTCATCCACTATTACAAAATCAATCATACTTTTACTGACATTCTTCGCTTCTCTTGTATACATATGAATCCTTTTGTGTCGAAACATCGTGTTTGACACACAAAGGTTCCATTCCAAACATACTTCAAGCAAACCTTTACCATTTTCGTTCACTCGTTCATCTCCGTACTTGCCAAGAACCCTTTCAAATCCATCTCGTTTCAGTCCTACCCATCCATTAAAATCACCTAGCATTATGATTCTTTCATTATCCTTACATTCTCTTAATACATCTCTTAAACTCTCCCAAAACTGTTCTCTTTCTTCTTGTACTTCCTGGGACGTATTCGTACCGGAGTCTACAGGAGCATAAACCCCTACGACAAAAATACGAGTGAGTCCCACTTTCATTCTCATCCACATCAGTCTAGCATTCACACATTCGAATATATTCACACACTCAGCCATTCTAGCAGATAGGATGACACCAACTCCCTGGCAAGCTCTGTCGGTATTGGGTACTCCCGACCAGTACGCGGTGTAGGGTCCGTGCTTGGTGGTGTCACATCCTTTCCTCTTCGTCTCATTCACACAAAGCACATCAATCCTTCTTTCAACCATCATCTTACTAACATCATTCATTTTTTCTTCCATTCCTCCTCCAACATTCAACGTAGCAAAACGGCTCTCCGTGAGCCACTTTTCGCCCCCACTGGAAACGAGACGTGACGGGTGGCGTACCGCGTCGCCGCCATGCGGATGATTAATTTTTGGAATCATTGCGTTCCCACGAGTCATAGGGAAAATATGGTCCACCCCCGCAGAGCCCTTTACGGAGGTAAGGCGGAATCTCAAGTGTGTCCTGTGACCGCCAACACAGACACCCTCCGTTACACCAGCTTGCCCTCTGGTCACGAATCCTTGGCACGGGTCGGCTAACACCTTGGATCGGGGTTTTTTCTCGGGTATGCTCCCTGAGAGTTGGTTTTATTTCGGAGTGACCTTCTCCTAGATGGTTGCAGACCAATACTGACGAGGCCCATCTCCCCGGTTTTGATTTCAGAGTTTTCCTTCTCTTAGACGGGTTGCAGCCCAATGCTGACGAGGCCCATCTCCCCGTATTCAATATTTCCATTTTCGTCATAAACTCTAAAAGCATTGACATAATAGGTAGGTATTAAAGGTATTATAAATTTGTAGACCAAAATTAAAGTATTGAGTATAGATGTCTGTTTAATTAAACAAATCTCATGAAACTCTTCAATGATTTTGTTGGTACTATCACTATTCAAAACATTATCTTTTTATATTTTTAAGATGTTACTCAGAGATGTAAGAAATGAAGGACGCCAGATCGCTCACAAGATAATTCTTCTACCCGACCCTGCTTGCTTTGCTATAGGAGGGTAAAAATTCACGAACAATCTCAGTAGAAAATTTATGAGCACAATAAAATGCGGGATGTTTCCTCGCTCGAACTAAGAGCTACCGGAATTGTTGAGCCACCACTCGTGTAGTTCTTTACAAATATATCTTCTATTACAATGCCCTAGTGTTGAACTTGGTTGGCGGGATTAAAACGTTCCATTTTAAGGTTTCCTCCTGTCAAATTTGGTATAACTTTAACATTGTACGTGATTTCATCAACGAGTGTTGGAGCGTTTTGGCTGCTTGCTTTATGAAAAATCTTGTTCTCCTTCCTCTTAGCGTTCGGAGTCTGGGCTCTGCTTTGCCAATCTAACTGAGGATTTGCCTAAAATTCGATATTTTCCGTGAAGCGACTGCCATATGACCTCCACAACCCGAAGGCGATATCGAAGCATTGCAGCTAGACCAGTTGTTGGATATTTTAGAACTCTAACTACCCTTATCGACTGCCATGGATGTTGGTATTGCAACTGGGACCGACAGCTTAACTTTTTTTTTTCTCCGAGACACGACCAGATCAAAGCAAATACCTATATTCCCGCATACAAATATTTGCACTGAGCGGGGATCAAACCCGTGCCTCCTGCGTAGTGGCCGCGGTCACTACCGCTACGCCACGGAGGCCATCGGTTTTAAAACTTATTATTTGTATTAATTATTAGAAATCTTGTTGTTTTTTTATGAATTATTGATTTTTTTTTCAAAAAATATAGCAATACTGACTATCGGTGTTTTTTGAAAACTAGGTTCAGTGCTAATTAATTAATTCATGATTCCAATTACGTCAAAAACTAAAGTTCATTATGGCTCACTAATGGTTCATTGTGTTAAACAAATACTATTATTGTCTTAATTTCATGAAATGTCTCCTTTATTTTTGTACAACATTAAAATTAAGACTTACCAATTAAATTTTTTAATCAGAGTTTTGACTTTGTATTATATGATTAGTTTAATGTACTTGAGTGTTAAATATCTAGATTTTACCTAGTTTCGTTGAAATTTTGAATTTGTAAATACGTCTAAGGCAAAGTAGGTTGTAAAATTTTGGTCGAGAGCCTTAAGTCGTTTCTCGGAGACACGTGCGTAATAAAAATTTCAACTAAACCCCCGACCGGTCGCAGTCATTTAGTTCATGTTTTCAAGCTCCCCAAGAGATTCTATTCTCTTACGTTTGTTTAAACTGAACAGCCGGCCCCCTGAACGAGTGGCATTTTGTGGTGTGTGGCAATCCGACAATTATAGAATATAGTGACGAATGTATGGGATTTGACGTTTATGACAGACGTCAACGTTTGTCATAATTGTCAAATTTCATACATCCGCCATTCTATTCTACAATACACTATTCATCGAAATGCCACTTGTCTAGTAGGGCTGATAAATCAATGATTGATGATTTGATTTATCGGTTTAATTGACAGATCTCTGCCTACCTCTTCAAAGATCTGCAGTATTGACTGTATGAAATTATATGTAAACATTTACCACGTAAATAACATCAGTGTTAAAAGATCGCTATGAATCCAAGTGTTAGTATTTTGCAACGTGTTAAAAATAATCACAAAGCAAATGAGATACAATCTCGTAGACAGTTCTGTTTTCCTTGAATATTAAGTTGCAATTTTATTACAAATGCTAATGTCGGTGTCAGGGTCTCACTTCTTAGGTACACTGTTTTTATAAAATTACTGGTTTTGAATATGACAAGTAACCTCTGTCAGTAATATTCATGTCTGCGGTCACATGATTGAATAGTGCCTGATTGTCAGTAGCTACATATTTTGTATACGTGTAAATAACTGACGAAATATTATGTAGATGTATACTGTATAATAGGTTCATATTTCGACAGCATTTTTTTCCAATTGTAAGAACTCGCAAAATTTATGAAATGTTATTTCACTCACACCCACCAAGATTCTCATGGTTCTAGCTAACCTCATATACAAGCCAGCACATCAGCTGGTTGCATATGAGGTTCTTGTGTAGGCTTCTTGGTGTGGTTTCCTGGTGAAAAGACCTTGTGCGTTTAGCTGACATGAAAATTTTCACTCTTTTGAAAGAAATCAATCTTATTAGATTAGAAGTCCTGATACCATGTCCGAGCTAGTGGTGATCGGAAACAATTTCTAATTAAAGTTAACTTCAAGTTTCTTAAAACTGACCTGGCTAGCATTGATTAGTCTTGTAATACTGGATCGGAATTAATCATTTTTAGTACGGGTCCTTCTTTAGTGAATATAATTATTATATCTTCTCTGCTCTTTCTCTATGAAGTATTTCTTGGAGGATGTTGTACATTGACGGCACTTCCTTGTTACCCCGACATTCCATATTAACTTTTTGTGAAAAAGTTTTTTGTAATATTCTTAGACACAGTTTTTTTTATATATTACTACTACTACTTCCAAGCTTGTAATTGGCTCTAGGAATTAAAAAAGATTGCTACTAAACCATTTGTGTAAAAAAAATAATGAAATAATTACGAGTACCAGATCATCGAAAAAATATAAAGACTGGTGTATAAAATTAATTCACGTAGTTACTTTTGTGCAAAAACGAAAACTTTATTGTTTTCTTATTATGTAATTATGCCATTTCTAGTGTAGTAATTACAACCTTAAATAATATAAACTGAGTATTTCTGAGAGCTATATTTACTGCAACTGCTAACTGTCTAAAACAGCTGGCTCCTTCGCATGGTGAGATTTTCTCAATTGTCATTTCTTAAGTGTAATTGTTTTCTTATACATGCAACTGTAGACTATATTACTTATGTTATTCTTAGTTGTACAGTAATCCTTTGCTGCTCAAAAGAAACTTATTGAAGGTATGTTTTAAACTCAAGTTTCTTTTCAATGATTTAGATTTGCATTTGTCACCGAAATTTTCATTCATATTCGATATTCAAAATATTTTAGACATCTAAAAATACTGAAACAAACGAAGTTGAATTTATAAGTGTGTATTTAAAAGCGTCCGACTGTCCACCTGCATGTAAGTGATGACAGGCGGAAAAAACACTAGTTGAAAATGTATGAAAATTCGAGCTAAATTTTTCGAGATGAAATTGTTTGTACAAAGGTTTAGCTGTTCGCTTGTGTGCTTATATTCTTTATCCGCTTATTTGCATTCAGGATTTTCTCGGCACCAAAATTTCATTCGTGAAAATTTTGCTGTGTAAGTGCTACTTTTATGTGGTTACTGACATTTTTTTTTGTAAAATACGTATAATAATTAACAATGTAGATTAAAAAATGTATGTCTTAAGATTTTAGTGGACCCAGATCGGGGCACCTGCTGATGCAACTTGAGATTTAGTAGATTACACCTATAAAAGCTATAAATAATCCAAATCGTGGAAGCCTTAACTGGCAGAGCGGACTTCGGACTTCCAAGTACAAGCATTGTATGCAACTGGGATTGCTGTATGATGATGGTGATTTTACAAAAATGATACAATAAGTATTTACGATATAGTCCCAGTTTGAATGGCGGCATTGTTTAAACAAGACCGGTAGTGAATGTTCATTGATGGAGAAGAGCCGTTATTTCCTTGAGACAGAAATGCTACGTTCTTTAAATTTTGCTATTAAAAGTCGAGGAAAGAAAGTTTATTAGTTAGCGTTTTTTGTTGCATTTTACTACGAAGTTACGAAAAATAGTTGCAACTTTTTTGAGTCTTTAACACTGTTGCCTGTTTCGAATGTTTAAATTGACTATACTCTCTACCATGGACATAACCAGGCTTCGGCTAAGAGGAGGGGAGTTGAACCGATTAAGATTGGAAAAAGTGAAAGGACTCAGATGGAACTTGAACCGAGCAGTCCCTTACAGTGGTAATACTCTTACCACTGAGCTACTGAGTCAAGTTTGCTTAAAATAAATAATAAGGGAAAGCTCCCATACAATCGGAGATTTGAATAGTTAGCATACCAATTGCTTAAAAATTTCATTCATGGTCCAAGGTGTTGTCATATCCTGACTATTGTCTTAAACTAGAACTTTATTCACGAACAAACTGTATTTTGCTTCGCCAATTGCATTAGAAGTGATTAATCATAACTAAAAGTAAGACAACAGTAAAGATCTTTACACGTTTAGATAATTACGCTTTTCATCTCATCTCCCGAGTTGAGTGCAACTAAGTACCTTAGGGTGCTTATATAAAGAAAAAGGTTGCTGGTTTCAGCAAACCGGCGTCGATGTGGTACGATTTTAAACTGGTTCTAACCGGTTACCGCACCGGTAAAGTGCACATGGAGTAGGATGACTGTAAGTGAGTTTGTATGATGGACAGATTTTTTATTTCTTTATAGTATCTAATATCTTATGATTTTCTTTTTTATTGAAATCTATATTATGTATATATTATTATCATAAAGCTACAGAGTGTGTTTGTTTGGTTGATTGCGCTAGTTTCAGTACAGGAACATTAAATTTTAATTGATAAAATATTCTGTGTTAAATAATTCATTTATTGTGATGATATTTAGCCTATAACCTTCCTCGATGAACAGACTATTCAACACAATAATATTTTTTAATTAAAACCTACTGTTATTGTACTGAGATAAGCGCGTCCAACCAACCAAACAAACAAACTCTTTAATCCATAATATTAATATATACATAGTAGGTATAGATTTCAAAAAGAACAGATATCAACGAGACTATCCACCGTGCAAACTCACTTACACATACCCTACTAAGTTTAAAACAAACACCGATCGTGCCGGCTCGCCGATACCGATAACCTGCTTCTCTATGTAAGCACCCTTAGGATTTTAGGATAGGATTACATAGAGAGGCAAGTTGCCCGTATCGGCGAACCGTCGCAATCGGTGCATATAAACCTTCAGCTTGAATCACTATTTATTAAAAAACCGCATCAATAATCGTTACGTTGTTTTTAAGATCTAAGCATATTTAGGGGCATAATGTACGATGTAGTGAACAACGTATGGGAATCTATCAGCTTTTTGACATTTATAATTACATTTCCCTAAGCAGCAGTGTGATGATAAATAGCTTATAAACCTTCCTCGATAAACGAACTATTTAACACAATAATATTTTCACAATCAAAACCTACTGTTCCTATACTGAGACTAGCGCGTTCAACAAAATAAACAAACATTGCTACTTTATGATAATACATAATATACTTTCAAGAAATATTAAAACTGTCCATCATACAAACTCATTTACACACACAGTACTCCGTGTGCGCTTTACCGGTGCGGTAGCCGGTTACAAACAGTTCAAACTCGCACCGCATCGCCGCCGGAACACCGATACCGGCAACCTGATTCTTTATGTAAGCACACTAACTAACATAACTAGGTCGTAACTCTAGGGTTGTACAAGAGAACAAAGATCGTAAGTCGTATCTACATTGGTGAACATGTGTTGTTGCAAAATATATTACTTTGTATTGTTCGCAGGTGAAAAGTCACATAGTATAGGTTGCATATTGTCTTTATACCTGTTATAGGTTTATTTATACTCAGTTTTAGAAATAATAGAAACTTAGACTTTATTCAAATCTTAAAGCTTTACTTAACCATGCTTCTGAAAGGACAATTGAACAATCCTCTGTGAGCTTTAATATGCCTAAAAAGCGTACAAAATGTTCCTTTTCAGATGTTTGTTCCGTTCCGTTGTCTGCTGTTAAGAGATTGTTGCGCAATGTATCGCAACATGTATCACGGTGTACTCTAAGCTTTATCACCTTTGTACACGAGCAGCACCTAATGTAACTTATCTCCGCTTTGTTGAAAATACGTGATAATGAAGCTTCTTGCTCCGGGATTAGCTACTGAAACTGTTGTTCCAATTTCAGCGTATTAAATTTCTACTTTAATACATAACGAACGTGTTCCGACTTTAAGACAATTTTGTTTATGTAACATACCTATTGTGTGATGATGTTGTGCTTTGTGTATTGTTAAAAATGTTTGACAAGTAATTTAATCAATTCGTTAGGTGTAAAGATAATATAAAGAGAAAAATTCAAAAGCTTTAAGAGGGTGACAAGTAATACTCTTTGGACTGCAAAAAAATATGTCACAAAATATGTTATTCGGTTTCTGTATTAGAGGATTTCCTTTCTTCTTGCTAAGTGAGATTGAAATAATGTGCATAATTTTAAGAACCTGAAAACATGTGAACAAAATTATAAAAAGTATCCACTTTGGGATCTAGTAATCGATGTTTTTAATACGATTATTTTTCATTTTCTCGTAGTTGCCGTTGTTGTAGTTATAGTCTACACACACATGTGAAGCTGCAATTTTTGTAATGATGATTATTTTTAAAGAAATTCAATATTTTAACCCTTATGACGCGACTTCAGGTATTGATTTTTCATTAACTACCTACAGGTTAAGGCAGTATAAAGCGTAGATATAAAACCATTGCACGGGAAGACTGATCTGACACAGCTCTTAGGGTCGCAGTTCACTTTTACGAGCACCGCGAAAGGACCTTTTATAGCGTGTGTACATGCAGATCTCTTGACTGCGCCCTTAACTTAATACTATGTCTTTTAATACTTCCCTTTACAAGTTGGCGTCAGCAATTCGAAGTTTTATGAAGAAATGTCCAGTTGGTGCGAACAGTTATATAAGTTTATATTACGGTATGAAACGGTATCGATTTTAACGACTATAAATTTATTAGTTGGATCCAAATGGATATATGTATGGGTACATCTAGCTTAGTGAGTTTGATCCCAACAGAGTTCAATTAATTTTCCAATTATTTTTTTGACTCTTATATATCTAACTATACTACAGTGTATACCTTAATTCTTGTCAGTTATGCGTATAATCTACTTCACATTGTTTGGTCTATGAATCCCTCTAATTTTACAAACTACTGAATTTGTGAGCTAACGTGTCAATAAGTGCATGCCAAAAGTATTTAATTATTAATCAGTTATGCTTCTTAACAATACAATATTGAATTATGTTCAATGTGCACCTCATTTGTGTTAAAGCCGGTGTTAGCCGCGTGGTTTCCGGCAGAGTAGATTTTTTTTATACCACGTAGATGGCAGACAAGCACACGGCCCACCTGATGGAAAGTGGTCACCGTGGCCTATGGACGCGTGTAAAACCAAGAGAGTCACACTCGCGCTGCCAACCTTGCAAGCATTGAGACATTCTGTGCCGTCAGTGTAAAAGACAAAGCAGGACAAGCAGGGTGACAGGATGCTCGTGAGCACCCGTCACCGATAGGCCCGGAGTTCATATAACCAAATCAAGCTTAATGGTGGGCAGCGCGAGTGTAACACCCCTGGTGTTGCATACGTCCATAGGCCACAGTAATCACTTCCCATCAGGTTGGCCGTGTGTTTGTCTGCCACCTAAGTGGTATAAAAAAAAAGCTTGTGGAATAACAGTTTCCAGAAGCGACAGTTTTCTCAATACGAGCAATCTAACCAGAAATGAGGCGATTGTGCGAAATAAAAATTAGTAGTGAAATAACGTCGTCTACGAGAGATAAGCAGTGCGCTATCCAACCTTATCTCTAATTAAATTAAAAATAAGTTGCTATTTAAAGGTGCAGCGTGCACAGTTTGTAAGAGTGCATTCACTCTGTGATATTTTGGCATAGTCTACTTCAACTTCATTACCCTATGCCATTGGTTAATCTTCTATATATATAATAGCGAAATACCATTCAATGGTTAATCATGAAAACTTTGAAAGTATACGTGGGGCGCACTATAAGTTTCCGGAATGAATATGAAAAAATACTATTAAAGGTACAAAATTAATTTATTGTTTTTCAAAATAATCTCCCTTGGCGTCTATGCACTTTTTCATTCGATCAAACCAGTTTTGAAAACTTTTGTGCCACTCCTCTGTGGTGACCTCTGAAACGTGTTTTTCATACTCCTCGACAGCCGCTTCTGGTGATGAAAATCGTTGGCCGTGTAATTGGTTCTTAATTTTTGGGAACAGATAAAAGTCACAAGGTGCCAGGTCGGGACTGTATGCAGGATGACTCATGAGTTCTACATTTTTCGCCTTCAAAAAGTCGTTTGTCTGTCTGGCCGTGTGAGAACTAGCATTGTCGTGGTGCAGGATGATACGGCGTTTACGGTTATTTTTACGGAGTTCGTCAATAACTTCCGGCAAACAAATGGTCGTGTACCAGTCACTATTCACAGTACGACGATTTTCTAAAGCAACAGTAGCCACGTGTCCAGTTTTATTAAAAAAAGAAGCAATCATCCGCTTAAATGCACTTTTCACGCGCGCCACTTTAGTTGGTTTCGACTCATCTTGAAAGACCCATACGCTCGATTGCTGCTTTGTTTTGGGATCGTAGCAATAAATCCATGTTTCGTCACCTGTTACTATGTCCTACACCAAATTTGACGCACCTTCGTTAAATCTGGTAAGCATGGCACTGCACCAAGTGACGCGGTCCGTTTTTTGATCCTCGGTCAAGTTATGTGGGATCCACCGCGAGCACAGCTTTCTCACACCCAAATGTTTGTGTAGGATTGATTGTATTTGACTCATGCCTATTTCTAAGGATGCGCGAATTTCATGGTAGGTCACATGCCTGTCTGTTTCAATCATACGGCGCACAGCATCGATGTTTTTGTTGGTCACAGCGGTGGACGGCCGACCATCGCGAGATTCGTCACTGAGATTGATACGACCACGCTTGAATTCTGCAAACCAGCTATAAACAGTCGTCTTGCATGGAGCTTCATCGCCAAAAGCTGTTTCAAGCCGAGCTATGCTCTGTTGAGCCGTCAAATTACACTTAAAATCGTAGAAAATCATACTACGAAAATTTTCCCGCGTTAAATCCATGTTGATGCAGACACACAATTTTTTAAATGGCGCCACAAGGTAAAAACAAAAGACAGTCAGATGAAACAAACTGTATTCTACAGCCAAAGAGTTCTATTTTCAAATGTTGTAATAAATTTTTAAATATTGTTTATGTAAGTGGCCAGTTCCGGAAACTTTTAGTGTAACCTATGTAATACCTACAACATTGAAATTTAGCCTGTAAGTTCCTTATAAGGTGTAGACATGCCCTAAGAACGGATTTCACGAAACTCCTCCCCTAAGACGTGTGAGAAGTCGCGGGCGTCAGTTAGTAATTCCATATTAATACACATATTAATACTTTCAGATGATTTTAGTATCAAAACTGTGCCGAATATCAGTCGCTCTAGAACTACCTATACTTGGAATCAGCCGGTATATTATTATGTTCTTCAAGTATATTCATTATCTTTTGAGTTCTCGGGGCGGGAGAGGTAGAGGGAGCGAAGGAGAATCGCAAACCGCGCTGCCCGCGAATTGAGTTAACTCGAGCACCGTAGATCGCAGAATGACCTCCGCCTCATGAGTGCAGGCCTGGGGGTGACGGGAGGAGCCGCCTGTCAGCCTCCCCGTTGCCGGAGACGAGTTAGGGACTCCACACCCAAGGAGGGCCAGATCGAGAGAGATAGTCCTGGGTCGGTTGGCGTGCGAGGGATATGTTTGTCAACCTCACGGCCGGCAACCAACAACGACCCGTGCGTTTTAGTCGATTCGAGTCCGACATGACCTCTCCCACCGATCCCTTGGAATCTGCGGGGATTTTTCGCACGACTTTTCAGTACCGACATTTAAAATACTTGTTAAAAATAAGATTTATGTATATGAGTAAACCGGTAAATATAATAAGATTGTGATATTTCCTATGTTAAATAACACTAAATTGTATCCGACAATGTTTTGTAACTAATAACTGAAGATGAAAATACTTTATTCTTTTACTTCCTAATAAAATTTATTACTTTGGTTCTAAGTTCATTTAAGTATATCTTATATATTGTAGAAAATTCTCATGCCACAGTGTTTGTACCCAGAATCCTCTGAAACGGTTTGACCGGTTATTGTGAAATTTAATGTATTCATTTGTTAAGAAAGAGAATAATGTTGTTACTTTTTGTCACGATAACCATCCGAGCGGAGTCGCGAGTATCTATTAATAAGTATATCTTTTTGGTTAATGAATGGGTTTAATTTTTTTAACATGTTTAAATAATGACCTAATTTGGTACAAATTGAATACCTAATCTTAAAATTACATTATAAAATAGTATTCGTGGCTAACAAACAAACAAACTTTCACCTTTATGATATTAATAAATAGGGCAATTCATTCCCATGGCTTCGTATGCAAATAATATTTAAATTTTTATGGATCCGGTTCATCAACACGAACTATGTAAAACATAAAAAGCAGACATAAAGTCCATCAGTTTCTCTCAACAAAACATATAATAAGAACATAACAGTTCTATAATTATCAGAAGGACATTGTATTAGGTATTAGGTAATAGGTACTAATTTAGAGCATTGCATATTAGGGGCGCTTTTTTAAGCGGCTGTTGTTACATTTATGAATGTTGTTACATTTATGTAACAACAGCCGCAGTAATTAAGTTTTAGAAAGTAGACTTCAACAACAGTTATTCTAGATCTACCCTTTATGATAAGATAGGTTCCACTTTAGCTAATTTCTTGCGTACTTTTTGAGGAAGTAAACGATAACTTCGTGCGGCCAAAATTATTTTATAGACGTCTTAACTGCGAAACGGCAAAATTTTGATACCTATATTTTCCGTAAGGTGACTACCTCTCTATCTGACATCTTAAGCCCCGAAGGATGTTATGCACCAGAGCCTCATTCATTAACCAACCCTTAAAGACGCTTCAAAAATCTTAAGTTTGTTCTGATAAATGTAATATACATATAGCACGATATGTAATCCTCAATTACATACATACACACATGTAATCACGCCTTTATCCCTGGAGGGTTAGGCAGAGGTGAATTAACACCCACATTTCACTAGTAATTGTATTCATTTCCCCGTAATAGGGGGTGAGCCTATTGCCGTCTTCCGGGCACTATTGTTAACTCGAGCCATGCATCTGAGGCTGTCTGGGCTGTATATATCTGTCTGATATTAAACAGCCCTATCCCTTAGTCGCCTTGTACGACACCGCATGGGAAGAGATCGGGTAGCCCTAATTCTACTCTGGCGGAAACCACGCGGCAAAGCAAATTATATTAAAACCAAAATTATTCACGGCATACAAAGCATGACTTCATGTAGTTTACAATAATCCATGTTAAACACAAGTTAAAATAAATAAAATCCGTTCCGTGGTCGGCGGAAAAATAGCGTTCACGACTTCTCATGACAAACACCATATTTTCGTGTCATTTGAATAAAGTTTAAAATACAAGAATGCAAGCATTGTTTGGCCTTTGTAGGTGCTTATATTCACGACTGGCGGTTTTCCTGCTGTAATTACTGAGCTCACGAATGGGTTGATATAAAAAAATGGTTTATCAGTACTTACGCTAAGCGGAAATGTGGTGTTCCTTATCTAAGTGAATTTAAAAATATAATGACACATTCAAGAATTACAAACTAAGTTAGCACCAGACGTGTTTTTGTTCGTTATTAACTTAACACAAATATTATACAAGAATTCAATTTCATTCTAATAATAACTTGAGGTGCAGTCAGCGGCAAAATTAGATAATGACGTACAGATTTCGAAATCGAAAATTTCAATTTTCAAGAATTTTCAATTTCATTCAAATTTGAAAATTGTAGTTAATCAGTATTTTTATCAATAAATATAAATTACTTAGCTTAAAAATTAATTTTGGCTATCTATAAATGACTTTTGATGCTGACTGTACATAACTTTGTGGTCATTTTGTGTTGAGTGAATATGCTCAACATTGTTTGAATTTGTCGGCAACATATATTATTCAATCACGATTGACTGCACTCCGTAACACAAAGTAACAACGTCTGGAATGCATGCTCAAATTTTAAATTCATGCTCTATTGTGCAATTTTGTAATATGCGAGGCATACGGACTTTTGTTTTCAACTGTCCACAAAAGCACTGTGACATTTTCAGGGTTAATGTTTTGGATTATTGAAAGGTAAAATCAAAGGGTAATGCCCTACTGTGGGTTTATGCTACCTGTAAGGCTTAAAGGGCCCTTGCTTACAACACGCCACGACCCAAAAAGAATTGCAATGTTTTCAGGGCAGTCTTTATTAGCATACTAAAATTTTACTCCTGTTCCGGCAGCCCTTGCGTATCTTTACCCGGGATAAGCCTAAATGTTATCCCATACTATGATCTATTCTTGTAACAAATTTCAGCCAGAAACGTTCAGTCGTTAGAGCATGATTGAATAACAAATATCCAAACATCTTGACAAACATTTATGGTCCTAAAAATTAGTCGCCATAAAAATATGGAGCAATGCATTTGAGGCCACACTATACAGCATTAGAGCACCTTTGCGCGGGGAACGACTCGGGACGATTATATTATTTGACGTCACCTAATCACGTACTTTTTTTTGTGATGTCAATAAAAGATTTAAATCATCTTTTCTTTTTGTTTCAGGTATGTTGGTGTTTTATAAATTACGGTTGGCTTAAAAGTTCTCATAATTATTATATGAATGTAGCGGATAAAATAAGGTGAGATGACTACACTGCTCATACGACAAAATTTTAAAGACTAGCCTTAGTAAATAATGTTTACTGAAGTACGGATAAGCAAGTAACAGGATACCACACTCGCCATCGGAGGTGATTATTTCGGATTCGTACAGATTAAAACCACACGCTCTCTCTGGTCTTAATTACCAGGGTGTAAGGTTACCAAATAAGGTATTTCTTTCTCATTTCGGTAGACTTTGGGCTACCCACAGTTTTAAGATAGCCCCTTAGGGTATAGAAAGTACGATGTACCCATTGAACCCTGGAAAGGAGAAGGACGCGATTGTTAGGTGACAAAGTACTCAGAGAACCAGTCTGCTGCCCTCTACAGGGCCACTTCCGCCTTGGCCGAGCGTTTACGAGCCTAACGGGTTTTCAGCTTAGTGCAAAAGGAAATTAACAATAAAACTCAACGTCATTGTTTAACGGAACTCTTTCCGAAGTTAAATAAAGAAAGCACTTAAATTATTACGATGAGAAGTTTGTGTAATTACCTTTTAGTTTGTTTGGAGGTGAAGGAATAAGGTTGTTGACTTTAGTTTTTGTTTGTTGGTACTTTTTTAAACATAAACACATATAAGCACTTTTATCGATTAATCAGTTACTTATCAGTATAATCACAATTTAAACAAAATAAAAAATGTCATATAACGAGTAGTTATTTTACAATATCTTCGTATTATAATGATATATAATTAACACCTATATAGCCTATGTCACAATTTAAATATGTCAGTCAGGTTACGTGTCTATAAAAATACACTTCAACAAATTATTACAATATCTTAATTAATGTCCAAAACGTGTCATTCAGATAAAAAGGTCAGGTTTCGTGTCAAAATAATAAAATGAAAAATAAACACTAGAATGTCATCAAATTATTATCACTATTCACTATTTACTAACAGTGATATCATTGACACAAGTTCGTCAAATGAGTAGAATGCCATTTAAGATGCCATTTGAATATTATCTACTGTAGGAACCTTGGATTACAAATTTGCTCTACGTTTTTCCTGTCATAAAAAAACTCATATTGTCACGAGTGAAATTCCCTTTTCGCCTCGAAAACCATTTTTATCATTTATTTCATTCATGACTACTTTGCGTCTTTCTCATACATGCTAGTTCCTATCACGAATCAAAGTGATCGAGAGGTTGCAGAGTTTATCGAATGAAGTAAACCTATTCACTTTTAACCGACTTCCAAAAAGGATGAGGTTCTCAATTCGATTGTTTTTTATGTATGTATGGCTGTATTTTACCGTCTGTACTATGGTGAGTGTTCTGATGAGCTCTTCCAATTAGTCCCACCCTCCCCTTTCCTACACAGGACAACACGTGCAGGTCTTAGATGTCACCCGCACACGGTGCAGAACATCCGATCAAGAACCAAGCGGTTCGGTGACTCTTTCCTCTGTCGCACCATTAAGGCCTGGAATTCATTACCAGCTCACGTGTTTCCCTCTTCCTACAGTCCCGGGTCCTTTAAGCGGGGCGTGAAAAAGCATATGATGAGACCGTCAAGCTGAGGGCCACCATTGTCACACGGTATGTGTAGGTAATGATGACCCTCTTTTCTGAGACTTTGCCTTCAGCTTACCATCAGGCGAGGCGAAGTCTAATTGACGTGTTCTATATATATATATATATATAAATGTGTGTACACCGATTATTCTGAGATTTATGATCCGATTTACGTGCTTTTTCTTTAGTTCGACGCAAATTAGTTGCCATTTGGTCGCATAAATAATTGATATAGTTAGTATATGGTATAGTTAGTAGTTTGGACTGGGTACTGGACCTTGGCCTCCGGAGATACACCAGAGACCTCCTTGAAATCAAATAGGAAGTGGGAAATGATTGCTTTTTTAGCTAGTTTTATGACGATCCCGTGACACGGTAGGTGGCAGCATTACAATGGTCAAGGGCGTGCTACAAATTACCGAGTCTTGAACTATGGAGGCCGATAGTAGAATTTCTTTATGATGCATACCATGAATGTCTCGTTTAAGTTGACGCGAGTATTAAATCGAAAATTATGGTCAGCATGCTGGACTGCCACTAAAATGGAGACAAAATTAATAAAACTTAAAAAACCATCTCTTACAGTCACTTTAGTAAAAAATAATATAAAACTACGTTTAAAAAATCTGACTTCAAAAACTAAAAACTACATAATAATATAACAAAGATAAGACAATAATTACTTAATTTACAGATTTATCGATCTGTTAGAACTCGGTCTTTGTTATGTTATTTTATAGTTTTTTGTTTTTGAAGTCGTTATTTTAACGTAGTTTTATTTGTTACATCAGGAAAAATGTACTAGCCACTCATAAACTAAAACCCCTGCGGTGTGGCATACTTGGCACCTTGTTGGGGGTCCGGGATCTATTGTACTAGTTCATCGATAACATCATACACACATTGTGTTACGCAGTACAGTAGCTAGTGGTAGAAAAACCACTAGCTATAGGTAATATAACTAATTTAAAAAATAGTTTAAAATAAAATATTATGTAGATATACCAAATGAACAGAAACCAGAAACTCATTATAGTAGTAGCAAACGTATCACAGCTGCATCACTCACATTTCAGGTTCGATGCCTGAGTTGGACAGTGAAGCGTGAATTTATAATAATGTGGAGGCTCCACCCACTAAGACTGACGGAGATAAGGGGGTCTCAAAGCCAAGTCAACAGAAGTCGAGCTATGTGGTTTTCCTTACAACAAATGACAACGCATCGCATGTTCGCCCTTAATATCGTCATAGAAAGCCATAACTTTCGCTCACAGTTACACATGTTACATGAAACTATACTGGAAAGTCGTTAAGAATGTAACGGTTACTTTTCTTTTCCAACTGGATTATTGTTGAGATTCTGATGAACTATCTTCTCATTATTTATTATATTATAACCTATCTCTTTCAAAACCTATAGGTAGGTTATAAAGGGATTTCTACTTAGAATTTGGGGCAGCCCAACTACGAATCATCTTAAAGAAGCAAGCTTCCCTCTCGGGGTCAGACTGATGTAACTGTCATGAAAATATATTTGATCAAATAATAGTGTGCACTACACTACACTACCACTACACGCTTCATGTTGGTAATTATAATGTTGAGAAATGGAAAGCATAGGGCGTAAGCTGATGATGTGAAGTGGAAGATTGATTACAATATTGTTTACTGTTTAATGTTCTGTTTACTCACTCTTCTTGCTTTTATTTGCGACTGAGGTCATGTACCTATACGATATATCATATTGAATTTTTGCAGCTCAAAAAGTTTATAAATTTGCATGCTACTAATCCTGTTTTAAAAATACACTTTTCCATTGAAAGCACTTCTTTGAAGGTTCATAGCGCTATTACCTCTCGTGAGGAGCAGTTAATTCTCCAGTCGGTTCTGATTTGAACTACAATAATTATGTTTTCTTCTAATTCTCCCAATTGAACAATCCGAATGGGTAAATACCTCCACCCTATAGAATTCCACGGCTGTAATAGCCTCGTGTTGTGTTCCCGGCGGTGAGTAGGGTGGCCAGAGCTCACTGGAGAGTTTTTGTGCTGTCAGTGGGGAGACTTCTGCAGTCTTCTGCACTGACGGCACAGAAACTCACCGTTCATAAAGAGTTGGCAGCACGGGTGTGACTCCTCCAGTGTTGCACACGTTCATAGGTCACGGTAACCACTTTCCATCAGGTGGGCCGTGTGCTTGTTTGCACATCTAAGTTGTATTAAATAAATCTCCTGAAATTTGCAAGCTTATCTAGATGATAAGCATAACTTTTTTCACAGGGACTTACTAAAATAATCCTAAGAAAATTGGTTTGACCATCGAGTATTAGTGTAAGTTCTTTTAGTACTTATTTAGCACAAGTTTAAGACGCGGAAATACATGCTGATATAGTGGGAAATATCCTCGTGACATGGACTGTAATTAGTGTCGATATGATATAGGCAGAGATGTCGACTAATGTTATACTCGAAGTAAAAGTCATCGCCTAAAACATGTTAGTCACCTTGATAACGACTGGAGGTCAAAAGTTTAGATAAGTGCTAGTTTTACAACGGAAAACTTCCTATATAATAATAAAGATTGTTTTTAAATTCATCTAGCTGTTTTTCCTGTATTTTGTGCTGTGTTGTTTATTTTAGTACCTACCTATTTAATATGCAATTTTTAGTCATTATTTCTGCAAAAAATATAATTGTCATGGTCGTTTATCACATAATGAATAGTTTAGAATCTAAATTTCTTTCCTCAGAGTAAAAAAATACTTTCTATCAGAAGTAGACACTGAGTAAGTATTTGCAGGGTTAAATATAAGTGATTTATAATATTCCGAGGCTCAATTCACACCGAGATAAAGTGTGAGAGCCCAAGGCAGGCGGGCAGTGTCAATTGGACAGCCACAGCAACAGATGATGACGCCCGCGGCTGCTGCGAACCGTAAAGCAGAGGACAGAATAACTCCTTCCTATGACAAATTGCTAGACAGCTCGTAGCTTTCAGTTCTACAGGGCCTGTAGAGAAAGTGCCATTCTATTAATGGAAACGTGTCGAAATGAACTATATTTTATTTGTTATCATTGTCCGTGGATTGCGTGATACTGCAGTGATAGTTTCGAAATAAAAAGACTTCTATAAATGTATGTAGTCACATTTATGATATATGCTGATATATGCGAGGAACTGTGTATTATATTAACGAATATTATGTTTGGAATGTTTAATTTTTTACAACTTTTTTTACTTTACTTGACTTCTAAATATGTTAACATTACAGGTACTATCAGATTAATTTGGACTTGCATCTTTGTATAAGAAAATGAATCATTTTGTGACTTTGCTAGTCAAGATCGATTTATTGCTTACTGTATATTATGCGTTTGTTCATAGTCAATGTGTGCCAAATTTCAATAGTATAATTGAATTTTATCAAACAATCAAAAACAATACTAGTAGAATTTTCTCTTTTATCATCAAATCAATGGGAGTATTAACAACAGTACAATACAATGAAAACATGTCATTTATAAATCACCCTTTACATGTGATATTTAACACTTTAATTCCTCATACAAAGGTTATTTAAATCACAAATAATGATGTATGCGCGTAGGGAAATGCTTCTATAAATCGTAAGCCCTCGGATTGGCCTCGATGTCATTAATGGACTCCCAGTGGCCCATGGGAATATCATAAATAAAATGTGAACCTTGGTTACATTTAAGTATGGTTCAATTCACCTGATTTCAAGGTCTTTTTTTGTTAAAACATATATCACATTTCAGCGTCATAATCACCAATATCATCGTTTTCACATAATTATCAAATATCTAGAATATATACTATGAAATATGTGTGCTGACTTTTTCTATAAGCAAAGAGAAAATGTTTATCTATTTGTTTTTACGTGCGAAAAATCCCCACAAATACCCCCCGCCGGAGCTGGTGTGAGAGGTTATGTCGGACTCGACCCGACTAAAACGCACGGTACCTGTTTGTCGTTGTTGATTGCTGAAGGTGAGGTTGACAGGCATATCCCGCGCACCCAGGGACATTTCTCTCGATCTGGTCCTCCTCAGTCCAACTCGTCCCCGGAAACGGCCGGACACCTGGCTTTTATCACTATAGCCAGGTCTCTCTGTGGTGTACCAGCTTGCAGGTACACCTGAGAAAAGGCTTGGGGCCCGAATTACATGGCGGGGCCCCATTTACATCCAACACTGAATTTTATCAATTAATACAACGCGTGGTTCCCGGCAGAGTAGAATTTGGACCACCCCATCTCTTTCCATGCGGTGTCGTACAAGGCGACTAAATGATAGGGCTGTTTAACATCAGACTGATATATATAGCCCAGACTTAAGGTCGGAGGCATGGCTCGAGTCAACAATAGTGCCCGGAATACGGCAATAGGCTCACCCCCTATTACGTGGGACCGAATACAATTATTGGTGAAATGTGGGTGTTAATTCACCACTGCCTAACCCTCCGGGGGAAAAGGTGTGATTATATGTATGGATTTAACACGTAGCTGCCTACCCCGGCTTCTCCCGTGGTATATTTTGAGCCCCTAATTTTTATTCTTCAAATAATGTTTACAAATCTGCCGGATTTGTTGATTGATCACTGCTCCGGTCTCTTAAATAGTAGCATGATGATATATGTCCTAGAACCCTCGTCAATAAACGGATTATTCAACACATTTTTTTTTCAATTCGAACCAGTAGTTCCTGAGATTAGCCCTTCAAACAAACCAACGAACAAATACACAAACAAACCATTCAGCTTTATAATATTCGTAATATTAGTAGAATGAATAAAATAAAAGAATTGACTGAGCTTTAAGGGCTCTATGAATTTAAAATATATCTAAGAGATACTTAAAATACATACATACATACATATTCAAATTCAAATTCAAATAGCCTTTATTTCGGATAATAAATTAATTTCCTTACAAATTTTCTTGATCACACTATTATACTAATAGCTCTTCAATGTTATTGACATTCACTTTACATGAATTTTTTGGAATCGATTACTAACAATACAATAATAAATAGTAGTTAAATAATATTAATTAATAATAATGATTCTATTCTTCGACATCGGTAACATTATCCGCTTGCCCTTTGGCATAGGCCTCCCCTAAGGCTTTCCAAGAGTTTCTGTTCCTGGCTTGTCTTTGCCATGTTGCTCCAGCTACTTTTTTGACATCGTCTTCCCATCTAGTTTTTTGGCGGCCTTTTTTTCTTTTCCCATCTCGTGGGCACCATTCCGTAACATCCTTTGTCCATTTTTTCTTCTCGCTTCTGATCATATGGCCTACCCAGTTCCATTTACGTTTTCTCACTGTGTATGTGACATCTGCAACCCTTGTCATGTTCCTTATGTCTGTGAGTTTGATTTTATCCCTTAATTTGATGTTTAGGATTCTTCTCTCCATTTTGTTTTGACACACTCTGAGTGCCTTACTCTGCTTATCAGTAATGGCCCAAGTTTCAGCTCCGTAGGTTAAACATGGTAGTATACATGAATTGAATATTGTCGCTTTGTCTTTCAGGGGTATTTTAGGGTTTTTCATTACCTCTTTTAGTGACCAGAACCTTTTCCAAGCTTTACTTATTCTGATGTTTATTTCTTTTTGCATTTGGTTTTCCGTTGAGATGATTTGTCCTAAGTATGTGTATCCATCAACATATTCTATTTGGTTAGAATCTAGTAATATAGGTGTTTTTACGTGGTTTGTCATTAATTTTGTTTTATCTAGGTTCATGGTCAAACCCACCTTTTTGCTTTCCTTTTCTAATTGTGATAACATTACTTTTAAGCCTTGTTGGTTTTCGTTAAGTAGAATAAGGTCATCTGCAAATCTCAGATGGTTAAGCTTTTCACCGTTTATATTTATTCCATATTCATCCCAATTAATTTTCCTAAATATATGTTCCAGTACCGCTGAGAATAATTTTGGCGATAGGGGGTCTCCTTGTCGTACTCCTTTTTTTATTTTAAATTCTGGGCCTTTCTTTTCAGTTTGAATGGTTGCTGTCGAATCTTTGTATACATTTTTTATTATTCTTATATACTTTGGGTGGACCCCTTGTGAATTTAGAGCTTCCCAGATGTACGGGTGTTTTAGAGAATCAAATGCCTTGCTGTAATCTACAAATGCCAAGTGGAACGTTTTTCCATACTCATTACATTTCTGTATAACTTGCTTTACAACATGGATGTGGTCCATTGTTGAAAAGTCGCTTCGGAATCCCGCCTGTTCTCTCGGTTGATTTTCGTCCAGCACTGAACCAATTCTTTTTAATAATATCTTCGAGAATACTTTGTATAAGTTGGAGATGAGACTGATCGGCCTGTAGTTATTTATTTCTGTTTTGTCGCCTTTTTTATGGAGCAGTATAATGGTCGAAGCTGTCCATTGTTTAGGTATTATTTCTTTAGTTAGAATACTGTTGTATAGGTTTTTTTTTTTTTTTTTTGTTTACGTGGTGGAATGCATTTACGCACTTCGCTCACCCCCCGCGGGGGCAGGGGGCTCGCTTCGTGTGGGACTCCTGGCCTCGGACAAA
Source organism: Eilema griseolum (assembly GCA_963662185.1). NCBI lineage: Eukaryota > Metazoa > Arthropoda > Insecta > Lepidoptera > Erebidae > Eilema > Eilema griseolum. The sequence continues at coordinate 8,190,924 of OY759243.1, forward strand.
GGCCAGACTACCCACTAAACCACCACGGTGTTCCTCCTTCGCCTAATCCGAGCCGCGGGATAGTCTGCTCACCGCGACTCGGCTAGGGGCGCCCTTGGTAGGCCCGCTACTCAAGACCCCACCATCCCGGTAATCAGGCCGGAATGGTGGGGGTTTTTTCACCTCAAGAATGCACCCCAGGAACACACAGGGGCGCATTCCGCCACATCAGCATAGGGGCAGTGGGTCCCCCGACCCACTGCCCGTGGCCACTCTCATTCGGGGACGCGGGCGAATTGCGTTCGCCGGCGTCCCCTCGCCGGGGGCCTGCGGGGTGGAAGAGTGAGCCCAGCTCGCTCCCGCTCCCGCAGTGCCTCTCTCTTGGCCGCCATCACCTCGCTAGCGAACGAGGCGACGGCGGCCCAACACTGTTCGCTGCCGGCCATAGCTGAAACTACGGCCGACAGCGAGAGGTCCACACCAATGATGCTTGTGAGGGCCGCTCTTTGACCGCCCCACGCGTCACACACGGCCAAGGTGTGGTGTGCCGTGTCGGGGTCACCGCTGGTGCAGTTTCGGCACCGGGGCTCCGCTTCCACCCCCACCACCTCCCACAGGTACTTGGCGAAGCAGCCATGACCCGTGAGAAGTTGGGTGAGGTGATACGTGGGAGCCCCATGACCCCGTTCTACCCACTCACGCAGGACGGGCCGAACGGCCCCCACAAGCAGCAAGCTACTCCTTGCCGTAGCCAGTCTATCGGCCCACTTCCGGAAGAGAACATCGCGAGCCTCCTGTCTCCAGCGATCGATCTCCTCCGGAAGCGGCCGACCTCCTGCAACACGCCGCATCAGGGCGCCCTCCTCGTAGACCCTCTTAAGGACGCCAGCCTCGAGATCCCAGGGGATACTGCCCGCAATCAAACACGCCGCCTCATAAGAGACGGTGTGATACGCCCGTGCGGCCCTCTGCGCGATGGCGCGCTGTGGTCGCCGCAGCAGCACGACATTCGTACGGCAGAGGGCCTCCTCCCAAATGGGCGCTCCATAGAGCGCCTTGGAGCGCACCACACCGTCGTAGAGACGGCGGCAGGCAGACCCCGGACCCCCAGTGTTGGGCAGCAATCGCGAGAGCATTCCGGCAAACGCTAGCAGTTTAGGTGCCAGCCGCCGGAAATGCTCCGCGAAACGCCACCGACTGTCGAGAACGAGCCCGAGGTATTTCAGGCTGCCCCCGACAGCGATGGAGGTGCCACCCACCACGATCGCCTGATCCCGAGGCGGCGGCCGCCGACGCCCATAAAAGAAAAGGGCCTCGGACTTTTCGAGGGCCACCTTCAGTCCCAGCGCCCCGATACGGCGCACGACAAGGTCGACACCTGCCGTGGCGAGAACGGCGGCATCGCTAAACGTTGGGGCCCGCGCGGTAACTAGGGTATCATCGGCGTAACAAAGTACGCCGACCCCCCGAAGAGTAGCACCGCGCAGGACCCAATCGTACCCGACGTTCCACAGAAGCGGCCCAAGGACCGACCCCTGCGGAACGCCGCACGCCATAGTTCGGCGGACCACCCCGCATTGGGCCGGGTAGATGATAACCCGGTCCACGAAGTAGTCCGCCAGGATGCGCCTGAGGTACCACGGGACATTGTGGTACCTCAGCGCCTCCGCAATTGTCGCCCAGGGGAGGGTGTTGAAGGCGTTGGCTATATCAAGCGATACAGCCAACAACACCTCCCTCCTGGCGACCGCTTCGTCGATGCCGTCCCGCAGCCGGGATATGGCGTCGAGGGTCGACCTCCCGCGACGGAATCCGAACTGGCCGTCACTCAGGTTGGGCCCCGCCCCCTCAAGGTGACCAACGAGACGCGCAGCGAGCACCCGCTCAAACAGCTTGCACATCTCGTCGAGCAAAACGATGGGGCGGTAGGCCGACGGCGACTCGGCTGGGCGCCCGTGCTTCTTGAGAAGCACGAGCTTGCCGGTCTTCCATCGTCGCGGGAACCTCCCCGACGCCATACACTCCGACATGAGGGACAGCGTCTCCTCTTCTAGTGCCGGCATAACTGTGGCAATCACCTTCCCCGGGATGCCGTCCGGGCCCGGGGCGCGGTTCCTGGACTTGAGCGCCAGGATCGCGGCCCCAAACTCGGCCTCGGACACGGGAGGTATTGCCCCTTCGTCTGCCGGCACTTGGCTTGGTGCTACCATCCGCGGCGGGACCCACTCTTCCCTCACCGGGAAGAGAGAGCTGACCACTCGGTCCAGGAGGTTCGGCTCGAGAGTTTGGGTGAGGGGAGGCGCCCAGGGCCGAAGTTTTTGACTCACGACCCTGTACGGGCGCCCCCACGGGTCTCGGTCGAGACTCTCGAGCCACTCCCTCCAGGACTCCTCCTTGGCGGCTTTGATCGCCGAGCTCAGGGCCTCACGGGCGGCCCTGTACGCAGCGTGCAGTCGCTCCTCCCGGGCGAGGTCTCGGACAGCCCGCCTTCGGCTGCGAGTGTACTGCCTCTGGGCCGCGTAACTTGCGGTACGCAGCCCGGCTAGGTGGGGACGCCACCAGTACACCCGCCTCCGAGGCGAGACAGGCCTCGCCCTCTGCATCGCCGCGTCGCAGACGCGAGTCAGCGCTCCGACGAGCCACTCGCACCTCGCGTCCACGTCCAGGCCACCGTCAACAGTAGCCCATCGCTCGACGATAGCCGCTTCTTTGGCCAGCTCTCGGTCCAGACTGCCGAGGCGCCACCGTGGACCTTGCCCCACCAAGGGGCGGTCAAATTCCACTCGAGCCGCCGTGGCGGCGGGGACGACGTCGAACCGGATGTACCGATGATCCGACGCGGTCTCCACCCCCTCGACGACCCGCCAATTGTTGACGCGTCGGGCCAGGGCAGAACTGGCGAACGACAGGTCAACAATTGAGCTACCCTGCGGCCGCACAAGTGTGTGGACCGCCCCCTGGTTTAGCAGCACCAAGCCTTGGGACACCGCCCACTCTACCATCATCTCCCCCCGGGCATCGGTAGCCGGAGATCCCCACGCCCGTGAATGAGCGTTGAAATCCCCGGCCACGACAGCCGGGGTGGGGTGCACTTCCGCCAGCAGAGCCCCGACCTCTGTGAGCAACTGCTCGAACTCGGCGAGGCTCCTGCTAGGAGGACAGTACACCCCAACCACTGCAGCACCGCCCAGCACAACGAGTACGCACCCACGGCCCCTTCGCACTCTGTCGAAGGGTGGGGTCGCCCGCTGGGCGACGATAGCCACCAAGCCGCTTTGGTCGCCGGCCCAGTTCGGGACGTCGCGAACGTAGTACGGCTCGGCGACTACTGCCACTGTTGTCTGCCACTGCGCCATGGACTGGGCCAGAAGGTCCTGGGCGATGACGCAGTGGTTGACGTTGGCCTGCAGTATGGAGATGGGATGATCCATTATCCTTGGGCGGTGTCCATCTCCTCCTCGCGTTGCTGGGTGGAGGGGCGGGCAGGATTCCCACCACCCGCAACTCTACTCTTTCGGGGGGCCCCCCTTTTTCGGGAGGTCGCCCTGCAGTCACCGGATCCCAGCCGGTGACTCGACGCCACCCCCTCCGCCGCACAGACGGGGCAATTGGGCTCCGCAGAGCAGGTGGCCGACTTATGGCCCGCCTGCCCACATCGGAAGCACAGCGCACTGCGGTCAACACCCGCAGTGCACTTGGCCCCGACGTGCCCCGGCTCCAGGCAGCGGAAGCACCTCGCCTGCCTCGGCTCTAAGGTGGTCAGCCTGATCGCCGACCATCCGACTGTAACTTGTCGGCCGTCGGTCAGGAGCTTGGCCGCCTCAATCGGGCACCGCAGCCATGCAGTGCCCTGGCGACCAGATGGGCGATGAATGTCGCCCACCTTGATGGCGTCGGCAGAGCAGCCCCCCTCCACTGCCAGCGCTGCCGCCACGCTCTCTTTTGAGGCCGTGTCGCTCAGGCCAGAGATGCGCAGCTCCACGCACCTCTCCGGCCTAGCGACCCGGACCTCCTCCAGTGCCTCCTTGAGCTTGGCAGCGAGGATGTCGGCCTTCTGGACTCTGTCGTCGCCAGCCACCTCCAAGATCCGACCCCCGGTAATCACGGTGCGAAACCGGAGGCCGTTAATGCCCAAGGCCTTGAGGTCAATGACCCCTTCAGCCTTGGACATCACATCACGATACGTGATGCCCTGCTCCTGCGCGCCCGGCTGCAGAGTTAAGCACACCGCAGCAGTTCGCGGGACGCGCAGTTTTCGAGGCTTGCGGGCACCACGTTTCCGTTTCCTGGGGGCTGGCGTCGCCAGAGTCGCAGCCGTTGGCGGGGCAGTAGCCGCCCGGGCTGGAACCGGCCTCGGGGCCCTCGGCCGCGCCGCGACCTTATTCCACCCGCCAAGGGGAGCCGACGACGACGCTGCCGGAGGCGCCGAGGATGGCGGCTCCCGATTCTTGCGGGCAGCTTCCGCCTCCCTAGCAGCGGCTGATGGTTTCTTGGGCTTCCTCCTCTTCGCCTCACTCCCTTGTCCAGAGAGGAGGGGGGGAGGCGACGGCAGTAGAGCCGGGAGCTCAGAGGTGAGCTGTGGCTGAGGCTCAGGCCGGGTGGGAGATCGGGCTGCATTTCTCCTGTCCGCCTCGAGAGGCGGACGGATGCGGGTCTCCGGCAACAGCCGGTCCGCGATCCCCGCGAGCCGCGCGTCGATGAGAAAACCGATCTCATCGCGGCTCATCGGGGCAGGAGCAGATTGCGCCTGCTGCTGCCAGGCCCGCATCTCGGCCCGCACAGCGGCCAGCTCGGTCTGGAGCTGGGCCACCTCCTCTGATTCCGTGCGGGATCGAAGCACGCGCACGTTCTCCAAGATGGAGGAACATGCTAGCTTTAGGTCCCGCACGTACTGCCCCTTCAAGTTGGAGGACTTCGTGGCGACGGTTTGCACCACCGCCACCGCCGCCTCGATCGCACCCGTCAGCCGCTCCGCACTGAGGGGCTCAGAGGCTGAGGATGTCACTCCTCCCTGAGACTGCTGGCTGGGTCCAGGTTGCGAACTAGGGGAATCTCTTAGGTAGAGATTCCTCTGTCGCTGCCGCTGCATGGCCTCCGCCATCTCCTTCACTGCGCGGAGCTTGAGCTCCCGCTCTGTGGCCGCATTTAGTTCGGCCCCGCTCTGCGCCAGACCGACGCACTCCCCCGCTATAGCAGGGCGACCACGGGGCTTTTTGGAAGCCTCCGTAGACTCCTGCTCGGGAAGCCGCTTCCTCCACAGCCTCCCAGGGGAAGACGAGCGGGAACTTCCCACACTTGTGCTCGGAGCGTTGGCCTCCAACCGCTCCAGCACTACTACCGCCTCATTGAGAGAGCCGTGGGGCCTTGCGACCCCCGTCTCCATCTCCTCCTCCACGTTCTGGTTTAAATTATTGCTATCCATAACTTATCCCACGAGTAGAACCGTTACAATTACACTCCCCGGGTGACGGCCATTCCGGGAAGCGGGGTACATACTACGGAGGTCCCCTGGTATCCGTAGGTTTTAATCGACTTCGCTGTCGGGTTTTATAGACTTTTCCTTGTCGCGGGCCGGCCAGTTAAGGCAAGCCCCACGTTCTCCAAGATCACGGCTTCCCGAGTGTAGCTAGCACTCAGGTCGTTGTCGATCACTTGAAGGGTACGCGACGCGGGCAGGCAGCCAACCCACCCAACTCCGACGGTGGCACGAATGCCAGTTAGCCCCCGCGCGAGCAGTGGGTCAACCCGTCACCTGATCCTCTCGGATCCCACCTCGCGGACCTAGCAGGTCCGCCGCACCACGACCCCCCTTCATGGGGTCAACTAGCCCTGAGAAGGGCTGTTGGAGTAGCCCTGAAAAGGGCTTGTCGGTCTCCCTATGGAGGGATTCCTCCTCGCGGGCCTTGCAGGCCCGCCATCCCACGACCCCCTCGTGCAATGGGGTCAGCTAGCCCTGAAAAGGGCTTTGGGTTGCCGGGTTATTAGTCAACGGCTAGCAGAGCTCCTCCTCCTTGGAGTCGGAGTCTATTAACCGCCGTCCAGGGTGCACCAGCCCCCCCGCTTCCGATCCCCAGGACCGTGGTCCAGAGGGAGAAGAAACGAGGAAGCCAACGTGGAGGTTACCCGACCAGCACCCCACTGTTGTATAGGTTTGTAATAGCCTCCGTTATGTAGTCCAGGCATCCTTTCAAAATTTCGTTGGTTATTCCATCATCCCCGGGAGCTTTGTAGTTTTTCTGAGATGTTATTGCATATCTTATTTCATCTTCTAGTATTGGAGGGATAGGTTCTGTATCTTCTTCTTGTAGGTGTTGCGTGTTTGTGTGGTCTGCGTCGTCGTATAATTTGCTATAAAATGTTGTTGCTATTTCCATAATCTTAAGCCTTTTAGTTTCTTTCCTTCCAGTTGTTTTGTTTTTGATAGATGGAATCCAGTCGGTTTTCTCTCTTAGTTCTTTTAGAGCTTTCTTTATGCCTGCTGACTTTTCAATGTGGTACTGGATAGTCCTATTTCTTATCTGTTTTCTATGTGTCCTAATTTTTTTTCGTTAATTTGTTTACTTAGATCCGTTATTTGTTTTCTGTTTTGTTTTTTATTTACTAAAAGAGTTTTCCTGGCCTCTATTAAGTGTCTGGCTTCATCTCCAATTTTATCTTTCTTGTTTCTTGAGGTATACAATTTTCTAGATACTTCCTGAATTGTTTCCTCCAGTAGGTCGTATTTTTCCTGTGTGTCGTCCTTTGTATTGATAGGCAGCAAGTTATTCTCCAACGTGGCCAGCAAGTTTCCAGTGATGGGAAGTGGGATTTGATTTAGCGGAGTGCCTTTCCTGGTATGCTGTCGCTTTTTCTTGACTTCATTTAAATAAATTGTTCCTCTTACCATTCGGTGATTTGTATTGAAGTGGAGCTCATTGATTATTCCTACTCCTTTAAAAAATTGAGGTTTATTTGAGAGTATGAAATCTATCTCATTCTTCACATACCCGTTGGGAGATATCCAGGTCCACTTTCTATTTCTGTTTTTTCTGAAATAACTATTTAGGATCTTGAGGTTGTGTGCTTGTGCCAAGCCCACTAGTCTATTTCCATTATCATTTCTTATTCCTGTACTGAAATGGCCAAGTACACCATCTTCATTTGGAAGCCTCTCACCAATTTGACCATTAAAATCCCCCATCAGAATAACGTTTTTGTATGCACTTGCAAGAGTTTTATCCAGGTTTTCATAGAATGCGTCTTTTGTGTCCTTGGGTGCTATTTCTGTGGGTGCATATATTTGAATTATCGATAGGGTTTCATATCCCGGCAGGTTAATATTAAGCTGTGCAATTCTCTCTGAGATTCCAACAAAGGACTGTATACATTCGCTGTAGCATTTTTTAATAAGAAATCCAACGCCATATAGGCCGGGTGTGTTTCCTATATGGTAGAAAATGAAGTTTTCGTGTTGTTCGATTTTTTCGCCCATTCTCCTCACTTCACTTAGGCCAATAATGTCCCAGTTTATAGAATCCAGGGCATGTTCTAGTTCTTGTAAGGATTCATCTGTCCTTAAAGTTCGAGTGTTGAGTGTTGATATATAAATACTGTTTCTTTTATTGTTTCTAGTTTCTATTCTTCTTCCGTTATTTCTTTTTGTTAAGTTTTCACATTTATTTACTTTCTTGGGTTTCAAGCCTAGGGGGTTTTGGTCTCTAACCCCACGGTGACCAGCCGGGTTGGGGTGATTTTTCCTTTCAGGGTATTCTTTGCTTATAGTTGTTGTTATCTTCCGGTTACCGATGTCTCGAGATTCCTATGCTTTTGGTGTATTTATTGATGTAAGAGAGTGCGATCTAGATCTCATGTGCGCGAATGGGTCAATTCTGTGTAGTTTTGCTGGAGCCACTATGTCTTTACTGTTATCGTTAGGCCCTTGTTGATCGTGTGCTACTGGTGACTTTGAGGTTTCTCTTTTTCTTTTTTCATTTCCTTTTAATTTCACAACAACTTTGTTATTCTTAATGTACACATTGTTTCCCTTTGCTCTCTCTCGTTGTAACTCTTGTTGTAATTCTTTGCGTCTCTGTAGTGTTTCCTTGGAAAAATCTTCTGTAATATATGTTGGTTCAAGCATGTTATTTTTGCTTCTTAGAATCTCAATTTTTTTATTATATGTTATGAGAGTGATTACTACAGGCCTTGTTTTTCCAACTGTATGCTTCCCAATTCTCTGTAATTTGTTTATATCATAGTTATTTATTTTAATGCCCAATTTTTCAAGTAATTCTACGATGTTGTTAGATAATTCGGTATGATTAGCCTCTGTTTCTTTTAATCCGTGTATGATAATGTTGTTCTTTTTGCTTGCATTTTCTAAAGAGCTTATTTTCTTATTTAATACTTCAATTTCCATTTTAAGATTTTTATTTTCTTGAATTAATGGTTTAATTTTATCATCTATTGTCTCCATAATTCTTTCTGTATTATCTTTTATCAATGTTGCAATACATACATATAATAATGTCTTTATCCCTGAACGACAGCACAAAACTCTCCAGTGAGCTCTGGCTACCCTACTCACCGCCGGGAACACGACACGAAGTTATTATAACCGCGATATTCTGTAGGGCGGAGGTACTACCCCAGTCGGACTGCTCAATTGGGCGAAAATACCGCCGTGTCCTACCTAAAAAATCGATTCGTGATAAAATGTAATTATCGTGTTTGTTTATTCGTTTCCGATATTTAAACCAGTTCTTTAATAACCTTTATTTTTGGTACCCTTAACCAATTTTATGCCTTGTTATTTTTATGTTCACTCACTCATAGTTTCTTAATTAATCATCATATTTCCGTAGTCAAATCAACAGATTTAACAAACAGATTACTAAAATTATCGTGTGCCACCTTTGCATAAGAGAATGCGTTTTTTGTTATGAAAAGTTTGTACATGATAGTTACGGTTTCTGATTTACAATGTATGTGCAGTCAACAAAGGAGATACGGTTACACCTTTTTTTTTTTACGTGCGCAAAATCCCCACGGATACCTCTCCACCGGAGCCGGTGGAGGAGGTTATGTCGGACACGAACCGACTAAAACGCACGCCGCCTGTGGGTCGCTTTGGTTGCCGAAGGTGAGGTTGACAGGCATATTCCTCGCACCCCGGCCAACCCAGGGCCATCTCTCACGATCTGGCCCTCTTCTCGGGTGTGGGGACTACAGAGTCCCCAACTCGTCCCCGGAAACGGGGAGGCGCGCCACGCGCCCCACCGCCGAGGCCTGCTTCTGCCAGGGTGACAGGCGGCTCCACCTGTCACCCCCAGGCCGGCGCTCATGGGGGGCGGAGGTCGTTCATCGACCTCCGACGCCCGAGTTGCCTTCGTACGCGGGCAGCTTGTCTTGCGATCCTACGGTTACACCTTTATATACAACTTTATTTGAAAATGTGCGACTGTATCTCTTCTGTCGACTGTACCTATTGTGGGTTCATGGAATACATTCTAACATTACAACACCCCGCACAACCAAGTTCCATGTTTTTTGGTCCATCTGATTAATTTTCAATTCCTCCATCTCTTTCAACCAACAACATCATAACTCAACATAACTTATTCTGTGATCCTTTAGTTCCAGAGCTGAACTTGGTACTTTTAAGTAAAACAGTTTATCTCTAAAAGATAACAACTATAAACTTGCCTAAGTTACAGTTATAGATATAAAAATCGTACTCAAAAGTACAATACTTTTGAACTTATTAAATCGAGAACATTTTGCTGGAATATACTTTAAACAATACTTATAGCGGGTAGTTTATGAAATACAAAAGAGAACGCGCAGATGTTATTGAACAAGTTCTATATTGTGAAGTGGAACTTATGAGTTTTCAAACAGTACTAAGATATTGCACGATTGTGAAATAAAAGTATTCTTCATTATTTTCATTTCGTTATATTATCTGCACTTTTTACTTATAGCTGTTGGTATAGTTGCAAATATGACATCAATTATAGTGAAGACACCATAGGATAACATTAGTATCTACCAACTCTATTCACATCTTCAAACGACTTACCCTTTAAAATTTTAATGCTTGTTCTTGGGAGCCCATAGTCTGCTCCTGCACTCCTCTTTTCCATAGTTGATTTGTAACCTTTCACGGGATCCATTGCCTCCTGAACCCTTAATCCCGAGAACAAAGGTGTATGGGGCTTCATACGCCTTTGTTCTATTGCTAGTATAATGACTTGATGCCCATAGCTTCTTTTTACCACCCGTCGTTACTGTTCGTTTTTGAACTGTTTTCTGTAAAACGTCAAATTGCAGGATAATCTCCCTAACAATTTGTTCTCAAGTCACTATAATAGGGGTTCTTGAAAAAGAATTTAAAGAAGAAAGAAAATTTTGAGGGTCAGCAACGCACGCTTGACCACCCTGAAGTCGCAAACATTCGTAGATTTTTGTAAAAAGGTAAGCCCGATAAATAATTATGTAAGTGACATATTTATGGGGTTTATTACTTGAGACGTATAAAAATTATCCGAACAAACAGATATTACTTATCAGTTTTGTATCAACAAGAAGAGAGAACAGAAAATATACCGAATTTGTAAACCAATTGGACCGTTGCTTCCGAAGAACTACTATAATTGAACATTTTTAATGCGTTTTCATTTTCAAACGTAACTGCCTCCTTGCAAGTAAATTAAATCTTCTATTACTTCTTTTCTATATTTTCCAATATCAGCAGAATGTATTAAGAGTGCCATTCTGGGAAGACAAGGCACTAACATATTTATAAATATATAAATATACTTTATAGAAAATAAATTATTTTCAAATCTTTAGGTGTGCTTCCAAAGATGCGGTGGTAAGTGAAGCAGAAAGGAAACGTGTAGGTATGGACCAATCAGGTTGGTTATATAAAATTCGTTTCAATTTCAACTATCTTAGCGATTGGTTGATATCTGCACATCTCCACTTCCTTCCTAGAGTAAATTGCACCATTACAAGTGCTTCGTAATGTGGACTTAACCTATTGCTAAGATTGTTTGATATTTACTTATTGAGTGAATAAAAATTGATGTTTTATTTTATGTTAGAGTATTTTTAAGGGAGTAAAACATTACGTATGTATAGTCAGCTTCGGAACGAACTTAGTCAAGTTCGTTTAAAGATCATTCTGTTATTTTGTAGTCACAATACAGTATTACGCGCAAATTGAACTGTTTTATTGATTTAAATTGTGTTATTGTCCAAACTAAAGGTGTGAACCAGATATCAGAACAATCATTTGATAGAAAAGGGGAAGAACCAAGCCATTAAGATCAATTTGAGTACTTTGTTTATTAAGATTCACCTGATGCTGACTGTACAGTGGATTTAAGACTTAAGGGGTCAATACTTTTTTTAAATCGAGAATCCCGTATTTCCTATAATGAATGATCAATAAAATTTGTGTTGATAACAAGATCCATCTAATCATCAATGCTACCTGATCGTGATCATTTCGTCACAGAATAAATTAATAAGTAGTAACAACTACATGACATCATACGTTTAGTTATGCCTATAAACTGTCTAATGGCGATGATACGTAATAAAATTTATTATAATATTGATGTTAGAAACTATTAATATTAAAATCATTTTAATCACAGACATAGAGACATCTTTTTTACTTTGTATTAGTACATAAACGATCTGAATGTGAATACATTGTGAAACGCTATAATAAAATGCATGAGTTATGTTACATCTGTGCTAGCTTGAAATATTATGATTATTGTTTAACTTATTGGCAGTAACTTCATACTAGATATTATTACATATGTAACATCTCATATGCTAAGCTCATCTAAGCGCATATGCTCATTGCATATCATAATCGTTTCTTGTAAATACGGGCGTCAACCAATTAAATTGGTAATAAATTATTTATCCTGATAGTTTAGTTTACATACAGTATATAATAAATGAGTAGAATTTTGTAACTATTGTACTGTATGAAGAATGAAACAAATACGACAACACAAACAAATGTGTATTGCTGAAATATTATTATAAAGGCCTGCACATGATTACTGGAACAATATATATTAGATTCATTGGCAATAACAAATTGATGCTGACAACCGATAATATGTTAAGTGAAATATTGTTCGTGGAAATAGTGATCATTATATGTTTGGCGAAATCTACATAATATTAAACTCACACCCTCTATTAATATTGATGTTAATTAGCAGTATGTGAAAATTTCACTTGTATCTAAAGTTTGCATTATGGAGCTTGGAATTTGTTCTCCTGCTTCTCTATTATTGATTTATCATTGCTTTAAGGAAGTAAATGCCCTCAAATCTCGAGAAGGAAGTAATGCGGGGAATGTGTTTTATATCATAACCTTTGATGTGGAAATTACTAGGCATTTCCGGGCATTTTTTTAAAATATTTTTTGATATGGTAAAGACCATGGAACCTGCGATATTGTTACCGATGGCAACGACACTTGGACAGTTTGTGTTAATTCTAAAATTCTAAAAAGTATCTACATATATTGCCACAGTGTTATTTAATCACAAACTTCCCGGTTGATGGCGAATGAAATATTTACAATAACCTACCCTTTGAGAAATATACCTACAGGTGATTATACAAGAAGTCGTCTGGAATTCTGTAGGAGAGTGGAAAAATAAAATCATCGCCACCATCCGAGTGACCATTTTAGTTGAATCCGAAGTTTGAACATTAGACCCTGGTTCTCCTGTGCTATTTGCCCCGATAGGTATTATTTTGGCTTTTACGGTGCTGGTGCCGAAGCTATGCGGCCAAAGCGTTTGCTAATCAGCAGGTCCGCTGACTAACAGGTAAGGTTGACTTGGACCTCAAAGATCTAGATAGGGCGGCGGGGACCCAAACACTCAATGGAATAATGAAATACTGATAAAGAATTCAAATCGGAGATAAAATAGCAGTTTTAAGTGCCATATCTTTTAGCTTTGACAACGGTTCAAGGAGTTTTATGACATTACTTGAAAAACCCCGAGCCATATAATAATTTTGTTACTTCTTTATGTTTGACCTCACAGTCGAGCCGACCTTACTTTCAAACTAAATGACGTTGCATAAAGTTCACAAAAAATGAACTTCGATACCATATCGCTACCGATATTTTCGATGCATAAAAACTCATAGCAGTAGAGTTTTGTTATCGAACCAATTACAAAGGGAGGGTTCGTTGTAAGAATAATTTATTTAGGGCATTTGTCACGTTTCGTTACGCGAAATTGATTCGAGAGATAAATGTGACGAAAACGCCAATTTGTGATCATTTGAAGCGTAAATGTTTTCCTAAACGTCCAAGTTTCGGGCGAGTGTTATTTCGGTACGATACAAGTATTTGAGTATACCCTTTATTTTATGTTTTACTGTGTTATAAACAAGTAACATTTATTTATAACGGGTCATACAAAGCCCAGACTGAACTTACGTGGCATTACCTGATCTTGATCAGGCAAAAGTGCACAGTAAATTGCACTAGGCCTATTAGGTGGGGTGCACCTTTGTCGAATCCTTCTAGGATAAAAAAGCGTAACTATATTTAACTTATAATTAGTATAGCTAATGCTATACTTATTGTAACTTACATAAAGTTACGATACGTTATGCTGTAGTAACGCAGAATTTTAGGATTCTCGTCCTATAGTAAGCAGATCTTCTGGTTTGCAGGTGGGATTGGTTTGAGCTATACATGTCTGGTGGGATGTCGTAGCTACACCTGGATAATATTTAGTATCAGACACTACTATATTTCCTAACTCATATCAAAAGAATGTCAATTGATCATGAATTCTTGACATTTAACAATCTTGTAGTTTTCAATTTTAAACCTATCTAAGCGTCATCTAATTATTTTAAAATCAAAACTATCAAAACAATGTATTTTCAAAGTTACAGTTGAACTTTTTAAATGTCATATTAAATTGGTAATTCATTTCTACTGTTAGGAAATTGGTATTATACTCTCTGATAGCTGTAATAGACTGTTCTATAAGCGAATGTGCGCGTTTATTTGAGATGAGTTTAAACATCACTTAAGTAATCGGTAGCTTTACGAAACTAAGAAAGGTCGAATTACATAAGTGAAAATAATTGTACCACCACTTTTAAAAAACCAACTTCTGGATCCAACTGAATTGTAATTTATAGGACAATGTTCAAATGATTCCTTTTTTGTTTCAGGTAAGTTGGTGTTACATTATTCTAGTCTTGAAAACAGTTAACATATTATGACAACGTAACAGGTAAAATAATGTGCTGATGATATCCCATTCCTAACACAAGATACTTTATTGGACAGGTTATAAGGGATACTAGTACCGTAAATAAACAGATATAATTTAGTGCTAACAATATAGTGTGGCAGCGAGCATCCCTATTTTTTTGGATAATCAAAGAAACCTATAAAAAATCTATAGGAAGATATGTATGTATCTATATTTGTGTGTATGTACGTAGGTGTAATATGTATGTATGTTTATGTGTATATATATGTAGGTACCTGTTTAGGTACCCATCTTTTATCTGAAATTAATTGTACACATCACATCCCCTTCTTACTTTAACTGCTACTCAAAGGTTTGCTGGGAGAGAATTCATATTGAGTTAAGCTCGCCTTTGCACATATTTCTGATATATAATATTGAATAAAGAATAGAGAATAGAATAAAGTTTGCTTGGTTAATCATCTAAAATAATTGACTGCAAAAAATATTGTAGTACATAAAATGCCATCATAATTGTGACGAATCTCGCTCTTAAGCAAGTTCAGCTTTATTTACAGTTTTACATCACAATAAACATACACGTGCTCACTCGGGCACATAACAATCGGGAATTTGGAGCTACTTAACAAATAAGTGTCATTACACGAACTGTCGAGTGTCGAGAGCTCCCTACAGCTAAGCATTGTTTAAATCTAAAATGAGCTTTAATGTAGGTAAGCTTTTGTTCTCCTAAATGTGAACGTTTCAATACTTAATACGATAAGTAATTACAGCCAAAAACCTTTTATTTTCGGTTTACAGGATGATTAAGTCAGCGTAACTTTATTATAAAGAAACGAAAATGGTTTGTAGGAATATCTATTTATTTATAAAACCGACTAATACCCGGTTTCACTCGCATAGAAATAACCTTTAACTTTCTAGTTACAAAAATAAGTTTCATAAAATGAAAATTATTTATTGAATGCGTTTTTCGGTTGATATTATTTTATACAAGCTGTGCTCTTGACTTCGTCTACGTGGGCTTTGATCTGAGTTATAATTGTCTTGCGTGCTTATTTTATATCTTTTTACAATTAAAGTTGCCTAAGTTACGTGTTTTGTTACGCATATGTTAGTATTATTCCCATTAAAATTGCTCCAGTGGAGATTTGAAGACACAGATAGAAAGACAGGCATACAATAATTTTGAAAATTATTTATGTTTTAAGATTGTTTTACAATGCCGTATTTAATACAACACAAAAAACTATTTACCTAGTTTTAATTTTTTTTAAATTCAGCACTGCTTGAGACGGTTAGTATTTATGATTTAAATAGGTATAATGTCGATTTGTCCTTAATACAGTAAATTAATGGTATGTGCTCATGAATACAATCTCTGTGATAGTAGACTGATGATGCTAAGATTTCTTACGTAGTCTTTTAAGGCTTTAAATTTACGGCTAGCATTAGAGCCAGTATGTGCTTTTAAACCATTTCAACCTAGCAATAAAAATGCTTTTAATGCAAACGCAACGTAAGTCAATAAATAAAAAAAAACGACATTAAGTACCCTACATCCATGGACGTATTCGGAACACGCTTTATATCGCCATCAATGTCTAAATACGAAAGTTAAGAAGTAAACATAAAAAGGAATTCGCTACTTACAAATAGCAGCTCAAATTTTTATGCGGTACGTAAAAAATTGTCGAAAAGAAGGCACCAACGAAACAGTTCGAATAAAAATCCACTCGGCAAGTTACGGCTTCTGAGGGTGTAAAAATAGACCGATTTTACACCTCACAAGGACCAATAGTCGATTTTATATGTTCGCGTAAAAACGGCATTCAATAAAAATTTTAACAGCCCGTGACAAGAAATCGTTGGAATCATCTTAAATACGGTGTCTTTGTCATATGAGATTGCGCGAGAGAAGCACGTTATTTGGTCAAATAGTATTTGTTTATGTATTAAATTGTATAATGATCTGTATCAACTTGTCCGTAACGTCCCTGAATATACAAAAGTATAAAAATTATTTGATATGGATTCACTTTTGAAACCTAGAAACCCACTTATCAGCAGTCCCCAAGATAGTTAGAAATCTGTTTACAGAAGCAGATTTTAAACTGTCTTGGGCGACTGCTGGTGAGTGATTTCTTGTATACAGCGATTTCCTGACACAATTGAATCGAATAAGCTTCTAAATTGTACCATACAAAGTCCAGCAAATTTGCAAGCTCTTATGTGCCCATACGCAACAAAAGTTCCAGTTACCTATCCAATATTATTTGTTCCTACAACTATTTACCGTACTTGGGACTTGCTACTCGTAAAGAAGATATTGTTTTTAAGCGAACAAGATTTTATAGCGATTTGTTTTGAAGTTTCTTTTTATACCTTTTGTCATATACGCCGAGGATGTTTGAACAAAAAGTTGTTAAAAGCGAATAAGAATAAGAATAAGAATAAGAATAATTTATTTGCCTTTAAACATGGTCACATAGGTCTTACAATATGTATGAGTACAGCATGTCTAGCCGCAATCTGCAGCATGCAAATTTTTCAGTCTTCACAAATCGAACAATTATTATATTATAATACTAAACATCACAGTCATCAATCATTGCACTTACATTACATTTATTATAAAATTATATTAAATTATGGAATAAGTTGTAACATTATAAATTATCTACTAATATTCATATTATCACAATACAATAGGTATAATTAATATTAGGTATACTTATCTATTATCACAACTACATTACCGATTGAGCTTATCCCATAGAATTTGGTAACTACAAAGTAACACAGTAATGTCAACAATATAATTATTATACCCATGACTACTTATTATACCCTACTACTATCTAGTTTTACTTGTTACTCAGGCATTAATTTATTCTATTTAATTTTTATATGTCATAAACTCTTTCATTGTGTAAAAACATCTATCTATTAGCCATTTTTTTAAGGATTGTGTAAAGCGTGAAACTGGTAACTCTCTTATATCTTTTGGTATTTTATTAAAAACTTGGACACACATACAGAAACTATTCTTTTTATATAAACTAGTCGACATCATGGGTATCAAGAGTTTACTTGGGTCTCTAGATATAAACTTTTTAGTCTCACAGGCTTTTTCAAATAGTTGTGGGTTTTTTTTTACGAACACGCCAATCTCGTAAACGTAGATTGATGTGAGGGTCAATAATTTGAGCTTTTTGAAGAGTGGCTTACAGGAATCTAGAGGTGCGGCCCCACAAATCGCCCTAACACATTTCTTCTGCGATATAAACACTTTATTTATGTCTGTAGAATTACCCCATAATAGTATTCCATATCTCAGCATGGAACCTACATATCCATGATATGCCATTAGCGCCGTTTTTTCATCTGTTAGTCTCCTCGTCTTTCTGAGTGCGAATACGAATCGGTTTATGCGATTAGATACGTTATTTATTTGGGCCTTCCAGTTGCAATGGCTGTCGAGTGTAATACCCAGAAATTTTGTTTCGCTTGCCTCTGCTATATCATAACCACAGAAGTTAATGTTCAGATTGTTAACGTTATTATTATAATTTTTAAATTGCACAATATTGGTTTTTTTTAAGTTTACATTGAGGTTATTTACTTTTAGCCATGTTGTTATTGAATCGATCGCCTTTTGCAACTCCATTTTGTAGTCTTCACTGCTATTTTTGTTCTGTGTAACTATTACTGAAATATCGTCCGCGAACAACGTGCATTTGTGGTTCGTTACCTTCGGGATATCATTTATATAAATTAAAAACAGCAACGATCCTAGAACACTGCCTTGGGGAACCCCGACTTGATTTTTTTCATATGGAGATCTATATGAAGTGACAACTCGTTCTTCGTCTTCTCGAGTAATTTCTACACATTGTGTCCGTTCCTTCAAGTAGCTTTCCAGCCATTTCAGACATACGCCTCTTATACCGTATAGCTCACATTTGTGTAGGAGTATTTTATGATCAACAAAATCGAAGGCGCTGGACATATCAAAGAAAATCGCCGATACCATCTTTCTTTTATCCAATGATTCGGTAACGCCTTTGACCAGAGAAAACGCCGCTAGGGTGGTCGATTTACCTTTTTGAAACCCGTTCTGTTCTCTTATGATTATATCATGTTTATCCAGAAAGTTGGTGATCCGCACGTGCATTAACTTTTCAAAAATTTTGGAAAATATGGGTATCAGTGTAATAGGTCGATAATTATTTAGCTCATCTCTATTCATTTTTTTATATAGTGGCTTAACTATAGAGGTTTTCAGTTTGTCGGGAAATGTACCTTCCCAGAAGGAGAGGTTAATTAAGTGACAGAGTACTTCCGAGATTTCAGAACAGCAGCTTTTTATAATTTTTGTAGAGACCATATCATAGCCAACTGCGCTCGTATTTCTTAACATTTTTATAGTTCTACTGACCTCACTCTCGGAGCAAGGTGTTAAGAATATGGTTGAGTTGACTTTGTTAACTAGATCATAACATGGAGTAGTGTCTCTTACTGTTTCGTGTTCGGCGTTCGTTTTTGAAATATAAAAATTGTTGAATGCACTAGCAATCTCTGTTGGATCAGTTATTGAACTTCCATTCCAGGTTATTTGCTGTATATCCGAGGGAATATTTACACTGTCAAGTTTATTGCCAATAATCTCCCATGCAGCCTTACACTTGTTTTTCGCATTATGAATATGTTTACTATTTATATTCCTTTTAGAGGCTATAATGCATTTTTTAAATAGTTTATTGTATCTGATATAATTTATTCTATTAGTATCACTATTGTCCTTGTAACACATGTATCTTAATTTTCTTTTTACATTAGAAGCTTTCTTTATACCCTTTGTTATCCATTTTGGGGTCGTTATATAGGATTTAATTTTAACTTTATTTACGGAGAAACATAGATCATAAAACATAGTAAAAGTGTCATGAAATAGATTAAAGGCGTGATTACAATCTAATTCGTTTAGTACTTCCGACCAAGATAAGCTTGATAAACAATTTTTGAATGTTTTTATATTATCGTCGTTATAATCTCGCTTGAGCACATACACATTAGGTGCTTTACTTTTTTCTTGTTTAGCGAGATTTATTAGACCTTTTGATTCTAGTAAATTTCTTTCTTTCTTCAGAATAAGTGTAGATATCTGTATTTAGCTGACTTTAGGAGCGATAAAGAAATAAAGGCGTCTACCCATGCTGTAGTAGCGGCGGTAAGACCCGTCATGGAGAAGTGGCTGGAGAGGCCACACGGCAGCCTCTCGTACCGTCTGACTCAGATGTTCACCGAGCACGGATGCTTCGGGCAGTATCTGCGTCGGATGTAGAAAGAGCCAACGTCCGAGTGCTATCACTGCAACGGTAGCGAGGACTCAGAGCTACAGACGCTCACAGAGTGAGAGTTATCCCGCACGCCACCTTGCTCGCGGCGATGGTTCGCTGCGTGGATGCGTAGGCGGCCTCCTTCTGCGAGCAAGTGATGCTCGTGAAGAAGGAGGCAGGGCGGGAGCAGTAGCGGGAGCGACGAAAGATCGCAAGCTAACCTGCCCGCGTACTGAGATAACTCGAGCGTCGGAAGTTGATGAATGACCTCCACCCCCAATGAGCGCAGGCCTAGGGGTGACGGGTGGAGCCGCCTATCACTCTAGCATAAGCAGGCCGCGGCATTCTTTACCAGTCAACCAAAGTGGTGCAGAGAAAATTCAGTAGGTGCATTATTGAGAGTAACATTGTAGAGAGATTGTACCGTATACAGAATAATATTTATTTATTTATTTATTAAACTTTATTCACAATTATACAGACAAACTTAATGCCGTAGGCATTCTCTACCAGTCAACCAAAGGTAGTGCAGAGGTTGGTATATTATTGAGAGTGACATTTAGTAGATAAACACTATACATAACTAGATATAGTGCCATGTAGTAGTAAAATACATACTTACATATAATCACACCTTTATTCCCGGAGGGTTAAGCACGGGTGAAGTAACACCCATATATCACCAATCATTAAACTGGGTCCCGCGTAATAGGGGATGAGCCCATTGCCGTCTTCCGGGCACTATTTTTGACTCAAGCCATGTATCTGAGACTGAGTCTGGGCTGTATATATATCATGTTAAATAGCCCTATCCCTTGCTCGTCTTGTACGACACCACATGGGAAGATATGGGGTGGTCCAAATTCTACTCTGCCGGGAACCACGCGGCTGCCAGTAGTAAAATACTGTCTATTATATGAAGAACACATACCCATACTACAATACGAAGATACGAATATACGTAATGTTATATAGATATACATGCACAAAAATAATTAAATATGCCTATATATACATAAATATACCAACACACATACGCCATATATATCCCAACAGTTATCCCAGTAATATCAATACCGATCATAAACGAGATCACCAATTCACTTCACATTACAAAGATATTCTAAATGAAATAATAGAAACCACTATAGATAATTTCATCGATATAATTTAGACTACGAGTAGGTACTATCACTTTAGTAAATTGCATTCGAATTTTTTTGGCCTTTCCCACTTCATCCATTTGTTGATGAGTTGCGTACCCAATGAGATTTTCTTATATTCTTGTGGCTCTCAAATAATAGAGAATGCGGGCAAGATTGTATTACAATTAGGACCAGGAAAGTAATTATATTAACGTCTACTTATCTTCAATATCTAAAAATAGTCGAGGAGTTTCATTTTCGAGTGAAAGCAATTTAGCTGCGTGTGGCGAGTATTTGAATGTACCCGAGTAATATATCATAGTAATAAACAGATTGTTATAAATATACCAATATACGTAAATGTACACATGATAATGTTATGGAGAGTATATATATTTTTTGATTATTTATTAAAGTTTTTAATTTGGTGACGATAACTGGAAAGATACTAGGGAGTATTAAATTCATCAGAAAAAAATCCTAGAAGCCGAGGGGTTTAGAGTATAGCCTATATTGTAATTCACTATATTATTAATTGTACACCATAATTGGCGTGTTCTGACTTCGCACTGGTGCCGGTATAGCGTATTCCCCATGGACTCTATAAAAACTTTATTTCATATAATCCTTTTCCAAACAATAAGAACACAAAAAATATTTATAAAATTTGGTGCAGTCATTCAGAGTTTAGAGCGTACATATAACTTGGCGATTCGTTTCATAATTAGGCATAAGAGAAGAAAATAAGGAAAGGTATACCTCTGACTACAATATAGGTTATGTAGGTACATAAAGCGTAATGGTATAATAAACACAATATTATCAGATATAATGTTTAATAAACAAACTTTAGGTATGTATGTAGGATAATGTGTGCACAACTTAGCATATAAATGAGGAATACAATCTATTGACTGTTTTCCAATTTCGAAACTAACGATACCGAAGCGGAACGCTAATGGATTTTAAAAAGTAAATACAAATAGGAATTTAATTTTGCTTTTCACAAAACTCAAATAGTTTTCATTTGCTCGACTAAAAACTTTTCTCCATAAATTGACACGAGAATATATTTGCGAGGGTTTTATTTACATTGGTGCCTAAAATATAATAATGAAAATGGTATATATTTCGACCTAGCTACCGACCTAACATACATGAAAGAAATATATTGTACCAAAATTCTGATGTAAAATTGCATTAGAATTTGTGCGGTATATTTTCGTATTAGAGGTCATATTGCGATGCATCTACATTTCGGCACAACTGTGTAGGTATATAGGTGATTATATAAAAACCCGAAGTCCGTCCATGCAAGCTCGCCCGGCTTTTTGTCGCTCAAAACCGAGCTTGGAGAAATGGTGCAAAAAATATCAACAGCGTCATTGGTCCCGGCGCAAAGTCTACGCTTACGTTGTTCGGGTAAAGTGGAACTTATTGGATTTTTCTGATAGAAAAATTTCTGTAGCAACACAGCATGGAGTCCGAAAAAGTAACCGATAGACAGCAATAGGCTTGCCCTTCGTTTTGTATAGACATGTAAAAGTCTCAATGGTAATTATTTATAATAGGTTAACACATCAATTAAGATCGGAAGGCGGAGAACAGGGTGCTGCGGTGCATATTATATGAGGTCTATGTCACTACAGGACACTCCTGCAGTGTGTAAGGATAGAAACAGAACAGATTGCGAGTTGATGAAAATGGCATGAGTATGTCGGTATAGTTGTTCCTGGCATATATCTTGATTACAATCACGTCAAAGTTAATGTCACGCACGCAAGTGGCTCGTTTTTCAGGCGTTGTGGGGTCTAGATTTATGCCAGTAACTATACCTAGTCTAGCCATAAATATTGTTACGAATAAAAACATTTTTTTTATTGCAAATAATATTTATTACTTTTACAGTGTGTTAGTTTAATACATAAATATAAAACAATTTAAAATATAAAAAGCTTATTCGAAGTGGTCTCCATTGGCTGCAACACAGTCCTTTAAACGTTGAGGCCAGTTATCAATAGAAGCACGCACTCTTTCCATGGGAAAATTCTTCACTGCCAATCGTATGGATTGTTTTAGGGACTCCAAATTATCATGGCGTTTAGAGCAAGCCATACTCTCTAAAACTGACCATAAATCATAATCCAGCGGATTAAGATCGGGACTAGACGACGGCCAGTCTTCAGCTCTGATGAAGTCCGAAACGTTCACTTCCAACCACACTGCGTGGACCGAGCTTTATGACCCGGCGCTGAGTCTTGTTGGAAGGACCATACTTGGCTATTGAACATGTTGTTAAGGGGTTTAACTACCTTTTCAAGAATGGTATCTTGATACACTTGTGCCGATGTTTAGATACCTTTTTCACAAAAATATGGCTCAGTCACTCCTTCATAGCTAACACCCCACCAAACGATCACTGAAGTCGGATAATGCCCACGTTGCACTCTGTCGACTAATTGGGAAGCTTCCTTACAGCTTTTAGCATAAATACGATCATTTTGTTTGTTAAAATGTTGCTCAGTTGTAAAGATTTTCTCATCCGTAAACAATTTTTTTCTGTGACCTCCCTTTGCGTACCGCTTCAGTAGTTGCTTCGATTTTACCACCCTATTCTTTTTTAAATTATCAGTTAAAAAATGACCAGTGCGTCTCTTATAGGTTGCAAGTCCTAAGTCATCTTTTAAAATGCGCGACATGGTTCTGGGTGCTATCTTCATCTCCCGAGATAAAATCTTTTGCTTTCGGATAGGATTTCTTCGAATTCTTTCCCTTACTGCTTTGTCCACCTTTTTCGTACGAACACTACGTGGACGGCCAGATCTTTTTCTGCCACAAACAGAGGAGGTCTCATTGTACCTATTAATAGCCCGGTACACAAACATTTGACTAATACCAAGCGTATGGAGAGTTTTAAAAATTACATTCGGCTCCATACCAACTTTGTGTAATGCAATCACAGCGATTCGGTTTTCTTTATCACCCCACTCCATTTTAATATAGCAAAATATTGTACAATGTATTGGCGCCGAAATTAGAAAATACAATGAAAAATCGTATAAAAATGACAGATTCCAAATTCAAATGTAATATCTTTCTTATTTTAATTGTAACAGTATTTATGACCAGACTAAGTATATAAGTGTACGTTAAATTGCGAAACGGGAGATCTGTTTAATCGTTGAGAGAAAATATATTAAACTTGATCTTTCCCTGATCTAGACCTCACAAGCATTATATTCAAGTTTTTTTTATCATAATGACCTTACTTTACATCGTAAATTAAAAAGTAAGGAAGGAACTAAGTCGCACAAGGTAGGTCAGCGTATGACATTATTTGTATTGGTAAGTTTTATTAAGTTTTTCATTCTGAATATTTCCGTAGTGTTAAAGTTTATAGGTCATATTCTCAATTCTATAGCCGCAATATTTATAGAATAAGTTGATCTACACATTCTAACATTATTCTAATATGATCTGTAACTAACCTATGTTCCACAAATAAATGATGATTATCATCTAGCAACTAAAAGTGTGTACTCGTTTCGATCAAGTGGACTGCGAGGGACTAATTGATTGATTTATTATGTGCATATATACATACCTACATACATGTACGTTTGTACACAAAAATGTATATTTTACATATTAGTAGGTATAGTAGATAGATGTACACAATAAGACAGTATGAGTAGTTAAAAATAGTTTTACAAATAGAGATTTTTAAAAGTAATTTTAAATCATTAATAAATAACTAATAATCAACTATACTGTACTATACAATATAATGACATAAATAGTTAAAGGTTTATGCGTCGCTTACTTTATTGCCGTACACGAAAATCACAGCCCACACAATAGGGTGGTGTCCTGAGTCATTAAATTCTTACCAATACTACTTAATGTCTTAGTATTTTATCTAAAAATATGCATGTTAAACCAAGATATTGCCTAACCAAACTGAAACTATGGCCACTACGGGCC
This sequence comes from Eilema griseolum, assembly GCA_963662185.1. Taxonomy (NCBI): domain Eukaryota; kingdom Metazoa; phylum Arthropoda; class Insecta; order Lepidoptera; family Erebidae; genus Eilema; species Eilema griseolum. The sequence goes on from OY759243.1 coordinate 8,215,644, forward strand.
ATCGCGCTGTGACGTCACCACGTGGCACGAATTTATAGGGAGCGTTTTCGGGCGGCTCGAGAAATTGAATTTTTAAAATCAAATATCTTTAAAACTATTTGTTATGAAGAAAGTTTCACTTTTATAGTTCATTATATCTTTGTAAAATGTACAGTTTACGATAATAATAAAAAAATAGGACACAGCCCTATTCACACAATATTCCGTGCGAGACCAAACACATGACCGGCCCTTTATTTCATAGTTGGAAAGGCAACGACTTCCTAATGTTCGGTACGTCTCATACTTGTGTTTCCGTTTGGATATTGACCACTAACTTGTCGTTAGAATACGCTGTTCATATTGTTCTCGTAGAACCTCTTTATGAGGCTGGGAACTGTATTAACACAAGCTATGTTTATTTCCCCCATGGGTCCACGTAGTAGTCGGGTTAAAATATTGCAATGAGGCTACTAACTTAGTAGGTGGTGGTTAATGATTATTATTTCGTTAAGTATCATAAATAAAATTGTTCAATCAGAGTACCGATTTTTATAACTTTAAATAGAGTTACCTATGAATGAGTTTATTATGTGTTTAAATCATTAAACTCTGTTTAATTATGTACATAAAGTTACATTTTAGTAAACGAACGGAGTGACGTCAGTATTTTATTTCTTCTTTACACTGAAGATGATGCCAAGTTGAAGTCAATCACATCAGCTTCTAATTAAGCTATTTTTTATTTTTTCCTTAATTTAATGCCATGTATAATTATAATTACTTTGGATTTATTTATTTATTTTTCTCTTCTTTTTTCTATTCTAATCTTTTTTTCTTTTTTTAATAATAGAATATTATTATTATTTAAGGTGTCAAAGTAAACTTGAAAATGGAAGGGGGGAAATCCAAGGCATTAAGATCATTATGAGTACTTAGTTCGTCAAGATCGATCTGACGCTGAGACTGTATCTCTATCTATCTATCATAGGTCTATCGGGATATCTAACATGTTGTATCGTTTCAAGTATCATAATAGTTTAAATACCTATATTAAAAATGGTTATGCATTCGCCAGTATCGATGTTATTTATTTTTTTTCAAAATTGATGACCTAGATTTTCAACGTGAAAATCTAGGATGGTTCTTAATCACTACGCGACAGCTGACAAGCTGCAGCGAGCCGAGTCTCCATTAAAATATTTCGCGTGATAATCTCGAGTGATGCGACCTACGGATCGGATGTACTGAAACCCTAGAGTACCGATAATATTATGCGGTGAGTGTCACCGTCAAGGTTTTTTAGACTGGATAAAGCGTACCCCAGACTCCAAGTTGAAAACTATGAATGCGACTGGGATTAACGCTAGGATATGGTAAATGTTTAACGTAGCCAACGAATGTTTACTACTAACAACCAACAGAAAAGTCCTAGGTACCGAATTCAACAGAAAAATGTCACTCGTATTTTGGTCTATTCAATTAATTCTGTAAATCAGTCATTTTTTCTTTTTTAGTGCCTGTTTGGGTTTTGTTCCTTATGTTAAAATTTTTCTTAATAGACAAATTAATCTATAAAAAATTTACATAACCTACATAGTCAAATGGCTTAAATTCAATCAAAATCGATGCTAAAAATTTTGAGTGATATCTGTGACACTAACCTTATAAAGTTGCGGCTTCGGAAAAAATATGTCGGAGCCGCGAACCCGATATGAGTGGTACAAACCGGGTCGGTTAACGCTATCTATAGGGTTACAGTAACGCGACGCCGGGAAATCGCGTTCGAAAGCAAAGGGAATGAGGCTGGAAACGCTGCTATGTTTATTTATGGAATGGCAAGGTTTACGTTTCGATCGCACACTTATTGTTTTACGGTGTTGTCGCGTTCGTTTTGTTCGTGGTCAACGGCGTGTTAGAATGATACGTGTTTTTTTTAAATAAAATGACAGAATATAGATAGATAGATAAATAACTATTTATTGTACAACAGATTTACAGTATGTAGAACAGTGAAGTTGCATGTATACATATCAATGTACAATGGGCGGCCTTATCACTTAAGCGATTTCTTCCAGGCAATCTTGGCATGGACAGTAATGTTATAAAAACAAAAGATATGGTGTAGTTATCGGATAAACTAAATGTATTAAAAGGAAGAGAGAGGAGAGAGAGAGAGAGAGACGTATAAGTTTTGTAAGATCAATATACGGCTTTATATAAAGCATTATCATAATATACATATACTATAATACACAAATAGATATATAAAGTTATAGTTAGTTCATATTAACATGAAGTTATCTATTATCTATCTATCTACAAATATCGCTCTAATAAATTCTAGTACCAAAACAGATTTTGTTTGTGTTATGTTATGCTTATTACTAGCTTACGCGACCCGGCAACGCCCGTGGTATATCTTGAAACCTCATATCACTCCTTTGATCTTGTAATTTTTTAGTCTTCAAATAATGTATGTAATAATCTGCCGGATCTGTGGACATTTATGATCATAACTCCGCTCCGATAAATAGTAGCGTGATGATATATAGCCTAAAACCTACGTCGAGAAACGAACTATTTAACAAATAACGTAGTTTTTAAATTCGAACTGGTTCGAATTTCAGAAATTAGCGCGGTCAAACAAACAAACCAGTTCTAGTCGGGTCCAGTTTTAAAATTTAGATTATACGTTTTTTGTGTTAATGTTTTCATAATAGATTTTTTTATAATTTTTGTGGGTCATGATATTTGGAGGCTGCGTCTATATATTTACGTGGGAGTACCTCAATAAAAGATGGCGTACACTTATTACGTTTATTGCCGATCACACAACTGTCTCTCTATATCTAGGACTTACAATCGATTAATTAGAACACTTGATATTACTTAGAACATCTATAAGTGAGCGAGTTCATATGTGGCCGACTGTGGCAAGCCTTACGTACGAACTGGCTTCACAGAGCGCGGGAGCTCCGTCGCTGCCGGGCGAGGAATTCGCTGACATTGCGTATGCGACGCGATGCCGCTACATGATACTAGGCTATTATCGTTTATAGGAGTATCAAACTTCTGCAGTGATGTCAAATGGCATAAGTGAAGTAACAAGGTGAGAGTTTGGGGATCAATAAATCTACTTAGACTATTTTTCTTCGAGAAATTTACTCAATTAGTGAGATCGGAGTTTATCTTCTGCTGTCGATCATAATAATATTGCGATTTACTTATCATACCTACTTACGTTTTCAAAGTAAATTTGTTTGTCGCGTTTTACTAAATAAATCAATCCTGTTTAGTTTGATTACTGTTATAATATTCTATTCTAATATAATATTCGTTCTATTATATAATTGGAGAAATACATCCTAAATAAACACATTTCTAGTTACCAAGCTGGCAAGGTGAGAATCTCCCGCGTTTCAGTTGTCAAATAGAACTAACGGATCAAGTAAAAATTGTCGCTACCTCCCAACTTTGTCTGACTAGCCGCTTCCAAATACAATTACCCTATACCTATACTATAATAATAACAAGATTGATGAATTCGTCTGTTCGAAGAAAACCCTCTAAACCGAGGACAACAGTGTAATCGAATAAAATTGAATAAGCTAACGTCTGATTTATCATTGCAATTACAAAACCATAACAATTAACGACTAATGATTCAACTCGACTAGCACCGTAATTATATTTCAAAGTATAACCCGCGGCTTAACTCTCGTGAAATTTTCGCAACCAATGGGCACTTATACCCAGAATAATATGTAGCCTATGTGTTTTCCAGACTGTAATCTATCTTTAAATTGAACAATCAGATCTATTCAGCCGTTAGAGCGTAATTGAATAACAGATATCCAAACATTTTGGGCCTGAGGGTGACGGGTGGAGTCGCATATCACTCTAGCAGAACCAGGCCGCGACTGTGGCGTGAGTCGCGCGCCTCCCCAAACTCGAGAATTAGATAGGGACTCCTTTGTCTCCACGACCGAAAAGGGGCCAACTCGAAAGAGATGGCTCTAGGTCGGTTGGGTTGTGAGGAGTATGACTCCGACATCTTCACCTCCAGCAACCTACGACCTTCAGACGGCGCGCGTTTTAGTCGGTTGACATAATAAAATTTCCAAACTTCTCACAAAATTTTACAATTATAGTATTAGTAGGAAATACTAACCCCGCAAGAGTTAAGTAGAGATATACCAATAACCACAGATCTTCTATGTTTTTTTGTGTCACGTTATAGATAATTAGTGTCAATCGTCTAACTTTTCAGAAAGTATATTTCCACAGTAGAATAAAGAACTGCTCTTTTCCTTAATCACCTTAGACGATACCCACGGGAATACATAGCTAGTTATAATGAACTTTTACTCTCAAAATTAGATGTATGTGTATATATATATATATATATATATAGTAGTGTGCAGTAACTGTATAATATATCTGAATGTAAATAATGAAAAAAGTAAATCATATATATTAGATTATGTACACCGGAAACTGTCCACTGTGTCTATCCATTTATCTTTCTCACGCCATCCTATGGTTGCCTGGTAGAGATTGCCTTGTGCAATAAGGCCGCCACTTGTAATGCCACAAAGATGTACCTATTGTATTTTTTCTGTATCCCTTCTTTGTGTACATGCAATAAAGAGATATTATTATTATTTTTGCCACTGATTTATGTATCAATTTCAATCAGTATCTATTCCAACTTGATTGATATACCATATATCAATGTAACAACAATTGAATTATGAACATTCATAAACCATTAAAGTGACATTTCAATTCTGTTCTTTTTTTGAAATCTGCACCAATGATTTACATAAAATACTGCACTCATATTTTACTGTCGCACATAGAGTAATGTAATAACACAAAAAAGAAACAAAACGAGCAAGAAACAGATACATAGCCCGGTGGGATCGCATCGTCTCGGGTAACCTTTTAACAAACTTGGTCGTGTATCCTGTCATAGAGTTGCGAACAAAAGTATCGATACCTTTTCTTCGAGAGATGAATAGAAGTTCGCCTGTACTTTGCGGTAAACTTGGCTAAGTAGGTTATAATTGATATTCTGTGAAGTTTGAGTAAACGATATTCAGTATTGATCGCATACCGGTTAGGGGCAATTACTTTACTTATTTTGTAATAGACTGAATATTGATATTAAAGTGAAAACTGATCTAGGTACATCGGACATTTTTCGTAGAACAATTTGTGGAGATTGGAAAAGACCTCGTAACACCATTTAAATTAGTCATTCATTCCAGGGCAACTGTATACGCTTTTTTACAAGCTCTCAAATAAATTTAGGGATTTATCTGTGGATAAATTTAAAAATGTAGTTAAAAGTAAATTGTGCCAGAAAGGCTTTTATAAATCCAAGAATACTTGGATGATAAGCAAGCTTGGAAATGAGCTGTTCGCTCAACTATGCTGCTGATTAAGTAGACTAAGACTAAGTGTATGTTTGTAAATATACAAAAAAAATGCCCGCTGAGTTTCATACCAGAGTCTTCTCAGGTTGGGGCCGCGTTTCGAATCGGTGGTCCATTTTCTAAACTGGTTAACATGTTTCCTTTTTTATTGACGTTTCGTAAGGGCTGATTTAATGGTCTATGCAGAATAAAATATTTTTGACTTTGTCATTACCGATACCTTTTCTTTGATATATAGTGACATTTATATGTAACAACTTTGTATACATATATCTAATTAACTACGTATAATATATTGGTCAAGCTTTCACTGCCATCGATCGACATTCCGCAAAGATCCGCATTTTTTTAAATATAAATTTCCAAGGCGTGTTTATCCGTACAAATGTAGACTGGGATCGAGGTATATTAATATCCACACTTCAGTAAATACGTTCTCGTTAGTGCAACTTTGAAGCTGTTAACTTTTCCTAGAAATTCTTTTAACGTCCAGGATAGGACTGAAACTCGAACTTTAGTGTATTTTGTTGAATTCAATGTAAGATGTGGGTAGTAAATAAATAAATAAAAAGGAGGCAATTCGTTGGCCATCATATTATAGAATAGAATAACGATTGTATGGGATTTTGGACTGTCAAATACGTTAAATCTTTCACACACTTGACATTATATTCCGGTCAACAAATTGCAACTTCTCTAGGAGGGAGGCCATCTTGCCTGTTCAGAGGATTCATTATTTCACTCCCTTCCTCTATATGTCTGATCTGATGATTTTACCGTCTTGCTGAAGAACGCTACAACCCTCTACAACAATAACTACACAATATAATGAAACGAAATACGCTCACCAATGGTTAGGTCTATCCAATTTAACTAGGTTACATATAAGGCCAGGGTGTCACTTATCAGCTGCAGTTGTCATACGATAACTGGAGTGTTAGGTTACAAACCGCATTCGTTAGACTTTATGTAATTGTCTGTGTGTGAGTGGAGTCAGTTGATATCAAAGCATTTGTGTATTGTAGATATCTTTATATATCCTCGATGCTTTGTAAAGTAAACAGTAGTCCGTCCGGCCATCCAGTATCTTTTTAAGGTGAATAATCTGACCAACTGAGCTAAATAAAGACGTGCCAATGAGATACTTTCCAATATCCAGAATATGTCCAGGGAGCTCAGTTGGTCAGCGCATAACGCGGCTTGGTCAAGAGCTAGTGGCGCATCCCACAGGCAGACGAGACTACTGGCGACTGGCAAAAGACCTGTCCGCTGCGCTACCCTGATGGATCCCTGGCCCATAAGTAGGCATAAACTTAAACGGACTGAGAGAAATGGATAATTAGAAGCGAAATTACTAGTGTTCCCTCTAACCCCTCCACCTAAGCTAAATTGCTTGTGTTAGAAGTGGGTTCACGTCAGTAGTGTAATGGCCAGGGTTTCAAATCTTATCCTGGATATTGACTGTTTTATTTAAATTTACCATATTGATTACTTAAAAAATTAAAACAAAGTAATTTCAGTCATTTATACTTATTATCTAAACATGAGTGTGTCTTTTATCCCCAGAGATATATTAATCTTTGCTGACAACACATTAGATTGTACATCTGCCGATCAACGCATTATGCTTTGATGCAAGTTTTGAGATTGGGGTCAGCGGCACCCCATACATGTCATCTGTTTATTCAACACTAACTGTTGCTCGCGGCTCCGCCCACGTGGATATCGGTTATCGCGAAAAATGGTTCTAATTTACCCCTATAGTAAATTTTATCAAAATCAGTTCAGCTGCTTATGCGTGAAAGGGTAACATATAGACAGAGTTACTTTCACATTTATAATATTAGTACATAAAATTTTCAATTTTCAATTCAAAGCACGCACTTACCTCTCGAAGACCAGTTAAGTAATTTATAGAGTCTAGACCGAAGTAAATATTTTTTTAGATTTTCTATGGAAATACATGTAACCTTTATGTCGATTGGGTATTAAGTCTCGCGACACCAATCCTAGAAATATAATAAATTCGTCTGAAACTTGAACAAAATTATCGAAATATTTAAATCAAGCCGTCCTCTTTGACTTACCTTAACCTAAGAAACATGACTAAAGGTTATACTTATCTTAATGCAAAATAATATCTGTGTATTTTTTGTTCATTTTAAATATTTCTAATGACGAGCGAATGTTAAGAGTTCTATTGTAAATTGTATAGCAGCTTTTGTCTGGCGAGTATTGGGTGAAGTGGGCATAAATTTTGAATTTAGAAATTGAAACTGGACGCACAAAATGGGTTGATCAATTTTATTTCCATAGCAATAGTGCACCTTTTTGTAATGTCATGGAAAGGTCCATAAGTGGTTTTTCGCTGTACTATTTTTTTAAAGTCGGTCTAGCACTAAACGTAGAACTGCGATAAAAGTCAAAGTTCCGACTACACATGCATATAAATTATAGAAGACGAATTTATCAAGTGTAAAAAATTATTTTATATGAATTTTATTACAATTTATTCTAAACCCAGTAAATCGCGATAAAATACGTTAAAATAGATTTAATTTAAAATTGTAAGACACTCGAATTCGGACAATAATTTTTCTGTAAAGTATTTTCTATATGTGGTTCAAACAAGTCTTATTTCGTACATGAAGATGATTATTTGTATGCACTAGCAAAGTTCCCGGTCGGTATTTTTCTAATATTTTTAACAATCATCCTATATTTTAGCCAATTTACATATTTTATTTATCATATACAAAATAATTAAAACATAAATACACGACACAAACTTGCGATCATGTCGCGTCAAACAACCAACTCTGCATCGTTCCCATCGCAAAGGTGCCCATTTACATATAAACTTAATTATTATTGACCTAAAAATTTCGATGAATCAGTTCGTCTGTGGACAAAAACTACATAAAAATCAGTTCAGCAGTATAACGTGACCAGAAAGACAGAAAAACGTTTTTTTATACAACTTAAGTGGCAGACAAGCACACGGCCCTCCTGATGGAAAGTGGTTACCGTAGCCTATGAACGTATCCAACATCAGGGGAGTCACACTTGTGCTGCTGATCCTTAAAGAGCAGATAATTTCTGTGCTGTCAGTGCAGAAGACACAATCAAGACAAGCCTTTAATCTTCCCACTGACAGCGCCAATACTCTCCAGTGAGCTCTACTCACCGCCGGGAACACAACACGAAGTTATTATAGCCGTGGTATTCTGTAGGGCGGAGGTACTTCTCCAGTCGGACAGCTCATTTGGGACGGGAATACTGTCGTGTCCTACCTCCTCCTCCTCCGTCCTATACTCTCATAAATGTATGCTCAAGTAGCTACAATATTTTCTCCTTACTTTTATATTGTTGTTTATTACTTATACCCGCGTGTATGTATGCTTGTGTGCGTGTGTAAGTGTGTGTGTGCGTGTGTGTGGGTGCGTGCCTGTGTGTGTGCGTGTGCGTGTGTTATGTGTACACATATATTGTATACCTGTTTGTGTTTGTCAATAAATCGAGGTCTAATTTACTGTTGATTTGTAGTAGGTATCAGTATATTGTAGTTTTTCGTTTTTTTTTATAAAGGCCACGCCAACTTGACTTCACCTCGCCTAATGGTAAGCTAAAGGCAAAGTCTCAGGAAAGAGGATCACCATTACATGTTGCTTTAACCTCTTCTGTTTTTTTGTAGTCTAGTTCCTGCAGCCAAGAAGTCAGCCTCTTTTTAAGTTCATGTCTTGTTACCTATATACCAATGGTGGAGACATGATGCGATGTAATATTTAATATAGTTAAATGTTGCTACCAAAGTCATAGAAAGTCGTACAAAATAATGGTTGCACAGTGTTGTTATACGAACAATAAGTAATAGATCGTGACTAAGTCTTGCTCAAGCGCAGCTTTATATCTGAATGGCGGCTGTAAAATGTCGCTGTCGAAAGTGTTAATTACTTTAGTACTTTTAGTACCTTGTGTGGTGTAATATAATATTAGATAAAGTTGTCACAGTAGTAGCAGTATTGTGTCGGTTTAGTTTGTTCGTATCGTAGATAGTTATCATATTGGTACAAAGCGAGTTTAATTGGTCTCATTGGCTTCTAGGAGTTGTGTTAAGATTGTTTTTTTATCTCGCCTATTAAGTATTATAATTATATTGAATGGAAATAGGTAATTAAATAAAAGAATAATAAAAATAACAATTTATTTTGAAAGAATGTGGACCTGAATTAACTCGTTTAATCATAATATAATTATGAATAGAATGCTAATTTTATGAGATGATTACTTGCACTGGCGATCTGCTACTCATATTTATAAAAAAACAAGTAAACTTTTTAGCCGATCGCTGTTCAAGAAGACCTATCCTAGTAACTATTTAGGAAATCTGTGCCCTGATAACTGAATATATCTTGATGAAATTTAACACCAAGATGGATTATTATATGAAATACATAACAATACGAATAAATAACAGACCTTTTTGCATACAAATCCTGTAGAATCTCTGGTCCTGTAGAACACGGTAACAAAGCCGGTATGTCACGCCAAACTGCAAGCCAACCAACCAACAAACTGCTTTCCAACAAGCAATATTTTAGACGCCCGTGTATCTTGCACAAACACATCACGACTTTGTTCCGTATTCTATCCAAATGCAAGGTAATTTAAAAACATAATTCACTTTAGACTGCGCAATATCATTAACGGTGAATGTGGAGCAAATTGAATAAACTTAATGTAGATTGTACAAGTATTATAATAAATGCATCGATTTCCGAGTATTCGGATCTTCTTAAACCGTATCGAATCCGCTTTACTATACAAAAGGGAACTAAAATTTATGACTGGAAATGTCGCTTACCTTACGGTTGATAGCAGATATAACAGTTTATAGTTGTGCTGTGTCTCTTCTTTAGTTAGAATCTCGGCAATCCATCTCGTGTGCTCGCTTGACAATGTGATGACTACTATAGGTACGCCTTAGATACAGTAAATCTATGAACATTACAAGGTTTTAACAATGTTTTACTGTCAAAATTTAAAAAAAATAGGTACAGATCATAAATCTTAGAATCCAATTGCAATTTCAGTTATTGGGTCTTGAACCATCCATGCACGTAATTGGTTGTATTATATCATATCCACATGAAATAGTGTTAGAAAAGTATTCACCAACCAATTTGGTGGCCCGGACCTGCAATGTGAATGTGGAGTTGCTCCAAAGATAATGACCCACCAGTTGACGCGTGCCTCCGAGAACGACATCCAAGTAGCACCACATTGGGAGAACACAGTCTGAGAATCGAGACGCCATTGCCACGATAGAAGAAGAAGAACCAATTTCATTAATTTAAGTGAATTTCAAAATTCTGCTGAAATAGGTAATACCACGTAATACCACGGTTACCTGTTCGATTAGCATCGAAAATTCAGTTTTATAGAAATCTGCTTTTAGTTTGTCTAAAAGCAGATTTCGGGAAAAAATTTATTGGCTATTTAAAATATTATATTAGTGCAATAGCTTAGCAAGCGCTTTATAAAATAAAAACATTTGCTAATCTAAAGTTTAGTAAAACCATTTAGTTCAACCGTAACTAGGACAGTGCATCCTGTAAATGGTCTAGGACTCGCTGACCGCAGGGATACACAGTTACCAGCAATACATCTGAAGAATAGTGTAGATACTGGTAGATGTTTTTTTTTTATATCTTTGGTAATACGGTATGTAAGTATTTAAAATAATAGAAAGCTTAGTAATTTCATAAATAAATAAACAATATTGCGTAATTTAGTATTAGAGACATCGATTTGCTTTGTTTTAATTCTATGTGCATAATTGCAACACAATAGTCAAACAAAAGTATTTTCTCGGCACAAACCTTTAACTTCTAGTTTAACTAAAAAATACTGCTATACGCTTATCACGCACACCGTACACGTATTCCACCCCTATTCTATGTGCCCTTAGAGACTGAATTTTATGTAATATTAAATTGAAGTCCCTCTTGCCTGAGATTTTGCTTTTAGTTTACCAACAGACGAAGTGAAGTCAAATTATGGTGTTCTGTATACAAAAATTTAAAGTGCAAAATTGAGTAGGAAGTAAGAAGTAGCTAACTTATAATTAGGACATTGAAAATTATAAAAAAAAATATCAATGGCTTTAAAACCCTGTCTTATCACTAAAAAGTGAGAAAATAACTGAATTTAGAGAATTCTGATCGGTTAGTAGTCGGTACTTGCTGTGCCTAGTATGATGTGGTAGGAGGGCGCGCCGTTGTAGCGGCGGTAAAACCTATCATGCGGGAGTGGCTAGAGAGGCCACACGGCAGCCTCTCGTACCGTCTGACGCAGATGATCACCGAGCACGGATGCTTCGGCAAGTATCTGCGTCGAATGGAGAAAGAGCCAACGTCCGAGTGCCATCACTGCGATGCGAGCGAGGACTCAGGTCCGCACACGCTCACCGAGTGTCCGGCGTGGGAGACGCCGAGGCGGGAGCTTGTGGCGGCCCTGGGAGTGAGGGTTCTCACGCTCTCCACCTTGCTCGCGGAGATAGTCCGCTGCGCGGATGCGTGGGCGGCCGGCGCCTCCTTCTGCGAGCAAGTAATGCTCGTGAAGGAGGAGGCGGGGCGGGAGCGGCAGCGGGAGCGACGACGGATCGCAAGCCAAGCTGCCCGCGTACGAAGGCAACTCGGGCGTCGGAGGTCGATGAACGACCTCCGCCCCCCATGAACGCCGGCCTGGGGGTGACAGGTGGAGCCGCCTATCACCCTAGCAGAAGCAGGCCGAGGCGGCGGCGCGACTGGCGCGCCACCCCGTTTACCGGGAACGAGTTGGGGACTCTGTAGTCCCCACACACCCGAGAAGAGGACAGATCGTCAGAGATGGCCCTGGGTAGGCCGGGGTGCGAGGGATATGCCTGTCAACCTCACCTTCGGCAACCAAAGCGACCCGCAGGCGGCGTGCGTTTTAGTCGGTTCGAGTCCGACATAACCTCTCCCACCGGCTCCGGTGGGGAGGTATCCGTGGGGATTTTGCGCACGTAAAAAAAAAAAAAAAGTATGATGTGGTAGGAGTGTACTTCTGAGAACCTTCCTTATTTTTGAAGTCAGTTAAAAATCAAAATGGAGTTACGCAGTATTGCAGTAGAATCCACGACATGTTTTCACTATCTCAATAGCTCCCTCACTATTCACCCAATTATACCTTTATTGACAAATCAAAAGGTGAGGGTAGTCGGAATCAAACTGTCCGGGGCATTGTCCCGGGTCGGCAAACAAAGCGCGTGTCCGCCGAACTCGGGTCTCGTAATTAGGAAGACAATTTGGTTTGGGAGTTAAACATGTTCGCCAAAGGTACGGTGACTTTGGCTGTAATTCAGTTAGCTCTTAGTACCTAATTCTAAATCCGATGGGAAGTGAGAATAAATTTTATGATAATACAACTTGTTTTACCCGCGTTCCTAGGACAATAGATTTTGTAGCGATAAAGTACCCGTAGGGAAATTACGTTCTTCGGGGCGCGTAGTCGACTTGGTAAAATTTTATTCTTGTCTTCTACTTCGAACTGGACTTCTAAATAAGATCACGAGGGTAGGCCCTAAATAAGTGGCACGTAAACTTTACAATCTATCTTTAAAAAGAAAACCATCTCTGTAACGGCTGCTTTGATTGTTATTTTAATTAAAAATAAATAAATAATACCTACAATAAATGAAAACGTTTATTTGTACAACTATGCTATCGGATATTAACGACATCTTGATATATCAAGATATTATTTGTAGTAGCTATAGCTACTTTAAATCACCTTTGTACTGGCTTACGGTTCAACCTATAACTTTTTTTAAATATGTATAAGAATTCGCAAACAGAAATCTCCAATATAATTTTATTGTTGCGGCAATATAACCAAAACATCATGTGGAGCAATGTACCGCCGCATGCACCACAGAAAATACTGAATTCTAAAAAATATGGACAAATATGGAAAAACTATCTTATCTACTATCGATGAAACAAACAACCTATGTTTCATCGAGAAATTTATGTAATTTGATTTACCGCTAAGACTTATAGTCTAGTTAGAGTCTAATATTTGACTTACTCAACTATATACATAATACATACAGAAAGTTACGTTCGTCTCTTTCTCATTGCGTTTGGTAGACATTACGTCTCGTATATTATAAAAAAAATTAGTACAGATGGCATATTTTAATACTAAATTTGAGTCATGTTTGCTAAAAGCAGCCCACATAAAATTTTCATATTCAGTAGTGGATTTTATTGTTCGCCAAATTGATTTTATGAAAGCTAAAAGTGTGGAAATAATAAATAATAAAGTAGGTAGGTTGGTAGGTATATTTTCTCGAAGCTGTATCTCTAACATTAACTAACATTAACATTATATTTTTGATATCCAGAATTTAAAACTAACTTCTATTGAAAAATATTCTCTAATAATTCTGTAGAAGGTTCAGGGACCATTGGTAGTGTTAAAATGCTGTAACGTATGTGATAATGAATATTTTTACTTATTACTTGACATTTCGTGTAAATAATTCAATTTTCTACAGTGATTAATGGTAATTTCTTTCAAATTTCACTTGATTGTCTATATATCTACTAACGTAGGTATTTGAACTCGCGAGATCCAATTTTTTTTTTAGTTAGTTCGAAATTCAAATACCCAATCCTTCAATTTGTACCATAACCAAGTCGTTAGATGAACTGATGCGATGATAGTCTCTGTGGAGTGGTGGTATTGAACGCGGCCGCTACACAGGAGGTGCGGGTTCGTTCACTGCTTGGTGCAAATGTGCATACAAAGCATAAATATGGATATTTGCATTGGTCTGGTCGTGCGTCGAAGAGCACGTTAAGCTGAACGTCCTAGTTGGCATACGAACATGGCAGTCGTTACGGATAGTTAGAGGCCTTAAAAATCCGACTAGTCTAACTACATAACTTTGATATCGCCAATTGGTTGTGGAGGTCAGATGGCAGTCGCTTCACGGAAAATATCGAAGTTCAACCGCAACTTAGTTAAACTAGAAAGACTCAGTTTGGGAAAAACTTAGAGAATGATGATGGCTCATTATTAATTTTAGAAAAAAATCAGCCTTTATAATATCTAACCAGAAAATAATCCCATAACCAGAAAAGTGCCCTAAAATTGTAATTAACATAAATAACTGAAACAGACTCCAAAACTATTTTAACACGAACAGCATAAAACAAACAAAACAGCAGCGGCAATGAACAAAAAGTCAGAATCAAATTGTTTAGCCAACGTAAATGAGACAAACCACTGACCGATTAACCTGCTAGGACCGTCTCATTTAAGCGAGAAATGCCCTCACCCATTCTTACAACTTTTGCATTTACATTTCATTTTCAATTTGAGGGTTGTCCCTGATCGCTTTCGTTAGTCCTTTTTCAAACAAATATGTGAGGAAAGAAAAGTGTAAAAAGGGTACTGAGGCTTGAACCCTTCTGTCTCATCCAGTTCTAACTCATTATGTTGATAAAACATTAAACTAATGTGTCAAGTCACATTATTGTATTACCTACATTTTATTTTTAAATGTATATAATTCAAAATAAATATTACGTGATAAAACTTTAAATCAATTATACTGTACACATTATAGATCAAGTTGAATGTATTGGTATATTGTTGATTATAAAAGTTCTTAAAAGTTAGTACATGTGAGCTAGATATGATAACAACATTCAACTGATTAATTATTGAACTCGATTTTAATTAATCAATCTGTGAAAGGTGAATTGCAGGTGATATTATTTTATTGATTCTTATAAAGAGGTTTTTATAGACTGTTAATACTATTCAACTCAATGACAACTCAAAGATAGATTGATTGATTCAAATTATGTCATAAAATGTACTCTACGCATACTCTATGCACATGCATAGTACGGAGTTTATTGAGTGTCTTTTGATGACATCACGGGGTGCTACAGCAGCGAAGTCCGATTCCACCAATCAAATTTAATAAAATTCCTCAGGATTTGGATG
Source organism: Eilema griseolum (assembly GCA_963662185.1). NCBI lineage: Eukaryota > Metazoa > Arthropoda > Insecta > Lepidoptera > Erebidae > Eilema > Eilema griseolum. The sequence continues at coordinate 8,231,114 of OY759243.1, forward strand.
ACATGCCACTTAATAAGTTAAAAATATAGGTAAAAAAATATTTCATGAAAAAAGGTTATTATAAAGTATAAGTATCTTGATAATAAAAATGCGTGGTCAACCTAAGTCTCCTGCTTGCTCGCACAACATAAATTGTAAACAAAACCATATTTAAAAAAAAAGATAATCTAGTTCTAATATTATAGATCTCTGAGTTTCTTGCTGGTATCTTCTCAGTAGAACTAACATACCGATCCAGGAAAAGAATTATTTTGTAAAGGTTTATTTATACAATGTTTAATATTTTTATAATATTTCTTGACTGCCTTTGACGTGCCTAAACTGAGTTAATGAAATTAATTCATTGATAGACTATGTAAAAAAATCCACGCACCTCAGGACCACGTTTTTCAGGCGATTATGGTCAAGATATATGGCTAACTATTTGAAGAATTGAGTTTTACATGCTCGACTCAAGGGAACAAAAAAGTATACTGGCGGTCCAATAGTCAACAACTGAATGACACTAGATAGTCGTACCATATTTTGTCGTTCATAGCACTATGATTATCTTTCACTTGTATGGTAATTGCCAAATTTGAAAAGTGTGCATAAAAATCTAGTTAGGCCCTAGGTTCTTCAAAACATTTATCTGCAGAAAATTCGTCGAATGGTCTCGAATATATGCTACCACCTTATTGTATCTTAAATTCTTACTTTGTAGTGTCAAACATATTTTTAAATTTGGAGCTGACTTCAGAAGTCAATGTATCTTAATAAATAAATTCTTCAACACTCTCTAAAAATATAAAAAGCGATGGTTCTTTCTTTGACAGGCTTTAACTGTCAAGTATCGATCCGACTTCGTAAATAGGCTAAAAATATTTGCATGGAAAAGCTTTTTAGCTTTCGCGAGTTAGTAAACAAGACGCCTCTAGATGGAGACGATATTTATGAGAAGAACTTTGTAAAAAAGCACTGGACAAACTTGTTCGTTTTATAATGTATCAACTATATTTGTAGCGATACTTAAGATCAGTATGAATAGATACATTTTGGAACGAAGTATGTTGATGTCGATGTTTAAAAAATGATAGTAAGAATTTCAAAGTTGCGAACCACTATTAAATTCTGAAATTGAGTGATTTATATGAATAGTTGACCTCGTCTGCATTCATAAAAAAAATTTATACACGATCCATTCTAAATAATTTTAATACCTGTTTATAATATGCATCTTAGTCAATAACTTAATTAAATGGAATCAAATATAAAAAGTTATTATTTATTAAATATTGCAGTATTTAAAATTTACTTGTTTTTATTGCAAATTATTGTGTTTTATATTATAGGCAGATAGCATTTAACGTCTATACTATATATTATAATACTAACAAATACTCAACGATTCATTAATATTTCAATGAATGTAAATCAACGTCACGATTATTAGTTCTTTTTATAAAGAATATTAGAATTGGAATTACTAACATTCCCGTTTTACGTCTTTGTTTCAGATATATGATACTCCAGAGAGTACGCGGTCGAAGAAATGGTCTTCGAAGTTGAAACTAAACACGTCCGGAAGCTCCAAGACATCAGAAAAATCTCCAGAAAGCCCGTATATGTACGGAACTATCAGTGGGCCAGGAGGATCAGCGTTATCTAAATCAATGAAGTATGCTGAGACCTGGCTATATGGGTCGGTTCGGACCCAGACCCCACCTATAAGACCTAGCGTTTTTTCCGCTTACCCTGAGGTCTCTGGCCCTGTTTTAATAAGCACACCCCAGAAACCCACGCCTCACAACTATGCTGTTATACTATGTTCCTGTCCAGAGTACCTGAATGGTACAAAGAAAACCAGCTCAACCAAAGTCAGTATCTGTAAGAAATGTAAGGGATCTCGTTTGCCATTAACTATAGCGGAAAGCCCACAATTATTGGTTGGAGGTACAGTTAGAGGTCCTCAGTTGAATCGTGAATGTGGCTTATTAAGATCTGGAACAGTAAGAGTCCCAGGTTCGAAGGCACGGCCGACTATACTTAAATCTAATGGAGATACCGATCCATATGATTTGATGAGACGAAGTCGATTAGCACCTCCACATGAAGCTCGCATTGGAAGTCAATTTTCGACAACTAGATTACGAGCAAAAAGCATAAGTCCATGTAGGGTGAAAACTAAAAAACCAAGCCCAGAAATTCTTCACAAAAATAGAAGTAAGTCTGTAAGTCGGGTAAACGAACTATGGGTTGAAGAGGAAAGTAACTCTAGTGATTCCAAAAAGTCAATATTGTCATGCGATATCAATCCCTATGATTTAGTAAAATCTAACAGCAGCTCAAAATCTTTAGTGGAAATAGAATTTGATGATGATTTTGGTAACGTATTTACAGAATCTATGAAAAGTAATAATTTAAGGTTGCCAAGTAAGTCAAAGACAGATTCAAGCGTAAAAGCTATCGGTGGACAAAGAATCAGAGTATCTGATGAATCTAAATCTGTAGAAGATTCCTCAATCTATGATCCCGTTGATTATGATCTCAAATCTTATGATATAAAATCTCAGGAAATATCTTCCACTTTATCGTTGCCTATTATTAAAAATGAAAACAAAAAATCAACATTTGTAAGTAAAAATACAGGCAAAAAAATACAGAATACATCAACTTCTAATCGGATTAAACAGAAAAATGTTTCACCAAAAAGACCACCAAGAAGAAATCGAAATATGAAAACAGATGATGATAGCGAGAGTGATAATCAACGTTTGTTAGAAAAAGCTTCGAATAGAAAATTTGGTAATGAAAATTCTCGAAACTCCAAACATAAACATCAAAATACGGACACCATAAAGTCCATTTTAAAAAAGCCTAGAAATTATGACTTAAAGGATACTAATGTAAAATTAGAATCTACAGATGAATCTTTTGACCAAAAACGGGTAAATTCTTCCCTATTTTATCTTCCTAAGCCTAAAGATAAGAGCGGGGCTACACCTCATAACATACTACAAAGAAAACGTGTCCAGTTTTTGGTAGAAAATGAAGAAACAAAAGTAATTTACACTGCAGAGTTTAACCTTGAACCAACAGTAATTAAAGAAGTTCCAACAGATGTTAGTATGGAAACTGAAGAAGACGTGGTAGCTGAAGGCGATATTGTTAGTCATAGTTTGGATGAATCTAGTGAAAAATTAGAAGAACTTTTAATCCATGCTACACAAAATCAAAGTGAGACATGTGAGGAAGTTCACACTAATTCATTTGAAACTTTAATTGAAGAAAACAATGAATTGGCATTGGATACTATTCAACAAACTGTGGATGCTGAGATTATAGAAAATATCAATAAAGAAGGTAACACTTTTTATTTCAGCATTCTATCATTCCATGTAAAAACAGACAAACCATTTCTTTATATAGTGTGTTTTACCTAACTTATTATTCTTTTCAGATAATAACATACCAAAAGTGCCAATTCTTCGTCGTTCAGAATCGGAACGTATTCCTTCAACTTTAATGGTAGAACCACCAAAGTTTCTGGATACCATGGCCTTGCGACCAAGAAGCAAACATGGCCATACAAGTCAAGTCTTCTTAACTTCGGTGCCAGATAATATTAATGGCAATCAGAGTCAGTTTATTTCTGAGCAAATGCAGAAAGTTTCAATTGAAAACCAATCAACGTACGATGTAAATGATAATATTGAATCAGGTAATCTCAGTGACAACAGTGATATTACTAAAAGAATTCTTACGAATTTACGTCGTGGTATCTCTGAATCACCTGAACCACCTCCTAGAATGAGATCAAAGGAGCGTATGAAATCAAAGAAACACAATTATGTGAAAACGAGGTTTGTTCGTAATAATTCTAACAGCTCGACTAGTGATGAATGGTCTGATGCAAATGATTACGAACAAAAAACTATTTTAAGAGTCAAGCAATTTGATTCTGATACCGATGAGCCAAAAATGCTATCTGGTGTTTTGAGATCATCAGAAAATGAACCTAGAAAAACTTCCATTCAAATTAATGGGAATGAATGTTATTCTACAATGAATGCCAGCACAAGTACACCTATTTACTTATCTTCTGTAGTTGTGAATGATGACTCCGGGAATATGTGCAATACCTACCAAACAGGTACAACCGTTACGATAAGCGTTGGAAATCCACAAAATGAGGTTAAAAAATCTAAAAGTCAGGTTTATATCGGAGCTATACTCTCTCGAGAAAGCGAAAGCAGCTTTGAAGCAAATACATATGAAGAATATTATGCAGATAGAACACATGACTCTAAAGATCTATCTAATGATCTAAGTTCAATATTAAGCGATCCTGTAGAAGCTGTTAAAAGGAATTTAATTCCCCACGTTTGTGGTAAAAAGAATGATCTAATGACTGATTTTGACAGCCAGCAATCCGTTGACTCACAACAAAGTAATGGTAATTTTGTGACAAAACTTTTTGATGATCCTTTCTTTGCCCATTTAGCAGATGGCTTAGACTCAGATTTGGTTAAAAAACTTATAGAAAATTCCTTAATAAAACTCCAAGAAACCAAAAATTCAGAAGGGACAGACAGCAGTGAAATTACAATTGAAAAGTTGATCGAAAGCTCGCTAAAAAATTTAAAAGAAGAGAGTATTACTGGTAGTGATAATAATAATGAAGTGGAACCAAAGAATGAAGATAGTGCCAAAAAAGAAGATTCGAAAGAGCAGGCTGAAAATTATTCACCTGTTTGCATGGATAATGAAGATAACAGCTGCTCTGCTCCCTATGAAAGTATGGAGTATGAGAGCGGTACTATAGGAGTTTTTTCTGATCTTGAGCCAATGTCAGACTGCTACAATGCTTCAGCGAGTGAATTATCTACAGAGGACGACACCAATTCAACGAGATCAAAATTTTATCAGATGCTGGTTGACACCGCATTATGCGAGATAGAAATTGCAAACAATACTGATGATGATCATCATTATGAATCAATTCGGTTGAACAGTGACCCTATATATGAAGAAATAAGTGATATGCCACCACCATTACCTGTAAATCCACCTCCAAATTCTTTGCTAATTTTAGATGATGAAAAACGTAGTGGATCACGGTCAATTTTTGAAGGTGCATCTAAATATGATATTTTGTCTTATTTAGTTGATGCCAAGGAAAGAGGTATTGATGATGAAGAGACTTATATTACTAGCTATGCTCCTCATACTGATTCATCAGCCATGTCCGAAGAAATGAAAAACAAACCAACTAGTCGCAACGAATTAACCCACACTCATCTCCGTAGTAATACTAGTCAGCTTTCAAATGGTTCTGATTCAAGTGAAGATAACTCGCTAACAATAAATCATGAGACGTTAGAAAAAACTGCGGTATGTAAGAAAACATCTACCGAAATTGAACGAAATGACTCTGGAGTTGGTTCAGAGACTAGTAAGTCCTCAAGAAGTAGACTTCAAGGCAAAACGTCTCCTTGTAGTATTGTCAATGACAAAGATACTCCTATACATCTATGTGAAGATTGTGACACAGCTGTCGAAACACAATTGACTGAACAAGGTATTACATGTTTAATTTTACGAACACATAATATTATGTCTTTTTTGTTTGTTGATTACGATATGTTATGTACATTCAATATTCTTTTTACTTTTAGGTTCAATATATGCTCCATTAGTATGTAGAAAGTGTGCCAAGAAAAGATCAGAGCGAAAAGAAGTAATTACAGAAATAGTAGAGACAGAAGAGAAATATGGCCGGGATCTTCAAATAATACTCGAGGAATTTTATAAACCAATGTTGGTAGCAGGTCTACTCACACAAGAACAACTAAGCGCGATTTTCCTAAATGTTGAGGAACTTATTGAAAATAATCAAGTGCTATCCGAAAAGTTAAGAGATGGCCTTGAAATTGCTGTGGATCAAGGAGATGAGGTATTTAAACTAATTGTTTAGTTAAATTCAAGACTGAAATTATTATTAATATTGTATTTATTAGCTATTTATTAAATTATTTTAACGCAGTATGGCACAGTTACTGTTTAATTTCAATATTATTTTTAACAGGACCTGTTAACTGTCAACGTTGGAAAGATTTTGCTGGAGTGTTCAGGTATGCTAACGGCATTCCAGTCGTACTGCGTTAAGCAAGCTGGTGCCGCTCTCCTGTTGGCTGGCCTCGAGAAGGAGAAGGAACTTTTGAGGATATTCTTACGCGTCTCGCAGATGGAAAACGCCGTTTTGAGGAGAATGAATCTAAACTCATTTCTCATGGTAATTTTATTAGAATCTTAATTTAAACACAAAACATAATTCTGCCTTGCCAGTATCTAGAAAGTGCTACAATATTTTTATTTCTACGTATTAGCAAGCAATCTTACAAATATGTTCATATCGTATATATTTTCCAATCCAATAACGACCGTTTCATTTTTTTCTGGACTAACGGCCTAATTTGCCTAATTGTTATGTATAACTACAGGTGCCAGTACAACGCGTGACAAAATATCCCCTCCTTCTCTCCCGTTTATACCGAGCAACTGCCGCCTGCGCTACTGAACGTGAAGATGTCAAAGCAGCTCAGCGTTGTGTAGAATCAAGACTTGAAGAAATAAATTCAGCTGCTGCAGCTGCCGCAGCAGCGGCAAGGGATGTTCCACTGTGGCGAAGGCTGGCTGCAGCTAGGAGAACAGCGCATGATCTCCATGTCGCCGATATCAAGCTAAGGAAAATGGCAGTTGACGTTTTGGATTGGAATCATGATGATGCCAGGTGGGTGGTGACTAGGAATTTCTATTTGATCATGTATATATTTATTTATTTGTATATATTTTTCAAGTCTTATTCATAGTAATTTATACGCTATTTAGTCAGTTTAGGTACATAGAATATGCTATTATAATATACAATTAGTTACAAATATTAAATACAATAAAACTAAAATAACTATTATACAACTTATAGCTAAAAACAATTAAAAAGCGTCGTGGAATTCCTCCGCATCGCATGCCTCTTGTGGTATATATTATGTTTTACTTTACATGTGCACAAATGTAATACAGATAAATTCTCCCTATTATACATTAATTGCTGCTAGTTTCCAAATATATACGATATTATTGTCACTATAGTCATACACTATAGACTTCAATGGCTTTAGCGATCGCTTTAGAGAATCTTTTACATAAAATGAATATTATCTTTTGTGCAAATCAAAATGTTTCAGTAAATTGAAGCCTAGGCATATCCCGTTTTATTGGTAGATCGTACAAATGTTCCCATTATTAGAACCGTTGCGGGACGCAGGTCTACTTGATGGTCTAAGTTGTAAACTTAGATAAAGTTGGCACAAAGCGATTGGTTCCAAACGACTCATTCTAGCTTTTATTGAAATTGTATCCTGAAGTAGTCTATATTACAACTGCATAATGTGATAGTCTAAACCTAGTTATATATATATATATATATTTTGCTATTCAATTTGTCATTTCTTATTGTAAAGTAAACTTGCATTACATTAACGTATGTTATAGGGTCAACATTTTATAACGTAACGCTAGCAAAAACTACCATTATAAAAAACTTATAACCAAATAAAAGCACTGCAGTTTCAGGATACTGGTGGAAATAATAAAATCAAAAACTTATATTGCCTTCAACAGTATGTTCAAACAGAAGTACTCTCATAACTCAAAAATGAAAATAATAATTCTTGGAAAATCTTTCATATTTTCTATGATCACCTCTCAACTCCTATAACTTAATACATAAAGTTGATAATCGCCTCTTTAGTGGCAGTAACAGCGGCAAAAGCTATTCAACAGGCCTTTTACGACTTGAGACCTATACAAATACAAGTAATTATACTTGTAAAAATGATATAACGTTTTTAAATCATTGTTAGTTTAAAAATATGTTATTAAACGATAAAAGTTAAGAGTTTCCTGCGTGAAGGTTTCAAAATTAAACCTAGAAGTTTACGATAACTAAACGTTTGCCAAGTGGATTATTTGAAGATTTTATAAGCCACGGAAACCTGGTCTTTATGTGAACTAAAATATTTAGAAAGGATAGCGATTGTGAGGTCTGATGGAGCAGAAGAGGGAGGGTTTGCAGTGCTGGCAAAAAATGACTAGTTTGTTATTTATTTACGAGTAGTTATGACATCGGTTAGTTGAGTTTACTGAATGTATATAATTTGGAATTATAAGAGATTTTTAGATAACATCGATTGTAATTGAATTGTAAAGTTTGCAGCCAAATTGCAATAACAAACATTAATAGATTTGCAACTGATGACCTGTTGAGATTGAAGGGATCGAATATGCGACCTCCCGTAGGTCGCATATTCGATCCCTTCAATCTTGCAAAAAGAAATATTTTTGTGCATGGATATGTCTTTTTACATATGTTTTCAATAGTGTATGTAATTATAATATCAAGATAATACAATGAAATGTGCAACCATAGAAAGTTATTGTTTATTCTTTATTATATTTTTTTTCAATCGATTTGTTAGGAGATCAGTAATAAATTTGATAAAAATGAGAAAAGGGTGAAAGTAGATACTACATAAAGTCACGTTAGTGAAGTGACCTTTTTGAATTTTATTGTGCACAACTTACAAACTACTGAACGCTGTTTAATGGAGCTTGCATTGTTCCCTTACGTCTGGGGTTGCCAGTGCTGAAACTTGGCGTTAGTACCCAAGAAGATTTAGTAAGTAGCAGGAAGTTTAGCTTTTTGGTCTGCATAGTTAACTTGGCACCTGTTTTTCGTTAACTTTGTGAGCAAACAATATAGTAGGTAATGAACTTTGCATAAAATTCAATATTGTGTCGTACATAAGTCAAAGAGCTTAACTTTGCAATGAATGACTATTGTTACTTGCAGTTTATTAGTATTACTATAGATATGTGTAAATGCAGAATAATCAATATTTAATTTAATTTCAAACTTTAAATTTTACACAATTTTTAAACAATTTATGTAAGTACGTATACGGATACGGTACTTCCTTTACTTAATCAAATATACGACAGTATGTAAAACAATAGGTACCTAATTCACAGCGTAAGTACCTAATACATACGGAGTCAAATTCATAAATCCTAAACATAGTTTCAGCCGCTTTAAGGTGAGCGGATGCCTCGTTTTCCGTGAATTCAAGTGCAAACACTAGCACGATTGCCACGAGTCATGGCATGCAGCGATTAGAGCCAAGTGAGGCAGCCGCGCAGTGAACCATTCAATGTTGCCAAATAGTAGTGCTCAAAGTTGCCGTAGTCTGTTTTGAGCCGTGTGCTCATTGTAGGGTTGAAACGCGGTAAGGTGCATTCGGTAATAAGAAATACATATTATGTTATATGAAAATGATAGGATCTCTTGGGATCGGGCACAAATTTTGCTTCAACTTCATAATGATCAACTTTTACTTATTAATATTAAGGCTTTAGACCGTGCGTTTTAGATAATTGCATAGCTACAAACAGGACTCAGACTGCAGCGGGTTGATTTGGTTAACATATAATTTGTTCAAATGGAGATATATGAATTTTACTGTCTACAACATGTCGGGAATGGGTCAAATGGTCAAATAAAAGTCATATAATCCAAAAGAATATCAGGAGAAGGAGTAATTGAACCCTGAAGTGAAAGCCTCGGAGGTAATCCGGAACCATAATTTGAGAAGCTTCTATTACAATCGGATGAGTGGTTGGAAACAAATATCTATTATTTTTAAATATTTTAATCTAACCTCAAAAATCTTTAAAAAAAGGAAGATTTTGAAGATTTCCTTAAAATATAAACGCATGACGCAGTCATATCAATGAAATTAAATAATCTATTTTACATTTCCTGAGACGCGAGTTTGATTAAACTATCACGAAGCCTAATCGACCTTATTCCCTCAAATTGACGTACCCATTGGAAATAAAATGACGAGAAATGCCTTTCCCATTTTGGCGTTAATCAAATTACAGCTCTGTGTGTTTGTGTTAAGGTTCGCAATGGAGGGTAAGCTGCTGTTCACCCAGCCCAACGACAACAATTGGCGGAAGGGGCGCACCATTAAGTTGACGCCAATCAACGCTCTTTTGGTAACTAACGGAAAGGTGAGGTTTACATTTACTTTTTATTTGTTTACTTCCTATGGTTTTAAATACACCTAACTGGTTTGTAATTAGGTACAGTTATGACTTAAAAATACCATCGTTTAGAAAAGAATAATTCGACTTTAAATTAGAACGGACTCAACTCTTTTGACGTCGAATGACTGTCTAACTAAAGCACCTCCCCACACCCGAGAAGAGGGCCAGATCGTGAGAGATGGCCCTGGGTCGGCCGGGGTGCGAGGGATATGCCTGTCAACCTCACCTTCTGCAACTAAAGCGACCCACAGACGGCATGCGTTTTAGTCGGTTTGAGTCCGACATAACCTCCCCCACCGGCTCCGGTGGGGAGGTATCCGTAGGGATGTTGCGCACGTAAAAAAGGACACGTCAATTGGACTTCGCCTTGCCTGATGGTAACACTATACATAACAAGTACCGATCTAAGTCAGACTTAAAGAACTTAAACTAACCCAGTTTATACATATAATCACGCCTTTATGCCTGTTAAGGTTAAGCAGAGGTGAATTAACACCCATTTTTCACCAATCATTAAATTCGGTTCTACATAACAGGGGTGAGCCTATTGCCGTATTCCGGGCACTTTTGTTGACACGAGCTATGCATCCGAGGCTGTGGGCTGTATATATCTGTCGGATGTTAAACAGTCCTATCCTTAATCGCCTTGTATAACAGTTCAGCTTAGCTTATCGGAAAAACTCTACCACCTGAAAACTTGGTTTCTGCTAGAAATTACGTAAATCTGAATTTGTACTAAATCGAAATTAAGATCGATTTTCACTAGTACATGTTCATGTCATTATTGTAATGTATTTGAACCTGAGATTTTTCGATTGTAAGGCTGACTCCTCAACCACTGAGCTACAGACCGTCTATCTACTCCCTCACTCCACAGTTTTTCAAATCGACTCATATCGATTCGACAGATCGAATATGAAATTGCAATGCGTGCAAGCATTTTTAATATGCCTGTTTATAAGTGTTATTTTATGGTCTAAATGAATAAATATGTTCGAACTAATAAGAAATATAATCCAATAACATTTATACTATTTTCGCAGCCAACGATCACTCACAAAACGAACGAGATTCGAGAAACCAGAGAAGCAAGGGACAGAGAAGCACGGGAGAAGGAAGGAGAGGCGCTCTTTGCAAGAAGCGGAGTGAGAGAGGCGGCTCTTCTTCTTGTGCGAGAGAAGGCAGGACGATACACCCTGCAAAGGGAGCCACTTTTCCTGGATCGCTGCGTGGTGGCTGCAGACCATGAACCGGAGCATTTCTTCGAAGTTCATGAGATTACTACTAAGGACTCATATATTTTTAAGGTGAGTTTAATGTAAATATCACATTTTGTTAGATTTTTATAGTCTTTTTATTATCCTAAATAATGAAAGTGTGTGGTGGAATTAATGTAATGTTAATTTTTAACAAAGTGTATATCATCAAACCAGGCTAGGTAATCATACCTGGCAGACCGTGGCCCCCCCGTTGATGTTAAGACGTTGTTCCTATATAATTATGACAATCGACAGTCACAACAGAGTTTGTGCCAAAATATTTGTGATGTTATCGTTTTTGTAAAACGAGTGAAAGATATCCGTGACTAGAGAGATAATACTACTGAACCAAAAATAAAAACGTTAAGTATGTAAGCTTTTAAAGAAATAACTGATGCATAAAATGTAATGATTCTTTTTCCAGGCGGAGGAAAACACACGAACGCGTACCTGGTACCGACAGTTGCAGTACCACGCGCAGGGCGCAGGTGCGTGGCGCAAGCGGCGGAACGCGCTCGCGAACATCATGATCAACCCAATGTTGACTAGAAATTGAAAAATCAATGCACACATTGTGATGTGTAAATGTGTGGACTGATCTATATGGTTGTGCCATGACTATGATCTTGAAATATTGATATAAATTTTCGTCTTTCGTCATCGTTATTGTTAAACTAAGGCCGTTTTCACATTGTCCGGTCCGATATAGGTGTCGGACGACGATAGCCGATATCCAAATTGCCGACACCATGTGCTATTTTCACATATATCCGATAAAATCGGTCCGATACGTCAAGGATACCTTTATCGCCTCGATAGCACAATCAAACTCAAAAAAATTAACCATAAGCTCTGCCACAGACTCCTTAAAAATATCTACCATTGAGTATGATATGACATTTGTTTTTTTATTTTATTTTGCTTTTGTGGTGACTGATTGACATTGATATCCGATATCGATTGAACACAGCGGTGTCAGCTCCGATATCCGATATTGGGTCGAATAATGTGAAGGATATATATTACATTATTTCACACATTTTACTTCCTGTGGGCTATCGGATGTCGGATATCGGAGACAATACCGATATGGGATCGGATACTGGGAAAACACTCTAAAGAATGTTACTATCTAGATACCTCTGACTTAAATAATTTAATATTTAGGTAATGGTATGATACCTACACAAATACAGGCAAAGGTTAAACTGATAAAAGCAAAGAAGACTATTTTTTTTCTTATTTACTGCCTATCTTATTTTACATATCTCATTAATTATAACTTTTCAGGAAGGAAGATTTCAATAATGAAAAACTGTTTAAAAAGTTGATTTCATTTTTGAACCATTATTATGCAGCTAAATAAATAAATTAATACCTGGAATTAAAAAAGATTTCGGAAGCCAAATTAATTCGAGGCCACTTTGTGCATTTGGCAAATTAACCATAGCTGAACATGAATGGTTGGTTAAACCAGTTTAAGTTCACTAAATTTCATCGATTTGAGATTCAATTACAATCGAATTTGCACTCATGGCTTACTCTTCGGATTTTGAATGCATAGAATATACAATCAGTCTAGTGTTAGTGTTTTGGTTTCAATAGTGTACATCGATTTTAAGCGTGTAAACTTTTTTTGACTATTATTTTAGCGCTAAAAATAAATAATTTGTAAAATATGTATTTCAAGATCATTCTCATAGGTTTTGACAGATGATAATAAAATTATTATGGTTAACTTATAAAGCTTGTGCCAACACATGATGAATAAGCATGCCAGATTATTGGGATATATCATTTATAAATAAAACATTTATAGAACAAACTATAAGGGTACGGTTAAACTTGGCATCTTGATTTATCGCAAAATTCATACCCTTATAAGCAGTGTGACGTCAATCAGATGCAGATGGCCTACGCGGAGACCAGCAGCTCATAAAATGTATGAAACATGATATACATACTAGCAACGTGGACTCTCCGCATCGCGGACGGAACCAGGGTTGCCAATCTGCCATGCACTGAATCGCGTAGAGTCCATTCCTCCGCTCGCAGAGAATACGCATCACACTGTTTAAGGCCTTAATGTTTATATGAAATAATCTAAATTCTTGTAAAAGGTTAATAATTTTATTACAATTTTGAAATAAATCAATCGATGAATTAGTGCATTTTTAAATAAACTTATGTTGTTTACTATAATTATACTTAAACATTCCTGATCTTTGTTTTTTAATTGTTTAGATGTACATATTCTAGAACCGTTTGCCACTAGTTTTAATTAGCTTTACACCAAAATTTAGATGTTTTAACATTTTTATGTGCCCTATAACAATCGTAAACACCTATTATATTAACAAAACCATAACATAAGACATATTGTATATAGATTAACTTTAATAGCTGTGATATCCTGTCGACAAAAAGAAGATTAAAACAAAAAAAAAGCTTCGTAATAATTCCAGACATCATGTTATTATTTTATAACATACTTAAACAGTTGTTCAAAAATAACATTAATAACTTCCTGACTAGTCTTAAGGAATCTTTTGTGTAATAATATTTAAGATAAAAATATACATATTGTTTCATATTTATTGTATGTAATAGGCTAAGGAGTATAGTTGTAGTTTTGCTAAAATAAATAATAGATGTTAGATAAATCTGTTTCGCCTTGGGAATATATTGTATCTGTTATTTTATTAGAGGAGACAGGAAATAAATAAATTAATGAATAAATTTGTTATTTTATTCGCAACCTTGTAATACTGTTAGTTTAGCATTGTCTCAGGTAATGGCTGTACGAGTTTACAATAATAACTCTACGCTTTTGTCATTCGAACGTTTTTTATATTTATAGTTAGGATGGTAAACACAATATTAGATTTGATATGAAAGTGCTCGCACTAAAATGTAATACAGCACACAAGCTCATTTCCTGAGCTGGGAGCAAATAACGATATAATTATAACATCTTTCGCTTCTTGACGGGGCTTTTTACACTCAACGATATCTCCACGGGGCCTAATGGAGAATTTATTGGGTTTTCTTATATGAGTTTTGGGAAGTTTCATAATCATCATCATCATCATTGAAGTACTGTTCACGGTTGTATCTGAGGATTTCACCTTGGGCTTACTTGCTCCTTCTCCTCATTTTAGTTTGACTTTTACTATATTATGGGAGTGACCTCCGCCTGACCTCACAACATCGATAGCAGAACTTGCGCTAGAACATCATCCATCAATCAGCAAGTCTGCCGGGTTTCAGAAGAGGATGGCTTTTCCCTGTAGGTCTTTGGGGGCTTCATACACAACTGATCTTACTAAAGAACTTCGATATCGTCAATGGGATGTGGAGACCTGACGGTAGTCGCTTCTTGAGAAATATTGGAAAATAATACTGGAGAATTTTTGTGCTGTCAGTGGGAAGACCAAAGGCTTGTCCTGATTTTGTATTCTGCACTGAGGACACATAAAATCTCTGTTCTTACAGGGTCGGAAGCACCGATGTGACTCCGCTGGTGTTACACACGTTCATAGGTCACGGTAACCACTTTCCATCAGGTGGGCCGTGTGCTTGTCTGTCACCTAAGTTGTATAAAAAATATATATTATCGAATATAGGTATTTAAACTATCATGGTCACTGACATCAGTATCAGAATAAACGGGATATTTACCATGTTTCATTATTTTGAGTTGCTGCAGGTGCTTGCAACAGCGCCGAAATATCGGAAACTCAAAATAATGAAACATGGTAAATATCCCGTTTATTCTGATACTGATATATTATCGAAGTTCAGTTGCTACGTACTTAGATCAACTCAGGAAAAACTCGGAGGACGAGTACTGAGTCATGATGTTTATAATTAGAGTTCACATCAGCAAATAAATACCGCGGCAAATATCAAAATTGACATCACTGCCATACTCGGCCATACTGTGTATTGGTTGGTACAGGCCATAACAGGGAAGGTTTAGAGTTGCGAGTTGGACTAGTGGGAATTATAGTTCTCGGCATATATGTCGATCCTAATATCGTCACAACATGTACACGATAATATGCAGAGTACCTAAGCGTTTTTTTTTGAGGATAGCATAAGATGCTACGGCAGCGGAGGAGCTCAAATTCACTAATCACATTAAATGTGTATTGCTGAGAGGTTTCACAACATGGTCCAAGACAGTCTCTTGATACACTTTGGCTGAAGTATTCACTCCCTTAACTTCTTAAGTTCAGCAGGTCAAATAAGTACTATTATATTCATATCTGAACAACTAAAGATCTGTTAAAACAAAAAGACGATACTGACAACATAACATGTTGCGACTTATTTTGTGGCGCGTACTCTACATAGATGGACATGCTGGTTACGAATGCGATATTTTACTCCGGTCACTGTGGAGCATTCATTCACCATAAGTCATTCATCACGGAATATTTTTGGTGAGCATAACATAACATAAACTCACGCCTATATACCCGAAGGGGTAGGCAGAGGTGCTAGCACCCACATTTCGCCAGTTTATGTTTAGGTTCCAATGTAATAGGTGGCGAGCCTATTGCCATTAACCGGGCACTTATAAACCTGCGATAAATACACACATATCTTTTAAAAGCATCGGAAAGTCATTGGTGTGCGCCATGGTAAAACCTGGGATCGAACCCGGGATCTCGTCTCAGCAGTCCCTTACCCATACCACTAAGCTACCGCGGTAGTATTTTGGTAAGCACCAAAATATATTCCGTGCCGGATTCATCACGTAGCCTTAAAAACATCATTCGTATTTGTGTGCACGTTGCTTTTGGCAAATGTGAATAGCATGTGATAAACGCCGAGTGTGGAAGCGATGTTTCTCATATTATTAATATCAGAGGCAGAGAGACACAACGCAATAACGATTGACACTGTTTCATCAATATTATGATTATACGGCGCGTATTTTGGAAAGGACGTTCGCTTCAGTTCTTGTAGAGGAAAATTATGGTTATTGCAAGTATTCTCGTAGGATAGTTGAGGAAAATAATTTGATTCGGTATGTAATAGAGTATTGTAAACGTTATCTAAGGAAGCGAGGAAAAGGTTGCCATGCAAAGAATTTTTATTAATTTTATATATGTATGTTACCACATTTAGTGCGAGTTTTAGATGCCACTGAGATTGTTGGGTTTTGAGAAGTTTTATTTCTATCATTTATGGCCAAATGTATCAGTTACTAATATTTGAATACAAAAAATGCCTCATATAAATCATAATACTTTTTATTAACCAATAGGTCTAAGAAGGTCACTTTATTGAAATCGTATTAGGATATAATATAATAATATTTTGTCTTGCGTTGATATTTACACGAAATTAGAATCTGCTTAAATGAATTGTCATTATTCTGCTCATCTGAATAACCATTTTACGAATTATATAGGAGTCCATTGAGATCTCCTGGGAATTCAGAAAGTTACTAGTTTTGAGCAGATTTTTTTTTATCTAGGACACACCAACTTGACTTCACCTCGCCTGATGGTAAGCTAAAGGTAACGTCTCAGGAAAGAGGGTCACCTTTACAGATACTAAGTAATGTTACAACGGTGGCACTCAGCCTGGCGGCCTCATCAGATGCTTTTTCACGCCCCTCTTAAAAGACCCGGGACTGTAGTAAGAAGGAAACACATGTGCTGGTAATGAATTTCTAAATTAGAAATTTAATGATTAGAATTAGGATTGCTAAATGTGACCTTTTTAGACCAGCAGGTAACAACATTTACTTATTCATCATATTATTCTTAGTAGCCTGATAGTGTAAGACAGGGATAGTTATATGGAAATCTTTACCTGGTAGAATAGAATTTGAACTACTCTATCTCTTCCCATTCGATGCTGTACAAGACGACTAAGAGATAAAGATGCTTAACATCAGACAGATATACCTATACAGCCGAGTCTATAATTAGCGCCTCATTACGTGGGACTGAATATAACGATTGGTGAAATGTGGGTGTTAATTCTCGTCTGTCTAACCCTACGGGGATAAAAGCGTGATTATGTGATTATGTATGTATTATTTCTCAGAGTCTTGCCCTAGCATTATACTAATTTGATCCAAAATTCGGTACATGATGTGATTACGAAAGGTCTTTGCTACCTTTTTGTCTTTTAAATGAATGCTCGTATTTCACCGTGACAGTAGACGCTAAAATCATGTATTAATTTATTTATTTATTATTATAGGCAGCAGTTGATTCAACTGATAATACCTATGCACCGTTATTCTCCATATTTACTTGAGATTTGTGTATTCTTAAATTACTTCACATTTTGTGAAGATATTGTCTTTGACAACTCTATTACTTAAAAAGTGCTTATGTGGGAATCAAAAAACGTGGCCAGCCCACTGTCACTTCAACTTACTTATTCTGTGACCTATGTCGGTAACTTTAGTTCTCTGTCGGAAAACCTCGTTCTGTATTCTGTCCTTCAGAGAAACTCCAAGCATAGCTCGCTGCGTAAGCCGCTGCGCGACTTTTAAGCTGACAACAAGCTAATCGTAAGTCATAACAGGTAGGACGCACTGTTCATAGACCTTTGTTTTAAGGCATTGCGGTAGGGGTGAAGAGAAGACTCGACGTAGTTTGCGAAATGCTGCCTAACCCAGCTGGATCCATCTGGCTAGTTCTTTTTCGAAGTTGTTTATACCGAGCTGGATAACCTGCCCCAGGTAGATATATTTTTGAACAACTTCTAGTGTCGCCCCTTTGATGGCAATCGGTTTTGGTACAACATGCTAGTTGAACAAAATTTTGGTTTCATCCAAGTTTACACCGAGGCCGACGCGTCGAGAAGCTCCATCTATGCTATGCAGCATCTCGCCCAGTTGTTCCAACGATTCCGCTACCATGACGATGTCGTCGGCGAACCAAAGATGTGAGATGGAAATTAGTATGGGATTTCAATTACTGAGACTGCTTTAATGCGCACATACAGGCGTCCATAACACCATAAGTAACCCCATAAGTCATCTTTAATTATTTTCTTTTTAAGGTAACACCGAAGGCCGTGCTTGTGCTGAGTGCTGGCATGGATTTTCTCCAGTTAGTATCCCATAACGTCAACACTGGATCGAGTCTGGTTGACAAAATAGAATATAACCATAAAATAACATTTTTTTAATGAGACTGGGTTTTTACATTTCATATCAGCATGGATTTCACTGCAGTTTTGATTAGTTTTGGATTTAAATAAATCAATAAATGCTAAACATTATTTAACCAATAAAGTCTTATATGATGAAAATTGCGATTTGTTAAAATCAAAATACTAAGTTGTATTTTTTTTTGTTATTACAATGAACTTACATTATGCAAATATAAAAAGGAGTCTTAAAAGACGAAGACAGAATTCTAATCTCTTTTTTAAAGATTGATTGTTCAATAGATAAAGGGTAAAAAGCTGTTGGAACCATTTAATTAAAGAAAAACAAAGACTCTAGAAAAGTTTAAATGACTTCTCACAATGATCCTCTGCTTTAGTGTTAATCCCACTAAAATTGTGCACATAATTTACACCCGCCAGTCTTTCTCGTTTAATCATAGTTCAAGCGTATTCTTTCTGTGTTATTATAAATTCTCAGGCATTCGTGATCAGTCAAGAAAATTAAATTGTAATATCTAACTTCTTGTAGCTTTACAGCATGTGCAGCACTAGAATCAAACAGCTCAGGTTAGATAAGTGGGAATAACTATAATATTATTATATAGTTACTATTTTTACTAGTTCATGTTGGCATATTGGGCCCCAAAGCTTGGTGAGACTCCATACAGGGTGTATCTGTATGTATATATATATATATATGTAGTACCAACCATAACTTTTAACATCTATAATTATCTATACTAATATTATAAAGCTGAAAAGTTTGTTCCTTATTTGTTGGTTTGTTTGCGCTAATCTCAGAAACTACTGATTTGAATAAAAAAATGTTTTGTGATTAATTGTCTGTTTATCAATGAACGTTATAGGATATAAATCATTACACTACTACTAAAGGGAGCGGAGCAGTGATCATAAACATCTTCATAAACACATAATCACTCACTGGGAAGACTCAGCATTGTTCTAGAAATAAGTTTACTGAAATAAACAGATTTCTGTTTTTTTTTTACAAACATCTTCAAATATATGAGTTCATTCAAATCATAGTAACAAACTGCGCCAAACGTTTCTAAGCATGTAAAATATCCAAAAATATGAAGCACCCATGTTGCACAAATATTGAATTTTTTAAATCTGAATACCTACAGAATACACACTACAGAGAATTTGTGCTGTCAGTGGGAAGACCAAAAGCTTGTCCGGCTTTGTCTTCTACACTGGCGGCACAGAAACTCTCTATTTTTACGAGGTCAGCAGCATGAGTGTGACTCCTCTGGTGTTGCACACACCCATAGGCCACGGTAGCCACTTTCCATCAGGTGAGCCGTGTGCTAGTCTACCTAAGTGGTATAAAAATATAATAGGAAAAATGGTTGCAGTAATATCTCTGCAATGTAATGTTGAAATCGTAAATGGAACAAGTCTAAGGCGAAATGTTGATCCTGAACGTTCGGCAAAGCAAAACATGTGAGGATTATTTCCAAGAACCAGTGCGCTAATTGCAATTGAATGAATTCGACATTCTTTGACCGGGTATTGAAAACAAAATTCTCATATCCGAGTAGTTTTTGAGTCATAAGTACCCAATTTGTTAGCAGTTCTTGCAATCTGGTCTGGTGCCCCGATTTATTAGTAGACTAGGTGCCGGATTCACGAGTTTTTAATGACATTATGTGTGTAAAAAATAATATTAAGTACAGTATTAAATTAACATTTACAAACTGTACAGATGCGAGTGGAATTAAAGTAAAAGAACATAATATGTAACTTCACTTTTGAATTATTTGCAACCATTAAGCTAAGCTCAATATCTGAAACACAGAGTCCAGTGAAAAAAAAAGTTGTTAATTTGTCGAAAAAATATCGGACAATATGGCTACAAAATGAATACTGGATGAACCTTCAACCTTAAGAACCTCATCTGTACCAGCTTTCAGATGAGACCGCGACCCGACCTCATACACTAAATCTAAGTGAAACAGATCTTTATTCTGTTAACTCATGTTGAGTACGCAACAAACTTTATAATTTCGTAATATATGCTTTTGACTTGTCAACTTGACCCGTCAAACCAATTTTCATCTACCGAAAAGTTTCATACAACGACGTATTTGCCTCCATAATTAAATTTTTAGATCCATCGGGACATAACGAAGTCTTTGTTAATCCATTTATGGGTTTCATGAAAGTATATAGCCATTAAAGATTTTAACAGAAATAAAATCGCTATCTATATAAATATATGGTATAGCGATGTATGGAGACATTAAGATCTTCGGGGTCTAATTTAACCTTACCTGCAGGTTGCTACACTTGCTAAGTGATGGACAGATTCTGCTACAGGCTGGCTGTCTTCTCCTTCTGGAAAGGTTAAGTTTAGTTTTAAGGAAGTAACTACCTGCAGACGGCAGTTACTTCCTTAAAAACTAAGATAATCAATATTCATAAGGAAAGAAGGATTAGAAGTACATTATTCAAATATTGTATGATTACTGTGTAATACAAAACTGAAGCCTCATTGTACGTTGCCTCTTAGAAATACGTTTAATTAATGCCCTGTGTGAGCTTATCTCGCACTAGGCCGAACCGACGACACTGAGATGGCAGTCCATTAGCCATAGATTATGTTAACGAAGTAAAGGTATGATCATGTTCATTCGGCCTATCTGGATACAGAAGGATTGTTTAGTTATACAAGTGAAATTATTAATATTGTGCATGAAACTTATGATAACGTTTTGCATGACATTTAAAAATATATTTACTAGGAAGCATTTTATTAACGTTCAAAAACTTCCTCTCGCTTCACCCAGGGCTAAAGTTGAATATGTCGAACCCTATCAGAATAGACCGCATGGTCTTCTTTCAGACGAATGTTCTTAAAATATCCTTAGTACCACAATCGGCCTTGGTTACCAGCGTTGGCAACCTCGATATGTAGTTAGGAATCCAAATCCTCCTATTTAGCAAAGCACGCACGTAAATACGACGAACCGTATATGGCCTCCTGTTGCAAAGGAGGCGGTTGGGAAGTATACCCTAACAATATTGCAAGTAATTAGGTTGTAGTATCCGTGTGGTGACGTTGAAAGAACACAAGTATCACCACTCCAACTCATCTGAAGGGTGTAAGAGGCGACCAACGGAAAAATACGCAGCCGACATCGCCGACAGCGAGAGAAGAAAACCTTGAAATAAAACCCTGTACCAACCCGTTTGACCAGCGTGGAAACAAGAGGCCAAAGCCTCCCAACATAGGGAGAGGCCTAGTCCAACAGTAGACTGCGATGGGCTAATTGATTGAGGTTGTAGTACTTAGCTAAACGAATTAAATTCTTTACAGTTCAATCAATTGTTTTTGTTTCTTTACATTTCATAAGATTTTTTTTTGAAACTTGCAATAGCCTTTCTGTTGATAGTGTCATGTTTCAAAATCGTG
Source organism: Eilema griseolum (assembly GCA_963662185.1). Lineage (NCBI taxonomy): Eukaryota > Metazoa > Arthropoda > Insecta > Lepidoptera > Erebidae > Eilema > Eilema griseolum. Next base: position 8,253,113 of record OY759243.1, read on the forward strand.
ATCCCCCGATAATTGTTTAAAATATTTCGTTAAGCTAACAACAAACACTTTAAATTAATAGGCAAGCGACTTTACTGGATTAAATGTGGAACTCCTGAAACTGGATATTCTAGAGATTAACTAGGAGCCAGAGACAACATTAAGGAATTACCACTGTAAGGCGATTACCAAATCTCTGTAAGACAACAGATTCATTAAAACGATATTGATATTGAAATTAATTAAATTTTGCCGCTGGAATATTAAAATTAAGAGTGGATTCTTGTTTTCATTTTGTGACCATTTTTCACCTATTGTGTTATCACACAATAGGTAAATTTGTCCAATTAAGGTGTTTTTATTTTATTTATATTCAAGTGGCGAAATATTGAATTCAAATCATTAATTTAATTTTGACAGGAACTACAGTAACCATTGAAATAAGATTCGAATAAGACTGAACCAATCTGTTATCAGAGCTATATAAAATTTGACTTCTCTGGTTCTAATTTCCAGGTGTTGCCTCTGGGCAATGTTATGACAACTAATACTTTTACTTAAAAACATTCTATGAACAGTAAACCTCGTGATTTCCCTTTGCCACATTTTCTGGTACCCTTAGTCAAATCTGTTAGCCGTAAAAAAGAAAATCGATACGTATCTTCTTATTTTAAACAGTACTGAATATCACCAGAAATTATGACGATTAGATCTTAAGAAGGCGCACAACTGTCCCCCTAATTCCTCATCTGTTTTTTTATAACGAGTTTACCTTCACGAGGCAAGATAATTTTTCACAAACTTGCGAGGAACCTTGTCTTTGATGTTTCAGCCAAAAATCATCAAGATTTGTTCATAAAAAACGAGACAGCAAACGTCCTCCCAATTCTCCCCCATTTTTCTCCTTATCAAAAAAAGGTCTCGGCAAAAGTTGCGTTTTAAAACAAAGAATATAAGTGCCAAGTTTGACGAAAATCCCTCTAGATCGGACCTGATAAACAAACAGACATACGGAGGAAAGTAAATAGGCCACCTTGTCGATACACTTCGCTTGGTCAATAATATTTTTTTACTTGAACGAAACGTCCAATTAGTGTTTCATGGCACTATACTATACTATTTATGAACATAATCATAAACTGTAAATAAAACTCAAAACGAATCGTGCGTATCTATACCAACACCTAAAGTAAATTTTAACAAACCTATACTCTAACAATCAATGTACTGAATTCTATCTTACCCCTTTTATAATAGGGTTCAATATTTAGAAGTAAAGTTTCACTCCAAGACTCAAATGGACGCAAGAGATCGGTCATTTAGCCTGAGGTTGGCATCGTTTGTAACGTAATCGGGTCTGACTAAGGGCTACAACATTGGTATTAAGTAGGTAAGCCTGTTTGAAATATAGTACCGCGATATGAGTTTTAAGATACCTAGTGAAATAGGTATATTGTATGTTGTAAGCTTGTTTTTCTTGTAAGAGTTGTTTTTACAACAAAATGTAGTAAAAATGTACCCATGAGTCCATTTTCAAATTTTGGATATTAGGGCAGCGATTGCCATCCGACCAAGGTAGATGACCAAAACTCCAACAAATATGTCTCTTCTTTATCATTGAACTAGTCTAAAAGCTTAGATAATGTGTGCTACTCTACCTTCTGTTCACACTAGAAAATTGTTGAAAATTGTTAAAAGACGCAATTGGTAGCAGATATGAGGTTTGTATAAACTTTTTATAACTACCATACCTCAAATTACTAGCTTAATACGTATATAATATAGAATGGAATTGAGGGAAGGTATACAATACGTATTTCTTCCATTCCTGACTTTAATTCTCCTTCTTTGCTTTATTTTCTATTGCCACTTTCCACGTACCATTGGTTTTGCCACTAAAAATTCAATTGAACTGAGGACCTAAAAGGACATAAACTATAATGAAAATATTATTTGTGTGGAAACAAACGACGAAGTTTCGACCAAAGTAGCAGACTAATTCAGAATAATACCACAACAAGAACGTTTCTTATATTACATAAGTTACAGAATTCTATAATATAACGAATCGATACACAAAACGAAACATTATCCCGATTCTTTGTACTTGGTACAAGTCAATCAGTAATCAACATACAAATAATACGGTACAGCACTTCGTAATCCGCAGTCAAACGAGTCTCATTTCGCCCAACAGAGCGTTGGGGGCAAATGAGCTCGACCTTTTTAGGGCCGTCAAAAGGGTAAGTGCGAAATGAGCACTACATGCTAACATTGTTATAAAAAGGCTGGATGTGACAAATACAGGTGCAAATATAATAATGATAACGGGAAAAAACGCGATCATGGTATAGCATAGGAGTGACCACAGCTGGCATGACCTGGTCGAAACGTCAGACTAATCATGGGTATAATAATAATATTCCCGTTAACATTATTGTATATCATGGAACACGAGAGTTGAAAAGTTAGTACAGGTGTTCTGTAGCGGCGGTGGCGCGCGTGGCGCGCCTGCCCGTTTCCGGCGACGAGTTGGGGACTCTGTAGTCCCCACACCCGAGAAGAGGGCCAGATCGTGAGAGATGACCTTGGGTCGGCCGGGCTGTCAACCTCACCTTCGGCAACCAAAGCGACCCACAGGCGGCGTGCGTTTTAGTCGGTTCGAGTCCGACATAACCTCCTCCACAGGCTCCGGTGGGGAGGTATCCGTGGGGATTGTGCGCAAGTAAAAAAAAAAAAAAAAATAGGTGCTAATTCTATTATAGTAAGACCAATGATTTCGTGAAATAGGAACTACGGTTGTCACTGTTCGATGCATACCGTTTTATTTCAATTGAAAGATCACTTAGCGTAAATTGACATTATTGGAGGGAAAATTCTTTCCTTCTTCAATTCAGGGATTTTTTTTTTTATACAACTTAGGTGACAGACAAGCACACGGCCCACCTGATGGAAAGTGGTTACCGTGACCTATGAACGTGTGCAACACCAGTGTAGTCTCATACGTGCTGCCGACCCTGTAAATACAGAGATTTTGTGCCTCCAGTGCAGAACACAAAATCAGGATAAGCCTTTGCTCTTCCCACTGACAGCATAGAAACTCTCCAGTGAGCTCTGGCTACCCTACTCACTGCCGGAAACACAACACGAGGTTATTATAGCCGTGGTATTCTGTAAGGTGGAGGTACTTCCCCAGTCGGACTGCTCAATTCGGACGGGAATACCGTCGTGTCCTACCTTCGTTATATATAAATTACTAAACTAAAACGTCTCTAAAATGTTTTGAAACTTGTATTTAGTTTGAGATTGAATTCAGATTTTTAAAAGATCGCATTAAATGTAAATATTGATATCCGTGTGTAGACCTAAATAAAGACTATCTAGAGATATTTTAGTATTTTAAGGATAACAAACAATATCTATCAAATATGATTGCTTAGAACCTCAACACAAAATAATTCGTAAAGTTATATTACAATATACTAAAAATTCAATATAGTTCGGGTACTTTGACATAGCTTACACCATCTCTAGTCACCCCGCGACCATGGCTGCTGTAAGCAGCTGTAAGGTAGCCAAAACGTCGGGCTAAATTTAAATAATAATAATAATAATGCCACGTTAATCGCGATAGAATTCGTTCTTTTGTTCTTTTGTTTCAATGAACGTTAATACGAATAATTATCGAGTATTTTGAATATTTTCGTAATAATGACAGAACATGCACCATTATAAATGTAAACCATTATAAATGTGTCATAAATGTTCATAATAAAAAAATCTTAATAAATATCCTTGGACAATTTGTGTGTGACAGTGAGCTTTGTGGTTTTAATTCTTTGGAGAAGACAATTTTTTTGAAATCTGGTACAGTTTTGTAACAGCAGAATGGCACTGTTAATTGTATAATAAGTGGCTTAACGGTGGCGAGTATAAATACTGTACCTGTAGTCCTGAGCCCAGGTAATGTATATAAATGTGCATCTCTCTTGTCCTATATTCTGTAGGGTACGTTTGCCTGTATGCTTGTATAGATCGCCAAGGTTGGTCGCGTCTGTGGAACGTCTTCTCTAAGGCTCAACAGATTCCCAGACCACGTCCGCTAATATTTTCTAATATCGTGCGGTTTTAGTTGACTCGTGTCTGACAAATATTACTTCATCGGTAGAAAGGGGTAACTGCACGCAAAAAGAGGTGAAGAAATCACTTCCAGTTGGAGCTTTGGTTCATGAAGAAACAGTTTTATGTATTAGCACGAGCGCCCAACAGCATTGTGTAGCGAATGTTACAATCAAAGGCTGCGTAGGCAGTTACCCCGACAAGTTTGTCGTCCCGTTCGTCATCCTGCCTCCGATTTCATTTTGTTCGACCCACTCAGTATGCTATCGTGATTTATTAGATTATAGAGCGATATTTTGGGAATATTCGGGATGAATACTTTATTACATTGTAGGCAGTAAAAGGGCTGTTCGTTTGTCAACGTCTTTATAGGAGAAAATATGTTTTTATCTAACAATGAACTGTTCAATGTATACATTAAGCCTCCCAAATACATATGTATAGACTTTACTAGAAGTACTTAAAATATACGATGTATGTTTGTGCCTCTATCAAGGCCTTTGGTGGATACACCTGCTTATTCACGGACGAGGCCCTGTTGCAAGCTTTACCCTCAGAGTTGGGAGGATAGGGGGTCGTCGCTTCCATAAAAGCTGTATAAACCAAATTATAGGGGACTGAAAACATAGTATAATTAGAATGGAGTAGTTGCAAATTCAGCCTATAATACAATTTCAAAAGTAATGAACATTTTAATAATGAATCATTCAATAATCATTTATGAAGATACTAGCTGATGTCCGCAGTTCCGCCCGTATATACCACGTTTTATAATTGTAATCTCTTTGATTTATTATGTCACGTTACACGGGAACGTGGTTGAACCGTATGCTATGTCTGTTTCCAGGTTCTAAGCTACATCCCCACTAATTTTCAGCCAAATCGGTACAGCCGTTCTTGACTTATAACTTTTTTACTTATACTCTCTATAAAGAGTGTAACTAGCATGACTTTCTTTTATGTAGATAAACAGTCCGAAATAGACTATGAAAAGGTTCTTTCAAATTTCTTCTAACTCTTTCACAAGCAAAACAGATAAGAATTAATTCCAAACAAGATAACCCGGCATTAAATGTGACAGGTGTAAGGATTGGGTAAGCCACGGCTTTCAGAGAGGAAAATGAATGAACATAATATTTCGGGTAGATTGAATACAGAAATAGTACGTAAGTACCTACAAACCCTTTATGTTTTGTAAGGACACTTTTGTGAATGTGGAATTGGCTATGTTGTGTGGGTACATTTATAACTTACCGCGACAAAGAAACCTCTTGCCGTAGAAAATAACTGTTTTCTTTGAGATGGTTATAATATCTTTATTAAGAAATCTATACCATACAACCCATGACAAAATACCCGTTTGACGGCAATAGATTCATCCCTTGTTGGGATTTGTGCGTGGGACTGAAAATCATTTTTTTTTATCTAGCACACGCCAACTTGACTTCACCTCGCCTGATGGTAAGCTAAAGGCAAAGTCTCAGGAAAGAGGGTCACCATTACAGACACTAACAATGGCGGCACTCAGCTTGGCTGCCTCATCAGATGCTTTTTCAAACCCCGCTTAAAGGACCCGGAACTGTAGGAAGAAGGAAAAAAGACGGAAAAGGAAATGCGGATATTAATACACCTTTGCCTACCCCTTCAGGGATTTGTATGTAAATGTATGTATTTAAATAATTGTGTATCCATACTATACCTGTTAAGGATCAATATTTTACCTACTACCATAATTTTCAGTTTCACCAATTATTATTTTTTTATTGCTCGAATTCATTATTCAAAATTTTATGTATTAAATCTTACTCCATAATGATTTATTCATTGTAGATTTTTTTTTTATATATAGAACACGTCAATTAAACTTCGCCTTGCCTGATGGTAAGCTGAAGGCAAAGTCTCAGAAAAGAGGGTCACCATTACCTACACATACCGTGTGACAATGGTGACACTCAGCTTGACGGTCTCATCATATGCTTTTTCACGCCCCGCTTAAAGGACCCGGGACTGTAGGAAGAGGGAAACACGTGAGCTGGTAATGAATTCCAGGCCTTAATGGTGCGACAGAGGAAAAAGTCACCGACCCGCTTGTTTCTTGATCGGATGTTCTGCACCGTGTGCGGGTGACATCTAAGACCTGCACGTGTTGTCCTTTGTAGGAAAGGGGAGGGTGAGACTAATTGGAAGAGCTCATCAGAACACTCACCATAGTACAGACGGTAAAATACAGCCATGGACGCAATATCTCTACGCATCTGTAAAGGTTCTAGGGTGTTCGTGATCTCGGGATTCCCAATGATGCGGACCGCACGTCGCTGCAACCTGTCGAGAGCATCTAGTAAGTACTTTGAACTTTACTCTACTTTACTGAACCATCCCAGAGATGCGAGCAGTATTCCACACAGGAGCGAATTTGTGTCTTGTATAGAAGACACCGCTGCTCCGGCGTGAAAAATCGTCTCACTCTGTTCAGGATTCCGAGTTTTCGTGAAGCTGTTTTGATGATATTTTTGATATAATTTTTGTTATTCAGGTTGCAGCGAACATCCATACCTAGGATATTGAGATTGTCCTGCAGTGGCAGTGGCGTGCTCTGAAGAGTGGGGAGGGGAAGGAAAGAAGATACTTTTGCTGTGAACGCACATGCCTGCGTCTTCTTGGCATTGAACTCAACCAGGTTCTCAGAGCCCCATTGAGAAATGTGATTCAGGATACCGTCAGTAACAAGAAGCTGCCTTTTCTCTGCGATATCTGACTGCTTGGCCGCAGGATGTCCATGATAACTCTCATGTAAGGTGCTATCGTCTGCATAACAATGAACATTGCCAGTGGACAGCATGCCGTTGATATGCAGAAGAAAGAGAGTGGGTGATAAGACGGACCCCTGAGGCACGCCAGCATTTACCTGCAGAAACTCCGAAGCTCATCCGTCACAAAGGACGCGAATACGGCGCCCCTGCAGGAAGCTAGCAACCCAGTTGCACAGCCTAGGAGGCAGGTAGCTTGGAAAGAAGCGATTTGTGCCAGACTCTATCGAAAGCTTTGGCGATGTCAAGACTAATTGCCAGTGACTCGCCGTGCTTGTCCATAGCCTCACCCCAAAGATGGGTAACGTATGCTAGAAGATCACCCGTTGACCGTTTCGGCCTGAAGCCATATTGCCGGTCATTAATTAAGGAGTGATCCTCTAGGTGCCGCATGAGCTGTTTGTTAATTATGTGCTTGAACACTTTGCACAGCACTGAGGTGACGGCTATGGGTCGATAGTTGGCTGGCTCTGAGCGATCCCCCTTCTTGGGAATCGACTGAACATTCGTCTCTTTCCAAGCCAAAGGCACTGTACCCGAACTGTAGGACAGCCGATACAGGCGCGTAAGTATTGGAGACAACTCCGCTGCCCATTTTTGCAAGACCACCGCTGGAATACCATCCGGACCACTGGCTTTCCGGATATCGAGTGATTGCAGCACAGCACGGACATCGCGTTGCCTGATATGGATATCAGGCATTGCGTGGTCACTGTCAGGTAGTGTCGGTGGCTGCGTACCACAATCATCGATTCGGGAGTTGGCCGCAAAGAGATTAACCAGCAGATTTGCCTTCTCTTGCGGCTCATGGGCTAGGGATCCATCAAGGTTACGCAGCGGAGGCAGCGAAGGCTGGCAGAAGTTGGCTTGCACGGCTTTAGCCAGTCGCCAGTAGCCACGGCTGCCCGTGGGATGCATTACTAGCTCTTGACCAAGCCGCGCTATGCGCAGGGCATCCGCTCTGACGTATGCCCTTTTACAGACCTTTGTGGCTCTGTTGTACGCCGCCTTGAAGTGGCCCATATTGGGATGGCGTGTGGCGCGTGTCCCCACCCAAGCGCGGTACGCAGACTGTTTTTGTTCAACTGCTTCCGCGCACTCGCGCCCGGACCAAGGGCGCACCCCGCGGTCACCGGTGATATCAGTATATGAGATATAGTATTCCATACCCAGACTGATCTCACCGGTGACAGCAGTAGCACAAACCGATGGGTTCTTACCCTCACAGCAGCGCTCAACCAACTCAACAAAAAAAATAATGCTGTAAAATAATACCGACAAGATCACTCTAAAGGCTTTACGTGCTAAAACCTTCGTCCAACGACTTTTATCAGCATTGGCTGGTATCAGTTCGCAGCCGATTCCCCAAAAGCACATCGGTTTGTATGCATCCAACCTATAAGCACACTAATCTGAATATTGAGTTTCACAATCTGCGTACAGTTAAAACACCTTATCGGAAAATAGGGAGATTTTAACATTTTATGTGAACGTTCGAATAGATTCTCATTTGCAAGGTTTGGCATAAAGGTTTTCGGTGCCGGTTTTACTAAAGTGTTTATGGTAAGTAGCTTACGGGGAGCTTTAGCTTGTTGGTCAAAAAGAAAAATATCGTAAAAAGGCATTGGTTATATGGATAATACTAGGATAGATAAATACATTAATATTTGGGTCGGCCGGGGTGCGAGGGATATGCCTGTCAACCTCACCTTCGGCAACCAAAGCGACCCACAGGCGGCGTGCGTTTTAGTCGGTTCGAGTCCGACATAACCTCCTCCACGGGCTTCGGCGGGGAGGTGTCCGTGGGGATTTTGCGCACGTAAAAAAAAAATACATTAATATTTTACTACGGTAGACGACGCAAATAGAACTGAGAATCTCGAGTGTTGCCAGCAGCAACCGTGAACCACATGACGTGTCATCAAGCGCTGGTTTGCCATGTAGTAGTGATATAAAATAATTCGTAAATAAAAAAATAAAAATAATAACCTAAACTTTTACTATATACTTAAGTTAAGTTGCATGATTATTGCTTGTTTTAACAAAATATGTGACTCAGTGTGACAGAGGACGCTTATATGTGTGCGGCTTTAATGTAAAGCAGGCTGTGGATATTTGACAACCAGTTGCTTACTTACCTATCAATCACATACAGGTTTGCGACCCCAAAAGCAATTCATAATAATCTACTCGTTTTACTTTTTTAAACATCAATTTAATACGGTTGAATTATTGTTTTGTACACGTAGAGTTTCTTTCGATATAACTTCAAGTAGGATTTGCCTACAACTTAACTACTTTTGACATTACCTAAATCTCTCAACCTACCCGTTTCTTAAAGTCTTTATTGCACACAAACAGAACAAAAGCCATACACAAAAAATAAGTAAGATATGTACAAAGACGAATACTTAACTCAATATGAGTTCTCTCCCAGCAAACCTTTGAGTAGCAGAGAAGCAGTTATTATAAATAAATACCTTCTTGGTAAATAATACTTGACCGAAGTCTAGTCTGAATTTGAAGTATGTACAGTCAAAACTTTAGTAATAGAGCAAATAACAATAGTACTAATACGTATCAAATCGCTATACGAATACGTTAAAATTTGTATTTAATTAATATTACACATTATAATGTGTTAATTAATGAAATGTATTGTCAGCCTTTAATTGAAATTTTGTTCACGCAGATAACTATTATATAAGTCATTAGTATTTCAAACTGTAGTTTTAACAACTATTAAATTCAATATTCGATAATTTGCGAGTATGTAACTATTTAAACGTAAATTAAACAGGTATCGTTTGATTACATACCTATGAATGTACAATTATTTGAGTACGTGGTACATTTTAGCGAACTTTGAGTTAATTTTTTCTCTATTTTAGTATTGAACGATTGAATATGGTGAAATAAAGATTGAATGAAGCATAACCGAATCGTTCCGCTGCGTGGTTCCCGGCAGAGTCGAATTTGGGCCAACTCATCTCTTTTCATGCGGTGTCGTACAAGGCGACTAAGGCATAGGGCTGTTTAACATCAGACAAATATATACAGCCCCGATTCTGCCTATATGCATGGGTTGAGTCAACAATATTGCCCGAAAGACGGCAATAGACTCACCCCTATTACGTGGGACCAAATACAATGATTGGTAATTTCACCTTTGCCCAACCCTCCGAGATAAAAGCGTGATTATATGAATGTATGTTTTTTTTATATAGGACACGTCAATTAGACTTCGCCTTGCCTGATGGTAAACTGAAGGCGAAGTCCCAAAAAAGAGGGTCACCATTACTTACACATACCGTGTGACAATGGTGACACTCAGCTTGACGGCCTCATCATATGCTTTTTCACGCCCCGTTTAAAGGACCCGGGACTGTAGGAAGAAGGAAACACGTGAGCTGGTAATGAATTCCAGGCCTTAATGGTGCGACAGAGGAAAGAGTCTCCGAACCGCTTGGTTCTTGATTGGATGTTTTGACCCGTGTGCGGATGACATCTAAGACCTGCACGTGTTGTCCTTTGTAGGAAAGGGGAGGGTGGGACTAATTGTATGACGAATGTTTGGTTTACATCATAAAGATAAAGTCGATTGTGAATAAATCGAAGTGACAGTCTCTGCGGCGTGACGATAGTAAACGCGACCGCTACGCAAAAGGTGCGGGTTCAAATGTTTGTATGCTGCATGAATATGGATATTTGCATTGGACTATTGGTGTCGTTTAACCATCGGCCCCGATTGCCATACGAACATGAATGGTAGCCATTGCGGCCATTGATCCCAAAAAAGCAACAACTGGTCTAACTGTTTCCTTTTTTTTGTACCACTTAGTTGGCAGACATATATTAGTTGGCGGCCTAGGGACGTATGCAACTCCAGGGGTGTCACACTCGCGCTGCCGACCATGAAGAAACCTTCTGATGCCCCTCTTAAAGAACCCCATATTGTAGGCGCTTGGGAAAACCGCAGCATTTTAGAGGAGGAAGGACATGACGGTATCTCCCGTCCAAAATTGAGCAGTCCGCCTGGGTAAGTACCTCCGCCCTACAGAATACCCTGGTTATAAAAACCTTGTGTTGTGTTCCCGGCGGTGAGTAGGGTAGCCAGAGCTCACTGGAGAGGTTCTGTGCTGTCAGTAGGAAGACCAAAGGCTTAAATTGACCCCACTGACTGGTGGGGGCGTGAAATGTTGGCGCGGTGGTCAGTGAAACGGTTATCCGCTGGCCGCCCGCAGGCTGTACGGTTCCCGAACCTGGGGATTACTTAATCTCCGCCCCAGGAGGCTGAACCAGCAGCCTGTGTAAAGTTCCCGGTGCTGTAGCCATGCCGGATGAGGAGACCGGAGTGGATTTGGCTTCAGTATCTGGGAGGGGACCGGGGCCCTTCCGCCCATCGCGCCAGCCAGTCACGCAACCACAACTTGTTTGTGGGGGTAGGACGCCTTGCTTTGTCTTCTACACTGGAGGCACAGAATCTCTTTTTGCCTTCTCCGTTAAACCGTTAAACGTTACCACAGCGGCACCATCATTCACAGTGAATGTGGATTTCTGCAACATCAGGGGCCTTCACTCCAACCTAAACGCGGTCCATCTCCACTTAGAGACCGCGCAGCCTACCTTGCTTTTTCTGACGGAGACGCAAATATCATGCCCGGCCGATACAGCCTACCTAATGTACCCCGGGTACAAACTCGAGCATAGCTTTATGAGTCGCGCCGGGGTATGCTTGTACGTCCGGGATGATATTTGCTGCCGCCGTCTCCATGGTCTTGAGGATAGGGACCTGTCAACTTTATGGGTATGCATAGATCACGGTGGCCACACACGTATCTATGCGTGCCTTTTCAGGTCTCATAGCGGTGACCTGGGCACGGCTCAACTGTTTCAGCATCTGCAGCGGTCGGCGGACAGCGTAATTGAGCAGTACCCCACTGCGGAATTAGTATTCTTGGGGGACTTCAACGCCCACCACGTGGAGTGACTGGGGTCTCCTAGGACTGATTTTGCGGGAAGGGCTGCTCACGACTTCGCTCTAACTTATGGGCTCTCTCAACTGGTGCATTCTATCACTAGAACACCAGAAATTGAGACCCACAGAAGCTCTATACTGGACCTTCTGCTGACTACACGCCCGGATGAATACTCCATAAGGGTGGAAGCACCTCTCGGTAATTCGGACCACAGCCTCGTCCGGGCGCAAGTGACACTCGCGCGGCCTGAACCACCGCGGCCACCTCAGCATGTGTGGCACTACAAGTCGGCAGACTGGGACGGACTGCGAGAATTCTTCGCGTCGTACCCGTGGAGGCAGCTTTGCTTCTCTTCTGATGATCCAAGCTCCTGTGCAACAGCAGTCGCTGACGCGATTCTAGTGGGTATGGAATGTTACATCCCCAACCGCTGGGTCGCGACAGGAGCGAGCAAACGCCCGTGGTTTAATAGGCCTTGCAGGGAAGCTAGAGACCGCAAGCAATCTGCATACAAGGCTTGGACCACGGCTCTTGCCAATAAGGATCCGAACATCGCTGAAGTGAAGCGGAAGTTGAATGCTGCTTCAAGGTCCAGTAAAAAGGCAACGTCTAGAGCAAAGTTTGAGTTCATCGGCAGAATTGGCGAGCGGCTTGCGCGCTACCCATCTGGCAGTCGTGCATTTTGGTCGCTCGCTAAAGCTGCTGAGGAAAACTTCTGCCAGTCTTGCCTTCCGCCGCTGCAAAAATCCGACGGTAGTCTGGCCCATGGCGCTAAGGAGAAGGCCGATCTTTTGGGTAATCTCTTTGCGTCAAACTCGACTATGAACGACGGGAACGCCGAACCACCCATCATCCCCAGCTGTGGTGCTTCGATGACCGAAATTAAAATCACACAACGGGTGGTCCGGAGCGAGCTTAAGTCCCTAGATGTTCGGAAGTCGAATGGGCCGGACGGTATACCGGCGATGGTGCTTAAGCACTGTGCCCCCGAGCTGTGCCCTGTACTTACACGCCTTTTCGTACTCTCATACTCTGCGAGGCAGGTCCCGGCCTCGTGGAAGACTGCATTCGTGCACCCTGTACCTAAGAAAGGTGACAGGACAGATCCGACCAATTACAGGCCTATCGCTATAACCTCCCTTCTCTCGAAGGTTATGGAACGTGTTATTAATACACAACTCCTGAGGTACCTTGAAGGAAACGATCTACTGAGCGACCGACAGTACGGTTTTCGCCACCGTCGCTCTACCGGTGACCTTCTTGTGTATCTCACAAACCGGTGGGCGCAAGCCATCGAGAGTCGCGGTGAGGCACTAGCGGTCAGCCTCGATGTAGCGAACGCCTTCGATCGGGTCTGGCACAAAGGTCTTCTTACGAAGTTGCCATATTATGGACTCCCCGAGGGATTGTGCGAATGGATCTCCAGCTTTTTGTCCAACAGAAACATCCAAGCCGTCGTCGACGGCAGCTGCTCGGACCGCATGAATATAAACGCTGGTGTCCCACAAGGCTCCGTGTTGTCTCCGACGCTGTTTCTGCTGCATATCAATGACATGCTGTCTGATGGCTCCATTCATTGTTATGCGGACAACAGTACCGGGGACACGTGTTACACGGGCCGTGCAAATATCCCTCAGTCCGAGGTGGAGAAGAGTCGCGAACAACTTGTGTCTGAAATCGAGACTACTCTCTCTGGAGTGTCCGATTGGGGACGACTAAACCTAGTCCAATTCAACCCCACTAAGACACAAGTATGTGTATTCACCGCTAAGAAAACCCCATTCATTGTAGCGCCGCAATTCCTGGGCACACCGCTTACCATCTCCCCGAGTATCGGGATCCTTGGTGTCGATATCTCCAGTGACGTCCAATACCGAAGTCATCTGCAGGACAAGGTTAAGTTGGCATCAAGAAAGCTCGGAGTGCTCAACAGGGCGAAGCAGGATTTCACTGCGGGGCAGCAACTCCTTCTTTATAAAGCACAGGTCCGGCCTCACATGGAGTACTGCTGTCACCTTTTTGCTGGAGCACCTGCATACCAGCTTGAACCCTTCGACTCGTTGCAAAGACGGGCATTGAGGCTGGTTGACAATCCCATACTCACAGGTAGAGTGGAACCTCTTAGCCTTAGGAGGGATTTTGCCTCACTGTGTGTGTTCCACCGCCTATACAATGGTTTGTTCTCAGATGAATTGTTTGACATGATGCCCGTAGCTACATTCTATCATCGCACCTCTCGCCATAGGCAGGGAATTCATCCCCACACATTGCGACCTGAGACGGTGCGCATTGTGCGGTATGAAAGAGACGCATGCACACTCAAGCTGTGGAATGACCTCCCTGCTGCGGTTTTCCCAAGTGCCTACAATATGGGGTTCTTCAAGAGGGGCATCAGAAGGTTTCTTCATGGTCGGCAGCGCGAGTGTGACACCCCTGGTGTTGCATACGTCCATAGGCCACGGTAACCGCTTCCCATCAGGTGGGCCGTGTGCTTGTCTGCCAACTAAGTGGTATAAAAAAAAAAGCAGGGAGGTCATTCCACAGCTTGAGTGTGCGTGCGTCTCTTTCATACCGCACAATGCGCACCGCCTCAGGTCGCAATGTGTGAAAATGATGTAATGCTTCGATATCGCCAATAGGTTGTAGAGATCAGATGGCAGTCGCTTCACAGATTTTTTTTATAATATTTAGGTACAAGCACACGGCCCACCTGATGGAAAGTGGTTACCGTGGCCTATGGACGTGTGCAACACCAGGGGTGTCGCACTCCTGCTGCTGACCCTGTAAAAATAGAGAGTTTCTGTGCCGTTAATGTAGAAGACAAAGCAGGACAAGCTTTTGGTCTTCCCACTAACAGCACAAAAAATCTACAGTGAGCTCTGGCTACACTACTCGCTGCAAATATCGAAGTTCAGCCAAGCCCGCAGTTACACTGGGAAAAGCGGACCCCAGACTTCGGGTGCTACAGGGATTAACACGGTGATGAAAAATACGAATGAAAGTGTCGATTGCAGTGTAAAGTAGCCTAATTGAAGCTTCGTGTCGTGACGTCAGAAAAAATAAAATGTAGGAACAGTATGAATTAAAAAGAGTTCCTAAGTAAACTTATTTCAAAACTCCTGAAACAATGGCATGTAGAAGTTAGTAAACAAATTGTCTATGCAAACAAGTGATTAGGCCAGTAGGGTCGCTTTAATTAAATAGTTCTATCAACCATGTTGAGCCAAATAGTTCTTTGAAGCTATCTTCGTGTTTCATTAGATAGATGCTATTCGTGATAATAAAGTACACGGAGTACCTAAATGTAAAAGACATGTAGCGTTAAATTTCAAATGTAAACAATTTGAATGTTTTCACTCTTGATTAAAATTGAATTGTTCAACAGTTTGTAGGAAATGTTGTTTACATAATTGTCTGGTTGCTTATACAATGGAGACGGCGCCGCCTCTCTCATGCAGTGTGGCTCTGTAGGGGGCTGCTTGGGGGCTCTCCACGTGAAGCCTCTATAACAAAGGACACAGTGAAGAGCGGGCAAGAAGCGGGATGCTTCTCCAGGCTCAGGCTAGGAGTGACAGGTACAGCTACTGGTCGTCTCAGCAGAAGGAGGCCTGTGTTTATTAAATGTCAATAAAGCAATTCTAAATATACATTTTAGCGAAATACTAGAATATATAATTATGACATTATACTTTGCTGTTCTCAAATAATGTTTTATTTAATAGTTATTTCATTGATTAATAGTAGAATATAGCGATAAAACAAGAGAAAATATTTATGTAGCTCTTTTAATATTTATTTATCATATATACATACATATAATCACGCCTTTATCCTCGGAGGACAGTTAGGCAGAGACGAATTAATACCCACATTTCAACATTAATTGTATTCGGTTTCACGTAATAGTGGGTAAGCCTATTGCCGTATTCCGAGCACTATTGTTGACTCGAGCCATGCATCTGAGGCTGAGTCAGTACTGTATATATCTATCTGATGTTAAACAGCTCTATCCCTTAGTCGCCTTGTACGACACCGCATGTGATGAGATGGGGTGGTCCAAATTCTACTCTACCGGGAATTTATCTTTAATTACCTACTCAGTAAAATAATTTAATTCAATTACGTATAGAGATGCACTAATTATAGAAGTATTTATCGGGATAGATTTCACACTCGCAACCCATGGGAAAACATTTTCATAAACTTTCACATTTAAAATATTAGTAGGAAGGATGATAGGATAAAATTCAAACTATGCAACACTACAACTATTAAACTGTATGCAATGATAGACATAGACAGTAGAATGCTAGTTTATAAGATCCCTACGTACACCTTTCGCCTCCCTGAGATCCATCAATCTTGTCAAGCGTTGAAAGGCAATAGTATTATTTCTTTGCACACCCCGTTTTCCCAAGAACATAGCCTATTTGGCTCCTAACCGTTCTTGTTGCCAGCCAATCCGCATACATCATTCTCTATTCATATCATAAATTTCTTTAGTCAGTTTCATAAATTTGATGTAGCCATATCACCTAAGCTTATCTCGTTTTTTGCTTGAAGCCACTTGTACTCATACAAAAAGAGTTTTCAAAGTTGGTTGATGCTTTCAGAATTAGCGTGTGTGAACTGAATTTTGTACTTTTGGAAGTGGGTTGTCATGGCTGGTAACCCATCGTTTACACCACGAAACAAGCTGTAAAACAAGTTGTTAACTTCTTTATAAAAAACTCTTGAAGATTTGTAAAAGACTAATCAAATCACAATACTTGTTGTACACATGTATCTCAGATACTTTTTCGTTCACATAGTATGTATATAAAACACATTTGCGTTCACACTGTAGATTGTGACATATTGTAACTTGTCAAATAAATGTTTTATACGGTAGCTGTAAACGAGGGGTAAGGTGAGCTAGACGCTACTTTTTAAATTTAATACCCATACATTACGTTTTCTATTTAATTTTGTAATACGAACAAAAGCGCTGAAATTACACGTTGTAATGCAACTGATATAAAACTAACTAAATATAAGAAGATCAAAACGTTAGAGAAAAATAAGGTATCAATATTTTTAAATTACATTTTCTGAATTTTTCCCACAAAATTGTCCGTGAAATTGTTCGTTGGAGCATGAAGCAGGCTAAACGTAATATTATATGACATGGAACATGTACACAGCTTTAGTTTCGATTGCAAAATATGTTAGAAATGAAAAGAAATATTTAAGCTAAGGTTTTAATAAATATTTTAGGCATGAATGACAGGAACGTTGAATGGTAAAGGAAAAAATTAATGAAAAATATATATTATGAAAGGAAACGTCAAATTCTATGTTATCTAGTTTGAGGTAGAACATCACGCTTATAGACTAATGCCTATTATTTTGTAAGTCGTTCAAATGTCGGTACACTTTTATCTTATTTAGTTATGACTGAAAGATATTTGTAAAGAAATATTTAACGATGAAAAAATACGTTTGAAACGTTGAGTGCTAAAGTAAATGAAACGAAAATTTATGAAAAAAGAGCAGATATGTTGTCTAGATTTTCCCAGAATACTATACTTGTAAACTAATATTTTGTAAGCCCTTCAAGTGTCAACGCAATTTTATCTTATTTAACTCTGATTGAAAAATATGTTGAGGTTAAAGAATATTTTAGATCTAAAAAAAAACTTCAGAAATGAAGGAAAAAAATATTTTAAAGGGAAATTTCTATGTTGTTTAAATAGAGATAGAACAACAGGCTTGTAGACTTTTGTGGGTCATTCATCAACTCATTAGCATCGAAGTACCCGCGTCTCGTGATCTGCTGGGTACATATTATATAGTTCCACCAGCGACGGTGTTTTCTTTACATTACACATCGTGATTTACCAACAGTTGACATGGTAGGCATACGCGAGCCTATCGTTCAAAAAAAAATGCAAGTAGTAATGAATTTATACTACAAAAAAATTACGTTTAAAAAACCCACTTCAGAAACTTAAAACTATAAACTACTGAATTTACAGATTTACTGATCTGTTAGAAGCCAGTGCCTAGCTCGAGAGAGGAGAGAGGAATATTTCAATTGATTGCATCATAATAGTTCAAGCATGGATAAGTAAATCAGTAAATTCAGTAATTTTTCTCTTAGCATAATTTTCGATTTAATGCTCTCAATATCTTTAACGAGACATCATTAAGAAATTCGGATATCTGCTACCATAGTTAAAGACTTGGTAATTCTAGAACGCCCTTGACCATCGTAATGTCGCTTACCGTGTCCCAGCAACCATTTCCCATTTCATCCATCATAGAGAGGAAGTCGGTTAAAAATATACATGTCAAAACACATATAAATGTTTATAAAATTATGTTACATTTGTATAGGTCCAAATGGCAACTATTTTGCATCGAACTAAAAAAGAATCACGTAAATCGGATCATAAATCTCACAAAAAAATACTCCTCCTTTTTTAAAGTCGGTTATAAATAGAGCATGATGAAAAGGGAAAAGTAAGGGAGGTAAGTAAACGTCCACTATTTTCACAATTTGTACGAAGTGTAGCATTCTGTTCGACACTTAAAATTAAAATTATGTGAGAGGGTGGTATTTTCTCGAACAACACGGATTGTTTGTGCAGGGCAAAGTACCTTTAGATATATTATTGTACTATAAGTTAAAATTTACTCTAAAACAAATATCGGTAATCGGTAATTTAAATTAGTATAAATTAAAACGACTTTTTGTAATCCTGTAACATTTATGAATATGTGTTTACATCAAACTTTTTCTTAAATATAATAATTGCAGAAAATAAAACTTAAGCCTAATATTACGAAACAAAATCCTTCTCAAAGGAATAAACAAACTGGGTTAAGACGAGATTTGCAAATCTCGAATAAGAAGCCATTCGGATCCGTTGTAATGCGAGCGGTGGGCACGGATATTTATCTTTTGTTTCATGACGTATTTTCTAGAGGTATTTGATTCCTTTGGGAAACTAGTTCTTCGTAAGCACTCACAATGAGAAGCTCATTTTCTTATAGACCTAAAAGATAGATTTGTTCTAAGTTGGGTTGTTCGAAGATGTAAATAAAGTTGTTGTTAAGTGACATGTTAGAAGATGCAAGCAACGATTTTTCTTTTCTCGTAAATTTGTAATTGAATTGAATGATGACTACTTATAATATAAATAAGCTCTAATCTTATCTAATCTTAAGTATTTTATTGAACTAGAGAAAACAATTTTTTAATTTGAATATCCTTGACATGCAAATTTAGACATTTTTTTTATATATATATTTTTTTTATTATTATTGTAATTTTTTATTTAATGAATTTCTGTTTGATTTTTATTATTTTATTGTACTAAGTTTATTTTAAACTACGAAATGTTTATGAAATAAAACTAAACTAAACTAAACTAATGTGCAGTTTGCGTTTGATGGTTTCTCGAAGCAGTAAATTATCGGAATAAGAAAGAAATTTGTTAACAGTGGCTGAAGCCATGGCTGCTGAAAAAAAACTGAAACGTCGAATAAAGTTTAAACAAAAAATATCGTTAAACACGTATTTTATGTTCATAAAATAAATTATTTACAAGATAATATCTATAAATTCAACTCTGTTTTATCAAGTTCAAAGGCTATTCGAGACGATTTTACCAAAAATTTGCATTAGTTATTGATTCTTTAATAAATTATGTAAAATATTTTGTTTCTGGCAACATTATTTTAAACACAATAGGTATATTTTTAATTTTAATAATACCAAAAATGCAGTAGTTAGCCAACAACACAAGTATCTGGCTCCAAATAGAACAGGGTGAGCAGTGGCTTATTCACAAATCCTGCTGACTGCATGGTGTGCTCTCATGTTGGCAAACGATATTGAAACAATCAAAGTTTATTATTGTTTATTTATTCATTCTTTACTGGACATATTTTCAGAGAAATATTCTACTATAAAAATGGTGATGTGGTATTAGTAAAATAGGGTTTTGATGTAATTAAACTGGAACTAGGGTAAAAAGAATCACTCCGTACGTAAGCCATGAAAAGTACATCTGAAGCATCGGGCCAACAGAAAATACACAGTAGTAGTTAGGAACCATGCCTTTCTCAATGTGCGCCATTCGAAGTCTCGTCATCTTCGTTCCCAGTTATCGAACGAAAGTTCAGTTGCAAATTATATGGTTGGAATCTGACAATACGAAAATAGAAAAAATATTCTGAACAATCAACAATAGGATTGGATGTGAATTTTTGAATCGACTTCCCAAAATATCGACTTCTCATTTTATTGCCATTGCATACGTACACAGTGGTACTGCAAACATCGTTAGTTCTAATAACAACCGAGAGAGCGAGCTCCGCAATGCACCACGATGGATTATCAGGCTCGACTTTTTTCAATTAACAAGCCAAATGAGGCTCGCTAAGAATTATATTACAAATAGTAAAAATATTACATACATACATACATATAATCACGCCTTTATCCCCAGAGGGTTAGGCAGAGGTGAATTAACACCCACATTTCACCAATCATTGAATTCGGTTCCACGTAATAGGGGGTGAGCCTATTGCCGTCTTCCGGGCACTATTGTAGACTCAAGACATGCATCTGAGGCTGTGTCTGGGCTATCCCGTAATCGCCTTGTACGACACCGCATGGGAAGACATGGGGTGGTCTAAATTCTACTCTGCCGGGAACTACGCGGCAAAATACATAGGCTGCTACTTATGTATGCGGAATCTGGGATTCCAATAATTTTAAACGCAATGTCTGACCTCCATGCACATATTCGTTCTTTTTTTAAATACTGGCCGCAATTTTTTTTTTTCTTATATACGTTAGTGTTTTGTTTTTGTTCGGTTTAAAATGTCATATCGCT
The DNA here is from genome assembly GCA_963662185.1 of Eilema griseolum. Lineage (NCBI taxonomy): Eukaryota > Metazoa > Arthropoda > Insecta > Lepidoptera > Erebidae > Eilema > Eilema griseolum. The sequence goes on from OY759243.1 coordinate 8,273,885, forward strand.
GAAAAAATGGAACTCACTCGTGAAAATATGCCAGCAATGCCAGCTGTCATACATCTCAGGAAACAACTACATTTTTGGATGGTCAAAAAATAGAATTAATGGGTCATCCACCGTACAGCCCTGATTTGGCTCCCAATGATTTCTATTTATTCCCAAATGTAAAGAATAAATTACGTGGTCAACGATTTTCGACCCGTGAAGATGCCGTAGACGCGTTCAAACAGCACGTTTTGGAGATACCTCAATCAGAGTGGAAAAAGTGTTTTAAAAATTGGTTTTATCGAATGCAAAAGTGCATCGATCATAGTGGAGAATACTTTGAAAAACAATAAAAGCATATTGAGCCATATACATTTGTTTATTTTTTCTATTCCGCATACATAAGTAGCAGCCCTCATATTATATCAACTTTAATATTAATTTAACATTTATTATAGTACTATTACAATTGTACAATAGTAAAATTATTTATAACTAACTGAGTTCCAAAATAGAAGAGATTCTCATTGCGATAGGTAGTTTTTCTAATTATTTTATTAACGAGTATGTATGTACACCGATTACTCTGAGATTTATTATCCGATTTATGTGATTCTTTTTTAGTTTTTTTCAAAATAGTTTACATTTGAACATATAAAACTACTACTTATGTACTTTTAATTTTATAAACATTTATGTGTTTTTACATGTATATTTTTAACCAACTTCTTCTCTATGTTTTTCGATATTTCCAACGTTTATCAACCGATTTATAAATTCTTTTTGCATTGGGTTCGTTATAACTAACAGGTAGTTCGATAAAAATTTCATTGGTACTGGACCTTGGACTTCGGAGATACACTAGAGAACTCCTCGAAATCAAATATGAAATGCGAAATGATTTCTTTTTAGCTAGTTTCAAGACGATCTTGTTACATGGTAGGCGACATTGCGATGATCAAGGGCGTATTAGTATTGCCAAGTCTTAAACTATGGAGGCAGATAACAAAATATCTTAGTGATGTATATCATGATTGTCTCATTTAAGTTAATGAGAGCATTAACTCGAAAATTCTAGTTGGCATGGTGAACTGGATTAGGCTCACTAAAAGAATAATAAATTTAATAAAATCTAAAGGCAACCTATTTTTGGACCTATGTCTGAAAATAAAATGATATATTATACACTAAAAAGTAAATAACTACGTTTAAAAAAAACTACTTTAAAATCAAAAAAACTAGAAACTATAAAATAGTAAAAAAAGTTATTGAATGTCCAGATTAACTGATTTGTTAAAAGTCGGTGACTTAGTCTGTTAGATTTTAAAGACGATTTTTTTTACACGAAGTTGTTTTTATTAATCGTTTTGAGTCGTAATTAATAGCGTCGTAGAAGGCGACTAAGGGATAGGGCTGTTTTCCATCCAAAATTAAACTTACAACCCTTGACTAAGAACCTACTTGACAGCAAGAGGCTCGCACTCTATTATTATCATTCCACCTCTGACTATTTACAGGCGTTAGTATATCTATATAGTTTTGAATTTATTTCCCTAAATCAGTACACTTAGCACCAAAGTTAAAATAAGACATTGAATTTACAAAAGCCTACCGAATTAATTTAAATGTGTTAATATCTGACTATTGTTTAAATAAACAATGGTGGTAAGCCACTTTAGGACTTCACGAAGTGTTTGGCTAGACAATAGGAGTACCAACCAGTGCCGACTAGTTTCAATTTGTTATTTCTTTCCTTTTTATATCCTTTTGTTTCTTCCCGAGGTATTGCAGATAATGAAGTATCTTACACTGCTAATTGTAATATTGTGTAAATGTTGTAATTCCCACGTAATACGTTCGCTGTATATTGTAACCTTATCTATAAAAAAAATTGAAACATATTTATGCTCTTATAACATTATTTTTTAATTTCAGTGATTTGATTTCAATTGTAAATAAATTCCAGGGTCCGCTCTTCTATAGCACCATTATTATTATACTTTCTTTTATGAGGGTAACTGCCTCATCTCCGACCCCTAACCTCGCGAGGAAAGTCTGAACCAGAACCTCTTTAATGTATGAAAAGATAGATTAGCTATAAGAGAGTGAGAGAGGATTATCACAAAAATGTGTTTCAGAATTAATCTCAAAAGTTTCGTGTAGCTCCTTCTAAAAACTGAATAGCAATAGAGGCAGTAATTTCTGTGTTACAAAATGCTAAAGTGTGCTCTGATGTGCCTGACACATATTGCTATAAGATTTTTGAAAGGGTTGCAGCTATAATGACAGGCATGGTTAAAGATTTCTGAATTTCAAAAATACTATCTCAGTCCGAGATAATAATCCTCTCACTAGAGGAATATCAAGAAATTACTGACCTTTTATATCCTATAGCTTTTCGGGAATGACTTTCCTATGTAATTAATGCACTACTTGAGTGAGAACCTTCACCGCCCTTCACAAAACCTTCCCCAAATTCGATTACTCTTAATTCGCCTACAAATCAAGTATTTATTCAGTTTTTTATCATTCTACCGAGTAAGGGGCAACTGATCCCTATCTACAGGGCCCTGGCATCCCACTCACCAGTAGAATTACAACAAACTTAAACCAATAGATCCTCAGTAGAACAGACAACATTAGCAACGTTGTTACCTAATATTAAGAATATATCCACTCCTACAGAATTAATAAATGAACCTATAAATCTCTACTATTAAAGTCGTTCACAAGAAGTTCCACAGTTTATCTGCAATCGAATCCGATCATGTTACCACCGCGACGAACTACTAAAAAAGATATTTATTAGTAGTTCGTTTTATTAGTAGTTCGTTCATTTTAGACTTATAGAATTTTAAATTTATGACATTACGTATAATTGTATTACAATATAAAACCTTGACTATATTAGTTAAAATACTTCACTTTCGCTTATCCCTACCTCCACTAATCCATCTACTTTACGATAATGAGAGAAAATCCTGTGTAAATTTATTTCAGAATCTACCTTCGCCTGCCGTTAGTGTAAACATTTTCTTCCGTATCTACCGATAATAAAGACGATATTTTTTCTACACACAAATTCAAGCTGTTAACGAGAACAGTGCAAATGTAGTCTAATTAATTATAGCCAGATGTTTCTCCTTGAAAGTTTTCAACTGCCTCGGGCCCTTACCATTTGGGTTTCAGATAATTGACTGTGTTACTTGTGTTATTCGACTGTTTTGTTGTATGAAGTCATGACATAACAAATTACTTCTGTCTGACATGATTTGTGTCTGCTTTTTAAAAGCATTTTACGCGCATGTTGGAGCATGAGATTTAGACTGGGGATTTCCGCGTAATTTCATTTTATTATGTATTCATTTAATTCTATTCACGCCTTTATGGCATAACTGTAGTGAACATGACTGTTGCACAGGGAGCGCGGTTTCGATTCCCGCTCAGTGCAAATATTTGTATGCATGTATTTATTTATTTTGGTCTGGATATTTCCGATGGAGAGCAAGTTAAGGCGTCAGTCCCGGTTGCCATTCGAGCATCTATGGCAGCTGTTACGGGTAGTTGCCCTCAAAAGTCCAACTAGTCTGACTTCGTTCAGAACTTCGATGTCGCCAATTGGCTTTTGAAAATCTGATGCCAGTCGCTTCACGGCGAATATCGAAGTTCAGTCGCATCACAGTTAGACTGAAAAGCCGACTCCAAGTGAATAGGCAAAAAGGCTCAATGTATGATTTTTTCACATAGGACACGTCAATTAAACTTCGCGTCGCCTGATGGTAAGCTAAAGGTAAAGTCTCAGAAAAGAGGGTCACCATTACTTACATAATATATACCATGTTAAAATGGTGACACTCAACTTGACGGGCTCATCATATGATTTTTCACGCCCCACTTAAAGGACTCGGGAGTGTAGGAAGAAAAAAACACGTGAGCTAGTAATTAATTCCAGGCCTTAATGGTGCGACAAAAGAAGGAGTCTCCGAACCAGTTGGTTTTTGATCGGATATTCTGCACCAATAATAATGGTATCTACTAAAATGTCAAACTGGAAGACGATTTGTCTGATAGGTAGTATGCGAATACCATAGTCTATTATGAAATCCTACACCACCAGAGATCTCGTAATGCACATACATTTCGTAGCTATTAACCAAATAGCTACAAAATGCATGTGCGTACTAAAAATTTAAATCAACTCCGTGATGAGAAAACTGGAAACAACATTCTCTTAAAAAGTAAAAACATTTTGTGTTCCAAGTAATATTAAACATAAAATAAAACAAATTTCGGTGTTGGTAGTAAATTCAGCGCAGCCGTGCAATCCCTGCATTACGTATAGATACGGGCAAAATTTCTCTCTCTCTCGTACAAATGGCACTATGCCTTTTATTGTATTATTCTCAGTTCCTTTGTAATGAATAAGTGGTTTTAAATAGACCGTGCTATCGTGAGTTATGTGTTTGCTAGATATTGGAATGGCCAGAGGGATTTAAATAACTAGTTGCAATTTTATTATAACTTATTTCAATTAAGTTAGTCTTTTTTTCTTCTTCTCTTCTTTTTCCATTAGGAACGCTATACATGTATATTATTCGAACGTGTTTTTTTTTTATATAGGACACGTCAATTGGACTTCGCCTTGCCTGATGGTAAGCTGAAGGCAAAGTCCCAGAAAAGAGGGTCACCATTACTTACACATACCGTGTGACAATGGTGACACTCAGCTTGACGGCCTCATCATATGCTTTTTCACGTCCCGCTTAAAGGACCCGGGACTGTAGGAAGAAGGAAACACGTGAGCTGGTAATGAATTCCAGGCCTTAATGGTGCGACAGAGGAAAGAGTCACCGAACCGCTTGGTTCTTGATCGGATGTTCTGCACCGTGTGCGGGTGACATCTAAGACCTGCACGTGTTGTCCTGTGTAGAAAGGGGGAGGGTGGGACTAATTGGAAGAGCTCATCAGAACACTCACCATGGTACAGACGATAAAATACAGCCATGGACGCAACATCTTTACGCATCTGTAAAGGTTCTAGGGTGTTCGTGATCTCGGGATTCCCAATGATGCGGACCGCACGTCGCTGCAACCTGTCGAGAGTATCTAGTAAGTACTATGCTGAACCATCCCAGAGATGCGAGCAGTATTCCACACAGGAGCGAATTTGTGTCTTGTATAGAAGACACCGCTGCTCCGGTGAGTAACTAATATGTTTTTATCAAAATAATCTCATCACGAAATTAGCAACATCGTTTACAGCCTTAAGAAAGTTATTTCAAAAGATAAACGTAAATGATTATGAGGTAATAAAGCTCTTTTTATGCCTCAGTTATTACATTACACCTCGTTAGTATTTTTTACACGAATTCTAAAACATTAATAATCTCGTAAATTAAGATGTAATTTATTAAAGTCGTTGAAATGGATAAAATAAATAGCGTTTTCATTTGAACTTGACTGACATTTGCCTAACTCAAATTATGCTTGGAATACACACTTAATGTTTGTTGTTTAATATTTTATTTATTAATAATTGAACTGGCAGGCTTCAAGTGTTTAACTTGATCTAGCTCTAAGACCCTTTTGTGAAGTCTGGTGCAGAGGATTAATACTAAAAGATTTTCTTAATAAGCTCTTTCAAAATTATTTTCTTATTTCGCAGTTCTAAATAAAATAATGCTATGATAAAAAATGATTTAATTTAAGATTTTTAAAAGCTTTACATTTAGTTAAACGCCTTTTAGTATTTATAGCCGATAGTATTTAATTGAATAAAGGCGAACGGGGCAGATTCAGAAAAAATATTTATAAGTCAACTGTGGTAAAAGCCTACAACTGTGGTAAAAGCATATTACATTTCACCTTTACGACCGTGAGGTCCCATGTTTGACTCTGACCAATACACCTAACAAAAATATGAATAACTAGCTGTTGCCCGCAGCTCCACACGCGCGGAATTTTGATCCTGTCAACTTTTTAAATGCACAAAGTATCTAACGTATTTAATTGTAGAATAAGGAATAATAGATGCATTGTAAAAACATTTTTTTGAAACCGATACATTAGTTTTTGATTTTTCTCAACACATACGAAAATACAAAAATATAAATCTTTTGTCTTTATAAAATTAATATAGTGTGGATATAGAAGTATTAACAAATAATTCTTATCTAACAAAACTCAATTGTGTTGTGACACTTATTATTAAACTACATTAATATATAGCCAACTAGTATCTATATCATCTCATAGTATAACATTCACCAGGTATGTACTATATTTTTCATTCATTCCGAGTAGGTAACCGATATTTCAGCATTGCTACATGCGCTGTGATCACAACCACCTTCGAGATAGTTGTTAATGTGTAGACCATGAGACAACGCGGTCTCGCAGCGAGTCGATGTGTAATCTGAATGAATTCACAAGGGCACCTTATTCTTATTTATCGGAAAAGACCCCACTTCCATACTGTACCGTTTATTTTTAAGTTTAGCAGTAATGTTGATGCAGAGTCAGCTGTGGTTACTGACTCAGAATGTGACGGGCTAAACCTTTGTTAGGACGCCTTTTCTAGTTCCCTCCCTAATTTGAGAGAAGCAGGGCCCCTCTAAACAGAGCTGCTTCGTCACCCAAGGAACTGCTGAATCACACCGTTAACTCATTGCAGTGCAAAGCGACCATCTACCTTGAGCCGCTCACGTGCAGGCAGCAGACAAAGCTCATTTGGCATCACAACCAGACCTCTGCCTATTGCCATGAGACTACACCAAGCCGGAATCCGTTTGTCAGAGGCCAAGACAATTGCGCAGGATATATTATAGTGCACGAACGTTAAAGGAGAAACGACAATGTCTGCGCATACGCAGGTGCACTCTTGTCTCCAATGGAACGTGGGACCGCTACAATTGCTAAGAGGCAGGAACGTCCTTACGCTATTGGTATGTGGTAAGTTGGAAGAGGGGACTTTTACTCCAATGCGGAGTGTTTCAGTAACTATAACAGCCCCTTTAGTGATTCCTTGCACTAGGCAGTTATCGAGTAACAAATTGAATCACCCACCCACCAATGTATGTGTTAAAGTGACAAGGGGTTAGTGCTTTCCCACATTCCGTTAGTCGCCTTTTACGACACCCACGGGAAGACATGGGGAGATGCTATTCTACTAACACACTGCAAATCGGAAAGTAGTGAGGTTATTGTAAAGGGATTATTATTATTATTATTGGGTTACGGCACTATCGCATCAGGTTTCCGTGAAAAGGTAGTGTCAGTGTGTGTGTAATTAATTAAATAAATAAATAAAGTTTAAAACAAATGAAAAACATGGTTCATATTCCTACCGATGAGTGTTTATGTAATCTCAAATCGTACATGTGTAAAAATAACCATGTTTTTATTCCAACGGTTAGTATACAATTTATTGACTTGCGACTTAGACGGAGTATTAAAACCTCACTACTACTAAAAGCATCAATAATATTAAAATCTTCAACCAACTGGGACTTTCTCGATAAAAATACATCATTTTTATCCCCATAATATAAACGCAGCTTTAGCTTTGCTCAATCTGAATTTGAGTGACATTTAATGATTGAAGAAAATTGTACTTATTTGAATGTTGTATTTGTTACATTGGATATACACTGTGTATAGCATTTTAATGGAGTGGAGATTTCACGGTGTCTGCCCCTTGGGGGTTGACAGAGATAAATGGAACCCGCCTTTTCGTGTTTTAGGGTTCTTCAGGAAGAACGTTAAAACGCGTTTACGAGTTTGGACTTTGTGTAGCGAGAAACTCGCTTCGCTATTGTTCCCATGATAAATTTAAATGCCCCAACAATTGCTACTTATTAACTTTTTAAGAAAATTGCGACGGAGCCGAAAAGAAAGTGGCCTTACATCAATGAAAATTCGGGTAGATGTACAATTTTATTCTTACAATTCAGTTTATTGAGGACTGTAAAATCCTTGTTTTGTTACCAGACTATTTATAAGGAAAATAAATTGTATAAATTGATTTAGCTATATTTTTTGATTAAACATAAGGGACGTCATAAACGTTTCTGGATTATGGTAGCCACATTATCATCTGGTGAATCATAATGCTTGTTTGCCACTTTAAAAGTAAAAACTTTAAAAGAGTAACTGTGGGCTTTTATTGCTAATTTACTTTTACAGTGGGAAGACTAAAAGCTTGTGCTACTTTGTCTTTTCCGCTGACGGCACAGAAACTCTCTATGCTTACAGGATTGGCAGCGCGAGTGTGAGTCCTTTAGTTTTGCACACGTCCATAGGCCACTGTAACCACTTTCCATCAGGTGGGCCGTGTGCTTGTCTGCCACCTAAGTGAGAGTAGAGCGTTTAATTGCTAAGTTAAAGGTCATAGTTTCGATTCCTGCTGAATGCAAATATTTGTATGAATATGTTTGCAATGGTTTGCATGTTTTGCATTGCGAATTATCATCATCATCATTACTTATTTTTGATGCTTACTTCGAATTTTTTGACCTATTAGTCGTAGAATAAAAACAGTAAAGATCACAAAACAGTAGGGCAACTAAAATACACCGCAAAATAACAGGATAAGATCATTAGACATGTCACCGAAAAGCCTATTACACACATATAGGTCCCCAGCTTATTGCCACATAACATCTGGCCTGGTTCATCAATCAATGTCCTGGTGCTTTGTGGACCAATACCCACTTAAGCGAACCTCACCTGCCCTAATAAATGAGACGAAAGCATTCCTTTCACTATGGAACGGCAGAGGATTATATGTGAGAAGGGTGACCACGATAATAAAATATTAGTGAAATATGTTTTGTTTCTCGAACTCAGCTATACTCAATATTTTATTACCACCTACTGCTCATATATTATGGAGTATATTATGAATCTATATCTAAGTTAGAATCTATATCTATAAATAAGTTATCACTTTTTCAAATCGATTGAGCATTTGAAATCCGAGTAAAAAAACGGTTTTTGAATATTTTCCTAACTTCGTGTTTTGTGAATTTTTAATACCACCTGCAATATAGTCCACTAGATGATAAGCTGATGATTATGATTAGTATTACTAAAGATATGATTAGTGTGTATGATATGATTAGTATTACTAAAGATGCCTTCACTCACGGTTTACCTAAACTATCTTCAGTGAAACTCACATCAGTTACCTTCTTCGTATTCTGCTATTGATTTAGCAGAATACGAAGAAGGTAACTGATGTAATTTGCGAGCTGAAACCATTTGCCATGTCAATTTGGTTCCAAATTCGATTTATACAATATGTCCACGAACCATACTCTCAAAATATTATATTCAAAAACTCATGGCCACCATTGCGGTGACGCATTTTTCATTGGTGCGAAATAATTAAAATTGAATATTTTCCAGCAGCTTAAACACCTGTAATGTTCGTTCGGACTTTGGGCCCTTGTGATGCTCGTTACAATTTCAACAATGCTCGGATTACATACTTCATTTTATTATGCATGTTACACCATGCAAAAAATGTTGATTGATTTCCTGAATATTAATTTTTGCTATTATTATTTAAATGATCGTATTTTTTTACTGAATGCCTCCTATAAAATACCACAGGCGCGTATAAAATGGGTCTGTAGTTTCGTATTAAAATGATGATTTAATGCACAAGTGCACAGTGAAATCAGTTGACTGTATTGATTTTAATAATCAATGATTCGACGCATAAAATCGTTATGCAATAATTTCTTTACAAGCAAAGATCTAAGTTAGCCAACACATTTAGTAACTTTAATGAGTTTGGTTTCTATTCGGCTTTTGTAGCAGTGAAAACATTCATTAGCTAAGGAACTATTGAACATATCAATTCAATTACATGATTACCTGTGTTGAAATTAATGCTAGTCCTATTTGTGTGGATTGGAAGGTGACCCATTCGTGGGATAAGCTCTAGCTTTATAGCCTAAACATTAGCACAGAAATTACAAGGGACTCACCCTCTATACCCATTAGCACTCGATGCTGGCAGCTAAAATACCGCTGTTGAACACTAACCTGATGAAAACTGTTATTTGAATGAATAATAATAATAATAATATTAATAAATAATAAATATTCCACGACATTCTACACAACGTTATCTAGACCCATGGTAAGCATAGCTTAACTAGCTTGTGTTATGGGATCTAGAATACGGATAAACATACTTAGATACTTTTTTTTTTGTAAATACATACATATTATACATAGAAACACCCAGACCAATGCAAATATACATATTCATGCATACAAATATTTGCACTGAGCGGGAATCGAACCCGCGCCCCCTACAATAGCAGTTGAATGTCGAATAGAAGTATATGTATAGAAAAATTTGTATGGTTTCGGGCGAAGGTTCTATGGTTTAGTGGGCAGAGCGTTCGTCCTATAAGGGAAAAATCGTGGGTTCGAATCCCGCCTGAAGCGATTAAATTTTTTCTATATCTTAAATGAACTGTTATTTAACTGAAACCTAAAACTTAAATAAATATAGAATTTTATTGCAGCGTAATCTATCTATCTAGGAAATACATACGGTACGGTAGATGGTGATATAAATGCATGACTCGGGTCAACATTAGTGCCCGAAAGACGGCATTAGGCTCACCCCCTATTACGTGGGATCGATTTCAATGATTGATGTAATGTAGGTGTTAATTCACCTAATGTTCCGGGGCTAAATACGTGATAATATATATATCAATATATATTATAAGATATATGTATCAATCAATTAGCCCACCGCAGTCCACTGCTGGGCATATGCTTCTCCCAAAGTGCGCCATTTTATCCGATCCTCTGCCTTCCGCATCCGGTCTGACCCAGCCACATTTTTAGGTCGTCCGTCCTTCTGGCTAGGCGGCGTCCTACCTTCCGTTTAACTTCTCGCGGTCTCTACTATAGAACTCGTTTGCTCTAACAGCCATTGGTCCTTCGACAAACGTGGCCAACCTACTTTAGCTTATATGTATGTATGTAATGTATTGGCCAAATTACTAATTAACGTTAATAAGGTATAATTAGAACCAAATATATTTTTGGATATTTATATAAACCTAGATAAATATAATAGTTAATACATAGGAATGAAAAAACAGATTATATAAGTGAGTATATAACATAACATAAACTCACGCCTATATCCCCGAAGGGGTAGGCAGAGGTAGAGCACCCACATTTCGCCAGTTTATGTTTAGGTCCCAATGTAATAGCTGGCGAGCCTATTGCCATTAACCGGCCACTTATAAACCTGCGATAAATACACACATAACGTCTAAAAGCGTCGAAAAGTCATTGGTGTGTGCCATGGTAAAACCTGGGAACGAACCCGAGACCTCGTCTCAACAGTCCATTATCCATACCACTAGGCCTATACCACTATATATGAAGTCATGTCAAAAATGATCACAACGTTTAAAAATACACACCGGTAAGATCCTATATCTTCACAGAATGTGTATTTTTCAGCTACACAGTACAGTTTCAAGTGATAATGTCCGCAGCGCCATTTTAGCTAGGTGACATGTTACTAACTGCCGTCGTCAGTCAAAGCCGTCCGGTCTTAATGATCTGTCCACACAGGATGGATGTCGATAGCTCTATTATTTTTGCTGCCGTTTTCTTATTACTATGACCGTTCACATGTGCTCATTAATTGCTTTTGGCATTGATTTACGTGTAAAGTAAAAGCCCAGACTCAGCCTCAAATGCATGGTTAAAGTCAACAATAGTGCCCGGAAGACGGCAATGGACTCATTCAGGGTCCAAATTCAATGATCGGGGAAATGTGGGTGCTAATTCATCTCTGTCTAAACCTTCGGGGATAAAGCGTGATTATACAGGGTGTATTTTTGAAACGGGGCAGTAAGGGCAAGTACCTTAACCGTTGCAGTTACAGCAAAACGTTCTTAAAAGACCTTCCCTAACTTTTTGGGACATTTTGAACTGCATTCACAGATTTTGTAAAAACTTACAGTTAGCAAAAAGAATGCAAAAGGTTCAAATTTTTTTTTATGCCTATCGATTCTATTTCATGTGGGGATCAAAAAACTCTATGGGACCATTTTAGCTTTCAGTACTAGAAAAGACAGAAATCGCCAAAAACGTTTCCCATACATTTCGTACGGAAATATGATAAATCAACTCGAAACTCATAGGTCAGGTAAAATCTTGAACTTTTTTAAATAAAAAAAATCATTTAAACATTTAAGAAATTGGTTTATGAAATAAATTGCTCAAAATGATTTCCATTTTCACGAATACATAAGTCTATCCGTTTTTGCACTGAACGAATGGCGGCTAATAGTGTTCTGGGATGAATATTACGTAAAATGGTCATTAATGCATCCTTGAGCTCTTGAACACTGGCGTACGTCGTCTTATACACCTCGTTTTTCACGAAGCCCCATAAAAAAAAATCAAGTGGTGTTAGATCGGGGCTACGAGGTGGCCACTGTGTTGGACCATGTGTACCTATCCACTGTGTACCGAATAGGCGGCTCAAATTGGAACGTGAAAGGTGACTGTTATGTAGCGGAGCACCATCTTGTTGAAAATGAACTTTTCGCAATTCCGACAGGGGCCATTCGTCCATCTCGTTTTCAAGATGGTGTAAAATGACTTCATTATACATGGCAGAATTCAGTTTCCCTTCATAAAATTCCACCATTACGACTCGATTGGACATTATACCACACCAACAGTTGAATGAGAAGCGAACCTGATTATGACTTGCCGTAACTCTTAGTGGATTTTCTTTGGACCAATAGTGGTGATTTTTTCTGTTGTACATACCGTTATTGGAAAAATTCGTTTCGTCTGACCACAGTATGTAATTTAAAAATTCATGATCTCTGCTTATTTTTCCTCTTAGCCATCTGCAAAAAGTAAGCCTTCGAACATCATCACCCGGATGTAACACTTGAACTATGCGCCCATATCGATAGCACTTGTAGCCGTATTTCTTCCATATCTTTATCACAAGGGAGTGGGATACACCTACTTCAAGGGCGACTTGCCTGGACGATACCTCTGGATATGCTTCGACATAAGTCAGAACCGCAATCTCCGTGTCCATGTCCACACGAGGCTGCCGCTTTCTTTTGAAAGAACCCTGCAATTCCAGGTTTTTCAAAAGATTTGTAATAACCTTTCTTGTTGGCACATGCCGCAACGGATACTTATTGCGGTACCACACTAATGCAGCTCCCGCATTTCGATTATTGACAAAATACGCTTCTAATAAGTCAATTTTTTCACGATTAGAAGACATTTTAGCGAAAATCCTTAATTAATAACTCATACGAAGTTTCTCAGCTGAAACTAAGTATAACACACAGATTTTGGAATCAAATTCGAAATTTGAGGGTAAAAATTCTTTTTATTTACTTTACAGTCAATTCTACCCACTTCCTGGCCATAACAAAAAGTTAGACCATCGTAGAAATTTGTTTCTGTTGCCGAAATGTATGGGAAACGTTTTTGGCGATTTCTGTCTTTCCTAGTATTGAAAGCTAAAATGGTCTCGTAGAGTTTTTTGATCCCCACATGAAATAGAATCGATTGGCAAAAAAAAAAATTTTGGACTTTTTGCATTTTTTTTGCCAACTGTAAGTTTTTTACAAAATCTGTGAATGCTGTTCAAAATATGTCAAAAAGTTAGGGAAGGTCTTCTAAGAACGTTTTGCTGTAACTGCAACGGTTAAGGTACTTGCCCTTACTGCCCCGTTTCAAAAATACATCCTGTATGTATGTGAGTGTTTAGAAATGTAATTATTAGTATAAGCTAATAATTACATTTCTAAAACATTAAAATTATATTTTTAAAATCATTTTACAATCAAAAACACTGATGTACAATTAATAACTTTTATACTTGACAGCCTTTGTGGCGTGGCGGTAGTGCACGCGACCGCTACGCAGGAGGCGCAGGTTCGATCCCCGCTCAGTGCAAATATTTGTATGCATGAATATGGGTATTTCTATGAGACTGATGAAAAGTGGTTACCGTGGTCTATGGACGTATGCAACACCAGGGGGTTACACTCATGCTGCCGAACCAAAATCCAGGTTGACTTGTATAAATTTTCTGTACCTAATAATTAGTTTTTTAATATAATTAATTAAAATAACAATACACTATGCCATACTAAATACATGCCACAGTAATCAAAGTTATTTTAGACACAAGCTAGTTTTATCCCATTCGATCATACTCGTGTTGCATATGTTTTTTACATAAGTCTTACGAAATGGGGACTCCGTGGACCCCACACCCGAAAAGGGCCGTCTGAAGACGGTCCTGGGCCGGCCTATATATAATATGTCTCAGGTATCTCACCTCCGGCAACTTGTGCCCCACACAGTCTGTACGTACGTTTTAGACCTCCCCCATAAGCCTCGGTGGTGGGGGTATCCATGGGAATTTTACGCACATTAAATATAAGGTACATAATTCTTTATTATTTTAATAGAATATCGTTGTTAGTGATTGAAAAATTTACTAACATTTATTTCAACACTCTTTAATACTTTTGGTATTCAAATTTATCAGTGTAGAAATCGCAAAATGTGTATATATTTCATCAATATTGTAGACAGATGATATATACAGAGAAGTTTTTTTAAATAACTAGACATTTTTCTAGATCAACTCGAAGAAATACTTTTTAGTATACACGAGTATGAGTTGAGTCAGCCAAAAATGTAAGCAAAAACATGCCAATAGAAGTGTATTTATGAAACATTTTATTTCGCAGCTGTTCACAAATCCATAGCCGATAATTATCAACAAAATAAAATCAAAATTCAGTCATCCTAAGCATAACATTAAAGCTGCTTTTTCACTGTCACAGAGTTAAAATTTGTTGGTGAATTTAAATGGTATTATTCATAGCTCATAAAAAAAAAATTGTCTGTTAATATTTATGGTGCTGGATATGAACGGATGGCTAGTATTTGTATCTGTTCATTCCAATAAAAAAACCTCACAATGAATAATCTAGATACACGCATTAAGGCCTGGAATTAATTACCAGCTCACGTGTTTCCTTCTTCCTACAGTCCCGGGTCCTTTAAGCGGGGCGTGAAAAAGCATATGATGAGGCCGTCAAGCTGAGTGTCACCATTGTCACACGGTATGTGTAAGTAATGGTAACCCTCTTTTCTGGGACTTTACCTTCAGCTTACCATTAGGCAAGGCGAAGTCTAATTGACGTGTTCTATATAAAAAAAATAATAACAGAAATGATATCTATTAGACGACCAAATCAAGGTTTCCAGCATTTGATATTAGATCGATTCCAGTACATTTGATTATCATACATTTTGTTTCTTCTTCCCTTTTATTTTCCTCTTGTGATGTTTGGGTACGCGTATTTACATATTCCGATATCGATATTGTAGTCAAATTTATTACATATACGATCGTACTGCATAATGTTTTTACTTTCTAGATTTTATTTATGAAACCGAATGTAACGGTCTTTTGAGAATTATAGTTTCAATATTTTATGTATCTTGCACCTATTATTTTCTTACGAAGGACTAAAGTGGCTTGGGCAATTTGGCTGCGTTAACAATATGATTTAAGGAGTGCTTGATAAAAGTTACACCTGGTGTGACTTGAAATCATCTCATGAGTCGAAACAAACTGATTGTTCAAATCGGTTCAGGTGGGTTTCCAACCCGCGATCTTCCCCTTAAGGGGTAACGTTCGCCCGAAACTATCAAAATTCTTCTATACACATATCCGTTTTACGGTGACGGTAGGAGCCATCTACTTACCATATTCGTACGAACTATCGGAACCAATGCATGATGTTGCAATCATTTTTAAACATTGATTTTTGATGACTCCGCTGACTAAAATTACATTCAATAGGAAAAGAACGCGGGTTCGATTCCCGCCTGAACCCATTCAATTGTTTCTATATCTTAATCGATTTGAATAGTTAGCATGTTAAATGATTTAAAATTTCATTCAAAATTATTGTTTTGAGAATATTAGTAGTTGAAATTACTAATAATCCCTCTAACCAGCTAAGCTAAATTGCTTGTGTAAGGAGTGAGTTCACATAAATATTAAGTATACATTGTCATATGAAACGAATACCTGCTTTTTTGAACACGCCATAACTTGAAACCGACTTACCGATAACATTTATATTATTAGTACTAACATAGTTATAAGATCATTGTTACTAACACATATGGACCGATGTCTGATATTAAATCATTATTATTATTATTATTATTGTTTCTCAGTACCTTGACTCTCGGGACTATGGAGTCCCGGGCCTTTGGAAGGCGTGCGTCGGGCCGAAACCAAGACGTAGAGGCCCTTTTACGAGAATTTAATATGCTAGGAATACACACACATGGCGGATATCATCCCCGAGCGCGCAATATGATACACCGGGAGATGGTCCCCGCCAGGTGCAGAGACTATTGCTGTGCGGTGCTGTGGCCGCGATGAAAACTAAATTATGGGCTATGGGATTGAGAATTGGGTGGACTGGTGAATGGGCTATGGGGGGAGACTAACGGACGTCTGCCGTGACAATAAGTCTCAAAATTGTAAAAAGGCAGGCGGTGACTTGCCAACTCATTGTATGGGCCCCATTAAAATAGCCACATATAGTGCGGCCATGGAGCAACATCCGTTTAGCGGCTAAGGTTGTCGAGAGGTGAGTCTGCGGGGCGCAAGTTCCCGGTATACCAGTCATCGTGCCCCCGGCGTTATGAAATTTTACACTTCCAACCTGGAGCATAGGTCCTGCTCTTGCAACTCCACTCATGGCCGGCCAATAAAGGCACACAAGGTGAGGGGGAATAAATCCTAATCCTCGGGAGAATCGGGGTATGTAGTGTCACCACGCACCAACAGCTCGCCACAAGCTGCCCCTGCGGGGTTATTATTATTTTTATTAAGTTTTCGAATACTTTGTGGAAAGTTGTTACAAAAAGAATAATGGAGAAAACTTAACAGAAACCACATCGTCGAGAGGTCACAGATATCTTCAAAATATTTTTCAGATATATTATATCTAGTAACATGCATTATATCTAAACGATTCTATAAGGAACTATGATATTCCAAACTCCATTCGAGCCCGTATATCAGGTCGATGTGCGACAGCATTGAGCGATGTCCTAATATCCGCTGCCAAATGGTGTCGTCAGTAAGCCGTATACTGGAAAGATGTTGAGTCGGTTGCGGGTTGTTATGTACAACCGTATAAAGAAGCCAGTAGGAGATCTTCGTTTGAGACGTTTCATACTTTTGGATCCTGAATACCAATATAAGTTCTGCGTACAAAGTCGAAAGGCGACTGTCAGATCGAAACGTTCCAAAGAATTTATAACAAGTCGTTGAAGTAGCTGGTTCAATTCGAATTGAAATATTCAGTGGGTATGAAATGTTACTAAATATTTTAAAGTTAACTTTCACAGCATGAAAATATGTGGATGTCGACCGATTTAAATCGGTTTACGGTTTTGTAAAAGATTTTTCGTATAACTTATTTAAAATGTGTTTGATTCCAGCTTTATAGTATACACTTCTAGAATTCATTTCGTTACCGTTATTTGGACTTAGAATCTGTTTAGCGCTTTACTTTATGATAATCTGACTAGAAATCAAAACAATTTAATATTTGAAAATAGTTTTCATGTTAATATTACATAGAGCCTGAATGTTCCAACATGTAGAATAAGCCGATTACAATAGACTAAAACATTATATAGTAATGCCAGTAGGTAATTGAAACGTTGGCAGATCAATTTGCACATGAGGTAAATCTATGGCCTGCATAATAATAATTTAAAGACCAGTGTGAGTGAATCCGATTCGCTGTCTTATCCCTAACGATTTATGGTATTATAATGTGACGTTATATCGACGTGCAATAACTAATAGTACGTTATGGTATAAGTGTGTAATGTTGGTGATGACCCATTGAGGCCGAGAGACGAGGACGGTAATCATCAATACACACATGTATCATACGACATTTTCAACATACTTGTAAAGAAAATAATACTAAGCAAATGTATATAGACGCTGAAAATTCCATCAGGTGGGCCGTGTGCTTGTCTGCCAACTAAGTGGTATAAAAAAAAAATACTTTGTGATTTACCTATATCAAGGTTAGATAAAATAGTGTTTCATACACTATTTTATCTAACCTCACTGCACATAATTTGGATTAAGAAACCTAATTATCCAACAGCTTCATAAACAACTATTATATAGTACCTACTTAGATAAAAAGTTTTTCTCGAGAAACAATTAGTAAATTTGCAGTTAGTAAAATTATAATGAACTGTTTTTAATGGCATAGTTTTGTAAATGAAATACGAACAAACTGAAATTATCTATTTTTTAATACGAAGTTGCATAAAAGGCATATTAATTGATATGTACATGATCTTTTTTGTGACGAAACTTTTTTAAGAACAAAGCAACTTGACAAATAAAATTAAAAAAAAAAGCCACTCACTTGTGAATTATAGCAAGGAAAAGACACAGTTTGATCAGAAGTGGCATATGTGCCTCATTGCTATGAAATTAGAACCAGTTTATGAACAAAATATTTAATTAAATTTTAAAAATTTTAGTATGCTAACTATTCAAAATCAATTAATATAGGGAAAAAATTGAATCAGTTCATTCGGGATTCGAACCCGCGATCTTTCTCTTACAGAGGAATCTGAACACTGAGCCTCATGTAGGAAGATTTGGATAATTTCAGGCAAGGTTCGATGGCTTAGTGGTAAGAGCATTCCCCCTGTAAGGGAAAGATCGCGGGTTTGAATCCCACCTGATCTGATTCCATTAACTCCTATCTTAATCCGTTTCAACTATTATGATTATATACTATTATCATTATATCATAGGAACCGACGTTCCTCCGTGACCATGGTGTTTGCAACAGCACCGAAATATCGGAAACTCAGAAAAATGCTATACAAATATTCCGATAACTTTAGACTAATGTGAGTGATCATGATAGTTTAAATACATATATTAAACTATTATGAATCTCAAAATCGTATATCTATTGTGTACGTCTATTTGTGTCCATATTTCATGTAAAATGTCACCTAATAATACGTGTACTTATAACAAGAAAAATATTGAAAAGTAGGATATAAACCAAAAGAAAGTATTCTTAGTAGATTCAAAATTGAATTGTTGTTAAAATACATGACTCCAAAAGCTGCAGAGTTTGTTTGTTTGAACGCGCTACTCTCTGGAACTACTGGTCCGATTTGAATGATTCTTTCAGTGTTGGGTAGTACATTTATCGAGGAAGGTTTTAAGCTATATATCATCACGCTACTACTTAAGAGAGCGGAGCATTAATAATAAATGTTAATAAATCCGGAAATTTTTCATACATATTTTGAAGACTAAAATATACGGGCTCAAAGGGATATGAAGCTTCAAAATATACCCCGGGCGAAGCTGGGGTGGGTCAGCTAGTTTATTTATATATTTATTTAAGCTTTATGCACATATGTATGTACACAGGCGGACTTAATTCCATGGGCATTCTCTACCAGTCCACCTTATAGGTGTTGCAGAGAATCAAAGTAGGTGCATTATAAAAGGTAACTAGGTGATCTCTATAACTACATAATAAATAAGCTGTAAGGTATGCATACTTACATTATAAAATATATAGTAATACCTACATATATATACATAAATATATGAATAAAATATATATACACATAAATATAATTACAGTGAAGTTTCTTCCAATTTATCTAGCATGAGCTTCCGAACTCCCATTTTAAACGTATAACGGTTTGTGCTGATCCTGATCCCGAGAGGTAGCTCGTTCCAAAGAAATATAGATTGTACAAGAAAGGAAGAGTAGAAGAAATCGAAACGATGAGTAGGACAGCGCAAGATGAAGTTGTTTGTTGTGAACAAGTTTATGTCAGTAAGTCAATATATTTGAAATAGGTAAGAGGAAGAATTAGAAGAAGTTAATATAGCAAAAGAGTGGTAAGAGCACGTTAGTTCCGATGCTGACGAATCGGCAACAAATTCAGTTGAGCCCGACAAGCAGATACATGGTCACACTTGCGGTTGTTGAAGACGAATCTGATAAGTTTGCCTAGAAGATGGTTTTTCATTCAGGTCAAAGTAACAAACAAAACCATAATCAATTATATGGAAGAACAATACCTGCATAAGCATTGCCTTGATGTAGGTAGATAGAAGGTTCCGTAGACGATAAAATGCACGAAGCGAGCCAGTAATTCTCTGACACACGTGGGATACTTGGTCTCTCCATCTCAGGGTAGAGACAATAATCAAGCCAAGGTGACTGCTGGGCTCACAGGTATGACTATACCATTGAGAGTGACAGCCGGGAGAGATGCCGCATCCACCTGTCCTCGAAAACATCGGCTCCCTATAATTATAGCCTAGCACTTACTTGGACTATTTACCATCATAGATTATGAAACGTCAAGCTTCAAGTGTTTTAATAGTGTTCTAGTTTCTTGTTTTGTAACTTGACAACTGTGAGTCATTTAACTAAAATTACCACGCAACCGTTCATTCCCTTTGGGAAACGACATTGCAATCTGACATAGACGTCTTGATACGAAAATGGACTAGCTAAATGCAACATAGTTAAGGAGACTATCTATCTAGAATGCTATAATTACAATAGCCCAGATTCTGAATTTTTACCGGATTTTTTGTTTTGTAGCTTTATTAACTGCTAGTTTGTGGAAAGCTCGAGCTTTCACAAGAGCTGTAGAAAAAACTTTTATCCATTTATGATGTTGCTTGTTCATACACATATATTCACGTTGCAGAGTTAGTTATTTCATGAAATGATTTATATGACAATAAATGAAATATAGTTAAAATTAATTCTTCTCGATTTCTTATAAAATTCTGTACATTTCATTTTTTGTGCAATGGTGAAGAAGTTATATTTCTTAGCACTTATTATACTCGTATATACCTACTCTATTGAATGAATTTTTCAAGTAATAGCTACATGATGCCTCGTTCAAAATCAGGAGATCATATATATCTATAGTATGTAGACCGGTAATCATCATTATACAGCCATCATTATAATTACGATGTGTAATACAAAAATAAAAAGGTCAACCGAACGTGACAAATGTGATTATAACTAGTAGATAAAATCACTGAGGTGGTGACCTAGCGACTGATACCACTCTATATAAAAGCTGTAAATATTATAAAAAGCCTTTTAACTTCAGTTTGGGTAAAGTTTCATTTAAAATACAAAAAGAAACTGTGCTTGAAAAGTTGACTTCTATTCAGGAACGAGTCGGTTGTGTTTTGTGTAGATTTTGAAAAAGATATGGGTCAAGTAGCTTTTAACAATACACAATAATAAGAAGTATCCATTGACAAAACAAATCCAAAGTGTTAAGTAGCACTAGCTAAATGTAAAACGTAACAAGAGCGTTTATTTCTGATGATGTCACTGAATTAACCATAAATAATCGTACTGGGTGTGAATAAGCCTACTTCACTACACACCTTATGAGCTCAATACATTTGCCTTAAATGAGAGTGTAATTAACGTGCTTGCAATCGTACTGTGCAAATGAGTGCGTTCGATTGATTGTTTTTCACTAATGAATTCAAAAGATTTAAAAGTATGGTACGAGATTCCTGATTTAGTTGTTCTAACCATCAAATTATAAAATGGCTAAGTATGATAACTCATTGTCGAATATTGTGTACTTTGAAATACAATTTGAAAAAAAAAATGACCTCGAAACTTTATTTTGTCGCCACTTCCTATCATTCTGAACACACAACTATACTTTCTCACCTCAAGAAATAAAACAATGTATCATTTAAGAACATAGCAATAAATAAAAACAGTACTAAAATAAAACAAGCTGTTGGTGTGAGCGATGAATTTTCTTTTGAGAGTACAAGAGAAATAGTCCAACAAATGTACTACCCCATTAATTTATTGTAGTTCCCTCACTTCTCATTGCGGAGTGTTTTTTCTTCTATTTTTATTCTGTCGCTATTTATGCGTTGCGGTATTTTAAGCTATTTGCTTTCGTGTACTTCCTCTACAATGAAAGTTTAGATGCCAGTTTGAAATCTTCTACCAATATTTGAAATATTTCGTTGTTTATTGTACATTTTTATTATATCCTCCTGTGAAATCGTGAATTTTTTAATTCTAGATCACTCAATGTAGTATTTAAAGTGACGATTCTGTTATAAAAGCTCGAAGCTAGTCTTAACGTTGAAATAAGCGAATGCTAATTTTATCCCCTAACCGTCAAATTCTTTTAGTGTTAAAAGCGACAGAATGTTCATTCGTTGTTCTTTCTTTGAAAATAATTTTTGTTCATCAAGTTTTGGTTCACACTAAAATACCAAGAAATAATGTTCTTGTTCTAGCTCTAGTTTTATGTTCATTTGGTCACCTTACCATGGTTAATCCTAATTCCTATCTCTTTTTCTACCAATAGTATGGACAGTGGATTTGATCTGTTAAACTCATTTAGTTTTTTTTGGTATCATTGTATTGTATACTATAATACCAAAAAATATTTTCGATTTAAAGAAAAAATTGGATGAACGGTTATTATTCAATATTTATTAAACAAAATGTAAACAATAGGTATCAGTTTCCCCTTACCGGGGCAATATTTGGCAGCCTGCCAATTCCAGCCACAACTTTGCCTGCGTAAAACTTAACCATCGCGCTTTGAAATAGTTAGGTGGTAACTGATGCAGTATCGGTTTTAAAATAATGGTAGGTAATAGTTATTATATTAGTACCTTACTGTTATCGTTATGGTTTACTTCTTATCTACCTTCAAGTATTATCTATAATAATCATTGCAGCTGATTTAAATCTTAAATTCGGTTCGAATGCCGCCTACACTTATAACACACATACACACACATATATACTTTATAAATTATGTTCCAATCATAATCGATTGGAACTAAATGCCTTAAAATTACATTCAAAAAATTTCAAAATAAATCTGATACCTACCTGAAATTCAATGGTTTGTTGCTTGCCAGAAAAGTATTTCGTTTGCGAAAATGATAAAATATTTCAGTGGATTTAAAAAAACCTCTGAAGACCTTCTGAAATTGCACAACGTGAAAAAAATGTGGTTAACCATCGGCGAAATTACGGACAGGAAAATTATTATACCGATTTACGAAACTTGGTAACGTAGATACGCGAATCCGGAATTATAGGGTTAAGGATATTTGAAAAAAGTGCTTCCGAACTCTTCTTGTTGTTTACAGAAAAAAAAATCATATTAAATTTATTCGACCAACTTTAGCTATTTGATCCGTTTAGAAGTATATAGGCGAGGTATATATATAACGCCATGGTAAGAGGAAAGTCTCCAGATCATGATAGTCTGAGTATCGAGCATCTCAAGTTTGCAGGTCCACATCTGCCTAGAGTGTTAGCAATGTTCTTTAACTTCTGTGTGAGTCATGCGTATTTACCTAGTCAGATGACTAAAACTATTGTAGTGCCTATTGTTAAAAATAAAACAGGCGATATCGCAGATAGTAATAACTATAGGCCTATTTCCTTGGCGACAGTAATCGCGAAGGTGCTTGACAGCCTGCTTAATAGACAGCTTAACAACTACTTTCGATTGCACGACAATCAGTTCGGATTTCGGGCCGGGCTGTCCACTGAAAGTGCTATTCTGTCTCTTAAGTGGGCTGTTAGGTACTACACAGACCGGAAAACTCCTGTTTATGCTGGCTTTTTAGATCTTTCTAGAGCTTTTGATCTGGCTTCTTATAGTATTTTATGGAGTAAGCTTGAGAAAGCAGGAGTTCCAGCGGAACTGATAAGCACTCTGAAATGCTGGTACGGAGGCCAGATCAACCAAGTACGATGGGCGGGGGCCTTGTCTGAGCAGTATGGATTGGAATGCGGGGTGAGGCAGGGGGGGGTTAACCTCACCTACGCTCTTCAATCTATACGTCAACGATTTAATTGAGGCGCTCAGCAGGGAGCGGGCGGGTTGTTATGTTGACGGGGTATGTGTTAACAACGTTAGCTACGCCGACGATATGGCATTAATGAGCGCCTCAGTCTGTGGTCTTAGAAAGCTAGTGGCTATCTGTGAAGACTATGCCAGGCTTCATGGTTTGGTCTATAACGTGGCTAAGAGTAATGTCATAGTCTTTGGTGGCGGCGGTGCGAGATGTCCAGAAACCATACCTCCGGTGAGGTTAAATGGAACACAACTAACTCGAGTTTATAAATTTAAGTACCTTGGACATCTCTTGGCCGCTGACATGAAGGACAATGAAGATATTGAGAGAGAGCGGAGGGCGCTGTCGATTAGGGCGAATATGATAGCTCGTAGATTTGCACGTTGCTCAGAAGGTGTCAAAAAAACCTTATTTCGTGCATATTGCACTTCTTTTTACACGTGCAGTCTGTGGGCAGATTATTCGCAGAAATCGTACAGTGTCCTTCGTATTCAATATAATAACGCGTTCAGAGTGCTGATGGGGCTGTCCCGTTACTGTAGCGCGTCGGGGATGTTTGCCGAGGCTCGTGTAGATTGCTTTTACGCTACTATGAGAAAGCGATGTGCTTCCCTGGTGCGTCGGGTGCGGGCCAGCTCCAACAGTATTCTGAGCTGTATAGCGAGCAGACTTGACTGTTTGTATGTGGGTCGCTGCTGCAAGCTTTCCACCTAGGTGGTGGGCGGGTGGTGGTGATTCGCATGCAGACTGTCAATTTGTTATTAGGATAAGATATTAGAATATTAAAACTAACATAGGAGTAAGAAAAATTGTTACTAACACACTGAGTCTTGGTCACTTGAAATAAATGAATATAATAGAATATAATAATATAGTGCTACTTTTAAGCTAGCTATATTAATGTAAAAGCAAATTTAATATATTCTAATTTTATATTAGAGAAATGCACCGGCACCGCGAAGCTAACGATTTCAACCAGTTAAGTGTCTGCTCCTAAGAAATAAAGACAATATTTCAAATACTACAGAAATTACAGATTACACTCGTTAATTTTAAAAAAATACTATCATCACGTATAACTTTATTAATTATGGTTATCGAGTTATAAGGGAACAAACAATTATGCATTGAAATGTTTACAGCACCCTTTTTTCTTTTAGAAATAAAATTGAAAATCGAGCGAGAAGGCTTTTCTGTTACGTTGCCCACAAAATACACACAAGCTGAGGGTCATTTCCCCGTTCCATAAAATTAGTAAATATCTACTCAAAAAAATAAATACATGGAATAAAAGGAATTGTTAATTAATTTTGTATAATACACTGTCGAAGAACTTTTAAGCTGTTGCGATAGTTTCAACTATTTTGAGTTTAGTGTTTCATGAGAAGATCAGTGAAGTTTTGTTAAGACTAAATAGATATATGGCCTTGATGGCGTAATGGTAGAACGTTCGAACGGGGACAGGGGGCGCGGGGTCGATTCCCACTCAGTGCAAATGTTTGTATTCATGCATTTTTCTTTGCATTGGTCTGGATGTTTCTATATACAATTTGTATTTACTAAAAAATGCCATAACAGAAACCAGTTCAGCAAAATTTACTGCGAATCTAGATAGCGCTGTGAATGTTGTAGAATATATATTAATTATTATAATTTATTATGTATAAAAATGTCGAAGTGGATATCATTGAACTCCTTTTAAAAGTCTAAACAGTTGAGTCTTTGTGTTTTTTTAGGAGTTCCCTGGATGACTTTACAATCGCTCCGTTGTGGGACACTGCAAGCAGGTTGTAAATGATTGGTTATTGGAATTAGGATTTAAGCATTTTCAATTGTCAACCACCAATCACCATGTGGGTGATACAAAAATAAAGAACGTTCACATGTATAGTCTTCCAATAACAGCACAATTATTTTCTTGTTCATTCTACTAAAGATTAATGTTTCTACTATATAAAAACCAGTGATAGTAGCACTGTTGAACTTGGATGCCAACAAAACTTAACAAGTACTACATTATCGTGAGAACAGACAGTTGGGAACTTTATATTTATGTTTTCGCCTGCGATAATACAGAACTGGCAATATTGCGCTAAGGAGATTGGTGGTTGGAATACGGCCAAATCTAAGACCATGCGGCTTTACAGCGTGAAATTCAATATTATTGGGAAACATTTTTCACTGTTGAATAATTATACGCATCTACTGCATTTTGCTAATCACAATTCGGATATTTTACACCTTCAGGTTTCATAAACAAATATTAATTTGAAACGTTACAGGTAACACTATATTATTTGTGAGGTGGGCTGCTGTATTTGTAGAAAGTATGATAAAACATCTGCTGTTGTAACAGATATTATAACAAATAATAGTCTAGGACAGCGTTATCAATTAACGCTGCTTAGAATCAATCAGTCACAAAAAATACTAATCAAACAATATTAGCCTATTACAGTCTTATAATAAGTACTTTTTTATACCACTTAAGTGGCAGACAAGCACATGGCCCACCTGATAGGAAGTGGTTAACGTGGCCTATGGATGCGTACAACACCAGGGATATTACACTCGCACTGCCGACTTTAATTTATTGATTCTTAAACCTAAATAAAAATACTTATGTTAATTTTTTGTCAATAGGTTCATATTATTATCTCACATAAATACACCCATGTCATGTAATCATTTATACAAATATTTGCACAAACCAGGACTGAAATTTGCGACCTATGATAAAGTTGTCGAACCCTTTATCAAACGCCACACATACGCTGGTAGTGTAAAAACTGCTGACTTTAAAAAATCTAATTTTAACCTCTAAGCCTAATAAGTACATAGTGACGTCTAAAAGTCTACGATGGAACTAACTCAAAATTCACAAGACCCTTTGTGCAATCAACAAAATTTCTTAGTCCGTTTTAAAAATCAGTGTCTAGCAAATTTCAGACACGACGCTCATAGATGCCGACGTTATTGCAATCTTGTGGTGAATGCAGTAGAGGTAACTCCGGCCAAGTCGCATTATGCCGCTCATTTCAACCGCTCTTATTGCAAATGAGCTCTGTGGCACTTCTGGAGAAATGCATCGGCTTGAACGTGGAAGTAGAAGCAGGAATGGAGACCTAATTTTGGAATGAGATTATTGTAATAACCCATTTTAACATTCTAAACGAACTTGAAGTGCAAACTAACTTTCGGATTTACTACCTAGTACTTTTATAATACTTAGTATTTTAGAAAATAGGAATGTTAGTAAAAATTCTGATTAATTGAAAATCATGATCAATAAGTTATAAAGAATATTAAATATACAGATGATCCAGCTTGTAACTTTATAACCATGAAAGGTAAACCATAAGACTCTTTTTAACTTTTTGCGTTTGTTTCGTCTAATTTTCTCATCTCCACATCTGACGTGTTTAATAAACGCATAGTTTCTAGAAGTACGTGCTACATGAATATACTAGACTTCATAGAGACTTGAATTCATAGTGTTTTTATACCATGCAATATAATATAACAGTATATATTTGTGAAGGCAATAACGAAAAGAGCTTGATATTTTATAAAATTTATTTTCGATAAATTTGTCATTAGAACACATACTGACTTTTTTATGGCACAGATTTATCAATATGTACATAATAATTATAAATAATACATCTAGTGAACGTGGAAATATAAATATTGTATCATTAGCCGTATTTTAAAGCTAACAAAAAATATTATTGTTCATAAGGTACTTCAAACGGTTGTTGTAAACCGTTAATTAAAACTTAATAATACTATTGACTGATTATTTTTCTCGCTCTAAGGTTTACTTTTAATTTAGTACTTTGGTCTTTTACAATTACAAAAAGCAGAGAGTAATTTATTTACGGAATATTCTCAAAAATACTTAAAACTTACAGCTAACTATATAAATGCTCTATTTAGTCGACAAATACTCTTATTAAAATACTTATGACTATGCTAGCAATTTAAAAATCTATCTAAATCCGTGTTCACACATGGCTAGTTTAATAAAACAAGACAACGGATAGAATCATAGAAAAATATCATAGAAATAATAAACACAGGCATGCTACTCGAAATAAAATCCATAATTAATTTAACTAGATTTATGCAAAAATGAGTACATTTGTTTAAATAAGATTTGAAAAGAAGGTTTTTCATTCCAAAATTTTGAAGACATTTTAGTGACTGTCAATTTTTTTATGAATATCTTATTAAAGCATAATTCCTAATTTTTTGTACTCTAATTTTCATTTCGACTGAATGTTTGATTTTAGTGATTAGCTACGCTATACGACCTGATTGTGAACTAAGTTTAATGTTAAATTTCACCTATAAGAAAAAAATAGCTGGTTATGATTTTTTTTAATACAATGATTACTGCGAAAATTTGGCAATAACTGTTTCTTGAAATACGATATGGTTATTGTACAATCTGATAATGGATACAAATGGTTTCTGACAAATGTAAGAGATAATACAAAAACTATTTTTAACATTAATGGGCATTATGTTGAAAGTGTCAAAAGTGTTACTTTCACACTTCAGGATTCATTTTTCATTCACCTCATTTTTCATTAAAATACATGTTTTCACTCAACTAACAGTATTAAGCCGATGGAAAACTTAGGCTTTCTTTTACACTCCAATTTAATATTGATTTTAAGTACTTTTTTCTATCCGTACGGATTTCTGGAACGACTCCGAGCGTGACGGCGTTTTTCTCTGAAAACAAAAAAGAAATTTTAAAAAGATTATGTGTTACATGAATTAATATTGCAATACCCTATCTTAATGAGAATAGTTTGTCATAATTAATGAGTTTCATGCTATAATTATACTCTGTTTGAGACTGAGTGCTGATACTAAGTCAATATACCTAATTTCCTTTTAGATACTATAATAAAACTGAGTTATTTTTACTTTACAGATATTAGGATTGGCCTGGGTCTTCGTCTAGTCTAGTCTCAATAGTGAATGTTTGCATTAAAAGATAAATATCTTTGCTTCGCTTCTTTGGAAGAAGTTAATGACATTTAAACCTAATAGCATTTTAAAATTTTAAATAATTACATTATAATTCAAAATGTTTTTTTTATGATGATACTGATTTTATTTGCAACTACAGCAAATAATTGGACGTCACTAAATAATATCCACGAAGAGACCAATCATCGAAAGTTTCCGTTACGCTAAGTCAATCGAACCGTCATCAGATTTTTTTGTCTAATGTGAAATACAGTTAAATTTTTTTTTTTTTGTAAACATTTAATCTTTATTATTATCTTTTTGTAAAATAGGTTAGTTATTATTTACGTATAAGCTATTATATCCAATAAAATCATTTTTTTTTCTGTAATAGTTGTCAAATACCGTATAGTATTTGTATCATATGAATATTTTAATTCATAATAATTTAAGCAAGAAAACAAAATTGTGTTCTATTTCACGAAAACTGTAAATTAAAATATTATTAAAATATAACATTTCTGTATCATGTTATTTGAATATCAATTTAGAAAATCCAAAGACTATATATACATATTTTCGAAAGTTTGGTAGTCTCTACTTCAGTATTTGTCAAATACTCAATGTACCAGTAGGTACTGAAGTCGCGTACGATCGAAGGCATGTGCAAAGCGTGTGACATCTGGAGTCGGACTCTTGAAGGCTTCAATCACCCATTAACGATAGCCATAGATGTCCGTATAGTAACCGAGACCGACAGCTTAATGTGTTCTCTGAGACGCGAAAATACCCAGAGCCATGCGAATAGACATATTCATGCATTTGAATATCAACACTGAACAGAAATCGAACCCGATCTTACTAATGGCAGTCGTGTCCGCAAAGGCTCAAACTAGTAAAAAAATGAGATGTATTTCAAATACTTACTCTATAAAACTGTTGAGGCTTCGTACATTAGATGTACTTTTATAATAGCTAACACAAAGTACAATTAGTTTCTGATCACAGGTGAAGCTGTAACGAACACAAAAACATAAGTTTTAAATATATTATTCATCAAATACAATTAGCTGCGTGCGAGTAATAATTTAAACTAAAATAAATATCAAATTCTTACAAATTAAAGCTATACTTTATTAGGTGACTAAAGGTAAATTATTCATATTTGCAACGCTACTGCTCAAATGTAGTTATGGCAACTTAATTTATTATTCAACTTAATCTTAGAATATTTTTTCATGAATAATAAATGAGAACTGAGAGTTTAACTTAAGTTTTATGAAGTGATAAAACTATTGCCATCGCAATACCATCTTTCTTTTCAAGGTGGTATGTAGGATCGAAACATTGTTCATATAATTTATAAGACGCGGCGCGAAGTCATAGACGGCCCAGAATCAGCTGAGATGCGAGGGAAGTGGCTTAATGGGCCCTTAGATTACCATGGTCATTGAAACCAAAGACGGTATAGTATGTTTCGGTTTACGACTGGTCTGCCTACTTCTTTGTTTTGAAAACAGGCGTGATTGGCCAATTTAAATTCGCCCGCTAATGCGTTCAATATCGTCATAAAAATATGCAATTATTGGTGAGGATCTTATTCGTGGAGACTTCCGCGCGAATCAGTATTGCAGAATACTATTACTATTATTTATAATAAAATGGAAATTAATGTTGTGATAGTCAGCTATCACAGAATCAATTTCCATTTTATTATAAAACTATTCAAAATTCAAAATTCATTTAATCCATAGTTACAATCTAGTGAACATATTACAAAGCGATTTGATGATATTTTAACAGCATAGTTTGATGAAGTCTGGTACCCAAATTAAGATTAAACTTGTGTTTAGGGTACCAGGGTTCCTGAAACCTATCACAATCAACAAATAATATACAATTAATTAAAACTCATTAGTTCGGTGTTCATGAGTCTTTGTACACAAGACAAAAACGATAGCCTGTCTAGTGATATAAGTATTATACATATCTTTATATTGATTTTGGCAAGCAGAAAAGGTCACCAGTATGTTCTACATATATGTGTGTGTAACAATAATTCGTTTCCTCATTCACACACACTTACACACTTGCAAATTACAATTGATTCAAAACCATTCATATTTATTTATCATCCATCAGTTAAACTTTCTTTAGTAATAAGAATAACTCATAAAATTCTTATTACTAGGATATGAACGTAATTTTTGATAGAATCTTAGTAAGTCTCCGTGACCTCGGGGTTAACAGTTTCGTTTTATTAGATTTAAAATATCGCAAAGTTTTGAGTTCGATTCACGGTCAAATTTTACTTTTTGAACTTTTAAATATTTGTATATCTTCATGTTAATTACTTACCTATTAAGGGAATGTTGAGGTAACATCACAAAAGTATCTTGATATTTTAGTTATAATTTTATAGCAACTTAAATCAGTAGTATTTTTATTATTACTGAGCGAGTATTGTTGCACACACATTGCATGAATGTTTCGCGTATTGGAATTTATGCTACCCTCATTCTCATGATTAAAATAACATGATAATTTTATTTTTATCTGTCAACAATTGGATGCGTTGTGCTTTCCACACGGTTAATTAACAACTTTTTTATTTATTGTTTTTTATTTATAAAAATGAATCAACAACTTACAACTATTATGAGAGCGCATATTATTACTTTGCATGAGCAAAATATTTGAATACATGAAATATCTCGAAAATTGAACATATCGGTAAGTAGTGTTTTCTGCAATTTATTATTATGAAAGTTATTTGATCTTATAATCATCATCATCCTGGAGAATCTATATATCTCCCAATACTAATAATAAACAAAAATATATAAGTAGGCATATAAATTTTACAGAATTTTAACAAGGAATTTTATTACTTTTTTTTCCATTACAGAGCAGCGGTGGGTGCGCCGATATGGCGATTCAGGCACCAGAGACCGTCTTCGGCCTGGCCCCAAAGCCTTTGCCTACACCGATGCGTGTTCTTTGCATAAAGAGGTGGTTGAAAAACATATTCAAAACCCCTTCCACCCGTGTTATGGCCACCAAACACCATGTTACATTGCAAACAGTAAGGAACACCATGTTACATTGCAAACAGTAAGGAACCATCTTCGGGCAGCTGGGATCAGATGTCGCAGACCGGCAAGAAAAATTTTGACGTGGGATCTTCATCGTCGAAGTAGGTTTAGGTTTGCCAGGGGATATTTAAATTTTGACTGGTGCAACAATATAGTAATATTTAGTGATGAAAAATATTTTAAATCAGACAGGGATGGACGCAAAATTTTATGGAGAAAAACAGGTGAGCGATATTGCCAAAAAAAATATTCTACCGTGCTGGTCTAGTAGTCATATTACTTGAATTATTTCTGTTTAATTATATTGCAAATCTGAATTTTAGTGGTTTCAATTATACTTGGTATATATACTTCGGTATAGGTAACTTGGAATAATTAAAACCACTATATATTATACTATCTAATATATAGGCAAATTTAAGCAAATAAATGACTATTTTTATCTATAAGTATTATTTTATAATTCATATTTATAATAAAAGTTGGAATTTGTTGCGCCATTTCTTCTCCACTAGTGCTTAGGAACTAAAAGATGTAGGTAATTATGTGGCATCATTTTGAGAAATAAAGAAATTGAACTGAAAATAAGTGAGTGATGTTATTGTTAACGAAATGAGAAGTTATTATATTTGCATATAGTATAATTTATAAACGTTAACATGGTGATTCAATACACTTTAGTTACTGAAAGTTAATTAGTTTACCTGTGTCCATGCTTGTCTGATTTAAACATCCAGAGGAATAATATTGAATAACCTATTTATTATATAAAGAATGTGTAATGTATATTATCCCGAACAATAGTATATGACTATTCTTAGGTCTACTAAATACTATTTAGCAAAAATGTTTATCAAAATCTGTCTAACTGTTCAGAAGGTTAGTTACAAACATTGTGACATATATATATGTAGTTCTACGACACAACACAATTAAATTATTTATTTACTGAACAATCTTACTTTATTATTATATCGTTGAAACAATGATGTTGTTTTATTTTCCATATTATTTTTGAGACTACGGAACACTAAGTATAAAAGACAACTGTATGGTTCCTTAATATAACAAACAAAATAAAGAACAAAAACAAAACTACACTCGAGAGCAATGAATCCGGGTCACTTAAAGAATCCTAAAAATCTCGGAAACTAAAAATGCTAGGTTAATGCAATAAATTGTATTTAATAGACAATGTAATACTCCTTAAATGAAGGTATTAAAACTTCTTAGTTATTGTAAAGTTATATCATAAAAAAATCAAATTTGAAAAAGGGCCACTTTCGAAGATGGAACTACGAAATTACAGCATTTGGTGTTGCTTTTGTTTGTAATCTGTCATTTATGTGGGTACATAAACCATGTTGATAGTGCTCTATATTCATTAATCAAGCTGAAATTATGTCGCTTACGCCTGAAGAATGCACCAGAATACTTACAATGCTGGAAACCGGCCGGAGTCAGCGCGATACAGCCAGGACTGTCGGTGTGTCGCTGTCAACAGTACAAAGAGTTCTCCGACGTTACGAAGAAACTGGTTCTAACCTACGCAGACCAGGAACGGGCAGAACCAGGTGTACCACAGCACGAGAAGACCGATACTTGGTGAACACCATGCTTCGAAATCGCTTTCTCACAGGAACTGAACTCACCAATCAGTTTCGACGCCTCGGAGGAAGTAACCCAAGTGCATGGACAGTAAGACGTCGGCTTGCTGAATCTAACTTAAAACCCCTTAGACCTGCAAACGGCCCTAAACTGGAGCGTGGGCATCGTATTTCGAGACTAAGTTATGCCCAGAGCCACGTAAATTGGAGTATTGAAGATTGGTCAAAAGTTATGTTCTCCGACGAATCAAAATTTATGCTCTACAAGCACGATGGAAGACACAGAGTGTATCGAAGACCAGGGGAAAGATTCAAGCAAGCATGCATCGAAGAAAAAGTAGCCTACGGTGGTGGGTCTGTACTTGTGTGGGCCGGAATTTCTTCTGAAAGTCGCACAGAGCTGGTGATCATAGAAAACGGCTCTTTAACTAGCGTAAGATATGTGGAAGAAATCCTCAATGATCACGTTGGTCCATTTATGGTCAATTTAGGTGAGGATGCTATATTTATGCATGACAATGCCAGACCTCATACAGGTAGGATTGTGAATGACTACCTTCAAGAGATGAACATTACTCGTATGGAGTGGCCAGCGCGCAGCCCGGATATCAACCCGATCGAGCATGCTTGGGACGAGCTAGGCAGATGCGTAAAACAACGAAACCCTCCCCCAATCACGCTTCGTGAGCTCAAAATTGCTCTCACAGAGGAATGGGAGAATATTCCCCAAAATCGTATAAGGAACTTGGTGTACAGCATGCCAAACCGCGTAAACGCAGTAATGGAAGCACGAGGAGGCAATACGAAGTATTAAAATTCAAGAAAATCGTAATAAAGTTCAAAAATTTCATGTTTCCTATTTTTGTTTTAAGGAGAGATCAGCAGTTTTTTTCTTTATGTAATTTTGTGTTAATAAAATGTATGGTGACTCATATTTTTTTTACTTTCATTTAAGGAGTATTACATTGTCTATTAAATACAATTTATTGCATTAACCTAGCATTTTTAGTTTCCGAGATTTTTAACATTCTTTAAGTGACCCGGATTCATTGCTCTCGAGTGTATTTATTAAATCAAAACTACTACATCAATACAGCTGCGGTTCGAACTCGCTACCTTTATAATGCCATTACGCCTATAATACCACTCAACTGCGTGAGCCTGTGCTAGTTTAATGAAATTTACCTTCTCATTCGATGGCAGGCAAATCACTCACTAACACATATTCAATCGTTCACGATTCATGATCGTGCACACTGGCACACATAAACATAATACACTAATACGCCTGTAACGATGACGCACACATATGACTTCAAAGCAATGGAGTTATTGTTTTTGACTGTTCACACACATATGTAAAACATACGGGTGTTTCCACTTGACCCAGATGATAAATAGATTTTATTAGATGGATAGGCTAACGTTTTTGTCTTGTGTACATGCCAGCAAGTACCTCGTCAAAGAAGCATTTCAATTA
The DNA here is from genome assembly GCA_963662185.1 of Eilema griseolum. Classification (NCBI taxonomy): domain Eukaryota; kingdom Metazoa; phylum Arthropoda; class Insecta; order Lepidoptera; family Erebidae; genus Eilema; species Eilema griseolum. Next base: position 8,309,093 of record OY759243.1, read on the forward strand.
AGTAAACATAATATCATAAATGAAAACAATAGTATTTATTTTTATTATAAAACTATACATAAGAACTTTACATAATTGATATACTTACTAATTATATCCCAATAGCTTATTATCACCCAGTGATGACCCTGTTCCATATTCTATTGGAGACTCACTATTCCAATTTCGACAGTTATAGCCAGATAGTTCTCCAGTTGAAGTGCCACCATGCCAAATCTTTTTCTCAGGCCTGAAAATTTTATGGAAAAAGAAATGTATTAAGGATAAATACGTTAAATCAAGGTTACTTATAAATTAATTGAATTTTAAATTTAACTTAATTGAAAGCAAATTATTCCAAAGACTATTATTAACTATTTTGTGGTAAATACAAGAGTAATATGTCATGAACAAACATAAATTCCATCATTTACATAACATAAACTCACGCCCATATCCCCGAAGGGGTGGGCAGAGGTGCTATCACCCACATTTCACCAGTTTATGTTTAGGTCCCAATGTAATAGGTGACGAGTCTATTGCCGGATATTAAACCGGATATTTATAAACCTGCGATAAATACACACGTAACTTCAAAAAGGATCGAAAAGTCATTGGTGTGTGCCATGGAAAAACCTGGGATCGAACCCAAGACCGCGTCTCAGCCCGGTTCCATCATTTAATGACGTCTATATGTTGAAGATCCCAAACGGATTTTCATTTCAAATAAAAATTACTGTATTGATCAAGGTATTTTATCAATACAGCATCATGTGAAGAAGTACATATATGTATAAAGTTTTTAACTTTTATGGTAACGTATCGTGTAAAGTCTGGAAATGGAAGCCAAGAAAACGCTAAATTCCTCCAAGATATTATGTAATATAAAATTTTTGCTTGCAAAAATAAACCGCCAAGGGAAAACTAAATCATATTGGTGCACTTCTAATGAAGTTATTTTAATTAATAGTTTATAGCTCACCATATAACGTTCTCTGTGAAGATATTTCTCCCTTTGAAATCGTAAATATTTTGACTAGTACTATTGAACACCGCTCCAGATCCATCGAACATGGCCTCCCAAGAATCGAAAAGTCGGTACTGTACGTTATTCCTTGTAATTGTTGTAACAGGTAAATTCCAATGCTGACGGGATACCAATTTCTTGAGGCTCAATAAACTGTAAATGCACATATTTTTATATTAATATTTGGGTTTAAAAAGTCTAACTTCCTGCTTACTGTGTACTTTTAATTTTTATTAGCATACTTATTTCTAAAATAAAAGTAATTAATAATAACTACTTTGCGTGCAAGACGAGGATCCGATTTAAGGATATTGTCCATTTGGGCATAAAATTTTGCTTCTAGTGTTACAAAATCCACATTCATCTTAAATTTGCATCTTTAGTCAGCCTTGATTCATCCATACCACTCTACGTGACTAAACTCTTGAGTAGAAATGTAAATTTTATTTGGATAAATTCAATACTCAGCACACGACGCGAACAATCTACCTAGGAATCTGATTCTGGTTTGTTCAAGATTTTTGGTATATGCATAACTGGTGACATTGGAGTCATCAACTGAAATCCTTTAAAGTTCTTTTTAAAGGTTTAAACATGGAATTAAGATATTTTATAAATGTTTCATAACATTTATTAATATAATATAAATATTACCTGCTAGCTCGAAAAGCCTTGAATGACCCAATCTTCGAACCTTGCTCACGACACAAATTGTCAGCGTCTTCCATTCTATTCTTTACTCTGCCTGTATACGAATCAGTGAGGGCAACTAATAAAATCTATAAAACAAAAGATAACACAATGTTATTACGATACACAAAATGTAACAAGTCTTTTCATTATTGCAATCACTCAGAGTTATTCGTTTAGGATTAGATTAATTAATTAAAAGCAGTTTAATGTTATGTACAAAAATGTTATGTTAACAAATATTATGTTCTATAATGTTAACAACTGTAGAAAATGACAAAATAAAGTATCAAAAAGGTGATCCAAATAGTTATTATTGTTAAAGAATAACTATTTGGATTACTTTTTTTGAATAAAGATCATTAGTATTACGATAATATGATAGCCATTAGTCTAATACTTACACTTTCTCGATAATTTGTGAAAGGTTTGGGACGTTGAGAGGTATTATGTATCCTCGGGGGTTTCTGTGAAATAATTTAAAGAAAACCTTAGATTAACTTTGAACAAGGGATATTTCGACAATAGGTAGTGTCGTTTTTTATACTACGGAATCAATAAATAATATATGTGTAGTAGACAATTCATAAAATAATAAAATTTACATTGAAGTACTTGTAATACTTACATTTACACGATTCTCTACTGGGTTCCATGTTGATGGGTGTGAAGGTGGATGAGAATTAGGCCTGTTTGGCGACGGATAATAATGACCCATCTGCAACATATTAAATTCATAGAATTCGTCATTCGGAGTATCGGGACTAATGGTGCACTTTAGGAGAGGCCTATGTCTAGCAGATGCAGTGAAATCGATTAAGATAGAAAAACATTAATCAGCTCAGCCCAAAGGTAATAAAATTCTCTATGACTCTGTGGGTCAGTGGTCAGAGCGTTTCCAATTTCACCTCAGCCGATTAAATTTTACCTATTTTTATCGATTACAATAGTTAGTATAACTAAATACTTTGAACCATAAGCCTATTATATAATAGGCTAATTGATTGATTAATTAAATTCAGTAGTAGTCATAAGAAGAGCAGTTTCTAAAAAAGAATTTTAAGAATTACTTACACCTTCTCGATTATGAGAAGTAGGTTTCATAGTGGTAGTAGTAGAAGTAGGATTACTGGTTGTTCTATTCCATGGATGCATCTGTAAAATAATTGAATAGTATTTCATTCTATTACTTGCCGATATAATATTGCGTTCAATTTATATAATTGATATTGACTGAATGGTTTGACCGTCTGTTGGTAAATATGTATTTATTGGAAGATAAATAAAAATAGACCAGGATCATTATAGAAATTGAAAATACCTCGACACTGTTCCACTCGTTGTACCCCACTTTGATCAGTAACATACTTTCTCGTAGAACGTATACTAGAGTTCCCACTGATAAATGGTGATTTTTCTGAAAAATGAAATACACGCAGTATATTATTCCTGCTATTAAACTTATTTTACACTTTTCAAAGAACGAAGAGAGTAATTAATTAATTAATTTGTAGTAGTACTTGAGTCTTTCAATAAATATGTTGACATGAAAGGAAATATGCTCTGATAATTTATAATTATGTAACTAATTAAACAGCGTAATGAACTCAGAAAATAAAAACAGATAATTTGAATTTAGACTTTATACCAATAATAAAGTAGTTGTACTATTAATGTATTTGTTTAGTTTGGAATTAGAATAATTTAATGTATTATTAGGACTAAAAATATCAAGTAATTGAAATACCTTCATAAGACCTTTTACAGTTGTATATATGAAAGTGTTGACAGGTAAAAAGGCATCTTCATCGTATAAATTCACTGAAATTTTAAAATGCAATCAACTATAACCAGTCAAAGAATTAATTAAATACCTTGCATACCTGCAAAAATGTATATAACACTTTTCTTATTTAAATTATAAAAAGTAGCTAAATTGAATAAAAAAACATTTAAATTTTTATAATGTGTTATATATAGATGTAACAACTTTTGATGATGGTTTAAATTTACAAGTACACCTAGTCATCAAGTCTTTGCACTCACACTTGTACTTTGAATAACCTTAGTCAAATATTGAAGCTATGTTATCAACTACCTCGCAATTGAATTGAACAGATATCTTACACGTAAAATCGCCGAAGTCCTTAAAATAGGAATCCCCTTTTTCTCCTTTTGGGCCTTCAATAGACAAACCAGGTGGCCCTGTTTCTCCCTTAAGGCCTGCTATTCCTTGAGGGCCAGGTGTGCCTTGGTTTCCTGCAGGGCCACTGTGACCAGGACTACCTGGTTGACCTGTTTTTCCTGGTCTTCCTCTTTCACCACGTATGCCATGGTCTCCTTTCTCACCTTTCAGCTGTTAATTAAAAACTTTATCGTATTGTTGAACTTGAATTTTGTTCTTCATAGCGATTTATTTGACTTTAATGCAATCAAATAAGAATGTTCACCTTTTTCAAGTTAATATTAGGAGCACTTTCTCCTTTCTGCCCCTTTTCGCCTGTCGTACCTTTTAACCCAGATGGTCCCATAGGTCCCTAAAAACAATTTAAAAGTTACACAAGTAAAATCATAAGTGTGGTAAATATTTATGTACCTATTCTAATATCGTTACTGTATACCTTAAATGGGCAATTTATATTTTAACTATAATTATTACTAAACCAAACCATTCTTTATACACCAATAACTAGCACCGGAGTCGTTCCCCAAGCATGGGCGATGTATGTATTTCGAAGATTGCACTCACCATCGGTCCGTGTTGTCCAGATTCACCTTGATCACCTTTTGGGCCGACCGGCCCGATATCTCCTTTGTCGCCTTTATCGCCTTTGGGACCAGCCGGCCCTGTTGAACCAGGATGACCTTTATTTCCCTGTTGACCCTTTAAATAAGTCCTAAATTAATATTTTTTATCTTGAATTTGATATTAAAGATCTTTTTAATTTGGTTCCTATTAAAATTCATAAAATCTCTCAAAGTCACTAAGTATATTATTGCTCTAATTAAAGAAATATTATCAGTCAGATACAGTTATGCTCCAGGCAAAACAACTACCAAAGGGGAACGCGTTGATATCAAAACAGCTAACTTGAATAGGCATACGACTTCTACAGGCAAAATCTAACGATACAATAAGTTCGAGTCTTTAATAAGTTGTTAAGGGCTTACGCATTTTTGCTACACTATTTTCTTCTTTCTACACTGTAAACTTAAAGATCAGCGGACCTTCAAAAAGCATTAGATAAGGCCGTCAACCTCTTTATATATATATTTATAATATTATTGGTGTCTGTTGCGGCGACCCTTTTTCCTGAGACTACCTTCAGCTTACCAACAAGTGAGGGTATAGTAACTAATATACAAAAGATGATTTTTTATAAAGACTAGAAAAGATCTTACGCAAGTACCTGTGATTACCTAGCATGTAACTAGTGTACCCTGGCTGTTACTTACGATTACTTATAGATTACCGTTACTTGGATACATGTACACAGTTCTTTAAATATACGTTTTATTTTTTAATAATGTCACTAAACTAACAATTTCTGCAGGTATGACAACTCCTGGAGGACCCATCTCGCCCTTTTCTCCTTTGGAACCTTGTAAACCCATGGGCCCTGGCTCTCCTTTTCGTCCTTGATCTCCTACTTGCCCTGTTTCACCATCTTTGCCATCACGTCCACTTTGTCCTTGTGGGCCTATCGGACCCTGGTCACCTTTGATACCCTATAATGAAACGAAAAAATAAAACAATTAACCATATAATGAAGTGTCTAAAACCAAATAATGATCCTTAATTATGGAAAACCGAGATATAATCTCGGAAGAAAATTCTGTGCCTAGTCCGCTCTCATTTCACAAGGTATTTTTTAGATAACAACTAGCTGCAACTAATGCTGAGCCATTCACTGGTGTTTAAAGTAAGAAACACTTATGACAGACCCTCAAAGATTTAAAACTGACTTAGCATCAGGTTAGAGTTTTGAGAGTAATTAAATGTAAACTTATCACAACGATTACGACACCTATCCCTCCTTCATTAGCGTGCATATCCTGGTTGCCACAAATTGCCCTTTGGAGCCCGAGGACCAATCTTCTCGTCTTTTTTGTAATCGAATTTATTTTGGTTTTTATGAGAGTGCACCATAGTCTCATAATTTATTAACCAGGAAGTAGTGTACTCCTGACGGTGCTCTGTACTTAATGATGATACACTTACTCATACATTAGTATAAAATATAGAAGTACCTGATCACCTATTTCTCCTTTTTCACCTTTAAGATCCCGCAGTTTTTCTACTATGACTTTAGCTGAAAATACAAAATTTTGATTATTGATTGATGAAAATAGTCGGATAATAAATGATGAAAATATTAATTTATTATCCGACTACGGCAAAGCAAAAGGAGGGTTATGATTTTGACAGGCTATGTATGTATGTATGTAGGTTCATCTGTTCCCTCATAGCTCCTCAACCACTAATTTAAACTGGACAAATGAGGTATCGTTAGAAGCATCTTAGTTGTCCGCTGGTTATAGGCTATATAACGTGTCACTGAATCTAACGTGGCTGAATCTAGCGTTCATAAAGTACTGTGTATAAAAAAATAATTTGAGATAAAAATATGTCGTGTTTGATATCAACTCAATCATCAATCAATCAATTAACTTAATTAGCACATTTCAAATATGTTAAATTAAAAAATAAGTTTAAAACTAAAACCCTACTACTGAAAACATATTAAACAAGAACATATCTAGGACATATGTGACTCCAGAGAATACATACATACATAAAAATATTTATATATGTATGTTTTATGTGACTCCAGAGTGGAGAAAGCAGAATGTAGACAAAAGTAGTGTGTAATCTGCTATTTTAAAATAAAACACAGCAAACCCACAAAATAAAATTATTACAATTGACTATGTTTATCCCAAAAAGTATTTATTAAAATTCGTATTGGTAAATCTGATAAATCAAAATCGTTCAAAAAATAAAAGATGCAACTTTAGGGTATATAGTGAAATATTTACATCATACACATAGGTTAATAACAAGTGTTAAGGTAAATGGGGTATCTTACTTTCATTTGGAGACATTTCAATTATTGAGGATAAAGACGCTGGCAACCCTGCAATACCCGGACTTCCTTTGTCACCTGTAATTGTAAATATTATTTCTTTATAAATATTATTTTATTTAATAACGTGAATATATTTTTAATTACTTTTAATACAAGAATTTGGTATAAACCCACAGAATAGAAAAAAATAGACCGACTAAGACCATTGTACCGCGCCCTAGATGCGTGGTTGCAGCGTGGCGGGGGACGAGGTAAAGAAAAAGAAAGAAAGAGCATAAGTCGAGAGCGAGCGAGATATCTCCATGAGCGTTGGCGGTAGATTGACAGGTACAGGTACAACGGTTACGGTCTAACATAAAAAAAATGCAAGAATACGAGTTGTATTTTTTTAATTATAACAACATATTGAAAGTGTTAAGCACTTTATACAGAAATAGTCTAACAAAATGAATAACTTTGTGGGATTACTTCGTATTCAAAAACATTGAGTGAGTTTCTAAAATTCATTTGCAAGAATTTCAAAAATTGACATCATTGTCTATGTTAATTCCACCACATCGAGATGTCCAGTACATGGTGTGAAGTAGTCAGTTAACGACCGGCTGGTGCTTCGTAGGTTGGTGTCATGAGCAGGCGCTCGCGTATCATGGCTCGAGACGCCCCGAATTCTGAATTCAAGCGTTATATTAATTGGTGAAAAATTAAGGTATCATGTTTTTTATTTTTTTCAGACATAGTTACCGATACCGATTAACCCGAGTTATCAGTAGGTATGTCGCCACAGCCAACACTATCCAATACTGGCGAGCATCTTTTCCTGGAGCTTGAACTAAACCACTCTAAAGTTCTTCTTGGTGTCTACTATTGTTCATCGTCAAAAGTAAATTATTTTCCTTTTTTTGAACACTTATTAGAAACCTACTTACCATCTTATAGGCATACAATAATTATGGGAGATTTTAATACTTGCTTGGTAAAACCAGGGCCATGTATCACGCGTGCAACGTCTCTTCGCCGCCAATCCTTTAACTTATCTATCCCTAAACGCTACTCATCATTTTCCTAACTGTGCTCCTGGTCTACTTGATCTCATTCTTGTCTCATCGCCTACCCATGTCGCAAAGCATGGTCAATGCTCTGCTAACATATTTTCTTACCATGACCTTATTTACCTCTCTTACAAGATACGGCCACCTAAAGAGAAACCTAAAGTTATAATGCAGCGCAGTTTTGGTGGCATTGCCCTTGACAAACTTCGTGAGGATGCTCATAGACTCATAGAATGACTGGAGCCCTCTGCTGTCATCCACTTGTATGGACACTAAAGTAAACGTATTATCTAACAAAATAATAGAGTTTTATGATGTGCATGCACCAATCCGTGCCATCAAAGTTAAGCATTTACCTGCACCTTGGCTTACGCCTGATATCAAAGAATTGATGGCGAAAAAAGCAGCAGCTAAGGCGAGGTATAAAATCAGAGCTACCCAGAGTAATTTGGAGAAGTATGTGGCCCTCAGAAATAGATGCAACAGGGTGTGTAGGAATGCACAACGCCAACATATCCATACTTTCCTTCCCCTCCCCACTCTTCAGAGCACGCCACTGCCGCTGCAGGACAATCTCAATATCCTAGGTATGGATGTTCGCTGCAACCTGAATAACAAAAACTACATCGAGAGCATCATCAAAACAGCCTCACGAAAACTCGGAGTCCTGAACAGAGTGAGACGATTTTTCACGCCGGAGCAGCGGTGTCTTCTATACAAGACACAAATTCGCTCCTGTGTGGAGTACTGCTCGCATCTCTGGGATGGTTCAGCAAAGTACTTACTAGATGCTCTCGACAGGTTGCAGCGACGTGCGGTCCGCATCATTGGGAATCCCGAGATCACGAACACCCTAGAACCTTTACAGCTGCGTAGAGATGTTGCGTCCATGGCTGTATTTTACCGTCTGTACCATGGGGAGTGTTCTGATGAGCTCTTCCAATTAGTCCCACCCTCCCCTTTCCTACACAGGACAACGCGTGCAGGTCTTAGATGTCATCCGCACACGGTGCAAAACATCCGATCAAGAACCAAGCGGTTCGGAGACTCTTTCCTCTGTCGCACCATTAAGGCCTGGAATTCATTACCAGCTCACGTGTTTCCTTCTTCCTACAGTCCCGGGTCCTTTAAGCGGGGCGTGAAAAAGCATATGATAAGGCCGTCAAGCTGAGTGTCACCATTGTCACACGGTATGTGTAAGTAATGGTGACCCTCTTTTCTGGGATTTTGCCTTCAGCTTACCATCAGGCAAGGCGAAGTCCAATTGACGTGTCCTATATAAAAAAAAAAAAAATACCTCGGTAGAAAGCGGGGATCCAGTAAAAGTCTGGAAATTTCTGAATACATTAGGAGTTGGAAAGTCACGTCAAGACTCAATTCCTAAAAATTTAAATTTAGATGCACTTAATGTACATTTTTCTACGTCGTCCAATTTTAATGGAACTGCTAAAACTAATACACTGCAATATCTTTCATCTATTCCATCTCCTGAACATCCACCTTTCATCTTCAACCAATTGACCGCTTGTGATGTTAAGAAGAGCATCTTGTCTATTTCATTCAATGCTGTCGGTAGCGATGCCGTTAGTAGAAACATGATTGTGCCAATTCTAGAGCAAATTCTTCCTATCCTATGTCACGTCTTTAACTATTCCATTTCTTCGGCTATCTTCCCATCCTCGTGGAAAAATGCCCAGATAATTCCTTTACCCAAGAAATCTAAGCCATGTTCCTTTTCTGACTATCGTCCTATATCCATCCTTCCTTTTCTTTCCAAAGCTTTAGAGCGCCTCATTCACTCGCAACTTAGCTCCTTTCTTAATAAAAACGCGCTACTAAACCCTTTACAATCGGGCTTCAGATCTGGACTAAGTACTGCGACAGCATTGGTTAATATCACGGAAGATATAAGACTGGGCATGGATAGAGGATATCTTACGTTACTATCCTTACTTGATTTTAGCAATGCCTTTAATACCGTAAATTTCGACATTCTGCTCGGTATACTCTGCTCTGTTAACATATCTCCAACGGCTATTGAGTGGTTTCGTAGTTACCTGTCTGGTCGCCAGCAGCGTATTCGCGTCGAAGAATTAAGCTCTTCCTGGTGTGATGTGACCGCTGGTGTACCACAGGGTGGCGTTTTATCTCCGTTACTTTTCGCCATCTTTATAAATACAATCTCCGAAAAACTACTTTCATCCTACAACCTTTATGCTGATGACCTACAAATTTACACCCAAGCTTCTGCAAATGACTTATGCGATGCTTTTGCTGTACTCAACAACGACTTGGAGCGGATTTGCGAATGGAGCAAAAACCATGGACTCACCCTAAATTCGTCCAAAACACAGGTAATTGTTATTGGTAGTCCAAGGTTGAGTTCTAAAATAGATTGGACCCAGCTTCCTCAGGTTACTATGGGTGGAGTAGTAGTGCCAGTTGGTGACAGTGTCAAAAACTTGGGCATCTTCATGGATAAATCATTTTCTTGGAATATCCAGTTACAGGAAACTAGTCGAAAACTTTTCGCGTCAGCGGGTGCCTTACGAAGGCTCTGAAACTTTCTCCCAATTGCCACTAAAACTGCGCTCGCACAATTGATCAGTCGTCAGCTATCCTGATCTAACAGAGGAGCAACTAGATAAACTTGAGCGACTTCAAAATGTTTGCATAAGATTCATATTTGGTCTACGCAAGTATGATCACGTGTCTGATTTCCGTAAACAACTCAAGTGGCTCCCAATTCGACTTCGCAGGAATGCCCATATTCTAACATTGTTATATAATGTATTGTTTAATCCCAACACTCCCTCTTATCTCAAAGAACGATTCCAGTTCCTCTATGACACACATACGAAGTGCCTGAGGTCGTCCGAGAATTTGAGGCTGAGTATGCCAATACATTCTACTGACTTTGCTGACAAGTGTTTCACTGTCAGGGCGGTGCGTTTATGGAACGCGTTGCCACTGAACATCAGACAGACAAAGTCAGTGAATGTATTTAAATTAATGGTCAAGAACCACTACCTATCATGTTGTGCACAGTAGGTAATAGCTCACAATTATGTGCTCACTCACTATTTTCCCTTCGTATTAGTATGAACTATCTACTTTATGTATATATTTATTTAATACATGTATATGTATTTGTATGTCGGTATATATGTTGATATTTTTTGTGTAAAGCCGTATATTAATTTTATTTTACTTACTTTTCTCTCTTTCTTTTGTTTTAATACACAATCTAATTAAGTTTAGTCGGTAACTACACCATATCTTTTGTTTTCATAACATTACTGTCCATCCCAAGGTTGCCTGGAAGAAATCGCTGCAGCGATAAGGCCGCCCATTGTACATTGAACTGTATAGATGCTACCTACTTGTCCTACTGTAAATCTGTTGGTGTACAATAAAGAATTATCTATATATCTATCTATCTAACCCCCCAAAGTGCCGAGAGTTAATTTCATTACACCTTATCTTGATGTGTTGATGTAGAGTAACGTTAATGTGGAACTAACTTATTAAGCTTACCTTTCTCGCCTCGTACACCATCTTTTCCATCAAAACCTCGCAATCCAGGGGATCCATCGCTTCCCGTTTGTCCCATTTTACCAGGTTCTCCGCTATGACCCTTTTCACCCTTGGGACCCTACAATGAATTGCTATATTAATCAATAGTATACTTCATATCAAATTATTGGTAACATGAGATAAATATAATTTTTATTAATTATTATTATGATTTTTTTACCTCATCACCTTTGTCCCCTTTTGTTCCAATTTCTCCTTTTGGTCCAGTATCACCTGGTAATCCCATTAGCCCCGGAGTTCCAGGAGGACCCATCGGTCCTGGTGGACCAGGAACAGTTTTTCGTTTAATGTCATCATCTGTAGGCTATCAAATTATTAGTCAATACCTCTACAATGTTTTTATTTATATAATGTATTTTGACCTTGAGAAACTACTAACGAATATTACTGCTAATTTTACTTTTGGTTCTATCAGTGGCATATAAATTTCATTATATTTTCGAGAACACGATTGATAAAATTGATGTAGGTATTTGACACAAATATTGCTTGCTCGGTTAACAATAAAATATAATCACCGTAAAGCCCGGTTGACCTGGTATGCCATCATGTCCTGGTGAACCTGGTATTCCTTGTCTGCCATCTTTTCCTGATGGTCCTATTGGCCCTGGTGGGCCAACTGGACCAAGAAGACCATCAGTACCTTTTTCTCCCTTTTCACCTTTTAAACCTTGTTCTCCTGTCGTACCTACTGGTCCTATATCACCCTTGAAAGAAATAATATAGTTTCATTGTCAATTTGAATTGATTGAATATTCGAAACAAAAGAAAGTGTCATTCGATGAGATATAAAGAATTTCATAAATAATTGAAAACTAAAAATCGAAAAAATTAAATTAATGAAAATTGACGAAGAAGTAACTAAAGAGATATTATTAATAGGTTTTAATAATTATACAAGAAAAAAAACGGAATAGAGGGACCTTTCTCTCTCTACCCCACCGCTGGCTCGTGTTCCTCTCTCGGGAATTTTTAAAATGTTCATCTAGTCACCATAGGGAAAAACTACACGAATTATTTAGTTAGATTTCACTACAAATTACACTGCACACAAACAAAACATAAACTTTAAAAAATATTTTTACCTTTAAAAGGTCTCTGACGGTAGTTAGTAACGGATCACCTTTGTCGTATGCGCTCACTGAAAGAAGAATAATATGAGTCAGTTAAAAATAAGAAAATGAATTTTAAAATATGCTTTCCCATTTTAGGTTTTATGAAAATTGTATTGTCTTAAATAATAATAATAAAATTTTCAAAACTTAGTTGAGGTCGGCTTTATAGACCAACTAAGATGTGGCTGAACTTTGTTATTTTCTGTAAAGCGACTGCCGTGTGATTTCCACAACCAATTGGCGATATCGAACATCTGTAGTGAGACTAGTTGGACTTTTTGGGGCTCTTACTACCCTTAACGATAGCCATAGATGTTCGTAAGGCAACTGAGGTTGATGGCTCAACATGCTCTCCGAGGCACGACCAGACTAATGCAAATATCCATATTCGTGCATACAAATATTTCCAAAGAGTGGCGATCGAGCCCGCGCTTTCTACGTTTAGTGGTCGCGTACACTACTGCCGCGCCACAGAGGCTGAATGTTCTTAATAATTTTAATTGGCACATACATAACTATATAGAGTACAAATGACGATAACTCACAAAAATCCTTGAAAAAAGAATTTCCTTTTTCTCCTTTTGGGCCCTCAATAGTTTGGCCAGGTAAACCTCTTTTTCCAACAGGGCCTTGAATTCCCTGGGATCCTTTTTGGCCAGGTAGCCCTAGTTTTCCTGGTGGACCAGTTTCCCCAGGATAGCCTCTCTCTCCTATTTCTCCTTGTTTTCCAGGTTCACCTTGTAAACCTTTGTCTCCTTTTTCACCTTTAAGCTGTTAGACAAATTTATTAAACAAGCTAATTAGACAAAATACTAGTTTAAATTTTTGATGACTAATCTCAGGTAACAATTTTTACTACGTATACCTATTTATAATATTTTATTAACTTTTTATATATTTAAAGATTGTAGTATGTGCAAAAAATTATATTTGCCAATACATCCTTAAGGTAAGTAGATGAATATACGGTAAAATAATTTACCTTTTTTAAGTCGATAAATGGAGCATTTTCACCTTTTTGCCCTTTTTCTCCCGTTAATCCTTTTAACCCTGAAAGTCCGATAGGTCCCTGAAATTTAAAATGTTATTTGACATAATACATGATAGTCAAGAACTGGCACAGGCAAATTTTGCTTAAAAGGTGACTTCGATCACTGTACATTTAAACTGTAACTTATTTTTAACGAAAATAAATTATTATTATTATTATCATCTATTCAGCATTATTAAGATTTAATTTTGGAGTTTTATCTCGACTTTTATACTCACGGTTACTCCAGGGTTTCCAGGAATTCCTTGATCCCCTTTTAATCCCAAGGGACCGATGTCACCCTTTTCCCCTTTGTCACCTTTGAGACCAAGTTCTCCTATTAAACCTGGTGATCCGCTATCGCCCTTTGATCCCTAAAATGATTTTTTATACAATAAATAATGAGAAAATAATATCTAAGAATTCTTACAATTTTGTACTTTGTAATTAATTAATATCAATCATCAAATCAATCAAAAATTTCAAAATGTACCTTGATTGCTGGTAAGGAAACCCCAGCAGGTCCACGTTCACCCGCATCTCCTCGAGGACCTTGGGATCCAGTAGGGCCAGGTTCACCTTTTTGACCTCGATCTCCAGTTTTTCCGATTTGACCGTCTACACCATGACTCCCAGGAATCCCATCCATACCTTTAGGGCCCAGGTCGCCTTTAGTGCCCTTGAAATCAGTAAAGAAGTCAAAAATTTGAAAGATTTTTATTCCCAAATTCAAAAAATATATAGTGATTATTTCAAATAGTAGTACTTAAAAAATACCTTTTCACCTATTTCTCCCTTTTCTCCTTTAAGATCGTGCAATTTTTCCACAACGAGTTTAACTAAAAATATATCAAAATATTAATGTTAAAAATGTTCATGTTATCAGCCTTTTAAGAATGTATAGAAGTTTCAGTATTTCACAGACAGTCGTCAAATAATTGAATGGTCAAACTAAGTACTTTGAGATACACAATAATAACGCTGTTTGTTTACAATAGACATGTCCATGTATACATGTCCTTTTATGATACCAGATGTCTCGTTCAACATGAAAAAAATATTGATAAATGTAGGTAGATGTAACAATACTCTTTTGCCCAACACTTCGATGAAATACAGGTATGAGATTATATTTTTTTCTATATTTTTTTTTTTTTTTTTATATAGGACACGCCAACTTGACCTCACCTCGCCTGATGGTAAGCTAAAGGCAAAGTCTTAGGAAAGAGGGTCACCATTACAGACACTAAGTGCTACAATGGTGGCACTCAGCTTGGCGGCCTCATCAGATGCTTTTTCACGCCCTGCTTAAAGGCCCCGGGACTGTAGGAAGAAGGAAACACGTGTGCTGGTAATGAATTCCAGGTCTTGGTGGTGCGGCAAAGAAAAGAGTCTCCGAACCGCTTGGTTCTTGCTCGTATATTCTGCACAGTGTGAGGGTGACATCTAAGGCCTGCACGTGTTATTCTATGTAGGAAAGGAGATGGTGGGATTAGTTGGAAGAGCTCGTCAGAACACTCCCCGTGGTAGAGACGGTAAAATACAGCCAAGGAAGCAATATCTCTACGCATCTGCAAAGGCTCGAGGGTGTTCGTGACCTCAGGGTTCCCAATAATTCGGACCGCGCGTCGCTGCAACCTGTCGAGAGCATCTAGTAGGTATTTCGCGGAGCCATCCCAGAGATGCGAGCAGTATTCCACGCAGGAGCGAATTTGTGTCTTATAGAGAAGACACCGCTGCTCCGGCGTGAAAAAACGTCTCACTTTATTTAGGAGTCCGAGTTAACGCGAGGCTGTTTTGATGATGCTCTCGATGTAATTTCTGTTATTCAGTTTGCAGCGAATATCCATGCCTAGGATATTGAGATTGTCCTGCAGTGGCAGTGGCGTGCTCTGAAGAGTGGGAAGGGGAAGGAAAGAAGATACCTTTGCTGTGAACGCACAAGCCTGCGTCTTCTTGGCATTGAACTCGACCATGTTCTCAGAGCCCCATTGAGAAATGTGATTCAAGATCCGGTCCAGTTCAGTGACAAGAAGCTGTCTTTTTTCCACGATATCAGACTGTTTGGCCGCAGGTTGTCCGTGATAACTCCCGTGTAAGGTGCTATCGTCTGCATAGCAATGTATGCTGCCGGTGGACAGCATGTCGTTGATATGCAGAAGAAAGAGAGCGGGAGATAAGACAGACCCCTGCGGTACGCCAGCATTTATTTGCAAGAACTCCGAAGCCCGTCCATCACAGAGGACGCGGATACGGCGCTCCCGCAGGAAACTAGCAATCCAGTTGCACAGTCTAGGAGGCAGACCAAAGGCTGGTAGCTTGGAGAGAAGCGATTTGTGCCAGACTCTATCGAAAGCTTTGGCGATATCAAGACTAATTGCCAGTGATTCGCCGTGCTTGTCCATAGCCTCACCCCAAAGATGGGTAACGTATGCTAGAAGATCACCCGTTGACCGTTTCGGCCTGAAGCCATATTGCCGGTCATTAATTAAGGAGTGATCATCTAGGTGACGCATGAGCTGTTTGTTAATGATGTGCTCGAAGACCTTGCACAGCACTGAGGTGACGGCTATGGGTCGATAGTTGGCTGGCTCTGAGCGATCCCCTTTCTTGGGGATCGGCTGTACATTCGCCTCTTTCCAAGCCGAAGGCACTGTACCCGAGCTGTAGGACAGTCGGTACAGCCGCGTAAGCATCGGAGACAACTCCGCTGCACATTTTTGTAAGACCACCGCTGGAATACCATCCGGGCCACTGGCTTTCCGGACATCGAGTGATTGAAGCACCGCACGGACATCGCATTGCCTGATACGTATTTCAGGCATTACGTGGTCACCATTGGGTAGTGTCGGCGGCTGTATACCGCAATCATCGACTCTGGAATTGGCCGCAAAGAGATTTACTAGCATATTGGTTTTCTCTTGCGGTCCATGGGCCAGGGATCCATCAGGGTAGCGCAGCGGTGGCAGCGAAGGCTGACAGAAGTTGGCCTGCACGGCTTTGGCCAGTCGCCAGTATCCACGGCTGCCCGTGGGATGTGCCACTAGCTCTTGACCAAGCCGTGCAATGCGCAGGGCATCCGTTCTGACGTAAGCCCTCTTGCAGTCCTTTGTGGCTCTGTTGTACGCCGCCTTGAAGTGGCCCACATTGGGATCGTGCGTGGCACGCGCCCTTACCCAAGCGCGATACGCGGACTGCTTTTGGTCAACAGCCCTCGCACACTCGCGCCCGAACCAAGGGCGCACTCCTTGGGCACCGGTGACATCAGTGTACGGGATATAGTATTCCATACCCAGACCGACCTCACCGGCAACAGCAGTAGCACAATCTGAGGGTTTCTTACCTTCAAAGCAGCGTTCAACCCACGGGATGGACGCAAAATAGTTGCGCAGCCCATCCCAATCTGCTGACGAGTAGTGCCAGAGACGCCGCTTCCCCTGCACGGGTCGTGAGGGCGCTATAATTGGCACCTTGGAGCAGACCAGACAGTGGTCGGAATTGCCTAAAGCGGCTTGTACCGAAACACTGTACAGGTCTGGGTGACTCGTCAGCAGAAGGTCTAGCAGAGAGGGTGCTAGGCCCGACCTTCTTGGTATTCTAGTGACCACGTGTACCAATTGGGTCAGGCCATGCGCCAGAGCAAATGCATGGGCGGCTCTTCCCGCATGGTCTGTTTTGTGGTGGGCGTTAAAGTCCCCCAAAAATACCACTTCGGCGTTCGGAAACCGTTCCTGCGCATCATCTGCCGCCTGACTCAGATATTCAAAGAGTCGAGTTGTCTCAGCATCTCCTGTATGGGAACGGTAGAGGCACACATAGATCTGACTCGTAGAGCCATGGTCTACGTGTACCCATAGGGTTGAAAAGGATGGGTCCTCAAGGCAGCGCAAACGGCGACAACAAACATCCGCCCTAACAAACACGCACACCCCGGCTTTTGCACGGAAATTTTCCTCGATAACATAGCCGGGGTAAAGCAAGTAGGTCGTGTCATCAGGGCGACCTATTTGTGTCTCCGTGAGAAAGAGCATATCTGGTTTCGCCGTCTCAAGGTGTTGGTGGACGGCGTTGAGGTTCGCATGGAGTCCACAGATGTTAGTGGACTCCACCTCAAATAGCGAGCTTGTGGGAGTCTGAAGAGCCGCTGTGTTGCCCAATACTCTTAAATGCGCTGCCATGATGAAAAGGAGAAAAGGGCGTGAAAAAAGAGGTGATTGTCGTCGCAGCACCGCGTGACAAAGTGCGGGATATTGGTTTTGTCTATGATTATGAGGCATGGCGTGAGCCGACACGCCGTACGGAAGGGCCCCCGTACCCCCCCGATATGGTCGCCGGGGCCCCCACTTCCGGTCACCAACCGGCACGACGAGCCATACCGGGATTATGCGCGGTCTGGTGAGGCAGCCTTCCAGGGTGGTTAGTCCCAGTTGGGCCTCTGTACTATACCGCGGGCGGCCAGCGGCACCACCGTTTCTACGGGTCTCCCTGACCGGCGCGTCGCCCCGCACCATCCTCACTAGACTACGCCAAGACCCACTGGTCCCACTAGTGCTGCGACCACCATCACCTCTACCCGGCTATGCATTTGCTGATCCCTGAACGCAATCCAACCGAAATTGAATTACTATGAAGGGTTTTTCGCAATATTGCACGGTGGTACCAACCCGGTCGAAATTTGTGACAAATTTGTGCCGTCAAATCTCTACCACCAGTAATGATAGTTTCAGCTATCCATACAAAAATTACATAAATTATTTCAGTTAAAGGTTTTTTTAAGATATTCTAACGTGTTTGCTATCGTAGTTACGTCTGAACAAATACAATTTTAGTTATAATTTTATATTTATTTATTATTATGGAAATTATTCAAATTATTATTGCAGTTTTGAGTTTCTTACTTTCATTTGGCGGCATGTCTATGATTGAAGACAAATCAGCTGGAGCTCCAGGGCTTCCTCTGTCACCTATAACATTAAATATGTCTTCAAAAAAACAATTTCACAATTTAATAATATATTTTTAGCAATGTTAAGTCGATTGAATAGTGGAGTGATATTCTACCGTTAATCCATAACATAATTGGAAAGTCAGTGATTTGTATTTTTCTTCGTAGTTAAAATATCTAAAATGATAATTAGTAGATAGCATACTAAATTTTAAGTCAGTTTTAGTTTAAGTTATACTTACATAATTTAATAAATCAAATAATAATAATAATAATAATAAATATTTCACTACATTCTACACAACGCTATCTAGACCCATGGTAAGCATAGCTTAACTAGCTTGTGTTATGGGATCTAGAATGCGGATAAACATACTTAGATACTTTTTTTTTTGTAAATACATACATATTATACATAGAAATATTTTGGTAGGACCCCGAATTATTTATTTATTTATTTATTTGTGAACATAAGTCAATTAGGAACTTTACAATCATGAGAAGGTATATTTAGTTTAGGTATTTGATCGTAATGTGAATAATAATTAAAAAAAGAATTTAATGTATGGTCAAAGTCATATACCTTTTGCTCCTTGTTTACCAGTACTACCATCTTTGCCTGCTTCGCCTTTTTCTCCAGGTTTTCCTTGAACACCTGGTTCACCTCTGGGTCCCTATAATATACGTAGCAAAATTAACTATGTTTTAGCAAAAGAACATATTAATTTGAACAAAAAGAAATAAAAGATCTTACCTGGCCACCACTTGGGCCTTGCATACCGATTTTACCGGATGGTCCTTTTTCCCCTGGATCTCCTTTCTCACCCTTATCTCCAGGAGGGCATGTGGGGCAACTTGTGGAAATATCTTCTTCGGAAAACTATCGAAACAACTTTTAATTTAATCTCATTTCAAAATTCAATTTAATTTTGGATATAATCTGATTCGATTACTTATTATTGACTAGTATTTTTTGTTAATAAGCTTCTCTGAATTATTATTGAAAACTGGAAAAGGTTAATAAGGGTAGGATACTATATTATATACAGCTACTTAGTTCTTCTAAACTTTGAAATACAATACGATATATAAATAACTAAGTACTTCTTGTAATTTCGATTTAGGTTAGAAACAGTGAAATGAAAGTCTAGACGTGGTCATGTAGCTCAGTTAGTCAGACTATTCCCCCTGTAAGGGACTACGCGCGGGTTCAAGCAACATCTTGAGTACTTTTTCTAAAATAAAAGGATTTGAATAGTTTGCATACGTAGGTATATCTTTAAAAGATTAATTTCTTTTTTTTTGCGACCCAGTAAAATTTTAAAACTGATAATAATTATATTATAATATACCTACTTATAATTAATATATTATATAATTTAATAAATATAATAAATATATTATATATATAATATTTATATTATGTGTATAACAATTTTCGTTGTGAAGTTATTTGATTTATGAAATACATATAACAGAAGGCAAAATGTATTTATTAACAAATTACACAGAAGCATAAATGTTTAATTAATCTATTCATAAATATATACACAATTACACATTGGTAGGCATTAGTTAAACATGAATTCTTTATGTTCAATACATGTCTATAGAAACTTACTGAGTCGGTGTCACCGCGTGGTCCTTCAAGCTGTCGAAAATAATTGACAGAGTTAATTGTGATAAACTATACTAATTAACAAATAAGTAACTTTTGATTTAGTTATTGCAAAAAGCATAAGCTTGTTAAATAATTATCTAAAAGCCACCCAAATTTGTCATAGTTTTAAAACTGGCTTACTTGTAAGTTTTCAGCTTCACGAACTGTCTGTGCGTCATTAATAAAAGTTAATATTAATTTAGTAAATTAACAGATTTCTTTTCAATATCTAATGTTCAATTAGATGTTGAAGCAGAATTGAAAATAATTAGTAGGTAAGTGTGAAAAATACTATTAGTAACTTCAGCTCTTTATTTGTCGGTGCTAGTACACTCTTTATTCTTTAGTTTAGCTTTTAAATTACACCAGGTTGACTATGACTACAAAACTAACCATTTAATTAGTGGTGTTAATAGCCATTATTGAATCTAATGAACTAAAAACTTAAAAACAGTACTTGCAATATACAAGGTTATTTTCTTTTATATAGTAGACCTTAAAACGAGAAACTGAACAAGTGAATACTTTCACGAATTAAATGTAAAATTAAACAGTATATTACTGTAATAATTAATTCACTGTCGTAACTAAGTAACAATTCATTGTAAAGAATGATCCAAATAAAGTTTCCTAATTTTTTTCAGAAAATATTAAGCAAAATGTAATGATATCTTTATTTTCTCAGTAGGTACTGTACAAAACGGGCCAAAAAGGATCCATAATATCAATGATCGAAATCTGGAGTATTTTTGTTAAACATATAAAAACAAAATTTTCACTATATTACAAGGTTTTTAATGATTGGAACGGTTTGATATCTCATGATTTATTCGTGAAAACAGAATGTTATAATAATTTACATTAATAACAGACTATTATCGTAATAATTTTGATGTTTTGGGCAGTCGCAAGATAATATATCTAACGGCAAACAATGATTTTAAATCATTCGATAGTTCGTAGTGTTTTCTTTAGAAAACTTGAATTCGTTCATCCTTTATAATATGTAATATATAAATAAAACACTTACTGAAGTATCATTATTTCCAGGTAAATCAGAGGCTTCCTACGACAGAAATTATTGATGTTAACACAACCTGACATTTGTGCATTATACACAAATGTTTAAAATTCTAACAAAGTTGGTTAGTATAGATTACCGACCAGGTTTTACATAAATATAGAATAAGAAAAAAGTATAATAGCCATTAGTGAATAATGAATTGAATTACGTCAATTCCAGTTACATTCAAATTATATAACATCCAACCAACTTTATTATGACGCAGCACAAGAAATGGGTAAATAGCAAGGGGTTATACATTTATGAGGTCGGTGTACTAGGTGTAATTAGCTAGCCAGACCAAGAAATTTATCCCAAAGAAATTATAGAAAAACAGGTAGTAAAATTTTGAAAAAAGGACCCTTGTGTAGGAGGCTACCCTGTAATAGAATTCTACGTACCTATGACACTACCAATAGTGAAAAATAGTCAAACGATGTGCAAAAGTAAAAAAAAAATCACGAATATATTTTATTTAGGTAGTGTCAAAAGTACGTTCACAAGATTAACTTTCAGCGTTATTTACACTCCATAAAGCTAGAACAACGAAATTTAACAAGATAGCAGCTGAAAGCGACAAGAAATGGAACGGATTCAAATATACTAACTATGGCCAGTAAATTTCTACCCTGGAACATATAAAATAATTTTAAAACCTTCACAGTAACAAAGTAGCACTTGAAAAAAATATTCGAAAATATTTCTTTATAGTATTTTACTTACACAAATCATATCTACGGTGTTCTCATCACCCTTGGGATATAAGTATAAATCTTGTATAGTGACCTGAAACAAAAATAAAAGAGTTGAATTAAAAATCATCTTTTTATGAAATCTTAAATAGTAATAAAAGTAATAAAATTAAAATATATATTTTAAAAATTATGTATATTCAGTACATAATTATAATGTTGCTATATTGTTTGCTGAGAGAACTATTAAGGGTAATAAATTTATCACTGAAATATTTAATTATTGTTCAGATATTATTTTGAAATGATTTTCATGTTATTAATAGAAAATTAAAAATCATTAAATCACTAGAAGCATCACTGTTCCAACTTACACACTCTGAAAGATTAACTTCACTTACAAAATCATTCTGTTACTAACCTATCGCAATAAAAAGAATGAAATGCAAAACTGATTTCAAAATGCAGAATATATTTTTCATAACATAACATAAGTTCACGCCGATATGCCCAAAGGGGTACGCAGAGGTGCTAGCACCCACATTTTGCCAGTTTATGTTTAGGTGGCGAGCCTATTGCCATTAACCGAGCACTTATAAACCTGCGATAAATACACACATAACTTCGAAAAGCATCGAAAAGTCATTGGTGTGTGCCATGGTAAAAACTGGGATCGAACCCGAGACCTTGTCTCAGCAGTCCCTTACCCATACCACTAGGCTACCACTGTCTTTTTGATATATTCATTATTTATATATATTTTTCACAATACGGTATTAAGTTCCGCCACACTTAAGATCTCAATTTTTCTTAGCCCTTGAATTGTGAACTTTGTGTAGTATTGTAGAAAGTACTAGTAACTTTCGAAATAGTGCAAAATATCCGGCTTCCAACACGGTTACTTTTACGACCAAAAACTGAAGCTGTAGTACCATAACGTCCTATATCCGTTCATACCGAGTATCGTTGGCAACACTGCTGAATTTTGTACGAACTTTAGTTCTTGAAAATTAACTATCGAATATGAGAATAAAAATATAACATTCAATCATAGAAAGAAAGGAGTAGCCTAAAACTTTAATAAAAGAAATCAGCAAGGAGAAGGTATGGTTGAAATTGGTCATTTCATCACGTCAAAGCAATCATGAATGCGATAGTTTGATCCACATATGACACATTTTTTTAGTTCACATTTGTTGTAAAATACACATCGCTGGATATAGTATAGCTTACTAGTCGCGAGTAAGTAATATCTTATTTTTATTAAAGTACAAACTAATCTAATAAATCTTAGTATTCACCCTGCCGACGTAGTTCAATAACTTTATACCGACGCAATTCATGTTTGCTAACTGCGTCCTTTTGATAAGCTATCGCTTCTAGTTTCAGTGTTAGCTCGGTGAAAGCAATTTAATGTTTACCATGAGAGGTGATCCTGTATCAAGAGAATATTTGAACAAATTTATCGTTGCACATTGATTAGTTTTCTGATAAGTGCTTTGCTGATTTCTGTTTACTGCTTTTAATAAGTTTTGGTTTTAGTAACGCGCCTTCCAGTCAAACAGACTGACATAGATTTTTATTTATTTAATTTATTTATTATATTCTACACGATTATTACAATGACAAAGGTGGCCAGGACAGACTGGATGTGGAAGGCGGAGGATCGGAGAAAGTGGCGCACATTGGAAGATGCCTATGTGCAGCAGTGGACTTCGGTGGGGTAATTGATTTAATTGATTACAATGACAGGTATTGTGAGCTTCCAGGAGTAGTTTTCAATTACCTAAAATGAATAGTGTCTAAAAGTGTAGTTTTTGAATGTAACGGAAATTTGCGTTTGGATGGTATTTGATTACTGAATGTCTTTCTGATATCATAAAATCTGTGAAATAGATTTCTTGATTTTTTTGGGCATAGGCAATTTTTACCATCATATTTTGTATCGTATTATTATAGTCGTTGTTAGTAAAAAACAAAAATGTTATATGATATATTATTAATTTGTTTCTATAGTATACAGAAAGTATCGTAATTGCTAATTTTATCACTCTAAATTTGAACTACCTTCAGGGTTTATTTAGGTTTATCCTCACAAGTTGCAGGCGACACAGCTAAAGCTGTCTAAATACATTAGCTGTAAACTCTAGCCGCTCTGAACAGTTTCACCGCAGTTTGATTTCGAGCGGATTCTGTAGCGCACCTCACTTTGGTGAAGGGATTTATTTATTTATTTATTTATTTAGATTTACCAACATTTGTTAACACTGTTACAAGCTACAGAAATTACATTAAGTTAGATATGAATCGAGTGTGACAAATAATTATAGGTAAATACTACATGCTATATAAAACTAGGTACTGACATATATATTATTGTTTCCTTTCCCTTTCTGTTACAAAGTTATGTATACCACACAGAAGATTTTTAAAAGAGGTAAAATGGAGCGTCACGTACATAAAACTATCTAACAATCTTTATTATTATAATATTCTAATAATGTGGATCGAAACTTGAGTAGCGAGTCTGCATAAATATCCACAATATCACTACTTTCATTTGCTGACCTAGAGAACCTCGGGATCGGCGAGTTAGCGCCATAAGCTGTTCTACGTAGTGGTGGGTAGAAGGGAGTGATACAATTACGAGGGTATCTGGCGGGCACTCGAAAATTAATCTTGCTTAGCAATTCTGGGCAACTAAGGTGGTTATGCAGGACCTTAAACATAAAAACGTTATCATTAAAATCTCTACGATCTGACAATGAAATCATTCCAGACTGCATGAGTCTTGCGTGGTAGCTAATCCTTTTATTAGTGAAGTTACGGTATGATAAATGCCATAAAAATCTTTTTTGAATGCGTTCTAAACGCATTGAGTGAACGGCAAAATGTGGTCTCCAAACCACGCTGCAATATTCCAGAATACTGCGGACCAAACTGTTATACAATAATATTTTAGGCTTAATACTCCGGAAGATTTTTGTATTACGTATCACAAAGCCCAGCATTTTAGATGCCTTTTTTATTATACTTTCCACATGAGGAATAAATGTTAACTTCCTGTCAATGATTACACCAAGGTCTTTTATTTGATCAGTTTCTTGAATCTTCTCGCTGTTTATATAGTAGTCAAAGTCTAGTAGGATAACCTTACGGGAAAATTTGATGTGAAAACATTTTTTAATATTAAGTTGCATGTCATTTTGATCACACCATTCATATAGTCTATTTAGATCATTTTGGAGAAGAGAGGCATCTTTTAGGGATTCCACTATTCTGCCGAATTTTAAGTCATCAGCGTACATATAGCTCTCAGAAAAATGGAAGCATGTTGGCAGATCATTCACAAAGAGATTAAACAGTATCGGGCCAATATGGGAACCCTGGGGTACGCCGGATGTTACAGCCCGGGCAACGGATTCAAAGTCGTTAATGACCACGGAGAAAGTACGATCGTGAAGATATGACTGCAGCCACTTTAGTAAGGTGCCTGTAATGCCATACATGGAGAGCTTATGAAGGAGAATCTTATGAGAGACACGGTCGAAGGCCTTACTAAAATCCGTATATATTACGTGAAATTGTTTGCCAGAATCCAACGCTTCGGTCACAGTCTCTGTGAACGTAGCAAATTTGTGCTAGTAGATCTAGAACCAACAAAACCGTGTTGACTGTTGTTAACATATAGATTAAAATGTTTATTTATGAATGGACACACTTGAGATTCGAAAACTTTTGCAAATGTTGAAAGTATTGAGATAGGTCGGTAGTTAGTGACAAGATCGTCTTTGTCTGATTTATGGATAGGAACTATCTTGGCCTTTTTCCACTCTGCTGGAAAGATTCCAGTTGTTAAGGATTGATTGAAAATTATAAGCAGGGGAGTAACAAGATATTTAGCACAAGATGCGATAAAGATGGGTGGTATACCGTCTGGACCGGCTCCCTTACTACAATCCAAATTTTTCAATTTTGACAATAAGTGGTCATGTTGTATAACTGGGGGCATTAAATTTAAACTTAAGTCATACATATTTCTTAAGTAGCTAGATGAGGTAAATACTTTATTGTGGTTGTTGCTAGCATATACCGACGAGAAGTATGCCGCAAACATTTCACACATGTGTCCGCCATCCGAAGCAGTTTCGTAACCATCAGTCATTGACAATGGGTAAGAGCTGGTGCCACCACGTTTTGTCTTTACATAAGTCCAAAATTGTTTTACGTTTTTCAAGATATTATCTTCCAATCTCTGAACATACTGATTATAGCTTGAATTGATAAGGAAAGAACATCTCTTGCTGACTATCTTCAGTTCAAACTCGTCTCTTATTAAGGGATGTTACTGGATACGGATGAGGGAAACCAAGTGTGCACAGAGCTCTGATCTCATATTTTCTGCAATAAATTAATATGATGTACGATTGTTTTCAAAATAATGATAATCGAATCATAAGAATTTTAAAATCTTTCTTTTTTTTTCAAAATGAGGTTTAGTTATCCCAATACTGATAGTTAATGCGCTTTCACGGAAGCGACTACCATGTCACCTCTAGCCTTGTAGGGAAATACTCCACCAGAGTGAGATTAGCAGGTGCATTAAAGCCCCAAGATCTTATTGGATTACTATACACAAAGCAAAATGATAAATTACTGATTGAAAATCAAAATGTATTACTATCATCTACGTCTATAATTTTATAAATTTTCCTATTTTTTCAAGTATCAAATAAGATATAAACACTTACCTACTTTTGATATGAGTGTGCTGAATCTTTTATAGTTAAATGCTGTTAGAAATTAAACAGAAGCTTATCCACGAATACCAGTTAGTGTTACCAATGGGCTTAGTGTACTCATCAACGCGATTAAAAATAAACTTCCAAACATTATTGTAGCTACAATGTATACAAAGTTATATATCCAAAACAGTTTCCTTATTCCGTGTTTCAGAGGAAGCGGATCCGAAGCAGCTGTGAAGTTATGACGCGGCGGATATTGCCTAACCGAACGTCGGGGCACTGTGGCCCATTCATCTTTCTATATCTTTTAGCTCGCTTACAAAACTTTGTATCGTAGAAACGGAAAGTACGAAGGTGTGTCAATGTTCTCCGTACGTAAGTGAATGTGTGGGTTAAACCCTTTCAGATGATGGGAATATTCAGATAGTTTGATGAAATATGTATGAAAATTGTATCAAGATAATATGGTCAAAATAACTGCCATTAATTTAGGTCGTAAAATGCTACGCCCGCGAGAAACTCTGAGCGCGTGATCTTATAAAATTTCTTTTTATACACACCTTGTCCTGTAAATGACGAGCATAGTAAAAAAAGAATTATCCAATATGGTACAGTCTTATATATTACAGGAAATTATACATTTTGGCTATTCGTTTTTATATACGTCTTTTAGGTAATGTTTATATTATACTGTGTACCTATATTCATACCTATAAACAACTATCGCTGAATCTTACCAACTAGTTTTGCCGAAAGGTCACTGGCAGAACTCGTACTTAGCTATATGGTCGCTTATTGTACAGCTTCTTTCATATTATCAGTAAAATCTAGTGATAACTATTTAACTTGGTGTTCAAATAAAATATAAAAAAAGAAAATTCATATAATACAAAAAAAATACAAAAGACATTGTACACTTCGTGATTGGGTGTGATATGGTATGCCAATTGGCTGAAATACGGAATAATCGTGTTGTGTTCCAAGCGGTGAATAGGGAAGCCAGAGCTCACAGGAGAGTTTGTGCTGTCAGTGGGAAGACTAAAGGCTTGTCCTGCTTTGTCTTCTACACTGACGGCACAGAAACTCTCTGTGCTAACAGGGTCGACAGCCCTGCTGCGACTCCTTTTGTGTTACACACGTCCATAGGCTAAGGTAGCCACTTTTCATCAGGTCGACCGTGAGCTTGATTGCCGCCTAATTGGTATAAAAAAAAATCTAATTTGTTAATCTGTGTATCTTATTGTGTTGTATTGTTGATTATTTATGAATACAAGTTTAGCAGTTATTAAAAAAAGTCAAACAGATTTTATATAAAATATAAATATAAATTGAAAACAGTCCCAGTAGAGTAGAATTTAAACCCCCCCATCTCTTCCCATGCGGTGTCGTACAATGCGACTAAGGGATAGATAGGGTAGTTTAACATCAGACAGATACATACAGCTCAGACTCAACCTCAGATGCAGGCTTGAGTCAACAATAGTGCCCGGCAGATGGTAATAGGCTCACCCCCTATTACGTGAGACTGAATTTAATGATTGGTGAAATGTGGGTGTTAATTCGCCTCCGCCTAACCTTCTCGTGATAAAGGGGTGATTATATGTATATATGAATGAAAACAATGTAAGAATATAGCAACATGTGTACCCATTCTTTAAACGAGTTTCAAGTTACATTAATATTGGCGTTGCTGCTTCACACCCCACAAAAGCTGCAAATTCAAAGTGGGGTATAGTTCTTTCTTAGTGGATTTCCGTCCAATTGAGCAGTCCGACTGGGAAAGTACCTCCACCCTAAAGAATACCGCGGCCATATTATTATGGCCGCGGTATTCTTTAGGGTGGAGGTACTTTCCTCCTAGGTTATCCTCGTGTTGTGTTCCCGGCGGTGAGTAGGGTAGCCAGAGCTCACTGGACAGTTTTTGGACAGTCAGTAAGACCAAAACCTGT
The DNA here is from genome assembly GCA_963662185.1 of Eilema griseolum. Classification (NCBI taxonomy): domain Eukaryota; kingdom Metazoa; phylum Arthropoda; class Insecta; order Lepidoptera; family Erebidae; genus Eilema; species Eilema griseolum. The sequence continues at coordinate 8,337,724 of OY759243.1, forward strand.
CCAGCTTTGTCTTTTACACTGACGGCACAGAAACTCTTGTGCTTACGGGGTTGGCAGCACGAGTGAGAATCCCTTGGTGTTGCACACGTCCATAGACCACGGTAACCGCATTCCATGAGGTAGGCCGTGTGCTTGTCTGCCAACCAAGTGGTATAAAAAAAAGATAAAATCTCTATGTGCAGAAATTTATATGCCTGAAGTATTTGAAAATTCGTACCGTAAATAATAAAAAAATATTCACGTAAATAGAATCTATTTGTTTTATATTTTTTATTTATAGCATCATTATTCGTACACCACAAACTACACAAACGACAAACTATCATCTGACCTCAACCCCGAGAAAAAAAACTTACAGTAGAGCCTAGTAGTGGTAGTGTTAGTTAGTGTTGTGGAATAAGTTCGATTCTCAGATCAAGATTGTTGTATCATGTAAAAATAGAACTCACAATATTCAGCATAATAGTTGTTGATAAGATAACTACAAAAAAAAATTCACTGATCGTATATTCATTACAAGAAAATTTACTTGAAATGATATTGTAAAAATGATATAAAAAGTGAATAACATAACATAACATAAACTGACGCCTATATTCCCGAAGGGGTAGGTAGAGGTGCTAGCACCCACATTTCCCCAGTTTAAGTTTAGGTGGCGAGCCTATTGCAATTAACCGGGCCAAAAAGTCAAGACTGTTTATTAAATCCAGTGATGATAAATGAGCCTCCATATTTTTCTTAATAGGCAACAAAAATATTCATTACATAGAATTCTCAGTATCTTATTTAGCTATTGTTGTTAAAATAACCAATAATATTCTCCATCTACACGTTATTAATCTGAAGCAGACATGTTACTTCGTATCACGTCGAAGTATTAGATTACATAAAACAATTACTGTTATTGATGAAGCGTTGCTCAAATAACTTTTGAAGGTGCCAGGACTAATTAATAATGTTTGGAAGGCTTTAGTTTCACTGACACAGAACATTGCGCAAGTAACTCTATATTGTTGGTCTTTTTCTTTTTTTTATATACCACATAGGTGGTAGACAAGCCGAGACAAGCAGACGTCCCACCTGATTGAAAGCGGTTACCGTAGCCTATGGATATGTGCAACACCAGAAGAGCAACACTCGCGCTACCTACCCTTTAATCATTGAGTGTTTCTGTGCCGTCAGTATAAAACACAAAGCAGAACAAGCCTTTGGTCTTCCCACTGACAGCACAAAAACTCTCCAGTGATCTCTGGCTACCTTACTCACCGCCACGACACGAGGTTATTATGGTCATGGTATTCTGTAAGGCGGAGGTACTTTCCCAGTCGGACTGCTCAATAGGACAGAAATACCGACGAGTCCTATCATAAATCAGCATACAGACCTAGACGGCAGAATGGGCACGGGTGAGGAGTGGACGAATGGAACCCTCAAAAAGGACACAGGGCGTCGAAGAGTTTTGAAAGATTTCTGTCTTTCATGTCTGTGTGCGTCTGGGAGCAGAGGGGAAAGGCTTCCTTTTCTCTAGCAGGCCCAAGACGATGGCACACCGTATTTCATGCATGTGGCATACCCTTCTCAAAGAAGTTGAAGTTCGCGACCAATGACTGATGGGCTGTCTAAGGATTTCCTTTCTTTGGGTATACCCAGGGTCCTCCTGTAACAGGTAGTCTTGACAGAACACCCATGTGGTTTTCATTGGCTCAACGCTGAGATAGACTCTTCAATGTTAGCCCCGGTGAGGTAGTACACGTGGAAGTTTCCACACGAATGAAAAACAAATATTACAGATTATGAAGGCTGGCAATACAGGAGATGCTAACTAGCTGAGGAGTTGTCATTAGCAAACAGTAAAGGTAGGGATAGAGGCTAATGAGAAAAGAAATTGTGACGGACTGTATCGTATCACTTCCGACCCAAATATAATCGTAACAGTACTATGGTTTAGGTTCCGAGACGTTATATATTTCGAAGTTTCAAACCATTTTGAAAATATTATTTGAAGTGTCCCGGGGCTTCCGGATTGAGACTTGAGAGAAGAAATTGCTTCATAATAATATGATTTACATCAGGATGAATAACTTTTTACGCTCACTTTTCAACTCCGATGCCTTCTCTTGAGAATGCCAGCTGTTAACTAGATAAGTAATTACTTGAAATTCGTATGGTAACTTACTCAAAATGATATTTTTCTTTGAAATGTATGTTGATGAAAGTAATATCTCGTGCTTTTGTTTAAAAAATCATTTACAGACAAGTATAGACACCTACTCGTTATTAATTAACCCTTAGTTGAAAAACCCTTGTAAACGTGTATTCAATTTAATATAAATATTTATGGTGGTACTATAATAGGCGGTTTGATACAGACTGCGGTTTTTGATAGACAAGCTTTAAATAACCTATGTTGAACTTTGAAAAAGCTGAACAAGTGTGAGTTGGACTCGAACACCGAGGGTTCCGTACTAACTTGAACTTATTATTTTATTTTATATATTTCAGTACACGGGCGAACAGAATCCGGATGCTCATGCGAATGGTACACGGCTTTTACATTTTCGAGTCATAAATTCTGTCAACATTTTATAATTTTCAAATTTCGAATATTGGACAGATAAGGTAAAAGCACCAGAAATGAAACCTTTAATTTAAGACAAGTAACTGTTGACATACAAAACTATTGACTTAAAAGACGCCTAAAATCTACAAGGCATGTTCAAAAATGTGTAAGACTATCGTTAGCAAAATTTTAATTGGCGACAGTTGTTTCTTAAGATTTGTGTTAAGGATACTGATTTTTAATCAATATGATATTTTATTTATTAATCTATTTGATTATTTACTTAACCAAAGTTAAACATTCTTGTAACGACTTTTTGCAAAAACACATATTTAACAAGTAAACTAGGTTAACTAACTGAGTAACTACTGGTTTGATTTGGTTTTCATTAATAGTGATTGTAACCAATAAATTGTAGTATGGATGTTATAAATATGTAAGCTTTTAACCAATTTAGACCACTGCCTATGTTTTTTTGGCTAGATTTTCTAGTATTGACTGAAATTTTAAAGTATTTAGTATGCGTATTCAAATCGATTGGGATATAAAAAAGTTGTCTACATTTTTTAGTTAAAAAAACCCTGCATTCCTGAGGTCTTGAAAGACAGACGGACAACGAAGTGATCCTATAAGGGTTTCGTATTTTGTCCTCTTGACCCTTAAAAAGAAGCTTATTTCTATGGCAATAAGTTACCAAATTCAAGAACTAAAAAAAATATCAAGTAATTTTACAAAATTATGTCTGCTAATATTTTTTTATTATTAATATTGAAGCCATTTTTATTACAAACAAAGTTGCTAAAAATGTAACTAACATCGTTTGTAATCAGTGTCGTCATAGCATAAATTGTGAATTTATGAATTAGTAAAATTATTCATAACTTTTTAAACAAAAATTTAATTATATATTTCTTGAATAATAACGCAGTTCCTAATATTAAAACATACACACAAAATAGATTCAGGATTATGTCGCGTCGAACAACCCACTCCGCATCGTTCCCAGCCCAAAAGGTGCCCATGATAATGGCCGCGTTGCCTCGCTGACTGACTGACGGACTTTTTAAATTAAATATTATTAACTTGATATTTAAATTGAAATTTTCAATGTTTCTGATGGTATAAGTAGAAATAAATGTGCATGCATTATATCTTTGAAGTTTGTTTTTTCAACCAAGTAGCACTGACGGTTGACCAAATTTTGTTTAGATATGAAAAGATTTTTTTTATACCATTTGGTTGGCAGACAAGCACACGGCCCACCTGATGGAAAGTGGTTACACTGTAAGCACATGAATTTCTGTGCCGTCAGTGTTAAATACATAGCAGGACAGGCTTTTGGTCTTCCCACTGACAGCACAAAAACTCTCCAGTGACCTCTACTCACCGCTGGGAACACAACACGAGGTTATTATGGTCGTGGTATTCTGTAGGGTGGAGGTACTTCCCCAGTCGGACTGCTCAATTGGATGGAAATACCGTCGTAAGTCTAAACCATGTCAAGAAGTTTTCAGAAGTTTGAATTTTACTGTACCTAAAGAAAAGTGAGAATACCAAAATATCGGTAGTAGCTATATATATTCTGAGGCTCAGGCCTTAGCTAATTTGTAAGTGGGCCTCGGCAACCATAAATTTCATGCGAGGAGTTGTAAACTTTCACAAAAAGTACGGTCATATATTTCAGATATACATCACTGTAGCTGACGTTTGAATACCTCGTCTCTCAAGTGTTGCTATTTTTCCCCAATTCTATCTTTTCTGACGGCATAGAAAATTGTTACTTTATCTTTTCTGCGGGGAAATTAATTCATTTCAAATTCTTTGCGTGTTGATGAATTCATGAATCACTGTATCAGTCTTGAGACCGGATGCAGAAGATGCACATTGTCCAGCAGTGGATTGCAATAGGCTTATTAACAATCAGTTTTTAAACGTTTTGTTAAATTAATTTCGGGTTATAATATATTTTTAAAAGATTTCAATATTAATTGCGTGTTAATAAAAAAAATCATGTAGGTACACCTGCAGCCTTCCTCTCAGGGTTGAGGGTAAAACGGCAGAAGGAGAAGTGAGATTTCTTCGGTTCAGTGGACCCGGATTAAGCAGAAGTGAAATTAAATAAATAGGATTATTTTGCCGCGTGGTTTCGGCAGAGTAGAATTAGGGCCACCCCATCTCTTCCCATGCGGTGCCGTACAAGGCGACTAAGGGATAGGCCTGTTTAACATCAGACTGATATACACAGCCCGGACTCAGCCTCAAATGCATGGCTCGAGTCAACAATAGTGCCCGGAATACGGCAATAGGCTCACCCCCTATTACGTGGGACCGAATACAATTATTGGTGAAATGTGGGTGTTAATTCACCTCTGCCTAACCCTCCAGGGATAAAGGCGTGATTATATGTATGTATGTATGTAATTTTATATTTTGAAATAGAACTACTTTTCATCGCGATTTATTTGTTATTTATTTGCTTTTATTCCGACGTTTCGGCTACTGCTCAGCTATTCTGAGCATAACTTACAATAGAATGTGGATAAACTTACATAAACATCATGTGTATAGTGCTTAAACACTCAAACTAAACAAAACTACATTGAGAATGTTATCAAAAGTGTGTCACCCAAACTTGGAGTCCTAAAGTGATAACTCTTTAATAAGGAGAACATTATGAACTACGAAGCATGTGGGTCAGAGCCCGTTAACCCCACGAGATTAACCCCTTGCTCACGTTAAGTATCCACTGTCTCCGTAACATAAATAGAGTACCCGTTGACTGCACCATCGTATGCCAGTACAAAAAACAGATAGAAGAATATATTACACAAGCATATTTCGCGGTTCACCCTTGTGGATATCGCAACTACGTGAAAGGAACTACATCCCATATATATACACTCAAGTTGTAGAATAAACTCCTTGCTTTTTCCAAGCGACTATAATATGGGGTTCTTCAAGCAGGGATGACATTACAGGGAAGCAGCAAGAGTGTGACTCGTGGTACTGCATACATTCATAGGTCACGATAATTACGGCCCTGTGCTTGACTTCCACCCAAGTGGTATAAAAAGTAAAAATACGTCCAAAAATCACAATGACCGCGTGGGTGGAACCACAAGCATCAGCTCGTATAATATTACATAGATTGTTCATTCAAAGAATCAAAGAATCAATTTCATTTATTCAGTTTAGGCACATAAAGAGCATATATGAACGTCAAAATTTTACAGCTATGTATGTCAAGAAATAATATAAAAATATTAAATAATGTAAAAATAAACCATTGGAAAATGATTCTTTCGCTGGTTCGGTAGATTAGTTCTACTGAGAAGATACCAGCAAGAAACTCAGCGAACTACATTAGAACTAGATTATTTTTCTTTTTTAAATTTGTTTTGGTTTACAATTTATTTTGTGCGAGCAAGCAAGAGACTTATGTTGACCAAGCATTAACCTTTACTCATTAAAGTTTTTTTCACTTCTATTTTAAATTTATTTATTGGCATATTAATCATGGCATGTTGAAGTACGCTATGATGTTAATACTGTTGATTGGTGGTATTTGGTGGAACCTGCTACACATATGGAATAATACGCTTTGTACTTTTCCAATGTATTTTATTTTTTACCCACATGTAATACCAATATAAACCTTTGAGAATCCTGTAAGGCGAAACTGGTCAGGGGAAAAATGAACACAACAGAGGAAAAGTACAAAGTGTATTATTCTATGCGCTATGACATATGTCAAAAACTTTTAAAATATCGTAGTGATCTGAACTAAAAATTGTAGGCAACAGCAACATGGTCAGTTTATTTTTGTTGACAGTTTCACTATTTCATACACGGGCTCTTAACTCGATGTGGTGTCAACAATGAACTAAATATATACATTCAGTTTACATCATACTAGAATAGACACAATTAATATACTAAAACATACACTACACTACAATATTTTAGAAGTGGAATGATCTCACTACCATGGACCCCCAAGAAGACCCTACGAGACATAGTCGAAGAGCGGCCCTTGAGTTGAATTCCCCCCGGCCTCGGGTGCAATCAGGAAAATACGTTTTCATGATGATCAATTGATGAGCAAACGAGTCTTAGAGTGGAGACCGCGAGAAGGTAAACGAAAGGTAGGACGCCCCCTAGCCAGATGGACTGACGACCTGAAAAAGGTGGCTGGGACAGACTGGATGCGGAAGGCAGAGGATCGGAGAAAATGGCACACATTGGGAGAGGCCTATGTCCAGCAGTGGACTGCAGTGGGCTGATTGATTGATTGATTGATGATCAATTTAGAAATAGTAAGAACAGGTAGTCGTATTCTCATTTCGCCAAGGTACGAGGCTATTACCGCCTTTAATGTGATGGAGTTATCTAAAAATAATGTTTGAAGTGAAAGAACATCATTCATTGCGTCCGATAGTTTGTAATATTTTTTATTTTATTTTATGGTCTTGGGGGGACACTGGCCCCCCAAACGACGCATGTATAGGAGAATTTCAATTGGTCATAGTATTCTCCGTGGAATGGAGTGGATGCGGGTTTAAATTCCTTCCTAAATATTGACTGTTAGCATTTAATTTTGTCCATGTTTTGTTACAGGATTTTAGCCCTATGAAAAGAAATATTTTGACGTTTTATGTGATGAAAATTTAACGTAATGAAACAACAGTCAAATAAATCTATAATTATTTTATAGTTACAACACAACACCTTATGCAGTACCAGTTCTAGAAATACAAGTTCTATGTGGTGTCAACCGACGTCTAGTCGAGATGAATGGCGTGGCTTTTATATACTGAAGCTTAGTTTATTTTGTTACAACTGACTGATATGCTGTTTATTAATATACTACACTACACTATATACACACATAAATACAAGTCACCTTTTAATACTTCTGTCTAGCTATTTACAAAGATGTTTATTAAGTTTTGTGTCAGCGGTGATAAAAAAAATCTTAAACATTTATTAGGTAACAAGTCACAAAGTATCACTTACGGGTTGGGGACCCTGTGGTCCCCGCACCCGAGGAGGGCGAGATCGAGAAAGATGGCCCTGGGTCAGCCGGAGTGCGAGGAATATAAATGTCAACCTTACCTTCGGCAACCAACAATGTCCCACAGGCGCCGTGGGTTTTAGTTGGTTCGAGTCCGACATAACCTCTCCCACCAGCTCCGCCAGGGAGGTATCCGTGGAGATTGGGGATTGGTGGGAAAAGTTTCACTTACGAATTTCACGATTGTTGCTTCTAGATACCAGTACGATTTCTTTGATATTCCAGTTTGTTAACGACTACCATCTGACCCCTGCAATTATTTTTTAAAAGAATATTCGAACCTAAATTACTAATATGCTTCTAGATATTAATGGTTCCTAATGACTTAAATCACAATTTATACCACTATAAGTTGTAGTTAAGTACGGTTATTATTACAAATATCTGTTAAACCGTTGAAGTTAGCGCTAACCTCCAGTAAATTTTAATTGATATTTATGTTTTAAGAACGCTGAATGACATTCAATGGAACATTTAATCCATAAAAGGTAATGCGACATACAAAGGTAAATAATAATTTCATTAAAACATAGTATCATAAGTGGAAACTTCAAGGAAAACCAGCTCTAGATGTAACAATTTTCATTGTCAAAACCAGTTGTGGAGTATAACTTTCGTGAGTGATACGGGTATACTAACGTGTGTATTTCGTGAAAACTAGACTAGTTTTGTTAATCTTAAGCCGCCACGTTGCAGGCGTGGAGTCGTAAGTAACTTTAGGAATTACCATCGTATATGTTTGTGTACTTATAACGTGCTAGCCATAGTTTATGTGCTTATATTTATTTTACACTAACTAATGACTGCAGCTTCGCTTGCGTAGAATTCTATTCCTGTTCCCGCTCGCGACTCCGTGGAAGTTTATTTATTTGTTTATTGATGTACAGGCAACAAGGCAAAAACAGAAATCTACCATTTATTCAAATCACTAACTAAAGCAGTTAGTGATTTGAGCTCCATGTCAAGTTTCTATACGAAGACTTAAAAAAATATAACTTTATAAACTGTTACACTTTTCTAAATATTGATAAGCATGTACAGCAGAGACATAGATATAATAAATATATGTGAATGCTAAGAGAATATTTTAACAGGAGGATCTTATCTCAAGTTCATTTGGGGTGATCGCAACATGTGTGCCGTTCCGGAAAAGGGCAGGAGCATGATGATGACGATCATCATCATATATATAGGCGTGATTATGATGATGATCATCATGATGATGTTAATAGAATATTTATAGCTCTAAAATTTACTGTTCATCATTATTTCTTAAGATTCTTCCAAAATTTCTCGCTATATTGAAAATCAGACGCAGATTCAAAGTTATTATTGTAATTCTTCGTGTAACGCAATACATTTATTTTGTTTTCAACTCAAGTACCACAAAAAGTTTTAAACTTTCAGTTTGCCAAAAATATCTTAATATTAACTTCGTTGAATAATGTTGTTTCTCTACGGTAAAGTTAAAATTATTGGATAGAAATTCAATGAAATAAGAATATATTATTCACAGAAAGGAACTAAGAAGAACTAATACCTGCTTAGATAAGGCATTTGACATGGTGGATTCGGGATTCAGAACTATTTAAAGTTAAAACAATATAAAACATTTCATAAATAAAAAAGCGCGGTAGCATTTGGTAATGGGCTGCTGAGATGAGGTCACGGGTTCGATCCCAGGTTTACCATGGCACACACCAAGGACTTTTCGATGCTTTTCGAAGTTATGTGTATACTTATCACAGGTTTATAAGTGCCCGGATAATAACAATAGGCTCACCACCTGTTACATTGGGACCTAAGCATAAACTGGCGAAATGTACGCAGTCCTCCATCACAATTAATTAATTAAGGCAGAGGTGCTACTGCCTACCCCTTCGGGGATAAGGAAGCTTGAGATTATTTTATGTTATGTTATAAAATACAATGTTACACATAACATAAAAAAAAAACAAAATAAAAATCACACAAATATGTGAGTCTTTTAAAACAAAATAATAAATACATCACACATTTTTATCAAATAATTCGTATTGCTATTGCTGAAACTTCTTATTATTAGTTGAAATGTACAGTCAGTAAAAGAGATAATATACACCTTTTATATAATAAGTACACACCTTTTCATATAAAATTGCTGACTTCTTTGTCGACTATACATTTACATAAATTAATTAACACTTTAACAATAACCTAATAATGATAGAAGAACGATTATTACGGGTATCCCCAATATCGTTTCCTGCTTCCTTATCGTTAATTAGTGTTTCAAATACAATAACTTTAACAATAATGCCAAAGGAGCAAAAATTGGTAGCAAATTGGTTTCCAATTGTTACATTTTATACACGATAACACGGTGACTTTGACCCTATTCAGTTCAAGGATATTTACACATATTGTTTGTGAAAGCGTAATTTCGTATCACTCATTAATTTATTTTATTACTGTGCCTCGTAGAGTACGTTAAGCTACGAGTATGGGTCCGGGTGATATACTAACATCTGTGGCATTCGTTACGGGTAGTTGCTCTGAAAAGTCTACCTACCTAATCAGTTATAACTTATCTAGCTTCACCCTCTTACCTGTAGTGTTTGTACAATTTATTTTAGTAGAAAATAAATAATTATCTATATTATTAATTTTATTTGTGCGTAGTAGGTCATTGTCGAACTTTTCAATGAATTTCAATCATAAAATGTTCCAAACATTTTATTAATACACGTAACACGAAATTCTGAAGTTTAAAGAAACGTTTATTTGATAACAAACGCAGAATTAATGAGAAATTTTAACTCAACCTTAGTACGTGATGCGAAGTCTGATAAAATATTCATACATCTCCAACGCCACTACGGCAAATGTGTTCAGAATAATGTTAAATGTACAGAAAATAATTTTGGATATGTAGGATTATTTTTTAGTTCTAGTTGAATATAACAATATTTTTTCTGCTGGTGAAAGCTTCAGATGCGACTAGAATTAACGATAAGTTGAAGAAGAAGAGTATCTTTTACTTAATATATGAAAACATTTCACTCATAATATCAATTATCTCTAAAAGTAACACAACACCTGTTAAATGTTCTTTTTGAGTTTTACGTTAACTAAACTACTAACGTACATGAATTTTTGTCAATTTTCTGTTCCTAGTTTGGATAGTTAGTGGCAAAAGAGATGCATTATGCCTTAAAGAGCACTAATCTCACCAACTAGTGACTCAAAGGCAAACGCCATTGTCGCACTTCTTTACCATTTTTAGAGATTTCATAATATCCGACATACGCATATAGTGTATGCTTTTTCATTCCTCAGTTATGTATTGAATACCATCCTTATTTTTATATTTAATTCATCATTACATGTTGTCCACAGAACACACCTTTCATACTTTTACATGCATTATTTGACAAGCAGTATTCACCGAATTGTTTTTAATGAGAAATACTTTTAAATACCTTGGTATCCCCCCCCCCCCCTTCCCCCCTTCCAGTTGGCTGATTGTTCCGATACTGGGTACACAAATTTTATTTGGACGGTGATACTATTTTAATCAATAAAACAGTTTGGCCTGCTCTTAATTCCTTGGTATTAATATCATTTTGAGACTTTGTGATCAAGATAGACCAGATCTATCTCAACTACAAAATCTCAAAATGATGATTGTACGTAATAATATAAGCAGTCGAAAATTACTCCAAAAATAGTGTCACTCTCACTTCTCTTTTGGCTAGCCGGTAGCAATTAATTTAGTTCAGTACACGTTAAAGGGTTGACAAAAAACAAATAATGAATTTTAATTTGACAAACAACGTTTGACAAAATTATACTTAATAAATTTATCATTATACAAATAGATTATTCTTTAAACATGTTAGTTAGAAAAATAATTTTACTTTTAGTTAATAAGTACACATTTTTTATTTTCAGCACGAATTCATGTAATATATCAACCGAAACGAAATGACTAGGTTAGGTTATGTTAGACCTCTGCCAGAACAGAATTTTTCTTATTTCTCTTAGTTAAGGCAGTGTGTATTTTTTTAATGACAAAGTGTCTATGGAATTAGTATTATCAGATCCAAAATTATTACTTACTGATAAATTTATCTATTGAGTTGATTTCACATAAACATTTTTAGAATAAAATTTTAACAATTAAAATATTTCCTAAGTACCTAATACATTTGTTTATTGTAACCTGTATTATGTCAAATGATTATTTTTAAAGTAATATGTTTGCAAAATGAAAGTTTGTCAAATGATTAGTTTTTCAAATGTTGTTTGTAAAATGATGTTTTGTCATACATTTTATGTTCAACAATAGTGAACCACGATAAAGAGACATACCAAAGTATTCCTAAATTTGAATTGAAAATCTTGTTGCACATTATTTACTATCCTGCTACTTGCTACCTTTGAATTTAGATTTTTATTGATAGTAGTTCGATGAGGTACAAATAAAAATTGCAAACTGAATATGCTCACAACTCGAACGTTACCTCAATTTAATAGTTAGGCACTTGAATAGTGAAAATAGTGAAAAGCGACTCAGACTAGCACTAACTCAGCGTGAAATATGAGGGACGTGCAAGATTATGATAAGGCTTTAGCCCAGTAAATCATTGGATTTTCCGCTTGAGAATTGAGGCAAATTTAAGGATGTTCCAGTTTGAATACGCGTGTGGAGGTGCGCCGTCGAAGCTCAAATTGTTACGTGAGTGGGAAACTCAATGTATGTTTGATTTTATACAACTTATTAATGAAATTGAAATTTCGTGAACGTATACATAGTAATTTATAGAAAGGTGAGCTTAGTTGAAGTAAAAGAAGAAAAAGAAATTGAACGTAAATCTAAATTGAATACATAGCATTTGAAGGTTTAAGGCATTATTGCTAATAGTTTAATTTCAGATAACCTTTTTGGTAGCTCTGGTAGCGTTCCTCTCGTAGTAAGGAGGTCAATTGGCATTTTCCCCCATGGAAGACAAAGTAATCCAACTCAAAAGAAGGAGGAATAATAGTAAGCGGTGTCGGCTTCGGATGCAACCTAAAAAAGTGTTGAGATTATAATGAAACTTGGGTGACTGTGCCGGATTTTTTTTTCTGTTTTGCGTTTGCATTGATCATTTTATTTTGACTGAAGTTTTTTTTACTTAATTTAAGTGAGCCTCTATATATAATGTACTGACTTTCAGATTGAAGTTCTAATAAATATAACAAAGTTGTTATTTATAAAATTTATTCAGACTATTGGCCAGGGTGTTCAAAATAAGGTAATTGCAAAATAAAGACGGATTTTTCATACACAAACAGCGCGCGTTACAACATAACTTTATAATGTAGCCTTCCATATGTACCAGGCATCAAATGGCGCTCATGGGAACGTTACCAGGTGGCGATGATACGAAGAAAATTTATGAAGCATATATGTATATTTCTGGAAAATACTCGTATTACGGTTTATTGAGTTGAATATAAATTTAAATTGTGATTTTATTTACACACACACACATATGCACATAATCACGCCTTTATCCCTGAAGGGTTAGGCAGAGGTGAATTAACACCCACATTTCATCAATCATTGAATTCGGTCCCACGTAAAAGGGGGTGAGCCTATTACCGACTTCCGGGCACTATTGTTGACTCAAGCCATGCATTTGAGGCTGATTATGGGCTGTATACACATATATATGTCTGATGTTAAACAGTTCTATCCCTTAGTCGCCTTGTACGACACCGCATGGCAAGGGATGGGGTTGCCCAAATTCTACTCTGCCGGGAATTACGCGGCTAAATTTTATTTAACATTATCGTACATACATACATACATAAAATCACGCCTGTCTCCCATAGGGGTAGGCAGAGATCACGGATCTCCACTTGCTACGATCCTGACATATTACTCTCGCTTCATTCACTCTCATTACATTCTTCATGCATGCTCGTCGGTTTAGAGTACTCCTGACCTGCCCCTTTTCTAAAACTTCCCCGATTTGGTCCAGTTATGTGCGCCTAGGTCTTCCCCTTCCGACGGTACCATCCACACTCGCCTCATACACCTGTTTCGTTAGTCTTCTTTCATTCATTCTCTCAACATGACCAAACCATCTCAACATTCCTCTCTCAATTCTCATCACTACATCTTCTATCACTCCACATCGTTCTCTTATCACGCTATTTCTCACTCTATCTTTCAAGGTCAAGCCACACATACTTCGCAACGCACGCATTTCTACTGCATTTACTCTACTCTGATGCTTTTTCTGCCACACCCAACTTTCACTACCATACATAAGAGTCGGCACCAATACTCCTCCATGTACAGCCAGTCGTGCCTATTCGGACACTTTCCGGTTGCTCATAAAGTTGTGTAGTGCCCCATTCACTCTATTTCCAGCCATCACTCTCCTTTCAACATCTTCTTCATGCTTTCCATCTCTCGTAAACAATGTTCCCAAATATATGAACTCATTCACTTGTTCCACTTTTTCTCCATCTATACAAATCCTACACTCTGTCGCACATTCATCTCTTTCAAAAACCATAACTTTTGTCTTACTAACATTCACTTTCATTCCTTTCCTCTCAAAAGCTTCATGCATAGTTGTTACCATCTCCTGCAACTCATCTGCCGATGACGCCAGTAAAACCTGATCATCAGCATAAAGAAGACATTTGACGAGTAAATTCTTCATTCTTAAACCACATTCTTTATCTTTCAAATCTTGCAAACAACTGTCCATGAATAAGTTAAACAGCCATGGTGACGCTACACATCCCTGTTAACATTATCGTAATATCAGGAATATAAAAATATTAAAAAAATTTGCAGGATGTATAATGTTACGTATCTAAGTTCAAATGTATACGTACTGTATATTATCCTCCTTATTGTATCATACACGTATGATACATACGTATACATTCATTCTTGTCTTATTTATCATGATAAGAGTTCCTGCTATAAGAATTTCTCAATGCTGTTACGATTGAAACACACAATTCTGTAACCTATCAATAGTATCATCACCTACTCTCAAGTGAACCTCTCAGTACAAATTCTTATGAAGATTACATCCTTTTTGTCAGAACCAACATTACAAAAAGTTGCTCCTGATGTAAATAGAAGCAACTGTAATTGCTTCCTGTCACGACATTTACATGTTTTACCATACACTCGTTAAGAGATAACCATTAAGGCCTGGAATTCATTACCAGCTCACGTGTTTCCTTCTTCCTACAGTCCCGGGTCCTTTAAGCGGGGCGTGAAAAAGCATATGATGAGGCCGTCAAGCTGAGTGTCACCATTGTCACACGGTATGTGTAAGTAATGGTGACCCTATTTTCTGGGACTTTGCCTTCAGCTTACCACCAGGCAAGGCGAAGTCCAATTGACGTGTCCTATATAAAAAAAATAAAATAATAATAATAATTTAAGGGCATTAATGAAACAGCAATTTAGGAATTCCCTCGCTCGTTGATTCGTGGCATAGAACAGATAAGGTATGGGTAAGTCTGATTTAAATTCATAAAAGATTTTTAAGATATTTAATACGGAGCAAATGAATACGATAATAATATTCGTGCGTATAATCCATCAATCATATTACAAAAGTAATAACAAAGTATTTAAAAGCATATAAATCACGTTCTCCTAAACTAACTTTTGTAATCCTTAGCAAATTCATTTAATTACGGCTAAGATAGATAGTTGGCCCAAAATACTTCATAAAACAAATTAGGACAAGATAATATCTCATGTAATTGCCACATAATTTACGACTCAGAAGGCGGGTCGAAACAATAATTTCTAAACACTATGCCATGAAAAGAATAACAACAGATCTATTTAATAACCCTATTTCACGATGTATCGGGACATCAAAGACTGTTTCATTTTTTTGTCTCATAAATACTGATACGTTATATGTCAAGTGTAACACGAACGAGGTCACGTAGTCAACGGTTAAGAAGAATATATATTTGTGTTTTTAACAATGTTAATGGTGGTTCTGTTTGCTTGTTATTATGATTTATGTTCACTTTACATATATGGTTACGAATTATTAGCTTTTGGGTTTCATTTGCATGTAAATTTACATTATGGGATTAAAATAATAGAGATATTGTTAGATTCAAGCCTCTTTAATGTATCGGTAAACTTTGTAGCGTAGAAAAGATAATAGAAGCTAAACCCACATAAAAAATAGGTTTTATTTTGTATATAGATAGCGCCGTATTGAATTTCCTGGAACTGAGTAGGGTAGCCAGAGCACACTAGAGAATCACATCAGGTGGGCCGTGCGCTTGTCTGCCACCTAAGTGGTATAAAAAAAAACAGATTTAGATACTTATTTATTTTTAAATATACATACATAATCACGCCGGAGAATTAGGCAGAGCTGGTTTTTGATTTCTTTTTAAAATTACTAATATTTCCTTTAACTCCTTCAGCTAACCTAAATTGCCTGTGTTTCGAGTGGATTGACGTCGGTAGTGATCACTCTCGATCGTAAGTCCGATTTCTTAACCACTAAGCCACCGACGCTTCCACTTAACACTCACATTTCACCAATCATTGCATTCGATTCCACATAATAGGGGTAGAGCCTGTTGCCATCTCCCGGGCACTATTTTTGACTCGAACCATGCATCTGAGGTAGAGTTAGGCTGTATTAAATTTGTGAAATATTGAATCAAGTTTAAGGGGAAAGTATATTATTTTAAAAGTATAAGTTATTAATAAGTTACCCTCAAACTTCTTCGCTTCGGTTTCGCAATTCTTTACACACAGAACAGAACTAGCAAATTAATTATATTTGATTTATTTCGTGCAAGAAATGGAATGTATTCTAATGGGTTTTATAATGGTGTTTGGGATAATGATAGTGATTTCGTAATAAGAGTGAGATAATCAAACATTTTCAGATCATTGTAATTAATAAAATTAATGAAATTAAAATTGTGATACTTATATAGATAAGTTTTTATAAACCATTTTGGAAATTATTTTAGGAAGTATGAAGTTCCCGAAACGTATAGCAATAAAGTTATTCATTTTCTTTGAATTGTTTATAAAATCAATTGGTGCTTTTCTCGTTTAAAGGTTCTCAAAAAGAAAGTTTGAAACAAAAACGAAGAGAACTTCGCGAAGAAACCCACTCAAATTCTTAGCAGAGTCCCAAACCATGGTTTGGCCTTTTATTTAGTTGTTTGGTGAATGTCACGAGAGTTTAATATTTTTAACTACATCAAACCTACCCGTACCTACAGTGGTAGAACATTGAAAGTAGCTGTAGCGTGTATTTTAATTTGATGAATTATCATAATTTCACAGTAATAGCGATATTTAACAAACTATGAATATGTTACTTCTTATTATCGATGTGAATTTTATTTGATTACTATTTGACTGAACACGATTTTCATGAAACACATAGTAGGACAATGTCTTTTCGGGTCCATTAGTATTTTACACAATGTTACACATGTGATTTTCTCTCTCGTATCCCTTGGACCAACTGCTAACAGATCAAAGTTTGTAGCGTTGTGCTCATTGTTTAGACAGGTAGCGGTTAAAGTTTTTTCTGTGTGTCAGTACGTGTGCGCCTCACTCCAATTGGTTTAGTTATAAATGTTGGTCCTTAAATTTTAACAATTGCGGTAGTTTATACTGTAAAGGCGTGATGAATTGACATACTTAAGTTCTAGAATTCAAACAGAGGCTAAAGGCGTATCAAAATCCTAAGAAATTATTGCTATGTTTTGTAATTTGTTCTCCTTTGTATTTTGGTACCTTGGTGATTCTACCAACACTTCTACGTAACTAGACTTGGCTGAACTATGAGGTTAATACGTTTTGTTGGTTCATAGATTTTCTCCTTCAACAGACCTAGACCAACATCCATCCTAACCATACCTTTGCTGTTACCAAAATCAAGTTTTCGGCAACCGGAACCGACGACTTAACGTGCTCTCCAAGGCACAAACAGATCAATTTAAATACCCACATTCATGCATACAAATATTTACACTGAGCGGAAATCGAACCCGCGCCTGTACTGAGTACCTACTGCATTCGTATGTTTTACTTTTGCAACGTTTGATATTCACAACATTTGCCTCTGGCACCACATTTCAAATGCATTGATAATCCTGTCAAAAATACATACTGTGTATGTTCATTTTTTGTGGAGTATGCTTTGGTCTTCATCCATTAGCTTACTATATTTTTTATAACAACTCATCAAGTTGATGTCACCTCGTTTGATAGAGAGCTGCGAGTAATGTTTAAAAAATTAAAAAGTTTGTGATGATATCTGAATATTTGTTACTCAACAATCAGCCTATAAACTTATCACTCTCTCCTCTTGCAGGTCTGCTGGAAGAGGTTTGTGATAGAAATAAGCAAAGCCTTTGTACTACTATTTCCATCTATATATTTCTGTTTATTCTTGTGTGAACATAAAAATAATTAAAATATTAGTTTGAGGTTACTAGTATTATTTGAATAAAAATACACTATAGATGCGAAGTTAACCAACGAATCATGAAACTGCTTTGGCAACAAGATTATCAACAAACCCAATCTGCTTTAAAAACAAATGTACTTCGTCCATATTTAGCGCTACTTGTACAGAATAATAAAAAATTAACACATTGGCTTTAGGTACTCAATTCTCAATACATTTTTTGCGTTCCACAATGTGGTTAAAATTAGGTTACTAATATGGACCTTATTAGAAACAGTAAGAACACTTTTAGACTAGATTTTATCTTTCATTTTATTTTATGTCATCAGACAGATATATGATAGACACGGGTTTACTTTACGAAGTTAATTGTGGGTCTGTTACAATTATAAATTGCATTTTTAAAACAATTTTAGCAAGAGATACTAACAAATATAAATACGTAAAACATATTATATTTATAAGTGGACAGTGGTGGAATAGCGTTGTTCTTAATAAAGATGTTATATTACCCTTTACGCTTTATTGAGCATTCTTTGTGACTGCGTATGACAGAGCAGGGGTAAAGAAAATAAACGGGCACTATAACTAGAAGCTTGTTATTTCTATTTCGTGTTATATTGCCGTGAAATTGACAAATAATAACCGAACATACATAAATGTCTCAACAAATAAAGATCCGTAACTCCATTGTTATTTGTTCGATATACATACATACAATAATCACGCCTTTATCCACGGAGGGTTAGGCAGACGTGAATTAACACCACCATTTCACCAATCATTGAATTTGGTCCCACGTAACAGGGGGTGAACCTATTGTCGTCTTCCAGGCACTATTGTTGCCGCGAGTCATACATCTGAGGCTGAGTCTAGGCTGTATATATCTGTCTGATGTTGAACAGCCCTATCATGTAGTCACCTTGTACGACACCGCACGTGAAGAGATGGGGTGGTCTAAATTCTACTCGGCCGTTCGATTTAGCAATTTTAATACAATTTTCATTATGAAGCTCAGGATACGTATCGTGGATTTAAAATTGCAACACAAACGGGGCCCTGACGCGCACAGATTGTTTTGTAATATTCTATGCATGATGAATTCGAGTGCGTCCACCGCAGTTGCATTGCGTGCTATTCTCAATATATGTCCCAAGCAATATCTATAATTCCATGAAAGTTTCATTTCCCGTGGCTCCATCCTATGCCTAGGATAAAGAGTAGCCTATGTGTTATTATTGATTACAGACTGTCTATGCTATTGCTATAATCTGCGTCGGAATTTCTACCAGATCACTTTTCAGGCGTTTGAACTTGATTGAATAACAAATATCCAAACATTTTCCCAAACTTGTATGGTTACAAAGTACTACGATAGGATAGCCAGCGATAGATTGCAATAGTCTGATTGATTGTTTCAAATATTTTTGAAGTATTTACTGTACGAGCTCCTTCTGATAAAGTCAACACAACGAACGTTATTACTCTGTCCGACTGATTGAATGATTGATTCGATAGAGATGTTAGCTGAAGCCAATTCCAACCGCTTGTACAAATATGAATCGGTATTTTATTGATAACCCGACAATAGCGCTGGGGATATATTTATAAAGTGTAGAAAATAAAGTCTCGGAATTTCGTGTGATTACTTGGTATCAGAAAATAAGTGTAGGTAAAAATTTCAACAATATTGAGTGAGAAATTCTCTGAAATACAGTTGCAAAGATTTCAAAAATTTACATCAATGACTGGTGCAGCGGCATTGTTATGTCCAGCACGTGTGATGCACTAAACAGCTGATTTTTGAAAGTCAACGACTGATGGGTATTTCGTATGTTGTGAGTTTCATGAGCCGACACGCGCATCAAGACTCGAGACCTTACAAGCATGAGCGTTATATCAAATAATAAGTGATAGTACAGAGGCCCAACTGGGACTAACCACCCTGGAAGGCTGCCTCACCAGACCGCGCATAATCCCGGTATGGCTCGTCGTGCCGGTTGGTGACCGGAAGTGGGGGCCAGGCGACCATATTCGGGGGGGTACGGGGGCCCTTCCGTACGGCGTGTCGGCTCACGCCATGCCTCATAATCATAGACAAAACCAATATCCCGCACTTTGTCACGCGGTGCTGCGACGACAATCACCTCTTTTTTTCACGCCCTTTTCTCCTTTTCATCATGGCAGCGCATTTAAGAGTATTGGGCAACACAGCGGCTCTACAGACTCCCACAAGCTCGCTATTTGAGGTGGAGTCCACTAACATCTGTGGACTCCATGCGAACCTCAACGCCGTCCACCAACACCTTGAGACGGCGAAACCAGATATGCTCTTTCTCACGGAGACACAAATAGGCCGCCCTGATGACACGACCTACTTGCTTTACCCCGGCTATGTTATCGAGGAAAATTTCCGTGCAAAAGCCGGGGTGTGCGTGTTTGTTAGGGCGGATGTTTGTTGTCGCCGTTTGCGCTGCCTTGAGGACCCATCCTTTTCAACCCTATGGGTACACGTAGACCATGGCTCTACGAGTCAGATCTATGTGTGCCTCTACCGTTCCCATACAGGAGATGCTGAGACAACTCGACTCTTTGAATATCTGAGTCAGGCGGCAGATGATGCGCAGGAACGGTTTCCGAACGCCGAAGTGGTATTTTTGGGGGACTTTAACGCCCACCACGAAACCTGGTTGGGCTCCTCCAAAACAGACCATGCGGGAAGAGCCGCCCATGCATTTGCTCTGGCGCATGGCCTGACCCAATTGGTACACGAGGTCACTAGAATACCAAGAAGGTCGGGCCTAGCACCCTCTCTGCTAGACCTTCTGCTGACGAGTCACCCAGACCTGTACAGTGTTTCGGTACAAGCCGCTTTAGGCAATTCCGACCACTGTCTGGTCTGCTCCAAGGTGCCAATTATAGCGCCTTCAAGACCCGTGCAGGGGAAGCGGCGTCTCTGGCACTACTCGTCAGCAGATTGGGATGGGCTGCGCAACTATTTTGCGTCCATCCCGTGGGTTGAACGCTGCTTTGAAGGTAAGAAACCCTCGGATTGTGCTACTGCTGTTGCCGGTGAGATCGGTCTGGGTATGGAATACTATATTCCTTACACTGATGTCACCGGTGCCCGAGGAGTGCGCCCTTGGTTCGGGCGCGAGTGTGCGAGGGCTGTTGATCAAAAGCAGTCCGCGTATCGCGCTTGGGTAAGGGCGCGTGCCACGCACGATCCCAATGTGAGCCACTTCAAGGCGGCGTACAACAGAGCCACAAAGGTCTGCAAGAGGGCTTACGTCAAAGCGGATGCCCTGCGCATTGCGCGGCTTGGTCAAGAGCTAGTGGCACATCCCACGGGCAGCCGTGGATACTGGCGACTGGCCAAAGCCGTGCAGGCCAACTTCTGTCAGCCTTCGCTGCCACCGCTGCGCTACCCTGATGGATCCCTGGCCCATGGACCGCAAGAGAAAGCCAATATGCTAGTAAATCTCTTTGCGGCCAATTCCCGAGTCGATGATTGCGGCATACAGCCGCCGACACTACCCAATGGTGACCACGTAATGCCTGAAATACGTATCAGGCAATGCGATGTTCGTGCGGTGCTTCAATCACTCGATGTCCGGAAAGCCAGTGGCCCGGATGGTATTCCAGCGGTGGTCTTACAAAAATGTGCAGCGGAGTTGTCTCCGATGCTTACGCGGCTGTACCGACTGTCCTACAGCTCGGGTACAGTGCCTTCGGCTTGGAAAGAGGCGAATGTACAGCCGATCCCCAAGAAGGGGGATCGCTCAGAGCCAGCCAACTATCGACCCATAGCCATCACCTCAGTGCTGTGCAAGGTCTTCGAGCACATCATTAACAAACAGCTCATGCGTCACCTAGAGGATCACTCCTTAATTAATGACCGGCAATATGGCTTCAGGCCGAAACGGTCAACGGGTGATCTTCTAGCATACGTTACCCATCTTTGGGGTGAGGCTATGGACAAGCACGGCGAGTCACTGGCAATTAGTCTTGATATCGCCAAAGCTTTCGATAGAGTCTGGCACAAATCGCTTCTCTCCAAGCTACCAGCCTTTGGTCTGCCTCCTAGACTGTGCAACTGGATTGCTAGTTTCCTGCAGGAGCGCCGTATCCGCGTCCTCTGTGATGGACGGGCTTCGGAGTTCTTGCAAATAAATGCTGGCGTACCGCAGGGGTCTGTATTATCTCCCACTCTCTTTCTTCTGCATATCAACGACATGCTGTCCACCGGCAGCATACATTGCTATGCAGACGATAGCACCTTACACGGGCGTTATCACGGACAACCTGCGGCCAAACAGTCTGATATCGTGGAAAAAAGACAGCTTCTTGTCACTGAACTGGACCGGATCTTGAATCACATTTCTCAATGGGGCTCCGAGAACATGGTCGAGTTCAATGCCAAGAAGACGCAGGCTTGTGCGTTCACAGCAAAGGTATCTTCTTTCCTTCCCCTTCCCACTCTTCAGAGCACGCCACTTCCACTGCAGGACAATCTCTATATCCTAGGCATGGATATTCGCTGCAAACTGAATAACAGAAATTACATCGAGAGCATCATCAAAACAGCCTCGCGGAAACTCGGACTCTTAAACAAAGTGAGACGTTTTTTCACGCCGGAGCAGCGGTGTCTTCTCTATAAGACACAAATTCGCTCCTGCGTGGAATACTGCTCGCATCTCTGGGATGGCTCCGCGAAATACCTACTAGATGCTCTCGACAGGTTGCAGCGACGCGCGGTCCGAATTATTGGGAACCCTGAGGTCACGAACACCCTCGAGCCTTTGCAGATGCGTAGAGATATTGCTTCCTTGGCTGTATTTTACCGTCTCTACCACGGTGAGTGTTCTGACGAGCTCTTCCAACTAATCCCACCATCTCCTTTCCTACATAGGACAACACGTGCAGGCCTTAGATGTCACCCTCACACTGTGCAGAATATACGAGCAAGAACCAAGCGGTTCGGAGACTCTTTTCTTTGCCGCACCACCAAGACCTGGAATTCATTACCAGCACACGTGTTTCCTTCTTCCTACAGTCCCGGGGCCTTTAAGCGGGGCGTGAAAAAGCATCTGATGAGGCCGCCAAGCTGAGTGCCACCATTGTAGCACTTAGTGTCTGTAATGGTGACCCTCTTTCCTGAGACTTTGCCTTTAGCTTACCATCAGGCGAGGTGAGGTCAAGTTGGCGTGTCCTATATATAAAAAAAAAAAAAAAAAAAAAAAAAAAAAAAAAAAAAAAACTCATCTTTTTTTTTTCATTTTTGGGGCATAGTTATCGATATTGATGAACCCTTAATTTGTAACCAAATTAAGGGTTCATCAATATCGATACCTTATATAGCTATTTTTTGTGAATTTCTTTAAAACATTTTTTGTTTCTTTTTTGCACAGGGTGCGGCGTATCTAGATCCAAACCTATTACCTATTTTACCTATTATGTGCCCAAACTAAGCATAGCTTATATAATAATGGTTCCTAAAATACAAATAAAATATTAATCAGAAATCGAACAAACGACCTTAAGACAAGGACCGCTAGATGGCGTAGCGAAGTAAACATCGCTTTAAAAGTGCTCCTGTGATTTTAAATCTTTAAAAATATAAAACTATAATTTTCAGTCGCTATAAGTATTACAGTGCGTGGCAAGTTGTACCCAGTGCTTTCTAAACCTATAATTACGAGTGAATATTATATAAATCAGTAAATTCAAACTCCCGTTAAAAATTACGAATCTTAACGAACTTTTTTACGATCTATAAACATAGTGAAAAGTGATCTCAATAACTTCTAAAACGTTAATATCTGAGTAGCGATAACACAAACTTGAAGACAAGTGTGAATAATCAAATTAAAGTGAAAAAAATACCAGCAGTTTTATTCAAATTTTGCTAAATCATTATTAGTATAACTTAGAACAGCACCATCTATTGACACAATTCGCAAACGGCACAACAGAACAACACGTAGATATATTAGATCGTCAGCGCTACATATTTCTACCAATAGAGGGAGATAGTAACCAATAATTTGGAAGATAAAATTATGGATCAGCCACAAAACATAACAATGAGACGTCATAAGATACATAAAACAAAATCTTTTGAATGTTTAGATTTGAGTTGTTCATTGGGGTCGACCAGCCTGGATGATCGTTTGGGGACAAGCCTAGAAAACTTATCCTCTGTGATTTGCAACCCAAACACCCTGCTTGAATTAAAAAATGAAATAAAGGAGCTTAAAACTACTCTCGAAAGCACTCAAAACGAACTTGACAACATAATACTAGAAAAGAATGATTTAAAAAAGCTTGTTTCACAGCTAAACCAAGAAATAATCACATTGAAACAAATATGTGTATCACCCCTATCTTCTTTAAGGAAAAATAAGCTTACTAAGCGTAAATATACCAGCAGACGACGCCTTACAGACAGTTTTTATCTTGATAGTCCACATTGCGACGGCACACCACATTCTCAGACTATAAACCAACCGGTATGTGAAATTTTTACCTCAAATCCAGTTGATCCTAATCATAGAACGCTAGATGGCGCCACACTGACCATGGAACACCAGAGGGAAACAATTTCAGCTCCGAGAATTAAACCGGACCAGCCGGAATTGATCGGTTCCCCTGACGCAAGCAAAAAACATAACATATATATATTTGGAGACCAACAGGCCCAAGGCTTGGCACAGAGTATCATAAAAGCAAGAAGAAATAGATGGAACGACCATTTTACATGCACAGCTTTCATCAAACCAAATGCGCAGTGTACTCAGATCTTCGGCAGCTGCACCGAGGAATTCCTTCAGGGACTCACGTCGCAGGATATTGTGGTGCTAGTGATGGGTTCGAACGATAAGCGTCCGTATACATTTATTTCGGAACTTTGTAATGTACTTTATAAACTGCGACTCCATTCTGTGTATGTAACAAATGTTCAATGTAATCCCTATCTAAATGAAACTATGCTAAACTATAACATTAAACAGATAATAAATAACTATGCAAAATGCACATACATAGAAATACCACTAGTTAGAGGTCATTACCAGAATAAGTTCGCTAACCATAACTATTATATCAACATGCTATGTAATAAATTGAACTCGGATATTGACCATAGATCTTACCAAAATCAAATATTAACGCGGGTTAAGAACAATCTTGCGAAATCAAAGATCCCTCGACGTACTAAAGGGCACGCAAACATAATTAGTAACCCACAACGCCCCAAAGAAAAACAAACAAAAATCACATCATACTTTACCACCAAAACCCCGCCCTCGAAACCAGTCTTAAATTTTTTTCGACCCCGAAACTAAGCATGATACCCTCACACTTTTTCACCAAAACATTGCGGGCTTACTAAATAAACAGGATGCACTAATGATTGCGTTAGAAGATATATATAACGTGCAAATAATCTGCATAAGCGAAACATTTATAAAACGAGGTGCGGAACGGAACTGTAACATAAACAACTTTCAAATGGTAGCTTCTTTCTCCCGAACAAATAAGCAAAGAGGTGGCACATGTATCCTTATAAAAAATAATTTACAGTATAAAGCAATTGATAACCTGTTCCCACCCATACCGTTCCATTTTGAGTACTGTGTAGCCGAGATCGTTAACTATAACTTAATTGTGGTATGTATTTATAGGACACCAGCTTCAAGCACTAGTATTTTTCTAGATAAGTTGGAACTTCTTGCAGGTAAACTCAGTAGGAAAAGAGATAAAAATATCATACTGTGCGGTGATTGGAATATTGATACAAGGAAATCCAATCCATTGACAAACAAACTTAACTCTGTATTGAATTGTAATAATTTAAGAAGCCACATACAGTTACCTACACGTGACAACGCTTGCTTAGATTTAATAGTGAGTAATATTCTCGAAGTTTCAGCTAACCTTCATTGTCTGAACCTGTCTGACCACCAAACGGGTCAGTCAATTACTTTCACACTTGAATGCCACAAGGTACGACAAGCCCCCGAATTCTGGTTCAAGACAGTGAGAGATTTGTGCGAGGAAAACATAGATAGCTATAAATCTTACTTGTCCCAGCTATCCTTTTCCGATGTGTTAGTTAATACAAATACGAACGAAGCTTTTAACACATTTCACGACACATTAACGCTCTTCTATGACCTATGTTTCCCAATAAAGAAAATTAAATGTACAAATAAACCAATAAAAAATAAATGGCTAACAAAAGGTCTAAAAAAATGCTGCGTTAAAAAAAGAATTCTTTATACCAAATATCGTTTAAGTAGAAGCAATAAAGAGCGGAATAAGTACACATACACACACTACTCTGCTATACTACGTAAATGCATACATACAGCACAACAAATCAATAGTCAGCGCTTTATCGCCTCATCGAAAAACGTTTGCAAAGCCGCATGGCAATTAATCAAAGACAAAACCAATAAAAAACAAGAACAGCCAGCGATTGACACGTTAATAATAAACGACACGTTATATGAAGATCCCAAAGAACTATGTGACATGTTTAACAACTTTTACATTTCACAAACAAACACACACACGCAAACCACGAACGAAAATTGCACAGTTGGTATACCTCATAATACCAAGAGTGTATTCCTGACACCGGTGGATGAACTAGAAATACACAAAATAATCTTAAATCTAAAAGACACCTACTCCACAGGTTATGACGATTTAAGCACTAAAGTATTAAAAAAGTGTGCCCCTAGTTTAGTTGTTCCACTCACTCACATTATCAACCTATCGCTATCAGAGGGAAAGTTTCCAGATCGCCTAAAAATCTCTGTTGTTAAGCCCTTGTATAAAAAAGGGGAAAGAACAAATGTCAGCAACTACAGACCTATAACTCTAGTCCCCATTTTAGCAAAGATTTTTGAAAAGGTGTTCTGTTCTAAACTAGAGAACTTTATAACATCATGTGACATACTCGATGATCGACAGTACGGATTTAGGAAATCAAGCTCAACTTCCCTGGCATGCTTCTCATTAGTGAAACAGATCACAGAGACCCTTGACGCTAAATCTAAAATTGCTTGCGTTTTTCTTGATATGACGAAGGCATTTGATTTTGTCTGCCACAAAACACTCTTGGCCAAACTGTACAACTATGGTATACGAGGAACCGCCAATGACTTGATTAAGAGCTACCTAGAAAATCGATTACAGTGCGTTGAAATAACACAAATTGAACAACACGAACAAAAAAAATTCAGATCAGAGTATCGGCATAATGGCTACGGTGTACCACAGGGTAGTCTGATCTCTCCTCTCCTGTTCCTACTCTATATAAATGACCTCCCAAAAGCTGTAAATCAAGAGTGTATACTTTTCGCCGATGACACAACTTTAATTGTCAAAGGCAAAAACAATGACGATCTTGAATTCAATATAAAAGAAGCTCTAAACAGTGCGAATACATGGTTAGATATTAATAACTTAAAAATAAATACGTCTAAAACAAACATAATGCAATTCCAAACGTATAAGAGTAAAGTAACAGACCTTAAAATCACACACAAGGACAATATCATCAGTACTTGTAACGAGTGTACGTTCCTGGGCTTTGCGATGGACAAGTTTTGTAACTGGAAGTCGCACATCAATAAGATCTTGACTAAAATTGATCGTTTTGTATACGTACTCAGTAGAATTAGACAAATTGTTAATTTACATACAGCAGTTATAACGTATCATGCATACGTATCCTCGGTGCTCCGCTATGGAATTGTCATATGGGGTAACTCTGTGGAAGCGGATAGGGCATTTGTAGCCCAAAAGAAATGCATCCGTGCAATGCATGGGGTAGATAGGCTAACTAGTTGCAAACCACTGTTTAAGAGACATAAAATTCTTCCCCTACCATGTTTATACATACTGGAAATGTGCATTTTTGTCAAAAAACATTCACACCTGTTTATTAAATTGGGAGACATGCCAAACAGCCGAACAAGGCATAGAAATAGATTGCACATCCCAAAGATGACCTTAGAGTTGTGCAAAAGAAACTCGTTTAATATGTGCATAACATTGTATAACCATCTACCAGACTGGTTAAAAGAACTCAAAGGAGCCCCATTCCGCAGGAAATTGTATGGAATCCTAAGCGAAAAGGGCTACTACGCGGTAGACGAATATTTAAGAGATGAAATAGCAGCTAAAAGTGAATGATTAATTAATTAATTGAATTTTCAAATTTTTATTTCGACATTGGGTATTTTATTGTAATTTCATCTTATTTATTTATTTTTAATTTTTTATTGATTGATTAAATTTAATTTTTAATGGAATTCTTTCAAATTGATTATCCAACAATTAGCTGTTTTATCTCATTTTATTTTAATTTAATTTATTTTGCATTTTATTTAAAGTTTCACTGATCCATTCTTTTTTATTTTTTATTATTATTTTTGCTCTGACATTGTGAATTTTGTTTTAATATGACTGGCTGGAGTCCTAACGACAGCGAAATTAGTTGTGATTGACTTGTATCCATCAATAAATAGGTATTATTATTTCAACGCCACACGGCAGAATGTGCTGTACTTGTGAAAATTATAAAACCTGATGTTGTAACCATGTTCTTTGAAATAAAGATGATTTGATTTGATTTGATTTGAGTAGTAATATTATATTGTCGGTCAATATCATATTAATTATGGAACACTTTCTTCTTCAATTTTTACTAAATTGACTACACTTGAGTAAAATGTTATACAGTGAAAATACAGAAGGAAAAATAAATAAGTATCTTTGTTGGTGTTGAGTGATATGGGTAACTGAACCAGTGAATTGTCCGTTCCTAGATTGTGTAATATTGTCCCATTGAGTGCCAACCACAAAGAAAAGGCGGATCTCAGGAGAAGGAAAATTGGATTTTCTTTCCGACAAACCCCGCTATAAAATTGAAACTGCCTTATAATATATAAGGTACTTAATTATGTTTTAGTTTACTTTGAGTTGAAGATGTGTGGAAATTTATGATATAGTTTGGACCAATAGTTTTAATTTCATGAACATTTATGAGTGTTCTAACATGCATATTTTTAATCGACTTCTTCTCTATGTTCTTCGATATGTCAGTTATTTATTAAGCGATTTTTTTGCATTTTCATCAGTATAGGCAGGGAATTCATCCTCACACATTGCGACCTGAGACGGTGCGCACTGTGCGATATGAAAGAAACTTCATCCCACGCACACTCCAGCTGTGGAATGACCTCCCTGCTGCGGTTTTCCCAAGCGCCTCAATATGGGGTTCTTCAAGAGGGGCATCAGAAGGTTTCATCATGGTCGGCAGCGCGAGTGTGACACCCCTGGTGTGGCATACGTCCATAGGCCACGGTAACCGCTTCCCATCAGGTAGGCCGTGTGCTTGTCTGCCAACTAAGTGGTATAAAAAAAAACTCACAGGTATACCATATAAGTTTCATGGGCTCTGGACCTGAGACTCAGGAGATATACCAGAGAACTCTTTGAAATTAAATATAGCAAATGAGAAATGATTACTTTTTAGCTAGTTTTATGACGATTCTGTGAGACGGTAGGCTACATTACGATGGTTAAGGGCGTTCTAGAATTATCAAGTCTTGAATATTTCGTTTAAGTTATTGAGAGCATTATATTGAAAATTATAGAGCCTAGCTCGAGAGGCTATATTATTTCAATTGATTACATCATAATAGTTCAGGCACAGTAGACAAAGTAGGCACCGACTTCAAACATAGCAGTAAATTCAGTAACTTTTCTCTTGACTTTATTAAGTTATTTTATAGTTTTTAGTTTTTGAAGTCTCTTTTTTTAAACGTAGTTTTTTTTATTTTACTTTTTAGTGACTGCAATAGGTTATTTCTAAATGTTATTAATTTCGTCCCCCTTTTTAATCTGATAGTCCAGCATGCCGAATGTTATTATTCTCTTATCTTTATTATATTATTTCATATTTCTTAGTTTTTGAAGTCGGTTTTTTTAACGTATTTTTTTTAAGATACTTTTTTCATGAACCCGATTTCGTATATCATTTAATAGTCAAGTGAGTTACTTCATGAAATGCACACTATAGATTCGTGCAAATAGAATGAACGAAGTTTTAAAATTGCCAGCTTACGGAGCCATTTGAAGCGACATGTTTATCGCGGGGTGTCAGCCGCACTCAAACTAGAAAGCTTTAAGCTGCTAATTGAGAGAAGCTGAACTAAAAGCGGGGCGGTTGAAGGAGTTAGGAGCAAACACATCCGTGTGTTCGTGAAGAATTCTAGTCTTTATGGTCTGGTAAAAAGGTAGAACTGATTGTTTATCGATGCAAAATATACTTCCGCCATATATGTCGTATTCTAGATAGGAAAAGAGAGTGTGCCGCTACCTGTGTGAGTGTGTGTGGGTTATTTTTAATACAAAATTAGTAGGTAGTAGGTGTGTATTATTATTATTATATTTGCATTATCTATCTATACCTAGTATACTTAGTCTGGCCATAAATACTGTTACAATTAAAAATAAATAAAATATTACATTTGAATTTGGAATCTGTAATTTTTATGTAATTGTATATTGTATTTTCTCATTTTATCGCCAATACATTGTACAATATTTTGTGATATTAAAATGGAGTGGGGTGATAAATAGAACTGAATCGCTGTGATTGCATTACGTAAAGTAGGTATGGAGCCAAATGCAATTTTCAAAACTCTCGATACGCTTGATATTAGTAAAATGTTTGAGTACCGGGCTATTAATTCATACAATGAGACCTCCTCTGTTGGTGACACAAAAAGATCTGGCTGTCCACGTAGTGTTTGTACGAAAAAGGTGGTCAAAGCAGTAAAGGAAAGAAAACGAAGAAATCCTGCCCGAAAGGATAAGATTTTATCGCGGAAGATAAAGATCGCACCTCGAACTGTGTCTCGTATTTTAAAAGATGACTTAGAAATTGTAGCCTATAAGAGATGTAATGGTCATTTCTTAACTTATAATTTAAAAAAGAAAGGGGTGGTAAAATTGAGACAACTACTGAAGCGGTACGCAAAGGGAGGTCACAGAAAATGTTTATTCACGAATGAGAAAATTTTAACTTTTACCCTTAACAACACCATGTTAAATAACCAAGAATGGTCCTTCCAACAAGACTCGGCGCCGGGTCACAAAGCTTGGTCTACGCAGTCTTCGTTGGAAACGACCGTTTCCGACTTCATCAGAGCTGAAGACTAGCCGTCGCCTAGTCCTGATCTTAATCAGCTGGATTATGATTTATGGTCAGTGTTAAAGGGTATGGCTCTAAACGCCATGGCAATTTGGAGTCCCTAAAACAATCCATACGTTTGGCAGTGAAGAATTTTCCCACGAAAAAAGTGCATGCTTCTATTGATAATTGGTCGCAACGTTTAAAGGACTGTTTTACAGCCAAATGAGTCCACTTCGAATAAGCGTTTTCAATTTTAATTGTTTTATATGTATATTTGAAACAAACACATGGTAAAAGTAATATATGTTATTTGCAATAGATTTTTTGTTACAGTATTTATTGCAAGACTAGGTATGTGCGAAAGTACGTCTGCCTGTGTTTTACCTTTTTACACCTAGACGTCAATGAGTTTAGATAAGATTTAATAAACATTATTAGTATGCGTTAAAAATCACATTTTATTAGTTTAGTTTTCATCTCAGTGACCTATATACCTACCAGATATACTCCTATTTTTGTAACCTAAAATATTTGGATAGAATAAGTAATTTAGTTAGACTTGTATATTCAACAGATCATTCTACGTTGAGCCGCACCGCCGTTATGGAAATGCAAAATCTGTAAATGATGTGATTCTTACAATATATGAATTACAAATATTCATGTCTTGTTATATTTTTTACACTGAACACGATTCTTACACTGGGTAGGTATGTAATAACCAGTCGAACTATTATTACTATTTTGGAATTACATTTACACAATATTTTCGTATCTTTTTTATTGCAAACCAAACGGAGAAGATACGAAATATTGAATCGCGTATACGTTTAACTATCTAAATTTCCAACATGACGCAACTGTTTATTGTTTTAGTTTTATACCCGAAAACTTATTGAACCTAATATGGATCGAAGAAAAAATAGATATTGACAGACAGACGGACAACGAAGTAATTCTATAAGGACTCCGCTTGTTCTATAGTACTTCCTCCTCTTTTTTTGAGGGAGCGACTGCGATATGTCCTTCCAATCCCGAAAAGAAAGATTGCGCAAGAGTCTAGTCTGACAATCAGTATATTTACGAGCTTGCAGTTGAGGTTTTTCTTTTTTTATACCACTTAGTTGGCAGACAAGCACACGGCCCACCTGATGGGAAGCGGTTACCGTGGCCTATGGACGTATGCAACACCAGGGGTGTCACACTCGCGCTGTCGTCCATGAAGAAACCTTCTGATGCCCCTCTTGAAGGACCCCATATTGTAGGTGCTTGGGAAAACCGCAGCAGGGAGGTCATTCCACAGCTTGAGTGTGCGTGGGATGAAGTTTTTTTTCATACCGCACAGTGCGCACCGTCTCAGGTCGAAATGCGTGAGGATGAATATCCTGCCTATGGCCAGAGGTACGATGATAGAATGTAGCTACGGGCATCATGTCAAACTATTCATCTGAGCACAAACCATTGTATAGGCGGTAGAACACACACAGTGAGGAAAAATCCTTCCTAAGGCTAAGGTCCTAAGGTTGCCTTAGCTCCAGAGTTATATGTATGTATGAAAAGAATGTTAAAGTAAAAAATAATGTGTATTATATAAAATTTTGTAATTAACATTTTTCATCCTAGCGTTAATCCCAGTCGCATCCTAAGATTTTCAGTGAAGCGACTGCCATTTACCTACTACAACCCAAAGACGATGTCCAAGCATTGTAGTTAGACTAGTATCGACTTTTTAAGGCTCCAACTACCCGTAACGACTGCCATAGATGTTTGTATGGCAACCGGGACTGACGGCTTATCGTGACCAGACCAATGCAAATACCAAGAATATACACCTACAAATATTTGCACAGGACCAAAACTACGAAGCGACCGTGTTTACTACCGCCATGGCACAGGGGCTGAGGCTGCAGATATTATTATTAACATTATAATATCAAAAACTTCCAATCGATTAAGATTGGAGAAAGGTAGTCAAGATGTATCTCAGGTGGCTCAGTAATCAAATCAAATCAAATCAATTTTATTTATAATCGTTGTACAGTATTTTACATGGTTCTTAATCTATCGTGCGTTATTACATTGTGCATGGGTAGGTATATTAGGTATGTATAATATATATTTGTGCAGTTAATTGTCTTACAGAGGTCTTTACTTAGGGATATTTATCTATAATTATACTAAGTATCGGGACTTCTCGCGAATTATATTTTGGAACTTACTATTTCTGCCGACGTTTCGGATGCGTTGCAGCACCCGTGGTCACGACTTGACTAGTCTTCGAGCGTCGAGATGTATGCGGGGAACATTTTTTGAGCGCCTACCCACCATTACACTTATTATGAATGGTTAGGCTGGCGACACACCACACTCACTATGTCAGTTTTTAACGGCACTGTGTTTTTTGGTTTTAGTATCTTAATCACTGGATTCCGCGTTCCGGATAGCTTGAATCCATCTTCCCTATTGAAATTTTTATATTTTTTGATTTCAATGGCTTCACGCACAATCCGTGAATAGTAGTGGCGATCAGTGGAGAGGACTTTGGGTTGATGAAGCTCAATCCAGTGATTGGTACCCGACTCAAGATGTTCTGCTACTGCCGATTTGTTGAACTGACGGTTTTTCACAGCTGCGATATGTTCTCTGACTCTCTCTGCAATGGTTCGCTTGGTCTGGCCTATGTAGGAACTACCGCAGCTGCAATCCACTTTATAAACACCCGGTGTTTGTAGAGGTATGACGTCCTTCGATGTTCGCACATATTTCGCTACTTTGGCGAACGGTTTAAAAATCGTCTTGATGGAAAACTTCCGTAAGCAAGATCCGATTTTGTCCGTTACACCTTTCACATACGGCATGTATGCCGGTTGGCGGTCAACACCCAGCAACATCTTCCTCGGTGCACGTCGCGGCTTTCTAGCACTCGTACCATACCCGTTCACCTCAAGAACCTCCTGAACATGATCTAACTCCTGCTGTAGGTGCTCAGGGTCACACAGGTCATTAGCTCGCTTGATGAGCGTCGAACTTACGGATTTTAAGTGAAGTGGGTGATGATGCGAGGAGGCGTGCAGGTATCTATCTGTGTGAGTGGGTTTACGATACACAGTGTGGGCCAAGGAGCCATCAGTTCTCACCATCAACTTTATGTCTAAAAAAGATAATGTTCTTTTGTTCTCAATCTCATACGTAAACTGTGTCTTCACATGTAATGAGTTGAGATACTCAGTAAAGCGAACCACCTGCTCCCTGTTGCCCTTGAATATACAAAATATATCATCTACGTACCTTTTCCATAGCCTAATTTGGGCGTGGGCGTTCTGAAACACCATTTCCTCAATATGTTCCATCCAGATATTAGCCACGACTGGTGCCAAAGGGCTGCCCATGGCGACGCCGTTTATCTGGAGGTAATTTTGACTATGGTAAAGGAAGTAGTTCCCTTCGAGGCAACTCTGCAGCAGTGTCGCATAACTATCCGGTAGACCATTATCCTTCAATTTAGTTCCAATAATCTGCAGACAGTCTTGTAATGGAACATTGGTAAATAACGACTCAACGTCAAAACTTACCAGAAGCTCATCTGGTTCCAATCTAACGTCTTTGATTATGTCCACAAAATGGCGAGAATCTTTCACAAAAGATGGTGTTTTTCCCACTAATGGCTGCAGTGCTTTAGCAATGTGTTTCGCTAGGTCGTAGGTTGGCGAGTCAATTTGACTTACGATTGGTCGCAGTGGCACATTGGGTTTATGCACTTTGGGCAAGCCGTACAATTTTGGTGGTTGTGTGATCTTAGGTCGGTGTAATTTTTCGAACTCATCCTTTGTGAAGTCCTCTTCGTGCTCCTTGATCAAATTACGTATTTTACGTGTTACTCTTGAAGTGGGATCATATTTAACACTCTTATACGTCTGTGTGTCTTCAAGTAGGTCTTGTATTTTTGCTTCGTAATCAGTTGTTTCCATTACTACGGTGGCATTCCCCTTGTCAGCTTTAAGTACCAGTACATCTTCATTATTCCGCAACGCAACCAAAACCTCTCGCTCTTCGACGGTAACATTGCTTTTCGGAAGGCGAGCCTTCCGTAAGACATGGGCGACATCTTGTCGTAAGGTGTCCGCGTCACAAACTGGTATCCTGTTACGAGCGATTGCCTCCTCTACGCTACAGATAATGTTTTCATAAGGCACTTTTTTCGGGGTAAGAGCGTAATTCAATCCCTTTTGTAGTATACTTAAGGTTGGCTGGTCTAAGTCTATCTTTGACAAATTGATCACCGTATTGTTCAGTGTGTCACCGGCCTTATTTTGAGCATGATGTGTACTCTTGTGTAGGCGTGCTGTTAATTTGGCAAATTTCCTATCATGCGTGGTGCTGCATAGTTCATAGGTTCTCTCTGCTTGTTGGTATGAAATGCGATCCACCAATTCAAAGTCACTCCCGGTCAACCTTTTACTGCACTCCAAATGTAACACATATAACACTCTGTGCACTCTACTTAACTCCGCATAGTTGTTGTTGATTAATTGTCGTAGTAAACCGGGTGTTTATAAAGTGGATTGCAGCTGCGGTAGTTCCTACATAGGCCAGACCAAGCGAACCATTGCAGAGAGAGTCAGAGAACATATCGCAGCTGTGAAAAACCGTCAGTTCAACAAATCGGCAGTAGCAGAACATCTTGAGTCGGGTACCAATCACTGGATTGAGCTTCATCAACCCAAAGTCCTCTCCACTGATCGCCACTACTATTCACGGATTGTGCGTGAAGCCATTGAAATCAAAAAATATAAAAATTTCAATAGGGAAGATGGATTCAAGCTATCCGGAACGTGGAATCCAGTGATTAAGATACTAAAACCAAAAAACACAGTGCCGTTAAAAACTGACATAGTGAGTGTGGTGTGTCGCCAGCCTAACCATTCATAATAAGTGTAATGGTGGGTAGGCGCTCAAAAAATGTTCCCCGCATACATCTCGACGCTCGAAGACTAGTCAAGTCGTGACCACGGGTGCTGCAACGCATCCGAAACGTCGGCAGAAATAGTAAGTTCCAAAATATAATTCGCGAGAAGTCCCGATACTTAGTATAATTATGAATTCACACCGCGAAAGTTTAAAAAAAAAAAAAAAAAAGATATTTATCTAAGCTGTGCCTGAACTAGGTAGTCCTGTGCTTCAGGCGTCAAGTGCAGATTAACAATATTTCATATATACTATTGCAGATACAATCAATTTACTAAGAATATTACAATTTAGGGTGATTCACTCCTGCTGTCCGGTAAGTCATAGTCAGCTACTAATTGCTTAAAACTTTAATTAACAAAACTTTCAAATTAATTATATATGTAAATGTAAAACAATAAATAGGTATTTAAACTATCATGATCACTCACATTAGTATTGAAGTAATCGAGATATGTCGTTACTATGTCGTATTGTACTGAGTTTGTATTTTGGCGCTGTTGCAAGCACCATGATCACGGAGGAACAGTCCAATACAACATGGTAAATATCCCGATTACTTTAATACTAATAAATTACTTATGTCTCCATCAATATTCATTTTGATAGAGATTGTTTACGACATGTTCGCACAATGAAATTTGTCAGTAAATTATGATTGAAGTATCGATGAAACATCCAAAAACAGCACAATCTGTTCGTGTACGTACTGCATAACATTGTTGTCAAGTTTACATAAAACATGGGTGATGCGTCCGTGCAGTGAACGTTGCAATACGTGCTTTATTCGTAACCAACAAAAATATTCAATACAACCCATCCCCGAATGACGCATAAATTATCATATTTGGCTTCCGTCGTTATTACCAAGTAATCCCGTCACAGAAGTTGCTATAATATATATTAATATATCTCAATACAAAAAAATACATAGGAAAGCTTGGTATACAACTTAGGGAACAAACAAGTACACAGCCCACCTGATGGAAAGTGGTTACCGTGGCTTATGGGTGTGTACAACACCAGAGGAGTCACACTTGTGCTGCCGACCATATAAGAACATAAAGTTTCTGTGCCGCCAGTGCAGCAAACACAATCAAGGCAAGCCTTTGATCTTTCCACTGACAGCACAAAATCTCTCCAGTGAACTTTGGTTACCCTATTAACCGCCGGGAACAAAACACGAGCTTATTATAGCCGTGGTATTCTGTAGGGCGGGGGTATTTCCCCAGTCGGACTGCTCAATTGGGACGGGAATATCCTAACTCCTTATAGAAGCTAGCTACTAAGGGAGCTAAACTATATAATTAATTCGAGTCCATTGCCGTATAATTATAATATATAATTTGACGGCAATGGACTCGCCCCCTATTACGTAATAACGTTGGACCAAAAATCATAATTGGCAAATTGTGAGTGTTAATACACCCGGCGTGGGAGACGCCGAGACGGGAGCTGGTGGCGGCCCTGGGAGTGAGAGTTCTCACGTTCACCTCCTCGCTCGCGGTGATAGTTCGCTGCGCAGATGCGTGGACGGCCGGCGCCTCTTTCTGCGAGCCAGTAATGCTGGTGAGGAAGGAGGCGGAGCGGGAGCGGCAGCGGGAGCGACGAAGTATCGCAAGTCAAACTGATCGCGTATGAAGACAACTCGGGCGTCGGAGGTCGATGAATGACCTCCAACATGAACGTAGACCTGGGGGTGATGGGTGCAGTCACCTGTCACCCTGGTAGAAGCAGGCCGCGGTGGCGACGGCGCACCTCGCGCTGCTCCCCATTTCCGGGGACCAGTTTGGGGACTCTGTGGTCCACGTACACCCGAGGAGAGGGCCAGATCGAGAGAGATAGCCCTGGGTCGGCTGGGGTGCGAGGGATATGCCTGTCCTCACCTCACCTTCAGCAACCAAAAACGACCCACAGGCGTCGTGAGTTTTGGTCGGTTCGAGTCCGACATAACCTATCCCACTGGCTCTGGTGGTGGAGGTACCCGTGGGGATTTTTCGCACTTAAAAAAAAGAATGTGTTAACACCTCTGTCTACCTCTTCGTGGATTTATAGGCGTGACCATATGCTTCAATATGCCAAAATATACCGAGATATGTCTGTCGCAATATTTTGAGTGACCACACACGCAGCTAGCGTGTGTGGTCACTCGAAATCTGAGTTATATTAATATCTATTATAGCTACGATTGTGGTGGGCTATAAGCTGGCGGCAAAGGAGGCCCATTTTATAAAAATGATTTTCTGTTCTTTATTATGGCTATGGTATCACCGTAGCTTAAGCACGCTTGTAATACCATGGGAGGGCTTCCTTCGCCATTGATAGGGAAAATCCTTCGTTTGCCAATTGTATTAAATTGTGTAATCATTCTTGAAAAATTATTTCAATATAACGAGAAGATTCCTTGTAGGTATTTAAACTATCATGGTCACTCACATCGGTATCAAAATAAACTCAAAACAATGAAACATGGTAAATATCGCGTTTATTTTGATACTGAAGAGGAGATTCCTACTAATCAGCACGAAACACACACAAGTAATTTACTATTGAGTGAAATTTTAAATGAAAAGCATTTAGTATTTCCTTTCGTAACCGATAAGTAATTTACTTGCGCGAATAAGCTTAATTAATTTTGCTCATTGACAATGCGAATATTGAATCAGTAGTATGGCCAATATTTAAACAAATAATGTGTTAAGTGTGAGAAAACACATGTGTTTCCTTCTTCCTACAGTCCAGGGTCCTTAAATGGGGTGGTTAAAATCATCTGAGGAGACCGTCAAGCTTAGA
Source organism: Eilema griseolum (assembly GCA_963662185.1). NCBI lineage: Eukaryota > Metazoa > Arthropoda > Insecta > Lepidoptera > Erebidae > Eilema > Eilema griseolum. Next base: position 8,376,816 of record OY759243.1, read on the forward strand.
ACCACCATTGTAACATCTTTCGTGTCTGTAATAGTGACCCTCATTCTTGAGAGTTGTTTACCTTTAACTTACCATCAGACGAGGTGTAGTCCCATTGACTTGACCGTTACATAAGAACTGAGGAATAAAATTTGCTTTAAAATATTGATGTAACTTGAGCATTATAAATACGCCTAACATTTCAATCTTACATGAGCCGGTGAACACACACGTATAAGTGAAAGACAACAAAAACCAATAATAAAAGCTTTCAGACAGTTAACGCGGAAACAAATATTTTATTAAAAGAACGTGAGACCTAATTAATATCTGAGATAAAAAGCAAAATTTTTAAATTAAAAAGTCTTCGTCACACGCTCTGGGTCTACATGAGCGTACTTATAATTCCAAATTTTAAACTTTTGCTTTATCATTTCGTAGCAAAATTTCGTAATTAATTTACGGTTTGATATTTTGATAAATTTTACAAAGCCGTCGTCGACATGGCACGTTCATAATACATTTTTTGCGCTGGACTGACAGCCTATTGTTAAGAATATTAGTTAACATATTACATGATTTTTAAGAACCTTTGTCAGGTATATAAAACCAAATACGTAAGTTGTATTAACCGGTTAAATGTTATTTAGTTTAGGATGATGTATTTATTATTAAATAAGCCAAGACAGTCATAAATATCATTCTACTTAGAACAAATGTAGTTGTTCGTGTTTAGATCGTTTACTTTTGTACGAAATCTTGCAGAGACCAGATCTAGAGCTATTAATACCTACTATCAGTAATTGGAAATTGTAACTTGAAAACATAGTTAGAGATCTAAATGGAAGGTGTTTTCTAACCTTTTAGGTTAGGTTTAAGGTATTTAGAATAATTGTAAAGATTCCTACAATTAATTTAACATAAACACACGCCTATATCCTCGAAGGGGTAGGCGGAGGTGCTAGCAACCACATTTCGCCAGTTTATGTTTAGGTCCCAATGTAATAGGTGGCGAGAACCTATCGCCAGTAACCGGGCATTACCATGATCATAAGAGTATTATTTTGTAAAACTATTATAAAATGAAAAATCCTAAGGTGCAGTATAGTACTAAGACTATCACAACAACAAACTAATTTGTTTTCTTTTAATCTTATTCAAAAAGCAGATTGACTATAAACAATATTACAATTATATAAAGTACAGTAAAGTAAAAGGTAAAATTGATTTTGCCATTACAAAACTGCGTACAACTAGGTACTACTCACAAGTTTTACTGGGTGTATTAAATAGGAACAATTCCGATATTGCCAAAAGCTTTCTATACTAGGCTAAGCCTGTCCTGTAGAAAACTTTTTTTTTACCAACTCAGTAATTACAACAGTAGGTAATGTATAGTTGATGTACTTATAAACACTATTGCATAAAATTTATGCAACATGCAATCCGAAAGGTTAAAAAAGACTACTTTAAACTTCACAACACATGTTTCAGAAAGCTTTCCGTGTACTCATGAGACCAGGTAAGCAAGGCCGTCAGTATAAGGTCCTTAGCTACACACATTGACAATTTACTCAAACTAATCAATTTACTCAAATTAATCAAATAAACAGAATAACAGTAAACAGAAAAGACAGAATAAAGCTACGAATATTATTACTTGTTTAGGCAAAAGTTAGTGAGTGAATGAGCATGTATATGGCTTAAGGAATTAAGTTCTTCAGTGAAACTCAAATGAAATACCTAAGCAATATCCTTGATTAAATTGAACTATGAGTGAATATTCACAATGGTGACATGCTAAAAATAGTCCCTAGTAATAATAAATAAGCAATCATTACGAAATTAAAATACATGGTCATAACTACCAATTATTATTTAACAAAACACAACGAAACCAAAATATCATCTTTCATACACACATGCGCACAACTTAAAGTCCAATTACATTTGGAGTAAAACCTCGTAAATTGGACTAAATCGTACAAATTGTGTTAACAATAATTCAGGAACATATGTTACGTAGGAAGAGCAGCTTAATTAAGAAATAACGCTTGATTTAATATCTAGATTTTAGCCATGTTAACATTTAGACTACAGTTTGATTTGCTTGGGAGACTGAATCGGGAGGTCCTCCTGGAGGTCGCCATCGTACAGGCCTGGGCCATTGCGCCGGACAGGCCTGTCGATATCGACGATGAGGCGGTGTGGTTCCGGGAGGCCATGACTCGTGTCTGCGATGCGGGTATGCCTAGGGCACCACCCTATAGTCCGAGGCGTCGGGTCTACTGGTGGTCTGCGGAGATCGCGAGGCTACGACAAGCCTGCGTGATCGCGCACCGCCGGTGGACCAGACTCCGTAGGAGGCGTAGCCGAACCGCAGATACGGAGCCCCGAGTGGCGGAGCTTCATGTGGGATACAGGGAGGCCAGAGATGCCCTCCGAGCGGAGATTAAGCGGGCGAAAGCCGCGGCTTATAAGGAGCTCATGGAGACGCTGGAGCGGGACCCATGGGGGCGGCCTTACCTTATGGTAAGAGGAAAGCTGCGCCCCCGGGCCCCGCCGTTGACCCGGGTTCTCCAGCCAGCTCTGCTCGGTGGAGTGGTCGAGTCCCTGTTCCCGGCGCGAGCGGAACACATTCCGCCGCAGATGACTCCGCCACCTCGGTCGCCTGTGGCGCCCAGTGTGGTAGTTGACGACGAAGTCCCCGAGGTCACTTGGGTAGAACTGGAGCTGGCGGTGCGAAGGCTTAGAGCCAAGAAGAGCACCGCCCCGGGACCCGACGGCATTCCAGGCCGCGCGTGGGTCCTAGCTCTGGGAGAAGACGGTCTCGAACCCCGACTGAGAGGGTTCCTCAGCGCATGCTTGGAGCGGGGCCAGTTTCCGAAGATGTGGAAGACGGGGAAACTGGTCCTCATCCGAAAGGAGGGTCGCCCGGCGGACGAACCGTCCGGCTACCGGCCCATTGTGTTGCTCGACGAGGTGGGCAAGCTCTTTGAAAGAGTTATTGCGAAGCGCCTCGTCGAGCACCTCTCTGGTAGGGGGCCGGACCTGGCGGATGCCCAATATGGCTTCCGCCGGTGGCGGTCCACCGTGGATGCCATCATGCGCGTGAGGACTTTGGCGGAGGAGGCAGTTGCCCGGGGTGAGGTGACGTTGGCGGTGTCCTTGGACATCTCCAACGCGTTCAACACCTTGCCCTGGAGTTGCATCAGGGAGGCACTCGTGTACCACGGTGTGCCTCTCTACCTCCGCCGCATAGTCGGGGCGTACCTGACGGAGAGAGCCGTCATCTACTCAAGTGCGACCGGCGTCGGTCGGCGTGAGATGTCGTGCGGTGTTCCACAGGGATCGGTTCTCGGGCCGCTACTGTGGAACATTGGATACGACTGGGTGCTTCGCGGTGAGCTTGCGGACGGCGCCGCCGTCACGTGCTATGCGGACGACACGCTAGTGACGGCGAGCGGGGCTACACACCGCGAAGCGATCCTGAGGGCCACGACCGCGGTTGCTCAAGTCGTGGAACGGATCCGGCGGCTGGGCCTTGAGGTGGCTTTGCATAAATCCGAGGCCATGTTCTTTCATGGGCCTCGGCGCACGCCACCACCTGGTTCCAGTCTCACAGTGGGAGGCACTCTCATCGGCATCAAGCCCCAGATGAAATATCTGGGGCTCGTGCTCGACGGCCGGTGGGACTTCGGGAAGCACTTCCGAAGTCTGGGCCCCAAATTGGCGGGCACAGCCAACGCTCTGGCGCGGCTACTGCCCAACCTGAGGGGCCCGGAGGACTCCTGCAGGAGACTCTACGCGGGTGTCGTGCGGTCCATGGCCCTGTACGGGTGTCCCGTGTGGGCGGACACCCTGAGTGATCGGCACATGCTCCTGCTGCAGCGTCCGCAGCGGAAGCTGGCGTGCCGCATCATAAGGGGGTACCGCACGATATCATTCAACGCGGCGAGTCTCCTCGCCGGATCCCCACCATGGATCCTGGAAGCGAGATGCCTTTCGGCGCTATACCGGTTCCGAAGGGCGGCGCGGGAGCGGGGTCACGATCCCGAGCCCGAAGAAATTCGGGCCGTGAGATCCCGGCTCCACAGGGAAATGGTGGCGGAATGGGAGAGACGACTTGGGCAACCAAGCGCAGGGCACGCCGTAGTAACGGCGGTAAGACCCATCATGGGGGAGTGGCTAGAGAGGCCACACGGCAGCCTCTCGTACCGTCTGACGCAGATGATCACCGAGCACGGATGCTTCGGAAAGTATCTGCGTCGGATGCAGAAAGAGCCAACGTCCGAGTGCCATCACTGCGACGCGAGCGAGGACTCAGGTCCGCACACGCTCACCGAGTGTCCGGCGTGGGAGACGCCGAGGCGGGAGCTTGTGGCGGCCCTGGGAGTGAGGGTTCTCACGCTCTCCACCTTGCTCGCGGCGATGGTTCGCTGCGCGGATGCGTGGGCGGCCGGCGCCTCCTTCTGCGAGCAAGTAATGCTCGTGAAGGAGGAGGCGGGGCGGGAGCGGCAGCGGGAGCGACGAAGGATCGCAAGACAAGCTGCCCGCGTACGAAGGCAACTCGGGCGTCGGAGGTCGATGAACGACCTCCGCCCCCCATGAGCGCCGGCCTGGGGGTGACAGGTGAAGCCGTCTGTCACCCTGGCAGAAGCAGGCCGCGGCGGTGGCGCGCGTGGCGCGCCTCCCCGTTTCCGGGGACGAGTTGGGGACTCTGTAGTCCCCACACCCGAGAAGAGGGCCATATCGTGAGAGATGGCCCTGGGTCGGCCGGGGTGCGAGGGATATGCCTGTCAACCTCACCTTCGGCAACCAAAACGACCCACAGGCGGCGTGCGTTTTAGTCGGTTCGAGTCCGACATAACCTCCTCCACCGGCTCCGGTGGGGAGGTATCCGTGGGGATTTTGCACACGTAAAAAAAAAAAAAAAACTACAGTTTGATTTGCCCTTGTTTTGGCAAGGAATATATTGAGACTATACTAGATAGTTCTTAGTCTCATTTAATTTAGTTATAATAAGGGTTAAACAATAATATGATACGTGAGATTTTTTTTTGATTGAAAGCCGATTTAGTTAAATAAGTTTCGTAATATATCTTTTCATGTTTTGAGAACATTATTACAGCTTCATATTACTTCATAAAGAACTAAAGGAAATAAAATTATTCTCTTGTACTTTGGAGCGAGAAGTCCACTGCAATCTACAATATTTACTTATCCTGGTTTGGCTTATCTTGGCTTTTACGTACGCGACTGTGGCTATCAACCCAATTTAGAGGCGAAAGTTATCTACCATTATTCTGTCCTCTTTCCACTTGACAACTCACAAATTACAGCACTGGTTTGCCGAATTGCTTGCTACGGTAACTACTTAAAACTACAAACCGCGTGAGAAAGATAAAAAAATATAAGCTTATTGAATTTAATATGGGGAGTATAACGTACACCATTCAACAATAAAGTGCACTAAAATACCTTAATCATTACTTTTATCAAAACACTAAATTGTTTTACAACAGTTCAAATTGTGGGACAAAGGCTATAAAGTGCAAAAGTTTTCTACTAATGTCCATCATTAAAAGATAAAAAGGATTGTTTGTGAATTCGAAGTAAGTTCGGATATTAAAATTATTACTATCCTTGGATGTCCTGATTTTTAAGTATGAATATTATGTAAACTTCCGTTAAAGGTATATTGGCCTGGGGGTGACGGGAGGAGCAGCCTATCACCCTGGCAGAAGCAGGCCGTGGCGGCGGCCGCGCGCCCAATGCGCCTCCCCGTCCTCGGTGACGAGTTGGGGACTCTGCGGTCCCCACACCTGACGAGAGGGCCAGATCGGAAGAGATGGCCCTGAGTCGGCCAGGGTGCGAAGAATATGCCTGTTAACCTCACCTTCGGCAACCAAAAACGATCTACAAGTATCGTGCGTTTTAGTCAATCCGAGTCCGACATAATATAACATAACATAACCGGCATACGTGGGGACTTTCTGCACGTAAAAAAATCATTAAGAAAAAGGTATATTTACTGCAAAAAAAATGCTCGCAAAGCTTCATCATCTAGATATTGGTAATTATAAGTGATAGGTAATGTACAGTCGACAAATACCTTTACATACAGCTTTAAATGATAAGTATGTATGTAGTAATATACTTGATAGCCTCATTGGCGAGGCGGTAATGATCTCGTCCGTTACTCAGGAAGCGCGAATATTTACATTGGTCAGACCGTGCATCGAAGTGTACGTGAAGTAATCAGTCACAGTTGTCATAAGAACATCTATGGTAATATTGGTAATCATTACGGTTAGTTGGAGCCCTTAAAAGCTATAGAACTTCGATATCGCCAATTGGTTGTGAAGATCAGATGGCAGTCGCTTCACGGAAAATAACGAAGTTCAGCCACATCTTAGTTAGACTAGACAACCGACCACAACTAAGTTGGGAAAAAGGCTCAGGGAATAAGTAGTATTTATATTTCATCATTTAAAAGTGTAATTTAAATGATATATACGTATTTCCCTTGTCGACTGTACGTGTACATATTACATTTAGACACATACTTCAGCATAAAAGACCTAGAAAGTTCTGATTGATCCACTCATCCAAAACGAAAAAAATATGTTGGCTTTTAAGGCAAATACACACATCAACAAAGTCTAGGGAACAAGGACATTTCTAGTTTTTATTTAAAAAACCTTTCTTGTAATAGTGAGTGTTTTATATTAATAGAAGGGTATTTTTATACCGTTTTTAATTTTAATTTTAATAAAAACATTTTCATACCAAAATTTTTTTTTTTTTAAGAAAGAATTGAATAGTGCCAATATTGAGTATTACAACCTTCTATGATTAGGCATAAAAATAACGAGGTAGTAAGAAATACAGTAATTAACCGTACTTTAAACGTTTTTAATAATCTGTAGGACCTCCTAAAGCATTAGCAACAGCTCGACAACGGCGTGGCATACTTAGTATGAGATTGTCAATCATCGTCTGTGGAATATGGCTCCATACACTGCGAAGGTGTAAAAAAAGTTGTTCTTCAGTGTTCAGATTTTCCAAAGAATCACTGAAAGCTCTTCTCCCAAGCAAATCCCAGGCATGCTCTATGGGATTGAGGTCGGCAGACTGAGCAGGCCATTCCAACGTCGTCATATTGTGCTCGCTTAACGCATTGACCACTACCCTCGCGGTGTGTGACCGTGCATTATCTTGCATGAACATAAAATCTTGACCGAACTGCTGTCGATGAGGGATTACCATGGGGTGTATAACCTCCTGAATGTATTGGTTTGCATTCAAATTGCCCCGTATCCAAACGAGGTCGGTCCTTCCACCAAGGCGAATTCCAGCCCATACCATGATTGTTCCACCTTGGTAAGGATGAACTTCTTGCGGATTCTGGAGACGACTCCGACGTCCAGGAACTCGCCATATACGCACTCTTCTCCAATCAGGATGAAAACCGAAGCAAGATTCGTCGGAAAACAGAACCCGTGCCCATTGATGGTCGGTCCACTGTAAATGTGCGTTAGCCCACAATAAGCGACGACCTCGATTTCCACGTCGAAGAGCTGGAACCCTAAGCGGTCTGCGAGCATAAAGATTGGCTTCGTGTAGTCTTGTTCTGACAGTTTGATCGCTAATAACCACTTGATGCTGAGACTGGAGGCCTGCGACCAACTGACGAGCAGTAATCGTGGGTTGCCGCCTTGCGGAATTTTGCAAGAAACGATCTTGTCGCGGGGTAGTAACCCTATTTCGTCCCCTGTGACGTTCGGCAAGTGCCCATAATCTGCAAATTACGCTTGGTTGGGTGTTGACAGCATCCGCTACGTCGCATTGAGCATGCCAACTGCTGCCAACCTGCTTGCAGCATACCAACAGCCCTTAACATCTCTTCGCGACTTAAATGACGACGTGACATGATGACTATAGTCACAAAAATGCACAAACCATACGTAAAAGACGTATTATTGATAATAAACGTTATTTACAATCAAAGAAAATAATTTTTATTTTGCCTCAGAGAAACTGCACAATCAAACACTTTTAAAAGTTTTCCCTCCATATTCGAAAATAATTACTTATTTAAATTTATTTTTAAATTTCGAACAACTCTGTAATCTACTTTATTCTATTTTTATTTATTTGCTGCCAGTTATTTGCAAAACAAGATTTACACGAAAAAAAATAATTGGGGTCATCTTGTTCCCTAGACTTTGTTGAGGTGTTTATATATAGGTATATATAATAAAAAATAATACCCAAAAGGATATAGCATTGTCAACAAGGTTTATAAATTGCATTGCGAAAAAGTTTAACCCCTTTTTCTGGACTACGGTTTACTGTGTTGCAAGACTAATAAACATGGTTTTTGTAAATGTTTTGGGTAGGTTCCTAAATATATTTGTATAAAAATGAACGAGTAATAAATAATACATGTTTTTATTATGTTATTGTACAAATTAAGTTTTACCTGCGCCAAGTAATATTTAAATGTTTATAACAAGATAAACTATTAAAGATAATTCTTAAAGTAATATGCGGCTAAGAACAAAATTAATAGCTTAGTACTCAGTGCTCACACTACGGACAAATGAAAATATTCTATTAACATTTGAATCAAAAATAGATATTACTCGTACACTCTGGGAGTGCCAACAGATGTGAAAATATAGTCTGTATAAAAAGTGTACTTGTGAATTTGTCACAATTTAAATCGATTGAGATAGAAAAAATTATCACGGTCCAGGCGGGAATCGAACTCGCGATCTTTCCCTTACAGGGGGAACATTCTGACCAATAAGCCATCGAACCTTCGCCTGAAACCATAATTTGTCAAATACAGTCCCTATTTGACAAATTGTCTGGTGGTGTAAAATTTAAAAAAAAAGAAGTTACTAACTAACACGAAGTGAAAATAGGAAGTTACTTATGAACTGTGTGGCCACCGTCATTGGACCGAATTAGACAGGACTGAAACGGAGGCGACGATGTGAAATTCATGATTTTTGCTCACCCATTTTTTTATGAAAACTACACAACATGCCTAAAGAAGTTTTCACTACAAAAACAATAGTATAGAAAAAATAATTTTAATATAATTCTGCATACCGCTTGCATAAGCGAAAATACGAGCATGTTACATATTCGATACTGACATTGAATTTGTTAAATAAATGCTTTTATTTAATAAATGACCACAAGTTCCTTATGAATCGCGGACATAAAACATATGTTAGTGAAGCATAATGACCGTAATACTTGACGAAGCAAAATGAGGGCTAGAGCAATGATTAAATGACGCAAAGCTCACAGCTTCAACCAAGACGGAGTCGTGATTTCTTACTATCAAAAGAGATTATATAGATGAGCTAATATTTATTAGAAGAAGTTACTGTTGAGTGTTTGCCTTCTTTTTAAAATAGTAAATTTTTCTGAGTACTAATATAATACTACTAATTTGTTAATAATCTTTATATGGCATTTACTGCCAAGTAGAGCTTGATGTAATAGTTACAAATGGCACAATGGTACATGGTAAAAAAAAGAGAGACACGCACACACACACAGAGAGAGAGAGAGAGAGAGAGAGAGAGAGAGAGAGAGAGAGAGAACCATATTTCCAGTTATCAAAGTGCTTAGTGAGTAAAAATTTATTCTTCAAGCTTTCCATCAGCAAATCCTAAGTAACATCAGATAAAATGAAGTATAACACTGTATCCCAGGTTGCATAAGGAATCAATTAGTATACATTTCATACTGTAGAAACCTCGAACAAAATGAAAATTACTCCTTTCAACCAGAACATTTTTGTAAAACATTAACAGGAGGAGTCGTAAAGAGCTCTTTCGTTAACCTTCCAAAATATCCGACATAGCGGTACAAGAAAATTATGCGAGATAATAAAACGGAACCGCGGCAGAGTCATGCGGTTTACGTTAACTTTACCTACGTTACATTCATAGCTTAAAGCTTCTATTACATGAAAAAGCGATAGCGGATTTCTTTATTTTAATATTTTTGAATAAACTATTATCACAATGAAAATCTCATATGTAATTAAACTGCGAATAGATATACAAATATGATATCTTAACACACATAATCACGCTTTCCTACTGAAAAGTGGAAAAGCAACTCTCTCTTCGTATCAGGGCTCCAATCTTACCATCAATAATTATTTTGATAGCTTTCTTTCTTTAGACTTAACTTAAAGTTCCTTTCATATAATGGTGATGTAAAATCCTAATTATTTGCACTATATTAAAAAATAGATCTTTTTTAATATAGTGCAAATCATTAGGCTTTTACATCTGCTGAATGCTCTCAAATACTCAAGTTACTCAATGACTGCTGCTGCACAGTTGTTATAAAATCAATCAGCGTATGGAGCCAAGAATCTTTGTAATAGCTCTGTAGCATCATGGCGGTATTCACTAGGAACTGTTTTTTTTGAAGCAGCCGGAACAGTTTATCCGGCTGCAAGTGATGGCTATTAACAATTCTCATCGCAGGTTTTACCCATTCACGAGGATAATAATTTTATTTATATCTAACTCCATAATTATTTTTAGTTACAGGTATAATGTGAAAATATTCTAGAAAGTTAAATTTTAAAAAAAATTAGTAAGTTAAGTAATAAATGTCATATCATATTGATTATGTAACCCATTAAATCAAACTAACTTCTTCGTGTAACGTAACAATTTCAGGTATTTATCATATTATATCTTACTGACCAAAATCGCTCCGATCATCACACAGCTTCAAAGTAGAAACAGAGGCAGGTAAATGCTCAAAATTAACCACATATAATTTTCCAGGGAATGTTTCTGGGAGGCGCGATGTCTGAAGTCAAAAATGTCAAACATTAGAACTACTACGTTACTTCCTTTATTACCGTCAAGTTGATGATATGTGGTAGGTTTCGCCGCATAATATGCCTATGGAGTTATTTAATTATCTTTAATATGACATCAGCAGCTTTTGGTTAGTTAATAAGTTAGTAGAAATGAAAATTTTCATTTGACTAGGATAAACGTGTTTGTTAACGCCTAATAATAATGTACCGGTTGCATCTAACAAGATGACATTATGTTAATTTTATTAGGCGCCTTTGTCTACTGAACTAATTGATGTACTTGTCATTCACTCGCCATTATAAATCTGTACAAGAAATCTACTCCGTGTATCATTTCCATAAATATAAGCGCCTACCGGCCCAAAGACCCCATCCATTGGTCCATCGTAGCCAGATTAATCAAGAAACCAAGGATTATCGTTATCAGACCTGGAATCTACTGAAAAACGGGAATAATCATTGTTTTTGTGAAGTCCGGTCGGCGTCGCACACGTTGCAATGGAATGTGCATTGGAATGCGCTTGATTCGTAGTGTTGTGAGAATATTTGTTTTATATTTATAACCCAACACTCTTAAAGGTATAGTTAATCATTATTATTAAGAAATCAACGCAATCAAGGTTAAAAAGCAATTTCAAACTTTTAGTTAAAGTTGTTAAAGTAATTTGTAGATTGTTTTTTGTGTCAGATTTATTTATTTGTTAATTTTATTTCAAGATTAGTTAAACCATAATAACGAAGTTATTTGTGAATATAAGCAAATATACTTGTGATTAACTAGTATTGAATTACAGTACATTCCGTGTAACTTTAAATCTGTGTAGGTACCTACCTACTTAACGAAAAGTTATAGGTGTAACTTTTAACTGTGTTTTAAAGATTATTTATTTATGTCTGATTAGGTTTTTTACTTCTTTAAATATTTACTTACCTGTCATAGTCAGTATTAGATAAGTACGTTACGTAAGGTAGATAGCTTGCAATAGTAGGTGTATAAGTATTGTGCCATTGTATTTAGAGTTTGTTATAAATTCCAGGTGATCGCACTTGCTTCCCAAAATGACCACATCAGAGTCGGTTAAGGAATTAACTAAGAAAAGAGGCAGCTTTAAAGGTCAATTAACATATTTCAGTAAATATTGTTTGGACTTGAAACTGCCATTGACTGGCATCGTTACTAGGGAATTGCAGTCACGTTTAACTCGGATTGAGGGTTTGTATGACCGATTTGACGAGGTGCAGTTGAAAATTGAGTGTCTAGTTGACGACGATGCTGCCGCACAGGTACAGTTTGACGCTCGTGCGGATTTTGAATCACAGTACCATAAAGCGCTTGCGGTTGCGCATGAGATGTTAGGCATATGTACTGTACCGCCTTCGGGAAGTACTAAGAGTGAAGTAGGTAATCGTCAACTCGTCCAGCTACCAACAATTCAATTACCTAAGTTTAATGGTTCGTACGAGAATTGGATTGAATTTCGAGATACCTTTGCCAGTCTCATACATTCAAATAATGATATGGATGACATTAGTAAATTCCATTATTTACGTACTAGCTTGGAGTCTTCTGCACAGGTGGTAATTCAATCTATAGGATTTTCAGCTTCTAATTACAATGTGGCGTGGCAGTTGTTGTGCGAGCGATTCGATAACAAGAGATTATTATTGCAAAATCATATCGCATCATTGTTTACTATTGACAAGATAGTGAAAGAATCTTTTGTCAGTTTAAAACGTTTAATTGATCATGTTAAAAGAAATTTACAAGCATTAGCTGTTTTAGGAGAACCTGTTGACACTTGGGACTCGCTGTTAATTTACATAATAAGTGGGAAATTGGACCAAAAGACTAACAGGAAGTGGGAAGAGTACAAAGGTCGGTTAAATGATGATAAATTTAATAAGTTTGGTGAATTGATGAACTTCTTGTGTAAACATGCTAACTTCTTAGAAAGTTTAGAACTCGCTCACACTCATCATACACAATCAAATTCCAAGGCCAAGTCTATGGTTTCAATACAGCAGACCACTAATAAATCTAGTTCATCTACTAACACATCAAGTAAAATATTATGTCCCAAATGTAAGGGTGACCATATCTTACCTAGCTGCTCACAGTTTTTAGCGCTTAGTAATGAAGCTCGACTTAAGCTGTTGCCCACATTAAAGGTTTGTTTTAATTGCTTAAAGTCGGGTCATTTTGCAAATAATTGTAGAAAACCTGGTTGTAGTATTTGTAAACGCCGTCACAATAGCCTTGTTCACATAGCTGAGCATAAACCTGCAGTTATTAGTCATACTCAGAATAATAATGTAGTCTTACCTGAGAATGTACCTTCTGCGTTGCCCAACGCTGGGCATAGTGGTCAAACTTTGGCGGTAAAGGTAACTTCTTCTGAGCAACTCGATGTGCTCTTGTCTACTGCATTAGTAAAGATTTACGATAATAATAATAAAGAACATGTTGTAAGGGCAGTTCTAGATAGTGGTAGTACGTCATGTATAATGACGGAACGTTTATGTTCACAATTAAGTTTAACACCGCATTACATAGATAGGTCAATATTGGGAATCAATAACGTTACTGCATACGTAGGTAAAACTTGTCGGGTTAGTATTAAATCATTGAATGATAACTTTACCTCTGACTTTTATTGTTTTGTTTTACCGTGTATAACTAATGATGTACCCAGTCATGATATTGACATTAGTGATCTTAAAATACCTTCAGATATTTGTTTAGCTGATCCTACATTTTATAAGCCTGCTGCTATTGATATGTTGCTAGGTGCTGATCTCTTTTGGGATTTGTTAGGGTCGCAGAGAATAAAATTGGGTAGTAAAAAACCAATGCTCTTTGAAACAAAGTTAGGTTGGATCATATCAGGACCTGTTTCTGGTAGTCATATCTCATTATTGACAAATAATTCATGGTGTTATTTTGTTAAAACTCCTGACGACTGTGGCCCCCCAAAATCTGAATGTGAATCTGATTGTGATTTAACACGATTTTGGCAATTAGAGGAGATTGATTCTTCGTCGTCATTTGTTTACTCACATGAGGAAAAACTCTGTGAGGAACATTTTATATAAACTACGACTCGTCTTGAGGACGGTCGGTTCTGTGTGAGGATCCCTCTAAAGCGGAGTCCTGCTCTTTTAGGTGATTCACTGACAAGAGCAAATCAATGTTTTCTTTCTCTTGAACGTAGATTGAAAACTAAGCCTGACTTAGGTGAAATGTATCGCAATTTCATGTCAGAATATGAGTCCTTGGGCCATATGTCTGCATGTGAACAACCTATTTCAAGTACAAGTGGGTATATTATCCCACATCATGGTGTACGTCGTGATCAGAGCACGACAACCAAGTTAAGGGTTGTTTTTAACGCGAGTAGTCCCACGTCATCAGGAATTTCATTCAATGACCTTCAGATGGTTGGTCCGACTGTTCAGGATGATTTACTGTCAATTTTGCTCCGGTTTCGACAACACAAATACATTTTGTCAGCCGATGTCGAGAAAATGTATAGACAGATTGTTGTTCATCCATCTGATAGGCACTTACAACAAATACTCTGGCGAAATAATGCGGATGAACCCGTAAAGGCGTTTCAGTTAAATACTGTCACGTACGGTACCGCAAGTGCGCCATATCTAGCAACTAGATGTTTAAAACAAATTAGTATGGAATGCAATGATAGTAAAATCACTGAAATCATCGCACATGATTTTTATGTCGATGATTTGCTCACTGGTGGGGATGATCTGGCTGAAGTATTATATATACGCAAGCAGGTAATTGCTGCACTCGCTTCAGCTGGCATGCCATTGAGAAAATGGCAATCCAATGAGCCACAATTGGTGACCGACTGTTCTCGTACGCTTCTTCACTTAAATATGGGATCTCATGAATCCTGCAAGCTTCTCGGTCTTGGCTGGTACGCAGATTCAGATGAACTCTGTTTTCCGATAGGCTTAGTCTTACCAAAAGGTAATAGCAAGCGAGATTTACTATCGGCCATTGCACGAATATTTGACCCTATCGGTCTACTAGCTCCTGCAGTAGTTAGTATGAAAATATTATTACAAAGATTATGGTTACAAAAACTCTCATGGGATGAACCATTAAGCCCAGAGATTCATAAACATTGGAATGATATTTTAAAAACGTTACCTTTGGTTAATGATATTCGGATTCCTAGATTAGTAGTTTGTAATTCATATAAAGTGGTTCAGTTACATATTTGTACAGACGCGTCTGAGCTCGCGTATGGAGCCTGCGCTTATGTTCGTAGTACCAACGATAACGGAGAAGTTTTGGTTCGCTTGTTGTTGGCTAAGAGTCGTGTTGCGCCTATCAAACCCACAACCATTCCTAGATTGGAGTTGTGTGGGGCGTTAGTAGGCACTCGCCTATATGAAAAGATTAGCAAATCTTTAAGAATGCCCATTAGTGAGGTTTGTTTCTGGACCGACTCCACCATCGTGTTGGGTTGGTTGCAAATGCCACCTTCAAAACTTCAGCCTTTTGTACGTAACCGCGTTGCTGAAGTATTAGATAAGGCAGGCAGTTGCTTGTGGCGACACATCCCAACTCAGCTGAATCCTGCAGACCTACTATCCCGTGGTATGGATATTAGTTCCCTGCAAACTTCAACGTTATGGTGGACTGGTCCCGAATTTCTTAGTCACGAACCCATTCAGGTACCTCCTCAGTCAAAATCTGTGACAATCCTGCCAGAGATCAGGCCCAACGTTTCATTAACCACTGTTACTGATACAATTCAACCAACTGAGTTAATTGATATAAGTCGTTTTTCTAACTATCTCCGATTAATACGTACGGTAGCTTACGTTCTCAAATGGATAGATTGTTGCAAAAAACAGCCAGCACTATCATCCTTTTTGACAGAAACTGAACTGAGACGTGCACAGTATTTAATTATCAGACAATGTCAAAGGGAATCTTTTCAAAATACAATGTTCTATATAGTAATAAAGAATTACCAAAAAAGAGTTCCTTATTGAAATTTAATATATACTTAGATGAACATAAAATCTTACGCGTAGGCGGCCGACTTGACAATTCCGATTATAATTATAATAAAAAACATCCCATTCTATTACAGTCCTCTCACATTTTTACACATTTATTATTTGAATTTGAGCATCGTAGGCTGATGCATGCTGGTCCTCAGCTGCTCCTCGCTTCTATCAGGGAGATTTATTGGCCCATAGGTGGTCGAAGCTTAGCAAATCATTGCTATCGCAAGTGCGTGCGATGTAGTCACATGGCAGGCAAAATTGCTACTCCTCTAATGGGAAACTTGCCTCGGCAAAGGGTTTCATCTACCGGTTTTCCATTTGAAAACGTAGGTGTAGATTATGCAGGACCAATCATGTCTGCTACTCGTCAGGGTCGAGGTTGTAGATTGGCAAAGGTATACATCGCGGTTTTTATTTGCTTTAGTACCAAGGCTATCCATCTCGAATTAGTTGGTGACTTGACGAGTAACTTATTTTTAATGGCATTGCATCGGTTTATCTCGCGAAGAGGAAAGCCTATTAACCTCTACTCAGATAACGGCACCTCGTTTGTCGGTGCTTATAATGACTTATCCAATTTTTTAAAGCAAAACTGCAATTCTTTAGGTGAAAGTGTAGCCAACGAAGGCATTGAGTTCCATTTTATTCCGGCTTATAGTCCTCATATGGGAGGTCTCTGGGAAGCAGGTGTCAAATCTACCAAGTACCATTTGCAAAGAGTGTTGGGAAACTGTAATCTGACATATGAAGAGCTCAACACTACTTTAATACAAATTGAAGGAATTTTGAATTCCCGACCGTTGACTCCATTATCTTCTGATCCAGCTGATTGTTCTCCGTTAACGCCAGGTCATTTTATAATTGGACGACCCTTGACATGTTTACCACAGCCAAATTATGAATCTCGTGGCACAAGTAACCTATCCAGATTCCAGCGCATCGAACAGCTCCGTCAACACTTTGGGGCAAGATGGAGCAAGGAGTACATTGCGGAGCATAGATAACTCAGGGTGAAGTGGCAATCCTGCAAGGACAGTCTTCAGCCGAATACCTTAGTGGTAGTTAAAGAGGATCACCTTCCACCGCTGAAGTGGAAATTAGGACGGATAGTGGCTGTGCATCCTGGCTCGGATGGCATCGCACGGGTAGCGGATATACGGACATCAACGGGAGTTATTCGGCGTTCATTTAGCAAGATTTGCCCCCTTCCAGTCTCTGGGTAAAAACAACGTTTTTACGGCCGCCGGAATGTTAACGCCTAATAATAATGTACCGGTTGCATCTAACAAGATGACATTATGTTAATTTTATTAGGCGCCTTTGTCTACTGAACTAATTGATGTACTTGTCATTCACTCGCCATTATAAATCTGTACAAGAAATCTACTCCGTGTATCATTTCCAAAAATATAATCGCCTACCGGCCCAAAGACGCCCAACCAGTGTTCGATATTTATAACTAGCTACATGATGGTTTAAATAAACACTGTCCGTGACTTGTATAATTTTATGACCTAATAGATTGTTACAAGTTGTTGTTCTCGTGTCTCGGAGAGCACGCTAAGCCATGGGTACTGGTTGCTAAATGAACACCTAATGGCAGTCGTTACGGGCAGGTACAATCCTCAAAATTCCAAGAACTGGTCTAGCTGCAATGCTTCCATATCGTCTTTGGGTTGCGGAGGTCATAATATATGGTCGATTCACAAAAAATATTGAAGTTCAGCCAAATCAACAGTTAGACTGGTAAAGCCAACCCTAGACTCCGAGGTAAAGCCTCGGGATGCGACTGGGATTAAAGCTAAGGAGAAGAAGATTGTTATAAATTTTTCATCCTTTTCCAAAATCAATTGCTTTCAGAGTGTGTACTTTGATTTCCAGGGTCCACTTCTCTACACCTTATATTGTTTGGATTATCTTGACTTTTACGAAAGCGAGTATTGTTTGACCCCCAGTGAAGAAAGCCTACGTGAGAAACAATTGTTCATCACAATTATCTGTATCAGCTTGCAGGTGAGTTTAGCTTGTACCTTAAAGATCTTGATCTATAGATCAGACTTCTACAAATTAAATATTCATAAAAAAACTTACCTCAAATGGAAACTCTGATTTGGCCAACAATATCTCCATATCACTTCTCAATTTCACAGATGGTTTACTCTTAACACTCTTAATTGTGTCAGATAATTGACTTCCTTCGCAATTTACCTCAAAATATGCAATATTATCTACTACAGAAATTATTAATTGGGTGAACTTATTGACCATGTCTAAGGCAATAGCGACTGAACTTGACTCTGTGTAAGCGGAGCTACGTAGATTGAGCCTTGTATAATTAGGTCCAACATGTTCAAAAGTAACACTTAACACTTCAGTAGCACCGTCATTTATAGAAAATAGCGTCCACATACTATTCATATCAGTGATTTTAAACTTAGTATTTATCACGAAATTATCATTTAAAGTTACGTCTCCTTCAATGCTACTGAGACTAAATTTATTTGAAGCCATAGTTTTGAATGCGTATACTGCAAATTTATCCGAGGATTCCCCATAGTCAGGTAGTTCAATTGGCAAGAGGCTAATGCGTTCATCTGAAACAATAAAAAAATTAGAATCAGATATCATACATACAAAATTATTGGAAAGAATTCACCATTCCCTTGAGTTGTAGCGTGACTATATCTTTGTAATGTATAAAAATCTCTATAGTCGGACCTGAAGTTATTGATTTTGTTCGTTACGCAATAAAGTCCAAATATGTCCTTTTCATATGTTTTAATCCACTTAGATGGCAGACAAGCACACGTAATATTAGTATAGATAAAAACATATTTTCTAACAGTTTCAAATTGTGTTTTTGGACGTCGCATGTACATCTCAAATTAAAATTAGTAAACTTTGTCACGCGGTGCTGCGACGACAATCACCTCTTTTTTTCACGCCCTTTTCTCCTTTTCATCATGGCAGCGCATTTAAGAGTATTGGGCAACACAGCGGCTCTACAGACTCCCACAAGCTCGCTATTTGAGGTGGAGTCCACTAACATCTGTGGACTCCATGCGAACCTCAACGCCGTCCACCAACACCTTGAGACGGCGAAACCAGATATGCTCTTTCTCACGGAGACACAAATAGGCCGCCCTGATGACACGACCTACTTGCTTTACCCCGGCTATGTTATCGAGGAAAATTTCCGTGCAAAAGCCGGGGTGTGCGTGTTTGTTAGGGCGGATGTTTGTTGTCGCCGTTTGCGCTGCCTTGAGGACCCATCCTTTTCAACCCTATGGGTACACGTAGACCATGGCTCTACGAGTCAGATCTATGTGTGCCTCTACCGTTCCCATACAGGAGATGCTGAGACAACTCGACTCTTTGAATATCTGAGTCAGGCGGCAGATGATGCGCAGGAACGGTTTCCGAACGCCGAAGTGGTATTTTTGGGGGACTTTAACGCCCACCACGAAACCTGGTTGGGCTCCTCCAAAACAGACCATGCGGGAAGAGCCGCCCATGCATTTGCTCTGGCGCATGGCCTGACCCAATTGGTACACGAGGTCACTAGAATACCAAGAAGGTCGGGCCTAGCACCCTCTCTGCTAGACCTTCTGCTGACGAGTCACCCAGACCCGTACAGTGTTTCGGTACAAGCCGCTTTAGGCAATTCCGACCACTGTCTGGTCTGCTCCAAGGTGCCAATTATAGCGCCTTCACGACCCGTGCAGGGGAAGCGGCGTCTCTGGCACTACTCGTCAGCAGATTGGGATGGGCTGCGCAACTATTTTGCGTCCATCCCGTGGGTTGAACGCTGCTTTGAAGGTAAGAAACCCTCGGATTGTGCTACTGCTGTTGCCGGTGAGATCGGTCTGGGTATGGAATACTATATTCCGTACACTGATGTCACCGGTGCCCGAGGAGTGCGCCCTTGGTTCGGGCGCGAGTGTGCGGGGGCTGTTGATCAAAAGCAGTCCGCGTATCGCGCTTGGGTAAGGGCGCGTGCCACACACGATCCCAATGTGAGCCACTTCAAGGCGGCGTACAACAGAGCCACAAAGGTCTGCAAGAGGGCTTACGTCAAAGCGGATGCCCTGCGCATTGCGCGGCTTGGTCAAGAGCTAGTGGCACATCCCACGGGCAGCCGTGGATACTGGCGACTGGCCAAAGCCGTGCAGGCCAACTTCTGTCAGCCTTCGCTGCCACCGCTGCGCTACCCTGATGGATCCCTGGCCCATGGACCGCAAGAGAAAGCCAATATGCTAGTAAATCTCTTTGCGGCCAATTCCCGAGTCGATGATTGCGGTATACAGCCGCCGACACTACCCAATGGTGACCACGTAATGCCTGAAATACGTATCAGGCAATGCGATGTTCGTGCGGTGCTTCAATCACTCGATGTCCGGAAAGCCAGTGGCCCGGATGGTATTCCAGCGGTGGTCTTACAAAAATGTGCAGCGGAGTTGTCTCCGATGCTTACGCGGCTGTACCGACTGTCCTACAGCTCGGGTACAGTGCCTTCGGCTTGGAAAGAGGCGAATGTACAGCCGATCCCCAAGAAGGGGGATCGCTCAGAGCCAGCCAACTATCGACCCATAGCCGTCACCTCAGTGCTGTGCAAGGTCTTCGAGCACATCATTAACAAACAGCTCATGCGTCACCTAGAGGTTCACTCCTTAATTAATGACCGGCAATATGGCTTCAGGCCGAAACGGTCAACGGGTGATCTTCTAGCATACGTTACCCATCTTTGGGGTGAGGCTATGGACAAGCACGGCGAATCACTGGCAATTAGTCTTGATATCGCCAAAGCTTTCGATAGAGTCTGGCACAAATCGCTTCTCTCCAAGCTACCAGCCTTTGGTCTGCCTCCTAGACTGTGCAACTGGATTGCTAGTTTCCTGCAGGAGCGCCGTATCCGCGTCCTCTGTGATGGACGGGCTTCGGAGTTCTTGCAAATAAATGCTGGCGTACCGCAGGGGTCTGTATTATCTCCCACTCTCTTTCTTCTGCATATCAACGACATGCTGTCCACCGGCAGCATACATTGCTATGCAGACGATAGCACCGTACACGGGAGTTATCACGGACAACCTGCGGCCAAACAGTCTGATATCGTGGAAAAAAGACAGCTTCTTGTCACTGAACTGGACCGGATCTTGAATCACATTTCTCAATGGGGCTCCGAGAACATGGTCGAGTTCAATGCCAAGAAGACGCAGGCTTGTGCGTTCACAGCAAAGGTATCTTCTTTCCTTCCCCTTCCCACTCTTCAGAGCACGCCACTTCCACTGCAGGACAATCTCTATATCCTAGGCATGGATATTCGCTGCAAACTGAATAACAGAAATTACATCGAGAGCATCATCAAAACAGCCTCGCGGAAACTCGGACTCCTAAACAAAGTGAGACGTTTTTTCACGCCGGAGCAGCGGTGTCTTCTCTATAAGACACAAATTCGCTCCTGCGTGGAATACTGCTCGCATCTCTGGGATGGCTCCGCGAAATACCTACTAGATGCTCTCGACAGGTTGCAGCGACGCGCGGTCCGAATTATTGGGAACCCTGAGGTCACGAACACCCTCGAGCCTTTGCAGATGCGTAGAGATATTGCTTCCTTGGCTGTATTTTACCGTCTCTACCACGGTGAGTGTTCTGACGAGCTCTTCCAACTAATCCCACCATCTCCTTTCCTACATAGGACAACACGTGCAGGCCTTAGATGTCACCCTCACACTGTGCAGAATATACGAGCAAGAACCAAGCGGTTCGGAGACTCTTTTCTTTGCCGCACCACCAAGACCTGGAATTCATTACCAGCACACGTGTTTCCTTCTTCCTACAGTCCCGGGGCCTTTAAGCGGGGCGTGAAAAAGCATCTGATGAGGCCGCCAAGCTGAGTGCCACCATTGTAGCACTTAGTGTCTGTAATGGTGACCCTCTTTCCTGAGACTTTGCCTTTAGCTTACCATCAGGCGAGGTGAGGTCAAGTTGGCGTGTCGTATATAAAAAAAAAAAAAAAAAAAAAAAAACTAAAGCAATTGTTAAGTATATACATCTCAGTTAACACGAATTTCTTATCTATACCAATTTGTCAAAGTGAAAGCTAACAAATACTTGAATTAGTAACACCCCATCTACTCCCATGATTCGTTTACACTGACCAAGTCCTTTGATATCAAAAATCACTCAAAGAATCAATTTCATTTATTCAGTTTAGGCACACAAAGAGCACATATGAACGTAAAAATTTTACAATTAGGTATGTCAAGAAATAATATAAAAATATTAAACATAACAAAAATAAACCATTGGAAAATGATTCTTTCGCTGGTTCGGTAGGTTAGTTCTACTGAGAAGATCAGAAATCAGCGAACTATATTAGAACTTTGCTTTAGTTTACAATTTATTTTGTGCGAGGAAGCAAGAGACTTATGTTGACAACGAATTAACATCATTAAGATACTCGTCCACTTATAGGTAACCTTTACTTATTAAAGTTTTTTTCACTTCTATTTTAAATTTATATTTTGGAATATTAATCAAATCCTGAGGAATATAGGATAATACATACTTAGACCTTGTGAACAAACTATCCTACTTCCTACATACATATTATACATATGTTCATGCCTTTATCCCCGGAGGGTTAGTCAGAGGTGAATTAACACCCACATTTCACCAATCATTGTATTCGGTCCTACGAAATAGGGTCTATTGCCGTATTCCAGGTACTATTATTGACTCGAGCCATGCATCTGTGTCTGAGTCTAGGCTCTGTCTAATGTTAAACAGTTCTATCCCTTAGTCGACTTATACGACACTGCATGGGAACAGATGGCGTGGTCCAAATTCTACTCTACTGGGAACCACGTGGCTACTTCCTACTACAATTTTAATACTTAAACGTGAAAGGTTTGTGAAGACAATTTGGATGTTTGTTATTCAAACACGCTCTGACGGCTGACCGACTTTGGATAAAATTGTTACAGGGATAGATTCTGATCTGGAATAACACATGGGCTAATTTTATTCCCGGAAATAGTAGTCTTTTGCAATGGCAGTAGTATGGTAACGATTATGCTATTACATCAAAATATTAGAATCGGGACACAGAGCGAGCGAAAAGTAAGTAATGAGTATAAATTCACCTTGATGTTTAAAATTTAATCAGCACGGGTGTGACTTCACTGGTGTTACACACGTTCATAGGACACGGTAACCACTTTCCATCAGGTGGGCCGTGTGCTTGCCTGCCACCTAAGTTGTATAAAAAAAAAATTCTTCGATTAGTCTAATCGATCGATCGAAAAGATAAGACTAATCAAAGACTAGACTAATACTTTATTATGAACTATCTATATAAACTTTAATGAAGTGAATTGAGGGATTTTATGTACCTATATTATCAAGATATGGCGCTGCAATCGGGCTGTATATTCTTAAAAATCTTTCTTATGTGAATGGGTATATAGGTCAATCAGTAAAAGGTAAAATATAGTATTTGTTTGCTCCATATTAATAAAGCAAAACAGGCAAATAAAAATTCGTTTGAACGAAGCATCAAGACGCGCCTGCAATACTAAGCTCCTGTTCCCACTTATCTTGATCGAGCAGTAATGGTGACGGTCACGGGAGCTCTAATGCCAATTGGTGTAAAATATGTTTCCTTACTTAGCATTTAAGTATTTTTGTTTTGTTTTAATTGTCTTGCCATCCCTCACGAAAAAGAGAATCCACAAAAATAAGCCGTTATATTCAAATGTTTATTTTTAGTTTTTTACTTGAAAACCTACTAAGAGAATATTATAGCTGAATGTTTCTACAGGTTGGTTAAGTTTGTAGCCTATACTAATATTAAGAAGGACTCGAAAATAGCTGTTGAAGATAATAAATGTTCAAATTCGATTTCAATCGACGATTGTACAAATGACGCGAAGTTTGGAACAGTATTGAATTGTATAGCAGTTATGTAGGTGATAACTACGTTATATTGGCACTTGTATAGGAGCAGAACATCACTAAAAATAAATATATTTTCAGTACAATTCTTATGAAGCCTCTTAGCCTTAGGAGGGACTTTGCCTCGCTATGTGTGTTCTACCGTCTAAACAATGGTTTGTGCTCAGATGAATTGTTTGACATGATGCCCAAAGCTACATTCTATCATCGCACCTCTCGCCATAGGCAGGGAATTCATCCTCACACATTGCGAACTGAGACGGTGCGCACTGTGCGGTATGAAAGAAACTTCATCCCACGGACATTTAAGCTGTGGTAGTTTTCCCAAGCACCTATAATATGGGGTTCTTCAGCGCGAGTGTAACACCCCTGGTGTTGCATACGTCCATAGGCCATGGTAACCACTTCTTATCAGGTGGGCCGTGTGCTTGTCTGCCACCTAAGTGGTATAAAAAAAAACGTCTATATAAATTTTTACATTATATTCACAACGCTAAAGTTTGCAAATAATTTATTTAGAAATTAGCCCTTATTGTTATTATTCAATGATTTAAATTAATGAAAATGATTTGAAATGCAAATTTATTACATTATTACATTAGCATTACGTAATTCGTTGAACTTCTTAAAAGTCTAAATAGTCTAACTGCAGGATCTTGATATCACCAAATTGGTCTTGGAGGTCAGATCGCAATCGCTTTAGAGCTTTTTCCCATTAACTGATCCGACACCGCTGTGTTCACCAAATATCGGATATCAATGTCAATCAGTCACCACAACAGCAAAATAATAATAAGAAAAGAAATGTCATGTCATATTCAATGGTATATGGTTGACTTTTTTTTCAGTCTGTGCTATCGACTTATGACAGACGTATCGGACCGATTTTATCGGATAAATGTCAAAACGGTACATAGTGTCTAGCTATCGAATATCCTCGTCCGGCACCGAAATCGGACCAAATAATGTGAAAATGACCTTACGGAAAATATCGAATATCAGCCGCATCACAGTTAGACGGGAAGTTGGAAAAATAACCCAGAAAATGATGATGATTACTTAATTCAATCAAAGAAGAATCAAAGAATCAAATAATCAATTTCATTTATTCAGTTTAGGCACACAAATAGCATGTGCTCTTAGTGTTCATATGTATGAACGTCAAAATTTAACAATTAGGTATGTCAAGAAATAATAAAAAAATATTAAATAATGTAAAAATAAACCATTGGAAAATGATTCTTTCGCTGGTTCGGTAGATTAGTTCTACTGAGAAGATACCAGCAAGAAACTCAGCGAACTATATTAGAACTAGATTATTTTTCTTTTTTAAATTTATTTAGTTTACAATTTATTTCGTGTGAGCAAGCAAGAGACTTATGTTGACCACGCATTAACACCATTAAGATACTCATCCACTTTATAGTAACCTTTACTCATTAAAGTTTTTTTTACTTCTATTTTAAATTTATTTATTGGCATATTAATCAAATCCTGAGGAATTTTATTAAATTTTTTATGCAGCTGCCTACAAATGAATCACCAACCTTGTGAAGCCTAAGTTTTGGTACAACTAGTTTATTTTTGTTTCTCGTATTAAAATTGTGTACATCAGATAGTTTTTCGAAAATATTTAGGTTTTTCAACCGGGTGTTTTCAATCATCTTCAAACGGGCTTTTCCACGTATGAATATGCCTGCTCTACCCTGGATGTATCACCTTATCACCTAGAGTTAACGATAAGTTGGGTTTTAGTTACATTGATAGTGTTAAAGAATAACTTAAAATACCACTATTGTTATGATTGCATTTGTAAATATACTACCTGTTGCCCGTAGATACGCCCGCGTGGATGTCAGTTATCGTGACCAAACATAGCCAATGTCCTTTCTCAAGGTCTAATCTACCCTTATACCAAATTTCATCAACATCGGTTCAGTGGTTTAGGCGCGAAAGCGTAACATATACACAGACAGGTTTTACGGGGTAGGTTTTACAAGGAGGTAGGACACGACGGTATTTCCGTCCAATTGAGCAGTTCGACTGTGGAAGTACCTCCGTTCTACATAATACCGCGGCCATGATAACCTCGTGTTGTATTCCCGGGGGTGAGTAGGGTAGCCAGAGCTTACTAGAGGGTTTTTGTGCTGTCAGTGGAAAGACTAAAATCTTGTCCTGCTTTGTCTTTTACACTGACGGCACAGAAACTCTAAATGCTTGCAGGGTTAGCAGCGCGAATGTGACTGTTGGTTTTGCACGAGCCCATAGGCCACCCACGGTAACCACTTTCCATCAGGTGGGCCGTGTGATTGTCTGCCACCTAAGCGGTATAAAAAAAAAGACAGACAGAGTTACTTTCATATTTATAATATGAGTAATGTATCTTGCTTTAGTTTATGTACATACATAAACTAAAGCAGAAGCTTGAAGGCTATATCAAAATTATTAAAATAATTAATAAATAAAGTTCTTACAGAGTTCCGTCGACGCGTTTCTGAAGAATAATGGGATGAAGGTGATACATCTGAAACAATACAAAACAAAATAAGTATTTTATGATTAAATATTGAAGTAAAAATATTAATAAACATTAATATAGATGTATATAAGCTTATACTGACTGAAAGTCTAACATTGTACAGCAATAGGAATTAGATAGAAGTGTTATTATATTGCTTGAAGTGTAACTAACTTATTTTACGCTATACAAGGACTTACATATAATGTGTATTTTACCTACATAATAAAGTACATGTGAATACAATAATGACTTATTCAATATGAAAATACCTATATTAAAAAAAAACTTTTTTCACTTGTAATAAACACCTTTCTCATTTGGAAAATTAAAAAATTGATCTAAGCTATCTACTACTAAAATACAAACCTAATTTGAGTGAAAAAAAATCTAAAAGTAGAAACTCTCACCACAGCGCGGCGGCAAGACATTAAAAACTTATGTCAATAAATATTCTTTCCCATTCAAGTTTTTTAAGTTGTATTATATTATTTTTTATGATATGAGTTTAATAGTGAAGTTGCTACGTTTTATAGGTACATAAATGCTTTTACTCAAAATTTGTCCCCATAAAGTAGTAGTAAAATTGGTAACTCATAATATATAACTGATACCGTTGAATTTAGGCCAACAGAATAAAGCTGAGCTCTGAGAAGGTGCCTTTAAAAGTAAGGTTCCCGTGAAAAATACTAAAAGCTAAGGTTCTTACCGATATATTAGGTACCATCTATCAAGGTTTCTAGCACCTAAACGATCCTATTCAAAATGTTAACCTTTTAGTGCGACACTTGACGTTTACTAAAGCTCCTAATCCCCGAACGAATGAAAAATGGGGGGATGAAAACTTCTGAAATTGGAATAGTTTGCGGTTTCAGAGTTATTGCTCTGGTACAGTCATTGTGACTGTAAAACGTGGTTTTAATTTATTAGTAATAACAAGTATTTCAATTATGCTTACAACCTAGGTAGTATTTTGGGTCGGCCGGGTTGCCAGGGATATGCCTCCAGCAACTTCACCTACGGCATCCTATGACCATCAGACGGCGTGCGTTTTAGTCGGTTCAAGTAAGATAAAACCGCCCTCCACCGGTTCTGTGGGTTTTTTCGATCATAAAAAAGGTAGTCTAACGTGATTTACAATTTTGATTAGAATATAAAATATAGTCTAAAATATTTTTTTTATTGTAGAAATTAACAAAAAGTGTGAAAGCGAAGGCAAAAGCAAAATATTCTAGTTATTTTAATCAACAAGCAAGTTATAGACGATAAACGTCAAAAAGTTAGGCTATCAACGGTAAGTTATATGCTGACAAACAAAATAAAAAGATACTGTGAATAATAAACTCTCAGTATAAATGCTCACTTTTATTTTTATCACAGTAACAACTGTAACAAGTAATGTTTTGGAAAAGAACACAGTTTTGACAATGTCCAAATGACTACACAGGGTAAAAGTTACACTATGTACAACACAAAATTTCTGTAATACAAGTGTTCTGGGCAGTATTTGATTAGGTTTCATTTATTTCTTTAATTTTCTTCGGTAGTTTCAATTCCAATGTGCATATATTATGTCCTCGTTTTTATAACATTCATTGTCATCCTCATAGCACTTTCTCTGTTGCTTCCAAAATCTCCACATTGGAGCCGAAATATTAATTAGTGTTTTTTTGATCGATGTGTTGGTTTTTTTTTACGATTATTGCCGTCTGACCTCCCAACCTAGAGAAGAGAGTCTGTATACAAGGTTCGTTCACTGTTTAGTAAGTGTCCTGGCTTATAGGTGCAACAGGCTTCTGTCTCAAGCGAGGATACCCTGTACATTATACATCCTTTTTTATAAGCATTCTGAAGCTGTACGAGCAATAAATAACATTTGATGAAAACACTGTATATTGTATAATTATAAATACTTCTGTAGCCGACTGTACCTTATATTACTCCGCATTATATAACAGCTATAAATACACGTCACAGTACAAGCTGACGTGGCCACATGGCCTCGCCTAGTGTGTCACGCAAAGGGTTTGGGGCTTTGCACCAAGACAAATGTGTTTATTTCAACTCTAAGTACTAGAATGTCTCCTTAGTTTGTTAACAACCGTGGACAGTACTTACAAGGGACAGGAGAGATAAACAAGCAGTGGAAGTCTTGTTTTTATTGTATTCAGAGTTTTACATGTTTATGTTGTAGATAAGGTTTGTATAAAAAAACTACGTTTAAAAAACCGACTTCAAAAACTAAAAAATATAAAATACCATAATAAAGGTAAGAGAAAAAATATAGAATTTACTGATCTGTTAGAAGCCAGTGCCTAGAGGCTTATAAAAAGACATAATATCAAAGATTAAAAAATATTTTTACATACATACATATAATCACGTCTTTATCCCTGGAGGGTTAGGTAGAGGTGAATTAACACCTACATTTCACCAATCATTGTATTCAGTGTAGTGCTGTATTCCGGGCACTATTGTTGACGCGAGACAAGGATCTGAGGCGGTGTCTGGGCTTTATATATCTGTTTGATGTTAAACTGCCCTATCACTTAGTCGCCTTCTACGACACCGCATGGGAAGAAATGGGGAAGTCCAAATTCTACTCTGCCAGAAATCACGCGGCTATTTTTGTGTAACAAAAATAAATATTTCAATGTTATTTATTTTATTTGAAAATTACGAAACTGAAATGATAAATTATGTACTTTAATGAAAAGAACACTCCGATACGACATAATAAACTCTGGTCATAGAAATGTTTCTCAAAGTTCTTCAACGAAAGTCAATTTCATAATATTGTTAGTTATAAAATGGCCGTCCCACGAATCATTCGGGTTTGTAAACACAAATAAAAGGAAATTAACTTGATGAAATCAACTTTGTTATTCTCATAGTCCTGTTACTCTGGCTTTATAACTTGGTTGGTATTTGACCGAATAGTAAAATATTAAGATATATTCATTATTTTATGTCCTATCGACATACGAGCGTATGTCAATCTTATTCAACTATAATACTAACCATATTTATTAAATCATATCTCATCGTATCAAATAAGCTTACTATATTGCGCGTTTGATGCCTTACGAAGGCATTGCTGTACCCCTAGTACGAAAAATCGTAATCGTATCGTAAACGTAACGAGAGAATCGAAGCCGACCAATCGCAATGCACCTTGCATTGCGATTGGTCGGCTTCACACACAATCAGTTTCACAGTAGGCAGGCGACCAATCGCAATACTCCGTTCTCTTGCTATGTTTACGATACGATTCTGATAGTTTTTCGTGCTAGGGTTCGGCATCATGGTTATCAACCATGATGCCGAACCAGAGTTTGGAATGAATGAATTAATGACCATCAGTGCAACACTGCTGTGCTTTGCAGCACTACTGAGCAGGACTGCTGCGTGTTGCAGAGTTCGGAATTATATCTCTATCCGGATACCCGGATTAAAATGTATTTCTGTGAAAATTGTTTAGCTGCAAGAATAAAAACATACACATACGTCTATTCATCCTCCTAAACTTTCACATTTGTAGTACTTATGGCCACGACTGTACAGAGATATGTTACACGTAATAATATATTAGCTTAGTGGAACATTTACCCATCCCATTAGTGTAGTACTTCTTCGGATACTAAATAATTGTAATGAGAAATCTTTAAATTATTGATAGTTGAAATAGCGGCTTTGAGAATTTTAGACGCTTTTGGCTACATCTTTATTACCTGCCTCTGTAACAACCTCTTTTTATTTACATATGTAGGTAATATGTGAATAAAAAGAGGTTGTTGTTGTCTTTTGATAATTGAGCTTGAATAATTCTTGGTTTTTTTTTATACCAATTAGGTGGCAGACAAGCACACGGCCCACCTGATGGAAAGTGGTTACCGTGGCCTATGGACGTGTGTAACACCAAAGAAGCCACACTCGCGGTGCCGACCCTGTAAGCACAGATTCTCTGTGCTGTCAGTGCAGAGGACAAAGCAGGACGAGCCTTTAGTCATCCCACTGACAGCACAAATTCTCCAATGAGCTCTGGCTACCCTACTCACCGCTGGGAACATAACACGAAGTTATTATAACCGCGGTATTTTGTAGGGGGAGGTACTTCCCCAGTATTGTCATCTATCGAGTTGATCTGATAGCTTATTCATTTTTATGTATCTGGGTGATATCACTTAGATATGGAATTTAGAGTATTTTTATTTCACCTCAAAACTATTACGTTGCTATTGTTGTTGTCATTGTCGGGGGGACCTTGGATCGTTCCGATAATATGACGAAGTGCTCTACCAGCTTAGGGTCCACCGACATGACAAGACTTGCATCTAAATATGTGTTACTAGTTATATCAGAATTATAGGGTTTACTAACACAACTTATTTTCGACTTTTTGGGGATGTTTTTTGTGTCAGGGGTTTTGTAAATTAATAAATGATTTAGTGATTTAACCTATGACGCTATAAACAACCACTTTTCTTACAAGCCATGTCGTTTTAAATTAAAGCTTTATAAATATTATGTATAATTCTTCTGTACCTACGTGCGTTTGTCACCTAATTGCTCTTTAATATCTAGACCAATTGTGGTGAGATTTTGTATTTTAGTCATTGGTTTAAAAATATAATCAGAAACGGTAGGCAGCGCTGCTATCCTTATGTGTACTGCTTTTATAGGCAGGACGTCGTCTGACAGAACTGCTAGTAGTATTATTTAGTATGCATTCGTTTGCATTGACCCGTTGGAAGTACGGCAATTATTTAAGTCACTAGTCGTAGAGTCGATTACTCACTTGATAAAGTGCCAATGGTGTCATACGTGCACCTGTCCTGTTGATTTATTATTTTATAACGTATTGAATCTCGTTTTGTTGCATATACTTACGTAGTTTAATTGTTTATGTTTATATTATTAATAAAATTCAACAATACATAGAGAAGGAGGAATGCAAGCAGTGAGAGAAGGATCGAAATCCTCCTCTCACTCCTTCGAAAAAGCATGACATATTTTGATGATTTTTTTTTTGTATTTTGGTAGGTATTTGTATTTTGATAAATTGACTTCCTATGACCGAATAACTTACTGGCAATGAAGTTCGAAAAAATAGGGTTGCATTTTTAGAATAGCAGAACGCCAAAATGCTAAAATTCTTTACGATGCGACAAAGAATGGAATCATTGAACCAAACGGTTCAGTAATTTCTTACTTTGGAATTGTTTGTGCTACATTGTGGGGACTCTCAACCTAACAATGCATTGTTCTGTATATGAAAAGAGAGATTTTTTTATTTAGAATACGTCAATTAGACTTCGCCTCGCCTGATGGTAAGCTGAATACAAAGTCGCAGAAAAGCGGGTTACCATTACGTACATATACCATGTAACTGGAAACTTGTTTTGAAAAATTATCCATAGTAAGCCACCCTAATATAAGATCGTGATCAATTCAAATGAAACACAAAGGATCTTTACAATTTCTGTAACAGAATACATAATTACATGAATAGGGTAATGGTAAAATCACTGGCGTCTCTAATTACACTCCCTTTCAATTAGGACGTGTTACGAATGTCAAAATTACTAACACTGTCAAATATCTTATCTTTTACCAAGTCGTTACTGCTCAATTTACTTGGGTCGTGTAATATCATATTTCTTGGTACAGTCTATATTTTAAATATTGCGTTGAATGGATTTACTGTTGATACCACAGAAACGATTTTAGAACGATTTCTACACTGTGGTAGATTAGAACACACACATGTGCATTTATGTTTCCATGTGTGAATTTCTACTTGTACAAGAAATTGCTTAAATGTTAAATTAAATTAGATATTCGTATGAGGTTTGATGAAGACTTCGTTGGTGGGGCAGGTATTAATTAAGCTGTGTGTAAGTATTTGTAGAGATGACGTCAAATACGGTGTTCATTTTGTTTGGCATGTGTCATAATTAATATAATCATATGAGCGTTAATTATCGCAGTGTTTTAGAAACGACCATCATTGAAAAGGTAGCTCTTTATTAAAATTATGACAAACATGTCCGAACAATTAAAAAAAAATCTGTTACGTGAAATAACGCATAAAAAGGTACAGTCAGTATCAGATCAACTTGGATTTGAAAATACTCAAAATGATTTTAACCTAACCCTAACCTTAGTGAACCTAACATCAACACCACCGTGCTCGTAGATCATATCAACACAAAGATGCAAAATACTTCGCTAGTCAAGATCGATGCTGACTTTACGCAAAAAAGGCGTCATACGTAAAGTTATTATTGTATTTTTGTAGTCGACTAAGTCATATGAAATAGATATTTTTCAAGTATCCTGGACCAAACACCGACCAATAGTATATTTCACCTAGAGAGGAATTGCTTCGACCGTCTTTTAATGTTTAATTTCTGCATTAAATACATATAATCACGCCTTTATCCCCGGAGGGTTAGGCAGAGGTGAATTAACACCACATTTCACGAATCATTGAATTTGGTCCCACATAATGTGGAGTGAGACTAATGCCGTCTTCCCGGCAATATTGATGACTCAAGCCCTGCATCTGAGGCTGAGTCTGATTTGTGTATATCTGTCTGATGTTAAACAGCCCTATCCCTTAGTCGCCTTGTACGACACCGCATGTGAAGAGATTAAAATAAAAGGTTAAAAACATTAAAATTTCGTTTGTTCAGAATGCTGTCACGAAAACATTGGTAAGTTAACAACAAAAGAACTAAAATATAAACACAAAAGTTACTAAAATAAATATATAAAACATCTTTCATATAGAATCAGTTGTTTTTGTTGTAAATTATCCCTCGAGTTACAAAAAGATCATTAAGGGCAACAAAAATAAACTAAAATGTTTACAGGCCTTTATTAAATTGAAACTTACCTACCTGGATTTTTATTTAGTTCAATATATGTGTACAATCTTGGTAAAAAATAATAGGCACTGAAAAACATAGACTACATCAATTTGGAGTTATTCTTATTATTCATTTTGAATACGGTTTTTACATTACTAATGGACAAATGATATTATTGTGATAATTGTTTTTTTCTTTTTGCATGATAATGTATGTGATAATTTTAACTATCGAATAATTTAATTGTAATTGTAAGACATATTTTTGTTCGCCACACAAATTTATGTACCCACGGGGGTGATATTCTGAC
The DNA here is from genome assembly GCA_963662185.1 of Eilema griseolum. Classification (NCBI taxonomy): domain Eukaryota; kingdom Metazoa; phylum Arthropoda; class Insecta; order Lepidoptera; family Erebidae; genus Eilema; species Eilema griseolum. The sequence continues at coordinate 8,410,379 of OY759243.1, forward strand.
AAAGAAACTTTCATTTCATTTCATTTCAATGAAATTTAAAAGTAGTAGGTATCTACGTACGTGCCTTACTTTAAGGTGCTACAGTTTTCTTCAAGGAAAAGTAAGAGAAAATTACTACTTCATCAGCTACATCACAGTGTGGATTGTGAATTATTCGTATTTTTGTAGAACATTTACTTGCTTACATATATTATCAGATATATCTAGTGCCAGGAAGCTCAGGTGTGCTTCGCTGCATGGTGTTTAGAAAAGTAAAATAAAAGAGGCAACTCAAATCATATACTTCAGTGAGATACAGGGTCAGACAGAATACGTTGACAAAAACACATATTCATGTAGCCTGGAACATAAAAAATAATGCTAAAAATATTTTTTTACAACCTCTTGGTGTCAACCGCATGAAATAAATTAAAACGATGTTCAAGAAAGCTTATTCCACGACATATAAATCCATGTCTCCATATCACTAACGCGTATACCGTGCTTCGTAACGATGACAGTAAAATAAACAATCTGTCAAAAAGAGAAATTTGTTTTAGCATTGTAACATATTGTTCTATTTTTACAAAAAAAAAACAAGCAACTTCTTGTGATTTTACTCTCGGAGATTCCTCATTGTAAATTGAACTTCATTCCCCAAACCATAATGAGCTGTATTCCACGCACGCTACTGCCGTAAAGGGGTAAATGTTCTGTGTGATAAAAATTACGTCACACAAAACAGTGGGGTAGTCATTGCTATTTTGGTGAAACCTAAACACACATTTCACGTATTTCACTTTTATAATATTAGTTCTCACTAATGCAGTTAGTAGAAAATGCAGCAGGTAGGCTCTCTCGACTCCATGCCCTCAATGACCTGCTGCGGAGAGCATTGGTTTCGCCAGAGGTGCCTTGCACGTTTGAGTCGCCGGGCCTGTCCAGATCCGGATGACAAGAGATCGGATCTCGTGTCTTGGAAGAGGGGAAAGTGCGTGGTGTGGGATGTGACCAGCATCAGTACTGTGGCGGCCGAAGACGCGAACAGTAAAAAACTCGCAATATATCTTGGAGCTGGTCACGATCGAGACCATGGGCAGTTGGGGCATGGAAGCAAAGAAACTGGTGGTGGAAATAGGTCGACAAAATAAGAGAAAAGCCTGGTGATTTTCGCTTTGTCTCGTACCTGGTGCAAAGGCTAGCCATTGTGATCCAACAACGAAATGCGGCTAGTGTTGCAGGCTCCTTTGCACCAGGCACGACCCATGATCTTGCTGTATTTGACATGCATGATTGTACGATTAAGTACCTAATAAATTATTAGTAATATAGCAGTGTTATGTATATATAAACTATATTGAATAAAAATTGATTCGCAGGAATAATCATAAAATATTGCAGTTTTCATACACTACATATTTTAAATTATGAGCTCTGGCAAATCCACCGCAGTTATAAATAAACCGAATATTCATTGGTATTTTCATACTTACTTTCTTATTCATTAGGTACATCCAAATTTTTCAACATCAAAATCAAAAGTATTAGACCATAGTCCTATAGACGAAGATTAGCAGATTCACAAACCGATGAAAATAGATGTTATCGAAACTCTTAGGTATGCAGGTTTTCTCACCAAGTTTCTACATTAAAAGCAAGTATTCGTTGGTTTCTAAACCACATTTCAGAACTTCAGAAAGTTAGATGTGCGTGATCGTGGATCAAATTTGATCCCCTAGTGTGATACGCTAACAGTTAGAAAACTCCTAACTGATTTTCTTTTTACGAACAAAATTTTGAAGCTAATAAAACTGCTCGCTGTTTGCGACAGTACTTCCTAAGAGACTATAACCATAAAACCATCCAATAAAACACCGTACACGTGCAAAGTACATTCACGCACAATAGTACTCATTTACGATTGTGACTTACTCTTTGCCAATTTCGCGACACTATCGCATATATACCTAATATCGTGTTTTATTCTGGTTCCGAGTGGCGGCGCGGCCAGATCATTTGTAACTGGGTCACTTTTATTCGCGACCCAGAATAGTTTTCCGCTGTCAGCATTCGCCAGAGTACTAGAAACCAACGACTTTGTGCGACACGAATGAATGAATGGATTTTTATTTTTAGAAGCTCTTTCTGTTTATTTTATCTAGTGTCTCATGGACTTGCGCGTAAGATACCACTCATATGCTCTTCGTGATATTATTACTGCCACCTAAAAAGTAAGTTGCAATAGAAAACGATAGCTAATTAATTGAAATGTAGCATTATAATTACCTACGCTTTGAATTTACGAGCACATTTACCTGTTTCTAAAGTTATGTACGCTTGGATAGCATTTCTTGGTAAAATTCGAGTAGTACTAAGTATAATACTCTTACTAATGAAAAAGTTTTACTAAATAAGTATAATTTATATCCGGTATATGGTATAAAGATCTAAGTACATTTTAAAATGTAAATTAAAATTGAAGTACACAAAATTGACACCTACCTACACTCTTTAATTACCCTGTCTACAGGCTATCTCGGGTGAAATCAGGTTCTTGTAATGACAGACACTGTCATCGACACGACAAATTTAATCGAATGGAAATCAGGTGTTTTTCATAAACGGCGTCTCTGTAATTTTGCAACGAAATATTTGATTTACAATTATAAACGCTACTGCATCGTAATAAGGTTTTAAATGCAGTCATTCTTATATAAATTAAACTACAGGGCCGGCTTCAGCTATAAGTTCGATATCCAAATATGGGTTACTAGTAGCTTTTATTGACTGTTGAATCATACCACTTGAGATGCATGAATATTTATAAAGAATCAGTATGATAATGTGATATTCTTTTCTTCTTTTTTTTTGATGCATTCCTCGAAGAGCAATGATTCGTATTTTAGATCATTGCTCTTTGCGGCATAAAAACCAAACTAAATTTTATTCCTCGAAGAGCAGGTTTTTCTAAGTAGCTGATAGAGATGTGGTACTAATATGAATTATTTTGCTCCAATTTAATAAAAATATCGATAAAATCATCAACTCGATTATTTTTCAAATAATAATTGAATACTACAGTGACCGCGGTAGCCTAGTGGTTTGGGTAATGGACTGCTGAGACGAGGTCTCGGGTTCGATCCCAGGTTTCACCATGGCACACACCAATGACTTTTCGATGCTTTTCGAAGTTATGTGTGTATTTATCGCAGGTTTATAAGTGCCCGGTTAATGGCAATAGGCTCGCCACCTATTACATTGGGACCTAAACATAAACGGGCGAAATGTGGGTGTTAGCACCTCTGCCTACCCCTTCGGGGATATAGGCGTGAGTTTATGTTATGTATGATGTAATTGAATACTACAGTGGAGCCGAATCCTAAAGTTACGTATGACGTAATATGTCAATTTGGTATAACTAGTGATTATTTCAAATGATATTAATATTAGAAAAAATTTTTTTTAGTTTAGAGTTATTATAATGTATATCTTTTGTTTGTAATTAATTAGGGAGGTATGGTATTATTTAATTTTGATTGGAAAAGAAATAGCGGTAACAAGGTTATAGCGGCCTGTGGTTGAGTTCTCATAATATAACTTCAGGATTCGGCTCTACTTTACACGTAAATATGAATGATGAATCATTTACATTAATTTACTGTTGTGCTTATTATAATATGTCTAAATCACAATTTCTTTGATGTTTACAAGATATATATAAATCATTCCATTTTTTACAAGTTTATGTGTGGCTTCAGGCCCTTCCGTCGTCCAACATTGGCACCATGTTGGACGACACGACTTTTAGAATTGCAGCCTGTCTTCGTTTGGGTACTCCCTGTGTTTCTCCTCATCGATGTCACTGGTGAGGCAGTCGACAGCCTTGGGCATCACGGCCTATCTTGCGCCAGGAGCACAGGCCGCATGTCACGTCATGCACATTTAAATGACATTATCCGCCGGGCTCTTGTCACCGCCGGTGTTCCAGGCATACTTGAACCTTGGTTTGGTGCGTAACGATGGCAAGAGACCGGACGGTATGTCTTTAATGCCTTGGAAGATGGGTAGGCCTTTGGTGTGGGACACAACATGTGTCGACACTCTTGCCCCTACCCATCTTCCAAGTACGACGGATTGCGCTTGTGCTGCTGCAGCAGCTGCGGAGCCCCTCAAACGGCGAAAATATGATAACATAACAAACAATTACATATTTGAGCCGTTTGGGGTTGAAACGCTGGGTTCGTGGGGTCCGAGCGCACGGTCGCTATACAAAGAAATAGCAAAACGACTGGTCGATGCTTCGCGTGACCAAAGAGCTGGGCTCTTTTTCGCTCAACGGATTAGCATTGCCATCCAACGGGGCAATGCCGCGAGCCTTTTGGGCACATTACCAGTCGACATCGATGGGGAGGAATTTTTCGATGCTTAATTTGAACCTTTTGTATCCTATTTTATATTCTTGTAAATATTAGCTTATATCTTATTACATTAGTTTACATGTTATTTAAATTCAAATGATAATTAAAGTATTCTCTAGTAAACGTAAATTCGGAATTTGATTTGTCTACAGTAAGTCAGAACTATTAGTTTTTACACTGCAATTCTTTGTTTAAAAATGAAATGCAATATTAGTTATAATATTATTGCATTTTATTAATTAATTATATGGCAAAGTTTGAAAAAGTTATTGAGGCTAATAAACGTTCTACTTTCAAAAGTTTAAATGAGTTAAAGAGTGAGATACTATAAAATTTATAAAATACCTACTAATTTTAAATTAAAAAATAAAACAAAACTTTTATTGTCATTGAAACGAAATGGCGCTCAATTTGCGTCACTTGGGTTTTCATTGTAAAAATCTTACTAAAAGACTATCGATAGAGATGACGATATACTAGTGTTAGAATCTGAAAACTGTAGGTAGGTATGTAAATTACAGAACTTTTAATTTTTGGTACTCTAATTTAAATTTCAAATTAAAATATAAACAAGAACCCGATTGAGACTAAAAAGATCGACGAAGTTTGAAAGCAGGCATTACCCATTAATTTTCATCTGGTTTATGATTTACAAATAACCGATAGTTTCGAGTGCACCACTAAACACAAAGCTGGAATCATTATTTCGCAATTTGACATTTGCACTTGTCAATTTAGTATCTGAGATAAAAAAACAGACTATAGCTGACCCGGCGAACTTAGTACTGCCATATTTTCTGATCCCGTGCCCGCTGCATATCTCTAAATTTATCAGTGTTTCTCTACAATATTATGCATGTATTATACATATAAACCTTCCTCTTGAATCACTCTATCTACTAAGAAAAACCGCTTCAAAATCCGTTGCGTAGTTTTGAAGATTTCGGCATACATAGGGACGGACAGACAGCGACAGCGACTTTGTTTTATAATAATTATGTAGTGATCTTCTAAAGACTGATTTAGTAACAATACTGTCAACATCTTAATTAATATCCTAGGCTATATTCAAATAATGAAAGATCTGTAATTTGTGATTTAATATTACGTAAACTTGTAAAAAATGGAATGATTTATATATATCTTGTAAACATCAAAGAAACTGTGATTTAGACATATTATAATAAGCACAGCAGTAAAGTAATGTAAATGATTCATCATTTATATTTATGTGTAAATCAGAGCCGAATCCTAAAGTTACGTATGAGAACTCAACCACAGACCGCTATAACCTTGTTACCGCTATTTCTTTTCCAATCAAAATTAAATAATACCATACCTCCCTAATTAATTACAAACAAAAGATATACATTATCATAACTCTAAACTAAAGAAAATGTTTTCTAATATTAATATCATTTGAAATAATCACTAGTCATACCAAATTGACATATTACGTCATACGTAACTTTAGGATTCGGCTCCACTGTAGTATTTAATTATTATTTGAAAAATAATAGAGTTGATGATTTTATCGATATTTTTATTAAATTGGAGCAAAATAATTCATATTAGTACCACATCTCTATCAGCTACTTAGAAAACCTGCTCTTCAAGGAATAAAATTTAGTTTGGTTTTTATGCCACTAAGAGCAATGATCTAAAATACGAATCATTGCTCTTCGAGGAATGGTATCGTTGCTATTCGAATCATTGCTATTCGAATAATTGCTCTTCGAGGAATGCACCTTTTTTTCTTAGGTGTATTTGGTCATGGAGTTTTCTGTTCGTTCCTCTGTCATAAATGTTATAGATTCATCACTTTTGACGGAACTTTGTGCTAATAATTAAGTTGTTACTTAATTTTACTAAATTATTATTACAACTTACGTAGGAGTGCGACCCTGATTTTTCAGCAGGAAAAAATGGACTATTTTTTATTTATTGATAATCTTCATTCCATGATTTAACTCAATTGATCTTTTTAAAAAAAATAAAGATGCGTTTTGCGAAAAGGACCAACCATATATTTTAACTTTAGTGGAAATGCACCCTAACAATAAAAAAACAGTTCTTAAAATAAATGAAAAATCACTCGACTCTTATACTAGTTGGAAATAGTATTACAAAAGGCCGGGTTTTCCTTTACAAATACATTCTATCTCAGATACATTTATTTCAATCGTGACTAAAAATAATGAAACTATTTTGACTAGGGTTTTTATTTATGTTATGACAATGTTAAATTCTGTAACCACGTCGCTTTATATGTGAAATATGGGCGTGGATCTAAATGTATGTATGCGCGTAAATGTGTACCTTTTAGTAGGAGTAATTTCTGACTATCAATATGATAGTTTTGATATTTGAAACTTTTTAGTATCATAATGGGAACAGTATTCTCAGTTAGTAGTAATGTAGGCAGTAATTAATGCGCTTAATAGAAGAAGTTGACCACCTCTTCACATGGTTTTGCAAACAGTAAACTTTGCGATCGGAGCCACGGCTAATGCATAGGCTTTAGATATTGAAGTTGAATTCGGTGATTCATCATATTAATATAGCCCCATGAAGGTTTTTAATAATTGGCACAATTGAAATCGTTACACCCACAGAGTCCATTGTATGCTAACTCAAATTATCTCAATAATACATTAGCTATGGAATGCAAAAAAGTCTTAGAGCTAAAGTGTTGATATATCTATTGAATACTGATGCATACTATTTACCTATTGTGGGTTAATATCAGAATTCATTATCTTCATTAATACTATTGATTACTTTCTACTTTTTGTACCACTTACTAATACTACTAATTAATGGCAATATGCTCGCCACCTATTACATAGGGACCTAAACATAAACTGGCGAAATGTGGGTACTAGCACCTCTGCCTACCCTTTCGGGGATATAAGCGTTAGTTCATGTTATGTTATACTACTTAATTGGTAGACAAGCACGCGGCTCTCCTGGTGGGAAGTGATTACCGTGGCATATGGACTTATGCATCACCAGAGAAGTTACACTCGTGCTGCCGAGCCTGAAAAACCTTCTAATGTCCTTCTTGAAGGATCCCATATTGTAGTCGTTTGGGGAGTTCATTCAACAGCTTGATCGTGTGTGGGATGAATTTCCTTCTATAGCGCACAGTGTGCATCCTTTCCGGTCTAAATGTATGAGCATGAATTCCCTGTCTATGGCAATTGGTGCGATAATAGAATGAACTCCCTGAAACGATGATGTGTAGAACACACACAGGGAAGCTAAGCTAAGGCTGAGAGGTTTCATACCGCCCGCGAGTGTGGGATTGTTGACGAGCTTCAACGCCCTTCTTTGCATCGAGTCGAAAGGGTCAAACTGGTATGCAGGCATTCCGGCAAAAACTGTACCTTGTAAAGAAGGAGCCGCTGCTCAGCTGTAAAGTATTGCTTTTATTGAACTGTACTAAATTCTTGTCGATCGACCATCAGCGATTTTTTTTATACCACTTCGTTGGCAGACAAGCACACGGCCCACCTGATGGAAAGTGGTTACCATGACCTATGGACGTCTGTAACACCAGAGAAGTCACAGTCGCGCTGCCAACCCTGTAAGTACAGAGTTTCTGTGCCGTCAGTAGAAGACAAAGCAGGACAAGCCCACTGACAGCACAAATTCTCCAGTGAGCTCTGGCTACCCTACTCACCGCTGGGAACACAACACGAAGTTATTATAGCCGCGGTATTCTGTAGGGCGGAGGTATTGATTGAAAAAAGGAAAGGTATTTTGAATAAACCACTTATATTGATGAAGATACAGAAATATTGAATCGGTTCAGGCGGGATTCGAACCTGCGTTCTCTCCCTTACAGGGGAAACGCTCCAACTACCAAGCCACAGAACCATTGCCAAAATCCATCCAAATTCGTCTATTCATACATCCGTGAATAGTTAGCATAGTAAATCCTATTATTGTTTTTAGCTCAGGACTATTTAATATCAAATAATGAGTTCTTATTCTTGAGTTTACTACTTATAAACTTCATTACCCTCGGATTCATGTAATTATTACTAGACTACATTAATTAACTAAAATTATATAGTTCAACAAAAACCTCGTTAAGATATCACGTATTTATTTATTATCAACCTAAGTACGTCTCTGTAACACCTATCACAAATGAGCTATTTAATACTCAAGCTTGTAAGTATATTATTAAATATAATGGCATTTTATAACAACCACTTTACGCTTTTTAGAGGTATGAGGAGTTCTGACAAGGACTGGTGCTGTAAATGCTACCCAGTATAGGCATTCAAGTGTAGCGGTGTAATTATGTGATTGATTGACAATTATTTCATATAATCAGGGTTGGCAAATGATTCATCCCAGTTATGAAGAGAGAGCATAATGATTATTACATATCTAACAGACAAAAGTCAAAAATTATTTATTTTGCATAGACCATTAAATCGGCATTTATGAAACATCAATATAAAAATAAATATGAAAGACTAGTATAGCAAATGGACCACCGGTTCAAAACGTAGTCCCGTTTTTTTTGGTCTATTTAGAAACATTTACGTCTACTTAGTCTAAATACAATAATTTACTTGAGTAGCATAGTTGAGCGAACAGCTCATTTCCAAGCTTGTTTATCATCTAAGTATTCTTGGATTTCATAATAGCCTTTATGGTGTAATGTACTCTTTACTACATTTTTTAATTTATTCACAGGTAAATCCCTAATTTCATTAAGCAGTTTATTAAAAAAGCGTATGCAGTTGCCCTGGAAAAAATGACCAATTTTTTTTAAGTCTACTATCACAGACTACAAGATTGTTTTTGTATCTGGTTTTGATATTATGCCTGTCACAAACTCTTGAAAATTTTGAGATATTTGTTCTTACATACATTAGGTTATATTGTAACACTACGGTTAGAATGTCTATTTCTATAAACCTCTCTCGGAGGGAACTCTTGGGTCCAAATTGGCTCGTACAGCCCGTTTTTGTTACACAAATATTGTATTTAAATCTGCAGAATTATCCCAAAAGACAATTCCGTAGCTCAAAATACTATGAAAATAGCTGAAATAAACTATTCCAGCAGTATCAACGTCTGTCAAAGTCCTAATCTTTATCACAGCGTATGAGGCCGAACTTAATCTACTAGTTTTTTTTCAATATGTGCTCCCCACTATAGTTAAGCATCAATACTTAAGCCTAGGAACACAGTTGATTTCACAAGGTTCAACACTTGTCCGTTGAGTTGTGCATTGGTTTCCACCTGTGTAACATTGGGTAGAGTAAATTTGCTTTTATCACTTTACTCTTACTTTGCTGTCATTATATTACTGAAATAGATAATTTTATATTAATACTACAACTTTACTATTGTTAGTTTGCATGCTAATTTGTCAATAAAACGATTAAGATCAGTGAAATCTCAATTTAAGTTCAATCTTTGTGGAAGTTATAAATTTTGTGTAGTTCTTGACTAGATTGCTGTCAATATAACTTGACAGTATATTCCTGCCTGCCAGATAACTAGTTTGTATATAGTCAAAGATCCCTACAATAAATGAGAAAAATAAATTATTATTAAAAATTAGATTTAGATTATGACGTTTATATAGATAGCAAACTCAAAAAAAATGCTCCATTAAAATAAGAAAATAATCTTTTTCAGTTCTAGTATAAATTTCAAACAAAAGTCACTTCCGGAGAGGTAGTAAATTTATTATAAAATCAGTTCTATTTTCACTTGATTTGTTATAATTTAGTATTTGTAAACTGTAATCGGCTACAACGGCTCAAAATTCCTTCAAAGAGACAAATTTAGGCCTCAAAAGCGCCGCATCCAACAATAGCCTTTTTTAAAAATATGACACGTCAGTTAGACTTTGCTTCGTTTGATAGTAAGCTGAAGGAAAAGTCTCAGAAAAAAGGATCACCTCTAAAACGCAAATTATTAATTAAAATCAAATAAATAAGTTATGAATTTATATGACAACCCTAGTCATGATTACCTAGGAAAATATGAAGGCAATTATGTAATAGGTTAAAAAGAATTTATTTAATTGCGTGAACTGGCGCCATTTGTAAGGATAATTGGATTAGCGACATTGTTTTCCATAATTTATTTAACTTGTAACTTGTAGTGGAACTATATCGTTACATACTTTTTTTTTTTTACGTGCGCAAAATCCCCACGGATACCTCCCCATCGGAGCCGGTGGAGGAGGTTATGTCGGACTCGATCCGACTAAAACGCACGCCGCCTGTGGGTCGCTTTGGATATCGTTACATACTAAAGTAGCTTCTAAACAGCATGATTAGTAATTGGATTCCTATGAACTATTATGGACCTGGGGACTATATGAAGAATTTTGTTAATGATTATTTTGATACATTTTTTTTATACCACTTGCTTGGCAGACAAGCACACGGCTCCCCTGATAGAAAGTGGGTCGTAAGAAATAAGAAGTATAAAGTAAAAAACAGGTAAGAAGTGCCCGGAGAGAAGTGAAAGACGGGCGCTTAGCTCGCTGTTCCACTGGCACGTGTCGCGCCGACTTTTACCACCGTGTGGCTCGTTCGGCATCATCCAAGCCTTGTGTATACCTGCAAGGTGCAAGGTTTGCACAGTATTGGGGCCGACGGCAACGGTAAAAGGGGTGGTCTTAGGCCCGCGAGGGTTTATAAAGATCACTCTCGGGGGAAGTGATTAGGTACTACGTTTGTTGCGTTTCCAATACTGAAACACACCGAATGATTTCTTGCAACTACATAATTTAGTTACTTTATCCTAACAAAGATTGTTGATCTGCCATTACCTAAATGTCTAAAGTTGGTAGATGCACACAACCAGAGACAATCAGTGCATTTGCCTAAATCAACAGATAAAAAATATAGTTTGAAAATGAGATATTTCGACTAAAAAATAATTAAAGAAAATTACAATACAACGATTTTCATCGTTACAAAGACAAAGCAGGACAAGCTTTTGGTCTTCCCACTGACAGCACAAAAACTCTCCAGTATTCTCTGGCTACCTACTGCTCAATTGGACGGAAATACCGTCGTGTCCTACCGCCTTCAATCAACCGTATCAATTATGTATTGGAAGCATTTGATGCAAAATTGACGGTTTTGATTTTTTCTTTGTTTTTGTTTTTAATAACCCTTTTTTATACCACTTGATTGACAGACAAGCATCGGCCCACATTATGGAAAGTGGTTACCGTGGCCTATGAACGTGTGCAACACCAAGGGAGTCGCACTCGCGCTGCCAACCCTGTAAGTACAGATTCTATGTGCCGTCAGTGCAAAAGATAAAGCAGGACAAGCTTCTGGTCTTCCCACTGACAGCACAAAAACTCTCCAGTGAGCTCTGGCTATCCTCCTCACCACCGGGAACACAACACAAGGTTATTATGACCGCGGTATGCTGTAGGGCGAAGGTACTTCCCCAGTCGGACTGCTCAATGGGACGGTGTCCTACCTCCTTCAATCAAACGTATCAATTATGTATTGGAAGCATTAGAGCTTCCAATGCAAAATTGACGCGTTTGATTTTTTCGTTGTTTTCATTTTTAATAGCCCATTTCATTAGGGTCGTCTAAAATATAAATTAAGTAAATCTTGGGTAGTTTACATTGGTATAAGGAAACATGGATTTTAATAAAAACTAATTTTATGCTTGGACCGTGTGTAAAAAATATATTTAACAGCATTCCAGAACCCATATGATAAACTATGCTTATCAAAAGATCAAGCTAGACATCGTTGAGAAATATCTATAATATTTATTGCAAGGACCTGTTCCTTGCAATGAGTGAACGTCATTATGCTCAGTGTAGCATTATTTTATCTGATAAATGTACTAGTTGTCACGTCGCTCACCTGCCAGATTTTTCCCCGGTTCGTGATCATAACGATAAACAAGACCGCCTAAGTGAGGACTTACAATTCTTAGTAAAAAATGATAAAGATGGTTAAATTATTCTGCAAGTAAAAAGAAAAGTGGCACTCTGAGAGTGCTGTCAGAATTGAAAACTTGACCAATATAGGTAGGATACTTGCATTGTATTCGAGTATTCTACCAATATTGGTCAAGTTTTATTAATTAATTAAGTATTCTACCTATATTGTCAAGTCACCATGTGAGTTGTCAGTTTGTCATAAGAGAAATCAATGACGGTATTTTGAGTTCAATGATTTTTTTTCCCTATCTCAAAAAATGTTCTATGAAAAATACCCAACGCTACACAGTTCCAAAGAAAAGTATATTACAGAATCATCATCCTCTGAGTCTTTTCCCAACTTTGTCGGGGTAGGCTTTCTAGTCTAACTATGCGGCTGAACTACGATATTTTCTAGGTAGCGACTGTCATCTGACCTCTACAACTAATCACAAATTGACGATATTGAATTCTGTAGTTAGACTAGTCGTATTTTTGAGGGTTCGTAAAGACTGCCACAGACGTTTGTACGACCACCAGGATCGACGGCTTCACGTGCTTTCCGAGGCACAACCAGATCAATCCAAATACCTATATTCATGTATACGCCACAGAGGCTGTAAGGCTGAGAAAAGTATACTAAAATGTAGTAGTTAAAACCCACGATATGACGTTAACTCATTGCAACGAACAGATCCTTGTGATAATTATTTTAAGTATTTCTCAACATCATTTATATTGATCTTTTGATAAACATAGCTGGTCATAAGGATTCAGGAATGCTATTAAACACATGTTTACACACAGTAAGCGGGGCGTGAAAAAGCATATGATCAGGCTTTTTTTTTTTACGTGCGCAAAATCCCCACGAATACCTCCCCACCGGAGCCGGTGGAGGAGGTTGTGTCGGACTCGAACCGACTAAAACGTACGCCACCGGTGGGTCGCTTTGGTTGCCGAAGGTGAGGTTGACAGGCACATCCCTCGCACCCCGGCCGACCCAGGGCCATCTCTAACGATCTGGCCCTCTTCTCGGGTGTGGGGACTACAGAGTCCCCAACTCGTCCCCGAAAACGGGGAGGTGCGCCAGGCGCAATACCGCCGCGGCCTGCTTCTGCCAGGGTGACAGGCGTCTCCACCTGTCACCCCCAGGCCTGCGCTCATGGGGGGCGGAGGTCGTTCATCGACCTCCGACGCCTGAGTTACCTACGTACGCGGGCAGCTTGGCTTGCGATCCTTCGTCGCTCACGCTGCCGCTCCCGCCCCGCCTCCTCCTTCACGAGCATTACTTGCTCGCAGAAGGAGGCGCCGGTCACCCACGCATTCGCACAGCGGACCATCGCCGCGAGCTAGGTGGAGAGCGTGAGAACCCTCACTCCCAGGGCCGCCACAACTCCCGTCTCGGCATCTCCCACGCCCGACACTCGGTGAGCGTGTGCGGCCCCGAGTCCTCACTCGCGTGGCAGTGATGGCACTCGGACGTTGGCTCTTTCTCCATCCGGCGTCGCCTTTCGGAACCGGTATAGCGCCGAATGGGATCTCGCTTCCAGGATCCACAGTGGCGATCCGGCGAGGAGACTCGCGGCGTTGAACGATATCGTGCGGTACCCCTTATGATGCGGCACGCCGCAGCAGGGGCATATGCCGATCACTCAGGATATCCGCCCACAAGGGACACCCGTATACAGCTAAGTATCATTATTCTAACATTACGATATATGGATATAATGTAGACCCTCTTTGCTGAGAATTAGTCTATCATCAAACGAGGCGAAGTCTATTTGACGCATCCTTTATATAAAAATGCATATAGTCAAGAAAGGAACTGGTTACTGGTTTTAGTCTCGCCCTGGATATTTACGTTTGCCGATCAACATACACGCTCGCCCCCACGCCCATACACACACACACACTATATTAACTCTAAATTATTATTAATAGTAACTATTTCGTTTTTTTAATCTATTATTTATTATTCTTAAACTGTACAATTTTATATTATTTTATTCAATTTGTTGTAACTATCTAATTACCAGGCCGGGAGGAAGGTGACAGCACTCGTGATACGGGGTTAACCTAGTCTGAGTGCCAAGGCACTCCTCTGTCATATAGCTTCTAATAATATTATTACATTGTACTATTTTTTTAAGGAAAATTTTGCACCAATTTTATAGAAAAAACATATAAATAAAAAAAAATCTGCCATTTTTACATAATGTTTTTATGCTATTTTTAAACTATCGCGGTGTGAATTCATAATTATACAGCGTTACGGAACTTTACGCGTTTAAATTTTAATCGCGAAAAGTCCCGAAACGTTTTATAATTAAAAATGTTTTAATGCCACTTTACCTCGTAAAATACATTAAGGTGCGTCACCAGTTTTGGTTTCATATGTTGAAATACACAACATGTTTCAGTTTATCAGTTTATCGCGTCATCGCATTTCACATTAGAGGCAATAGCACGAGAGACCGACTCATCGTGATATATCGCGAACGTGTGTCCACGCGGCTAGTAAATGGATTTCTTGATATATTGCATTTCACCCCTTCGATTGTCACATTCAACATTCTAAGTGTGCAACTTTAATGCTTTTTATTGTTAACCGACTTAAAATTAGGAGGATATTATTTAAATTTTGCAAGGCATGAATGAACATCTGTCTAGGCCGTCAGGGTAAGGACGGCCATTCTAGGGATGGAATCTGTAATGACGACCACTATTCTTTGGACTACGCTTGTCATCGAGCTTGTCATCAAGAGGGATGCAGTCGATTCGACGACCAGTATATTTAAAAAAATCAGTCAAGAGCGAGTCGAACTCGTACCCCGAGGGTACTGTACAAAATTCACAGACTATTTTATAATCCTTCTGCAATATTATAACTGTTTAGGAAAAGGTCTTAACAGACAGACATACGAACAGACGGATAAGGAAGTGATTCTATAAGAGTACCGATTTTTTCTCTTGAGGCACTGAACCCAAGAAATGTAGGCATGTCCCCCGATTACTTGAAGAGAATTTGACTGATATGGTCAAATCTATTTTTTTTCAGGTGAAACTTTCATCAAGTCAGGATCATGAGGTCCTTAATAAATAAGCAAAAATATGATGAACGGTTATTGTAACTTGGATAAATTACAAACCTACTCACATACATAGATTTAAATTATTTTGTTCGCGAAATACGTTAACAATAATTAATTTTAATATAACCAGCTGTTGCCCCTGACTCCACCCTCATGACCGACTGACCTCGATCCCGTACCTAACCCACGGGAAACTATTTCCGGGACGAAAAAGTTGCCAATGAGCTATTAAAAACTTATAAAACAATCTATCTTTGTGCTTAATTTCATCCGGAAGCGTTAAGTAATTCTGACCTAGGTAATTTAATAAAATACACTTATCCATCCATCCTTAGTCCGTTATCCGCGGTAACCTAGTTGTATGGGTAATGGACTGCTTAGGCGAAGTCTCGGGTTCAATCCCAGGTCTTACCATGGCACACACCAATGACTTTTCGAAGTTACGTGTGTATTTATCGCAGGTTTATAAGTGCCCGGTTAATGGCAATAGGCTCTATTACATTGGGACCTAAACATAAACTGGCGAAATGTGGGTGCTAGCACCTCTGCCTACCCCTTCGGGGATATAGGCGTGAGTTTATTATATGTTATGTTATGTCCATCCTTAGCTTAGGAGATCGATCTTTTGTAAGATTAATTATTATCTAGCAGTAAAGTAAAATTTGTAATCAATATGATAAGGAAACATTGCAATGGACCAGTTCACAGATGAGTGAGCAATTATTACTAAGTGGTCGTAAAACTGTTGGTGCCAGGTATCATAAAACAAATCCTGTCATTCATATCCATACTAATTATATATGCGAAAGTACCTGTATCTGTCTGTTACGCTTTCCCGCCTATAGAACTGATTTTGAAGAAGAGATTGAGAAATAGATTAGACTTTGGGCAAGGACATTATGCTACGGACATTTGGTATGGATAACCAAAATTCACAAATTAGTAACATTAGATAATGTTACTATAATGTTACTAATTTACAAAGATTATTTTTTATTTGGTATCGTCATGCTTGATCAAAATTAATAAATTCAAAATACACATATTGAAAAAGGTGATAAGGTGAAACCGGTCAGGTCTAATAAAAATACTGTTTAATAGTACTTTTTCAATATGTGTCACAACAAATTCTACCAAATGCCATCAATCAACAGCATAAATAGTCTAAAAATAAATTGAAAATATGCTATTGATAAAATATCAACAATAGCTTTAAATTTTTAACGAAAATTTCTAAATATTTGCATGGGCTTCTGATGTTAGCATATATTATTTTTCAAAGCTTAAAATTACGCTATGAAATGCGAAGTATTCAGTCCATTTTTTTGTAAATGAACAATGGAATTTTAAATCGGCACAATTTTCTATTTTTGACTGAAACTTCTTAATATATTATGCTAACGCTAGTGGGTAATGGAGGTCAGTCGTTTTAGACGAAATCTCGAAATTTCCGTTTCTTATTCGTAGAAAGAATCATTTTCCAATGTCGATTAAAATGGAAAAAAATTAAAACAGTTCAGTCACTTATTCATTTTCCAATGGTTTATTTTTACATTATTTAATTTTTTTGTATTATTTCTTTATTTTTATATTAATTGTAAAATTTTGACGTTCGTAGTATGTGCTCTTTATATGTCTAAACTGAATAAATGAAATTGATTCATTCTTTGATTATTTTGTAACTAAGTTGAATGTTGACCCCAATTGAGTTGGAAAAGAATGTGTTTACGAAAAAAACTCAGAAAATATTCCCTATAATGACATTCACTCACGAGTGATAGAAATAGGACATCAATATCATTCCGATTGAGACCTCTCTTGAAATATCAGTCATTCTTGCTGCTGTAAAACATTCGTAACTAGCCGACCCGCTCCAGTTTCGTCTGTTGCATATATTTTGAAAATTCGTTCCACCCATTTGAGCTCTTTAAAACTTTGAGCTTTATATATAATGCATGAAAATCTGTCAAATTTGTTGACATTCTTAATCACTGCTTCGCTCTTTTTCATAGTAGCATAATGATTTATAGCCTATAATTACTGTCGATAAACGAACTATTCAACACAAAAAGTTTTTTTTTTCATTCGAACCAGCAGTTCCTGAGATAAACACGTAAGAAAAACAAACAAACTTTTGAGCTTTACAATATTAGTATAGATTGGTACATTTGGCAAATAAAGACCGCGTGGTTCCCGGCTGAGTAGAATTTGGACCACCCCATCTCTTCCCATGTGGTGTCTTACAAGGAGACTAAGTGCTGTTTAACATCGGACAGATATATACAGCCCAGACTCAGCCTCAGATGCATGCCTCGAGTCAATGACTGAAATACGGTAATAGGCTCACCCCCTATTATGTGGGACCGAATATAATTATTGGTGAAATGTGAGTGATAATTCCCTCCGGGGATAAAGGCATGATTATATGTATGTATGCATGTAAATAAAGACCACCTTATGTAAAAATGCATATTATAGGACAGACGATTACCTGAAAGACAAAAATGTTTGGCTTGAGCATAGTGCAGGCCCCTCTTAAAATGCTATAATTACAGTATTATATTGTATGTACTAGGCACGTCGTACTTTACTTATTTAACTTACGTTAATTTTTTTTATCACTAGGTTTTTTCATTTTATAAAGTTTTTTATATACATTTTAATTATCTTGACACGAGACTAATGTAAATTTGTCCATATTTAATCTTAAGAGAATACTAATTCTAAATTGACGTCTTAAAAAATGCGGCAGTACAGTTTATTGTGCCGTTTCTTCTCCACTTGCGCCTAGGAAGCGGTGGTAAACTTAATTTTAACCAGAATTTTACATCAAAAAGATGTAATAACGTTACACTATTTTGAGATAAATAGAATTTGAATTTGAAAAAATATTTAAAAATTTCAAAACTACAGTTGAAGACAGTTATTTAAACACTGACAGCAAAAAATATTATCCAAAACACACATATGAAAATCATTACAGACGGATCTACTTTAACTCAGGAACCAAACTGTTGAAATAATACACGGAAGTACTTGAAAGGAACCAAAATGTACTTTAAACTATAAGAATATCGGAAAAACATTAGTCTTGGATGGCAGGAGAGATATTATGACAATGGAGCCTTTCAATGCTATCTTTATAGTGATTCCGTTCTAATGGCATAGGCTATCGTTAGTGCAACAGGTCATTTCCGAGGCTTTGTAATATCTTGTATTTGTATTCATTTTGTTTATGAACAACTCGGGCACGAATAGGTCATCGGTGTTGTTTGATATCATTACTGTAGTCTGTAATTAACGAAATCGTTATTGTGTTACTAATGTGCGTGATTAAGTTGTCGTATTGATGTAAGTTTGTAAATGTAAATTATTAGCTATCTATTTTCAGTCAGTCATAATATGAATGCTTTTAGATTTTTTGTGTTGTGATTTCAACGATTTGTTATTACTAATATGCTAGTATACCTAACAATCCTTCTGGTCAGGGTGGAAACAGTAGGCCAGAGTCTCCCGACATTGGGAGAGGTCTAGGTAATTTTTATAAATCAGCCACGAACCTCTTGGCCTCGATATCCATTGATCGAGGCCAAGAAATCACTGAAATACACATTTCATTGGAGCAAATATATATAATAATAAAAATTGAGACCAACCTAAGCGTGAGGATCATCAGGTAATCAAATGCTTTTAATGCATTATTATGCAAGGACGGTAGTCAGTTATGTAATACCAAGAGATTACATAAACTGTTGTGAAATTAAATACGGCTCTTGTATATAAACAAAGTTAAACACATTTATTTCGTTTCTAAGCAAGATATAATGACCGCTCAACACTATCTATTTAGTTCTTAAACAATCTTTTGCACGAGTGTCGTAAGCAAGTACACTGCAGGAAACGTGGTAATCATATATTGATTCTTAGATAAAAATGTAGCAGTAACACTTGACCAGACCTTACTCAAATTACGGCCAGTGTAGATTAGTATAATCTACTTAGATAATTAGAATACTGGTTACCATCTCAAAATGTTTTATTACGATGTCACAAAGTTTTTCAACTTTTCGAAATAATAAGTCCTAAAGCGAAAAAAAACATTCTATTGCCAGATACAAAAATCATGGTAGGTCAAAATACATAATTGGAAATACATAAATAAAATTTCCGTCTGGATTTTTTGCACCGAAATTACCTAAGAAAGTCAGAGACAGAAAAATTGGAAGCGAAATAAATGATAAAAAAAAATTGCAAAGAAAATTAATAAGGATATGAATGATGCTAAGCAGAATGATTTATATTTGACCGGCTTCAATGCTGTTCGAATAAGCTGCCGATGTGAGGTGACCATGAATACCAGCTTTATTTTTATTATGATATTTTTTGTGAAATTTGTAGTTTGGATATTAATTAGTTATTTGGTGAAAATATTATTTATCCAACTAAATCTTTAAAACTGCTACCAACCATATATCCTGCATAGGTATCTACGTCAGTTATAAATGTAATCGTATCGCTGAACATTTTTCTGTTCCCATATAATATTGTTAGGTATAGTTACATTTTCGATAGTAAATTTTAAAATATTATCGATCGTTGTAAAGTTATTATTGTTTTAATATTAAATAATCATTTCATTTTAGAACAATACACTAAAATGAACGAATATACCTTTTAAAAACACTATATAGTTAATTATGATTTCATCATCATCATCATGTCAGTCACACAAAGTCCACTGCTGAACATAGGCCTCTCCCACAGACTTCCAGAATGATCGATCTAAAGCCCAGCGGATTAGCATTTTGAAGTGGCAATGGGCGGGACACATAGTGCGCAGAACAGATGGCCAATGGAGCAAAAAAGTTCTGGAATGGCCCAACGGCCAGGTGGAATGACGACCTCATCAAGGTCGCCGGGAAGCTCTGGATGCGGGGATGGGGGCTGTTATTTACACGGATTTAATTTCAAATATGTACCAATAAACATAGTACCTTTAATAATTTTGGTATAAGTAAGTAAAAATTATTACTATTAGAGTTATTGGGATATTTATTTGGAAAGTACTGTTTTCAGTGTCCGCTATTTAATTGCACTCAAAACAACACAGTAAATACCCCGGTAACTCTAACAGTAATGTAAGTAGACTACAATAGAATGTATAATAAATATATTATATTTCAATTCAACGTATAATCATGGACACCTTGTGCATTAACATAACGACCGAGCCTATCGCGCAATTATCACATTCGGCTTGGCTCACTGGTTAGTGCAGTCGGTTCGACTTTCAGTTGCATGTTATGTTCAAGCGTGTAATTTTTTTAATTATTGCAAAGTAAACACCATGTGCGAATAGAAAAGTTCCACGTAATAGGGCGTGACACTATTCCCATCTTTCGGGTACTAATTGTTGACTCCAGCCATTCATCTGAGGCTGAGTCGGGGCTATTATAATTATATTATGTACAACCAACTTTGTAACAACTTTTATACAATATTCTTACAAATAAACGAATCTTTTCTTATATATATCTGTCTGATGTTAAACAGCACTTATCCCTTAGTCGCCTTGTACGACACCGCATGGGAAGAGATGGGATGGTCCAATTTCTACTCTGCCGGGAACCACGCGGCTGATTTTCTCTTATGATTTATTAATATTTATTAGAAACTTTGGTTCATTTTTCATCGAAATCCATTGCTAGTGCAGTGCTAGTGAAAGTAAATATATTAACTTAAAAGTTGGGTATAGGCTCCAATTTGGGCAAAACTATGATAACATTATACATGAAAAAAAAAATGACCGTTACTCTTTTCACTCACGCAACACTGGACCGATTTTGATAAAGTTTGGTACATATATAGCTTAGAATTTGGTTAGATTTAACCAACACTGACAACGTTTAACCAACAGATAGTACGTAATAAAAGTAGTTTTTCTCTTTCATTTCATTGTTTACTTTTTACTTCTGTTCCATAACAAAATATAGCAATATGTGGTTATACTGATACACCACATTGAAAGGATTTAAGGCATAGAGATAAACACGTAGGTACCTATTCAACGTCAGCTTTTAACTGCACCATACACATCGACAGTATACTGTATTGCAGAATTGCATAACTTGCGATCGAAATTGTGCCATCTAACTGCACTGGAGTCATACTATATGCATACATATTCACTTCTATAGGGTTTTAATGAACATCAAAGTAAAAGCGTGAGAACGTTGATTAACTATGAGAAAATAGTTTCGGAAATGATCACATTCGATAAATTAACTTGTAGTGATTTAGTTAGCATATGTCACTGTATTTTGTAGTTAAATAAATATATTACCATAGCAATTCCGGTTTGTGATAGTTTTAGGGCACTATTTACATGTTTAATTTTTTCGTATCAATTATTTTAACAATTTTTATCCATGCCCACTATTGTAACATATATTTTTTTAATTTATAATATATAGTAATTTGTAACATATATTTTTTAAATTTATTTAGGTTTGGTTAACGATGTAATATGAAATAATATAATTAAGTTAAACAGCGTTTTATCTTTTTCATTATTTAATATTTCATTGAAAGTCAAATAATAATATTCCAATCATTATTACTACATTCATACGTCATACATCATACTTTTATACATAAATTATTACACTCATACGTCATTAGCCAAACTGCAATAAAACTTTGATATATGCATATGCCTGTGGAAATGCTAACGTAAAAATTGAAAAGGAAGTTCATTGCGTGCATGCAAGCATTACTTAGTGCTTAATAAAGTTATGTTATGTATCTTTGTAACTTTGTAACATGAAATTTGAACTGCCTCAATGAATGAATCCACTCGCTGTAATCGAAGCGGACATTAAGTACCTACTCAAGATATAAATAAACCTGCTCCATAAAATCATGAGGAGTCCATTAGCTTCAATGTCTAGTTCGATAAAGAATTTAAAAAGGAAACTAAGACGTCTATATTTATACGAAGCATTGAAAACTGTAAGGTATGTACTTTATTATAGAATGTATATGAAATGTTTGGAAACTAATTATAATTAAAAGAAGTATTAAGTTCATAAGCATTCAGACAAATTTTACAATTATTAGTTATTCGTCAGTAATAATCACGACAGCTGTTTTTATTAATATAAGTACTAGTCACCAGACTGGACTCTATTCATAATATCAGAGAGCGGGCCTTTATAACAGTATTTAATTCATGTCACATTACTACTAATGAAATAATATATCAATATTAATATTAATCGAACAACACACTTGTTGCATTTCCAAGCTGTATTTCGATAGCCAGCTTCTACACCGGGAACAATCCGGAGCGAGAGTCACCAGTAGCCTCTATAAGCATCTGCTCAATTGCCCTTACAAGGCTTTTGGCATTTTTGCCTCAGCTCCTCATGATCTCCACCGCTACTGGTTCGAAATGGTAAAGTGGCTCCAACTCGGCGTACTTGAGTATCCGCGAGAGTCATTCGCGGCGGCTGACGGGGAGTGGATGGTACGACTAAGGTGGCTGGCAGCTACAGTGTATTTAAAATTTTGCATTGAACTTACAATAATAGTTAACACTTAGTAATTGAAACGGTGTCATATCTTTTGCTATCTTTGTGATTGATCTTCAGTTATGCTTAATCCACGTGAGTAATTACGCGTGTCCAAGTCCTGTCTTAGCATTCACTTTTTCTAACACAAATTGATATATTTACATAGCCAAAAAGTCTGTGCGTGTCCCGTGTGAAAGGTTCCCTTTCGAAATTCAATAGGACGAAAAAACGAATAGAAGAATTCTCTCTGATGGAATTAATTTTTGCTCTAAGGTGCTGACCTCGGTACGACAAGTTGCTTTTTCATTATATGAACTATCCATGCACCTTAAATATGTCGTATGAAACTATATAGTTTAGATAAATTGCAATTGGAAATTCCATTTTAACTCTACTGCAGTGATTGCAGTCTAACAATAAATATTACCAACTAGTAAACTAGTAAACACCTTCATGCAGTTAAAATAAAGTTGTCATCTGAATAGCTGGTGAACTTGTTTTTTTCGAGTTCCATAGTTTTGAAAGCGGACATTTCGGTGACATTTTCTGTTGGATAGAGCAGTATTCAGTATTCGGTCTAATATAGCTTTTAGATTAGCAGTTCTATTTTAATATTCCATTATTTTAAACAACGGAAGCGTGCGTCAGTACAAAAACAAGCGCATCTCTGAAATTATTCAATAAGTTTTATATAGACTACATGGATAGTGTGTGCAATAATATAATAGTGAATGCGATTACTGCCCTTTTGATTCCAAGAGCGAAGCATAATTGACATATTATTTTGAGTAGTTAAAAAGTAGGTCATACGATGGAAAGGTTCCGAATCGAATCTTGGCTATCGCACTAACACAAGCAATTTAGGATTTAGGAGAGTTTAGAGAAAATAATAATAATAACTAAATATTCTTTTAAAATTTAGTAATAATGTGAGTAGAGGAAATCTTGTTTTACAATATCAAAAAATTAATAATATAAATTAAAAAACTAAAATTATATTTATATATTTTGTCACTATTATTGCATATTAAATAGAAACGAATTCCTTTGTCAATTTTGTGTATAGATAATGTATTTTTATACCTTTTAGGTGGCAGACAAGCACACGGCCCACGTGTTGTTTAGAATGTAAAAAAAGTTTATTTGATTGTCGGCCTGAGTAATCGCCAAACAAATAAAATAACGAAAAACATTTGTGTTAAGCCTTTTAAGATTGTTAGTGTTGACTACGTGCAAATAATCACTGCTATTCTCCATAATCCATATTACCAGTTGTAATATGGAGTTGGCACGATTGTTAACAGTTTTACAGTAGTAGTTGTAATTATTTGCATTGTATTGGTCCCACATAGCTTTATAGGTTCTTGTAAACAATTTATTTATTTTTGGCTATCTGTATGATGACGGAAGACTTTTCTCTCAGTGATATTCGTCTGCAACAAGCAGACGAATATCACTGAGAGAAAAGGAAATCTCGACTTTATCAGCCAATGTGGAAATAGTAAGCGAAAGCCTCCCAACATCAGACATAGACATTTCTCCAGCAGTGGACAGCGTACGTAATATACCTTATTAGACATTTGATCCACATATTAAATTTTATGACTATGGGGACTGCGAAAATTATCTTCAAATTATTATCGCAGGGCACTGTTTGAAATTATTTTTAGATTTAATGTACGGCAACTAAGTAAGGGTTATTTTGAACCCCCGAGGAGAGGGCCAGATCGTGAGAGAAGGCCCTGGGTCGGCGAGGTCGGTGCGAGGGATATGCCTGTCAACCTCACCTTCGGCAACCAAAACGACCCACAGGCAGCGTGCGTTTTAGTCGGTTCGAGTCCGACATAACCTCTTTCACCGGCTCCGGTGGGGAGGTACCCGTGGGGATTTTGTGCACGTAAAAAAAAGCGTTATTTTGCATCTATAAATAATTAGAGACCTATATTTACATTGAAACTACACCTGATATCGTTCTCCAACATGTTTTGTTTTTTGTAAATCGTGAAGATTTAAAAAACCAATCACCATAATATCAATGTGAATATAATAATACAAGAACATAACTGAACAGTCGCTGAAGCGAAATACATCCTGATATAAGTTCAGTCTACACTCATTACAGTCAGATTACCCCTAACGCAGTAGCTTTATATGTAATCCTTTGAAACACAAATCTTGAGAAAGGTCAGACATACAAGTCGACACTTCATTTTATTTTCATTTTGTTTTATTTTCATCCTAATCTTTTAACTTTAAGCAACAATATATTTATTGAAAGTAATGATTACACTAGTGTCTGTCTTAAGTGTGTATGTGTGTCGGAAAGTATAAAAGGCGATATAAATAATATAAACAATGAGTTATAACAACAGAACTGTGTTTCATGTACTTCTGTAACTAAGCATCTGTGTAGTTTAAATTACAGATTCGCTGTATAGAGCTTCTTGAAACTATATTTATTTATGAAATTGAAAAAAAATGAGGTCGTTTAGATCACGATTTATGAGACTGTAATGCAATCGTGGGAACGACACAAGATGTAGATTGTGAACTAATATATAAACATTTAGAGAACGGTTAAATCAAGTTTGTATTCTTGGTTTATTCAATTCTACGTTATTGACGTTTCAAGTCACGCAAAACTGTGATGTGAAAGCAAACACTTCTTGTATAATTATGAGGTAAACTGCAAATGTTTTTAACAATTCAAAAATTCTTGAAAACATTTGCTACTACATTTGACGTGATTAATTTTAGGTAGTTTGTTTTAGTTAGTAGCTGAATAAAAATAGCAACTGATCAGATTGTATAATTTGTCGATGAAATGAATTGAATTGTCAAGTTCAAAATAATTGCCAAATGTGGCAATTATTTTAGATTTGACAATTTTAATGATTTCAAAAATAGAATTGAACCATATTCGATTAAATTCATTTCATTGGCAATTAATACAATTTGATCAGTTGCTATATCATTTCTGAATAGATTAGATATTAGTTATAAATTAACTAATATCTTTTGGTACCTACTATTGTTATTTTTAATATGCAGAGTTAAAGCCCGCAATACTAAGAATGCCAAAGTTCATTTTTGTTCTGTGATAAACCGGAGTTGATGAATAATGAAGTTCGCAAAAATCTTATAATTAAAGAACAAAGGCCAATCCCCGTACATGAAATAGTTCGATCTCGTTTATAGTGTTTAATTTCTAATAAATCCATAACACATCACAATTTGTTTTTGTGTAGATTTATTCTATCAAAACCATTAATGAAGGAATCTAAAAAAATATAAAATTCTTTTCATTCATGTTCATTGCAAAATAGAAAAGTAATTCAGCCAGTCAAACCAGCCTATTTACATAAATATTGTGGCTTCACAGTCTAGTATTTCTTCCATTACAACGTTGAAAGAAATCTGGAAATGACTTGAAGATATAGAAATTGATTACGGTAAATGATAAAGGAGCTCTAGACTAATTTATATTAAAAGTGAGACAAAATTTAATGATAAATAAACTGGTAACCAGTCCAAGTTAGAATGCGTTTGACTCCTCAGGTGTGACACGTTCATAGGTCACAGTAACCACTTTCCATCAGGTAAAACGTGTGCTTGTCTGCCACCTAAGTTGATTAAAAAAACTTTATTCTTAGTCGATGTATTGAAAAATAAACATGTGTTGGTTTGAAGTCTGGATGCAAAAAACTAAACTGTTCATAATAAAAGAGAAAATCTGAAAGAAATAAAATCTCATGTATGTTGACTGTGTAGTTTAGTGCAGTATAATCATCAATTTATTTGTAGAGATTGTTTCAACATGGGGGGACATACATGCATGCATACATACATACATATAATCACGCCTTTATCCCCAGAGGGTTAGGCAGAGGTGAATTAACCAAACATTGTATTCGGTCACACGTAATAAGGGGTGAGTCTATTACCGTATTCCGGGCACTATTGTTGACTCGAGCCAAGCATCTGAGTCTGGACTGTATAATTATATCTGTATGATGTTAAACAGCCCTATCCCATAGTCGCCTTGTACGACACCGCAAAGTAAGAGATGGGGTGGCTCACATTCTAGTCTGCCGGAAACCTGTCTGATGTGCCAAAAATAAACAACATACAACACGATTAGCATCGATGCATTATTATTATTATTATATCTGACAAGGTGAACTTCTAAACTTATAACGAATCACTTTTTAAGTTTTTTGTTTCATTGTTATATTTTTTGTATGTTGAATACTGGTTTAATCTAAGCATATAATTTGTTGCTAGTGATACTATAGCGACATTAACTAATGGCTATCAATTAAATTAGTTATCAAATAATGCTATTTAATTTATGCACTTGTTCTACAAATTGTTATATTAACATTAAAAAATAGACCTATTAGAATTAAAAATAATAATTTAGACCATACCTATTAAATTCTGGATTATACCAACCAAACTAATAATATCAATATCAAAATAAACGGGATATTAACCATGTTTCATTGTTTTGAGTTTCCGATATTTCAGCGCTGTTTTTCTCTGTTAAAACTTTTTCTCTGTTCACCGCCACTACTCCAGTTCCTCCGTGATCATGGTGCTTGGAACAGCGCCGAAATATCGGACACTCAAAACGAATGAAACATGGTAAATGTCCCGTTTATTTTGA
This sequence comes from Eilema griseolum, assembly GCA_963662185.1. Lineage (NCBI taxonomy): Eukaryota > Metazoa > Arthropoda > Insecta > Lepidoptera > Erebidae > Eilema > Eilema griseolum. Next base: position 8,438,056 of record OY759243.1, read on the forward strand.
TACTGATGTGAGTGACCATGATAGTTTAAATACAAACTAAGAATAGTTCGTGATATTAGAATCCGGATGTATGTTTTTGTAATGTTATGTTTGCATAAAACGTTTATACTCTCGATTAAGATATAGAAAAAAATTAATTGGTTCCGGCAGGATTCGAACCCACGATCTATCCCTTACAGGGGGAACCGATTCAATTTTTTCTATATCTTAATCGATTTGAATAGTTAGCATACTACTTGTTTTGCTAGTCTTTGGGAAGAAATATGTTAAGACACTAGTAAAGTTTGATAGTTTTATTTATACTACTTGGTTGGCACACGGCCCACCTGATGAAAAGTGGTTACGGTGGCCTATGGACGTGTGCAACACCAAGGGAGTCACACTTGCGCTGCTAACCCGGTAAGCACAAGAGTTTCTGTACCGTCAGTGTAAAAGACAAAGCAGAACAAGCTTTTGGTCTTCCCATTAACAACGTCAGTAAACAAAACTCTCCAGTGAGCTCTGGCTACCCTAGAACTATGTATGTATGTTAGCCAGCTAATAATCATCAAAAACTACAACTAACTAGACAGCTATTGATAACTAATAACCTACTTTGAACAATGCAATTACATTTTAGAAATCGGAGCTTCTCAATATTTACACGAAAGATTGTTCATCGATATTATAACAATGACTATATAGATAAATAGTCTTTATTACAACCGGGTAAGGTTCATATTCAAATTAATATTTTGTTGACCTCCAAAACAGGTAAACGAAATTTATGGCTACCTTTATTGACATGCCGATTAATTATTTGTTGCTATGGCATTTAGTAGTTATTTTATTATTTACATTCCAAAGACATATTAATAGAATATATTCAATTCAAGATAACTTACCGGTTTTACATTGGGATTCCAAGAGCTGTTGAGCTCTTCTGATTCTATTGAGGCTAGTATGAGAGATAAAACTTTGAATTCGATAAAGAAATTGAAATTTATTAGCATAATAATAGTTTTTTTCTGAATTAAGTTCTTCAACTTTCATCTTTAATTTCATGTGTTGGTATATCTGTGTCAAATGGTATACGAATGGTATGAAAACGGACCCTGGAGTCCAAGCCTCTGATGCGACGGACTCAACACTAGAGATGGTGATGAAAATGTTTGTTAAATATTGCAAGTGATAAAATTGAACGAAGGATTGGAATTGTTTTCAATCAAAACATTTCAGTTGAAATTTTGCTTGTTTGGTTCAATAGGAACTGATTACAAAGCAATAAATACGGCGCCATGGAGTAGCTGGCCTATTATTGAACGAGCATCATTGTTGTAAGGACTTCTAACTACACCATGTACTTAACCATAAAATTTTTAGATTCATTTATTTTTTCAATTTTTTTTATCACTTAGGTGGCAGACAAGCACACGGCCCACCTGATGCGAAGTGGTTACCGTGGCCTATGGACGTGTGCAACACCAGGAGCGTAACACTCGCGCTGCCGACTCTGAAGAAACATTCTAATGCCCCTCTTGAATCAAAATTTGATTACATTGATACATGATTGATGAAGAAAGAAGATCAAGCTTTGATTACAATCTAACCTTTGTCTACCAAATTGCAAAATTGCAGAGCAGGAAGGTGGAAACAAAACAAGAACTCCTTTATTACTACTCATAGTTATCATTTCCTTCAAAATTATAAAACTACATAGTATCAATCTGAGCAAAATATTTGTTTAATTAATAAGTAACACGTCTTTTGAAAGCAAAGTTCAACATTGAATGACAAAATCTTTTTCTAGTACAGAGATGTTATGTTTCAATGCTAATATTTGTATTAATTCACGAAATAATAAGCTTTGCTTACTGCTTACCATGTAGTCAGTGTAAATATGTACTACCGTAGAACAAAATAGCAAATATTCTCATATTAAATGAACAGTAGATATCAAAACACATTAAGGATAATATTTTATGGGGTGATTTTGTATTTATAAAAGCTTACACGTTCACGTACACGAACTCTTTATAATAAACTGTTTATAATATTTTACTCCTCGATGGTAGCCTATATTTCTATTTTTGAAAACGTGAGGTTTAAATTTTATAAAATACTAGCACCGCGCCGCGGTTTCACCCGCGTAAATCCTGATCCCATGGGAATATAGGGATAAAATGTAGCCTATGTTACTCACGAAGAATGTAGCTTTCTAATGAAAAAATAATTATTAAAATCGGTCCAGTACTTTTTGAGTTTATTCGTTACATACAAAAATACAAATCTTTCCTCTTTATAACATTATATATAGTATAGATATCATATATATTATTATATATAGTGTAGATAAAAACGGTATAGGATATTCAGAACGCTCTGTCAAAAATTCCTACGTTTTCGTGGCGCTATAAATCTTTATACGTCAGGAATAACTCACAATTTTATTTTGTATACTTAATAGAATATTTTAACTATTAAAATAACACATGACTTCCTTTTTTAAATTGGACTCCATTGACGATTAATCGTGGGTAGCAGTTAGGGGTTAGGGAATCTTCTCCTTTAAATTAGCGTTAACCCCAGTCATATCCGAAGCCCGGCCTGGGGGTGACAGGTGGAGCCGCCTGTCACTCTGGCAGAAGCAGGCCGCGGCGGCGGCGCTCCTGGCACGCCACCCCGTTTTCCGGGAACGAGCTGGGGACTCTGTAGTCCCCACACACCCGAGGAGAGGGCCAGATTGTAACAGATGGTCCTGGCGCGGCCAGGGTGCGAGGGATATGCCTGTCAACCTCAACTTCGGCAACCAAAACGACCCACATGTGGCGTGCGTTGTAGTCGGTTCGAGTCCAACATAACCTCTCCCACCGGCTCCGGTGGGGAGGTATCCGAGGGCGTAAAAAAAAAAAGTCACATCCGAAGCTTTCATCTCGGAGTCCGGGGTCCGCCTTACCAGTCTAACTGCGGATATGGCTGAACTTCGATATTTTTCGTGAAGCGACGGCCATCTGACCTCCAAAACCCAATGGCAATATCGAAGCATTGCAGCTAGACTAGTTGTTGGATACTAGCTAGACTGTCTCTAAACTAATCGGACTTTTGAGGGCTCCAATCACCCGCAATTATTGCCATAAATGTACATATGGCTAAAACGGCCGAAGGTTTAACGTGCTCTCGGAGGCTCGACCAAATTAATGTAAATACCCATGTTCATACGTACAAATATTTGCACTAAGTGGGGATCGAACCCGTGCCTCCTACGTTTCGGCTGCGTTCACCACTCCCACGCCATAGAGTCTGTCGTTCTTAGGGAATATATAGTTGTAAACATAACATAACATAAACTCACGCCTATATCCCCGAAGGGGTAGGCAGAGGTGCCAATACCCACATTTCGCCAGTTTATGTTTAGGTCCCAATGTAATAGGTGGCGAGCCTATTGCCATTAACCGGGCACTTATAAACCTGCGATAAATACACACATAACTTCGAAAAGCATCGAAAAGTCATTGGTGTGTGACATGGTAAAACCTGGGATCGAACCCGAGACCTCATCTCAGCAGTCCATTACCCACACCACTAGGCTACTGCGGATTATAGTTGTAATTGAAAATTATTATTATTTTTATCAACAGAAACTAATCAGACTTTCACTACTCAGGCATTTTTGTTACAAGCTGTAGGAATTTCCATTTTTGTTAACTGAATATTTTAGTTATCTGTTATATGTTTTTCTTCCGAACGATGCCAGAGCTTCCGTTCGACCGTTATAGTTTGCAAAAATCAATACGGGTTGTCTAAACTAAATTAAAAGTTTTTTTATAGCATTTCACGCTAACTCTGGTACAGCCGTTTATTTTGTCAAGCGTATCTGCTAATCGTCAGTGAACATTTAAGTTAAAATATAAAAGTTATTGATAGCTACAAACGGTGTTTTAATTTGTTTATATTGAATTATATCTTTATGGGATGTTTGTTTAATTTTTAGTTTGGTATTCGGGAAGTAAAAATGTGTAAAAAGTTCTGAAAGGTTTATCTGAATTCTGTTGATTCTTAACTCTACAGTGTAATTAAAGAAATCTAGAAATACAATATTTTTATTGGAACGAAGGTATCTTCGGGGCTACGATTAAAACTGCCTTATAAATTATCTGCTTTAAAAAAACCGCGGTAGCCCGGTAGTGGTATGGGTAATGGATTGCTGAGACGAGGTCTCGGGTTCGATCCCAGGTTTTACCATGGTACACACCAATGACTTTTCGATGCTTTTCGAAGTTATGTGTGTATTTATCGCAGGTTTATAAGTGTCCGGTTAATGGCAATAGGCTCGCCACCTATTACATTGTAACCTAAACATAAACTGGCGAAACGTGGGTGCTGGCACCTCTGCCTACCCCTTCGAGGATATAGGCGTGAGTTTATGTTATGTTATATTTACAAATTATCTTATTTAAAGCTTCGTGTTTTACCGTCCATGAATTAATTCAAGATAGTATACTCTATTAAATAGTAAACGTTTACTATTTCGTCATCGTATAAAAAATATAATGATATCATAGCGTTTTAAAAATATGTTAATGTAGATACCTGACAACATATTCATATGGACACTATTATTAACAAATAATCAACCTATTATTTATACATTCATAGAGGAATACTAATCTGTCAGAACTATTTCCACAGTATTATCGACTTCCATAGTATTAACGTTATAATTTCAACAAAATCCCCGAAGTAAGTACCCATTATTATCAAAAGAAGAAAAATATTGGCAATATACAATGAGATATTGTATTTGGATTGTTGCCAAATTTACAGTAAACCTAAAGAGTTTTAAATCTATTTTGTTTGGCAACACCTTTTAATGAACATAATGTTTATTTGTTTTTCAGGCAATATTCTATGTCGGAATTTACATAAAACATTTTATTTTAGAACTTTCCATGGAACTGATGAAACTACGTGAATTCACCAGACCGGACAGCGACCCGTCTAGACTATAATCAATTGAACTGTCATTCCACATCATCACTGAACCTACACCAAAGAGTGAATCAATTGACAAAAATGCAAAAAGTTTTTTTTTCTTTTCAATTATTATTATTATTATCATTTATTTCAGAATAGAAATCCATACAATGATTGTTAGTATCACAACTTAATAAACTATGTTAGTACATCTTATCCGCTAGTTAACCAAAAAAATAAATAAAAAAAAACAGTTCATGTATCTTCCTCAAGCATCAGGGCCGCCAACCAATGCTCCAGAAAGGCACCATCAGCACTATCAGCTATTATTTTCAGGATGCCGTTGGTACTCCCACGTATTATGCCAAAGCCATCCACCATAAAGCCATATACCACGTTTTTTATTAAAGAAATCGATAAATGGTTTTTTTTAAATAAATATTCTACAACATTATACACAACGCTATTAAGACCCAATCATAGCTTAACTAGCTTGTGCTATGGAATCTAGAATGCGGATAAACGTTCTAAGATACTTTTTTTTTATAAATACATACATATAGCAAATATACATATTCGTGCATACAAATATTTGCACTGAGCAGGAATCGAACGCGTGCCTCCTGCGTAGCAGTTGAACGTTACAGTTATACCTACTGCTAAGATTAGTCAAACACATAATTTGTTCAAAACGTCTACAACGAAATGTCAATCTAAAATCTAAACGTTCACAATTTCGTGTTATCGAAATCACATTTTCGATAGAATAAGGCCCAGTATTGCTGAACACAACATACGGTGCTGATACTTCTTGTACTTTACCTGGCCCCCGATTCTGCAAATTTTATGTCATAGCAAAACCTCTGTTGTACTACTATCACTGCAAAAATGACATTACATTGTAGACTTTATTTTAAAAGGCCCAAATTAAATGTCGTGTTTTGCAGTGTCTGTGGCATGACAATGGCTTTAACCTGGCATAAAATTAACGGAATCGAGGCCCTGTGCGAATTCATTCCAACGATCCTGCATAAACCTTACTTTGTTCCGAATCCAATTTCTGGAATAGCCTTCTAAGAGGAAGATATAAAAATATTGGATCTATTCTCGAATGTAAGTATTAAAATACCAGTTTATATTTATCGCAGGTTCATAAGTGCCCGGTTAGTGGCAATAGGCTCGCCACCTATTACATTGGGACCTAAACATAAACTGGCGAAATGTGGGTGCCAGCACCTCTTCCTACCCCTTCGGGGATATAGGCGTGAGTTTATGTTATGTTTAATGAAAGACCGTGACAGGAATATCTTTTTAAATATTTTTGAAATTTAAAATGTTTATCAATGTGATCGAAACTACATTTCAATCACAATTAAAGTTAAAATCATCTAGTTAATCTCTATACAGTTAATATTATCTACCATCAATATTATTGAACAATTGAAAACCCAACTGCTATCTAAAATATTTAATATCAGGCAATACACATTTGCAAATCATAAACCGAAAGGAAATTAGTGACTCACTAAACCAGTTATAAACAATGTTTAAGAAAAAACAATGAATGTAAAAAACACAAATCGAATTGAATTAGTGTAACAAAATCAGGATATTAAGATCTAAAAAGAACGTGACTAGTTTGACAGAATAATTTGCAGGCCTCATTAGCAAGCTGGGACTTATTTATAAACAAGAAACCTGGACCCGAGTAGATTGATGACTCATTGAATTCAAAAACAGCATCGCTTCAAGTTGTGCTTCACTAAAAATTAAGCTATGCAAAACATTCAGATACTGACTGGCATAGCGTCTTAGCGTTTTATTTTTCAATGTTGAGAGCATGTTGAAACTTATTAACTTCACTCCTTTAATATATTTCTGTCAATATAAATTGTTGTACCTTCGACTTTTGAATATAGAATATAACACTATGTTAATAAGGGCAACGTTTTCTGTGGATACACAATTCCTTTGCCCGTTTTATTTTATTAAAAAAAAATACCAGATTTTTTAACAAAATGCATCTATAATATTGTTATGGCAAAAACCTTCAGCTAGTTAAGAAAACAGTAGTAGAACATTTCTCTCGCTCCTTAGTAAGTAAAAAATGGCAGTGGCAGTGCGCCTTGCGCGCCTACCCGTTTCCGGAAACGAGTTGGGGACTCCCAACGTCTGAGGAGAGGGCAGATCGAGAAAGATGGCCCTGGGACGGCCGGGGTGCAAGGGATATGCCTGTTAACCTCTCCTTCGGCATCCAAAAATGACCCACAGGCGTCGTACGTTTTAGTCGGCTCGAGTCCGACATAACCTCTCCCACTGGCTAAGGTGGTGGAGGCATCCGTGGGGATTTTTCGCACGTTAAAAAAGAATCTTGAGGATAAAATTTTACATAGGTTTATCCTTAAAGTACTTGACCATAAAAACTGCAACAAAACAAATTAAATGTCAGCAGTCTTTAAGTGTCTTCTTATCTTCCATTACAAGATGCAAAACAAGCACACCCAGTTGTTTTGCATACAATTTATCATAGTGCATAACAAAAGCTGACTTTATCCAAACACTACTGTAAAATCATAACATGAACTTTGTATTCAGATTTAGTGGCTAAATTTTGAACAAGTGAAAATAAGATTGTGACTTGTGTAGTTTTAATATATTGACGCTAGTTTAGCACTGAAAAGGTGGGTAGAGGTGTGATAACACCAGAATTCCACCTTTATTTTTCTACAGTAAATTGGCAAAATATAAGTCATTGGAAGCAGTTCTAGTTCAAACGGTTAGGAAGAGTTAAAGAGGTGTTCGAACCTTAGAATCTAGGAAAGCGAATAGCGACAATGACCTCTTCAAGAAGTACATACTAAAATAGAATTCAGAGGAAAATAGTCTTTAAAGCATAGGCGTAGAAGCGATAATAGGAGTGAGCCACTGTAAAATAAATGTTTGTTAAACACTCCACACAGCAAGATTGATAGACTAGCCCGTGAATGAACTTAGCAAATATTACTCTGCTGATATTTAGCGTGAAATAAATTCAATGGAATCGTTCGTGTGTCTACACTCTTTGTAATCTATTTGTACTTTTTTATTCCAATTCCTGTATTTGTTTGCTAAAATAACGAAACAATGGTTTAAAAATGATTTTTTTTTAATACCACTTTGGTGGCAGACATGCACACGGCCCACCTGATGGAAAGTGGTTACCGTGGTCTATGGACGTATGCAACACCAGGGATGTTACACTCGCGCTGCCGACCATGAAGAAACCTTCTGATGCCCCTCTTGATGAACCCCATATTGTAGGTGCTTGGGAAAACCGCAGCAGCAGTTGTTTCAAATGCAGTAATCTCTATTCTAATTGTATTTACACATAGTTAAATACTAACTTAAACAAAAATTGATAGTTATGAGTTATTATCACTAACATTATAACTGTGAAATTTATTGTATCTGTTTTTACTTATTCACGACTAAACCTTTAAATTGATCGTAATTAAACTTGATAATGAAGTAACGGGAGACTCAGAGAAGAACACAGGGTAATTTTAAACCCACGCAATGAATAATTATATAGCATGCGATGACGCTACAGCCTGATAATAATAATAAACAAGAATATGAAATCGTTATTGCCTCATTAGAGACACGCAAAATCATATTACAAATCGTATTAATCTTATTCTCTTTTTAAATTATTGTAATATAATTCGTATTACCAAAAATATATATCGACATGATTTCTGAAATCCGTAATTTCAGAAGTAGCATACGAGTCGTACCAGATTCCTTAAATAGTTTGTGGGTCCCGTTGGTCAATCTTTAAATCTCACTCAGACAGCTGGTATTATGTATAGAGATAAATTGATCACTGGAACAAGTTACTTTTATCCCTGAAATAGGTCCCCATGTGAGAATGAAATCACGTTTCCGCACGCGTGGAGCCACGGGTAACAGCTAGTGTAAATATCAGTAGTTATTTATCATTCATGGTTTGTGGGTTATGCCCCAGTATGAGTTACACCTACAATTTTTACGTTGTGTTTACACAATGTTATCATGGCGAATAAACATTTTAATGAGTCAAAATTTCGCGTCCACCTGTTTGATAATGTTATTGATAGCAACTAAAAAATTAGCAGCGATGTTCGATATTTATATGTATAAAACTGTAAATAAGTAATAATATTATTAAATTATAAAATACAACAATTTATAATAATTTAGGAGAATTATAATTTAATTGAGGATTTAAACTTGAAGAGCGTAGTCCGCTAACACTATCTTCCACTAAAGGTAGGCTGAGAGAAGTAGAAAATAAACTCTTTTTCTCCACTTTTTCATCCCTATTTTTTTTATATCAACCACTAATTTATACCCAACCCTAGTTTCCATCATTATTTTGTGGTTTTGTTCGATATTATGATTACTATTAGATTCAATAGTACTTAGACCAACTTGAAAGGATACCAAGTGATACTGTATGGTAATAAACGCACACACATGTATCAAAATTATCACAACATGTTGTGTTTATGAGACCTTTGAGTGACAGCTTTATGTTTTTCGCAGAACAGAGGCGTGAGACTCTGGATGATCATTCTCATGGCTGCCCTTAGAATTTGACGGGAAAAAAATACTTAATTCTCTGACCATAACAAGATGAATCAGCAACGATATTTTTTGGACTCACATCATACTATCAGTCACGTGTCACATTCTGCACTTGAAAGAAGTGACTCGGAATTGCTCTGTTCCACTTGGCCACTATCTCCTAATGCGGCGATATACAATCATTCATGGATAACATATCTTCACGGAAAATGCTATTGCGGGTAGAGTGCATATCTCATCAACCTACATTATATTTAGGGAGTCCATTAATGCTTCTTAACATCACTTGTCTACAACCCTTTGATGCTTTTGGTGTATGGGCCCCCTAAGACGTTCTTTGACACATCGGCATCTGTTTTACACGCAATGATTCGAATCAGCGGGGGAATCCGCTTGGAATCACTCCAGTACCTTCTTTTGTGTTGATATTATCTGATCACTTGACATACGCAGATAATCACCGGACACCAGCCTTGCGAGATACCTGCATCATATCCAGAAAAAGCCAAGGCCTGAGTGTCATCACTGTGACGCGAGTGAGGACATGGGGCTGCACACATTGACCGAATGCCCCGGATGGGAGACGCCGAGGCGAGTCCTTGTGACGGCCCGGGGGGTGGAAGTTTTCTTATTCAGAACGTTGTTCACAGTGATGGTCGAACGCGTGGAAGTGATGCTCGAGAAAGAAGCGGGGTAGCGGCTCCAGAGGAGATTTAGGTTCCTCCCGTCGCTCATAGCTCGCAATGCGAGAAGGCGACTCTGGCGTCGGTGATCGCTGAATGACCTCTGTCCTCCGTGAACGCGGGCTTGGGAGTGACAGCCATAACCGCCTGTTACCCTAGCAGCAGCCTTCAATGGCTCTGGGTCAGTCGGCATCCGTGAGGAATATGCCCAAGGCTACCTTACACCCAGCGGTCGTATTGTTTTAGTTACGCCGAGTTCGACATAACCATCCGAGGAGACTTCCACACGTTAAAAAAGGGTCAGTGATTAGATGGTGAAATAATTAACATCTTCGTTGATCCCAATCGCATACGAAGCTTTCATTTCGGAGCCTGGGGATCGCTTTATCAGTCTAACTGCGGATTTCGCTGAACTTCGATATTTCCTGTGAAGCGACTACAATATGACCTTCACAACTCAATGGCGATTTCGAAGAATTGCAGTTAGACCATTTGTTGAATTTTTAAGGGCTCCAACTACGGGTAGTAACGACTACCATAGATGTTCGTATGGCAACCGGGACTGACGGCTTAACGTGCTCTCTGAGGAACGAGCAGACCAATGCAAATACGCATATACATGCATACAAATATTTGTACTGAGCGGGAATCAAACTAGCGCCTCCCGCGTTGCAGTCGCGTTCACCAACACATTTTTTTTTTTTTTTTTTACGTGCTCAAAATCCCCACGGGTACCTCCCCACCGGAGCCGGTGGAGGAGGTTATGTCGGACTCGAACCGACTAAAACGCACGCCGCCTGTAGGTCGCTTTGGTTGCCGAAGGTGAGGTTGACAGGCATATCCCTAGCACCCCGGCCGACCCAGGGCCATCTCTCACGATCTGGCCCTCTTCTCGGGTGTGGGGACTACAGAGTCCCCAACTCGTCCCCGGAAACGGGGAGGCGCGTCACGCGCGCCACCGCCGCGGCCTGCTTCTGCCAGGGTGACAGGCGGCTCCACCTGTCACCCCCAGGCCGGCGAAGCACCCCCAGGCCGGCGCGTTCACCAACACCTCGCCATTTAGGCTATCACTATGACAACTAAGTATCATTAATTACAGCTGATATTCCTATCATATGTTATGTACAGATGTATTTATAAAATACATATTCAAGAGAAAGTTTTATCAATAAATTTATTACGACTCTTGTTTATTTACAGCTACTGGTGATATCATTACGAGATACTACTAAAAATGTATATCTGATTGATTTCTACTCGGTACTTTCCTAATAATGTAATGTCGTTAGTCTTCTGGGAACGGTACCACAAGAGGCATGCGATGCGGAGGAATTCCACGACGCATTTTAACTTTTGTTTTATTTATTTTTTTACCGCGGTTTTTTGAATACCGCGGTAGCCTTGGGTAGGCTACCTAGGTTAGCCATGGGTAATGGACTGCCGAGACGAGGTCTCGGGATCGATCCCAGGTTTTACCATGGCAAACACCAATGACTTTTCGATGCTTTTCGAAGTTATGTGTGTATTTATCGCAGGTTTATAAGTGCCCGGTTAATGGCAATAGGCTCGGTACCTATTACTTTGGGACCTAAACATAAACTGGCGAAATGTGGGTGCTAGCACCTATATAGGCGTGAGTTTGTTATGTTATGTTTATTTTTTTATTAATGTATATTTTATTATAAATAGTAAGAATGTTAATAAATGTTCACAAACAACGCTAGAATGTCAATTTATCCGAAATTTAATATCTTGGTTCTTAATGTCATAGTTGGACTTTACTTATCTTCTAAATACTCATTGGTTGAATAGTAGCATTTTCCTATTAAATATGTTCTAAGCTGGTTAGTGAAGAGTGTCATACTTCCCTGTAGTTTGACATGGTTTGGGAGTTTATTAAATATTCTAACTGCCACGAACTTTCATTTAGCATTTTTACTCTCGAAGGCAATAGGTGTAGTCTCTTTTTCCTTTGTTTCGAAACTCCTTTTATTTTTATATACAAATGTAAATATGTCAAATATGTATATTGTTGGCAATATCAATATCTTATATTCGACGAATTAGGGTCTACAACTTTCTGTTTTTTATTTGTGCTATTATTCTGATACACTTTTTTTGAATTATGAACAAATCATTTATATCAACACTATTTCCCCAAAGCATAACCCCATACCTCAGCCACGAATATGCATATGCGTAGTAGGCTGATAAAGCAGTTTGTGTGCTAGTGTTTTTGTTAATTTGGAAAAGGGCGTATGTGAATTGTGATAGTTTAGCTTTGACGTGTTCTATGTGTGTTTTCCAATTAATGTGTGTGTCTATGTTTATTCCCAGTAATTTGAATGTGTTGACTTCTTCTAAAGATGTGTGTTGGTGACTTGTGTTTAAATTTAAGGAGGGCTTTGTGTACGGCCTGAATTGTATGATTTTCGTTTTATTCGAGTTTATTTCTAAGTTGTGTTCCTGTAGCCATTCCGTTATAGTTTGAAGAGTATTTTTTACTATGGTGTTGTGGTTGGTTAAACCATCGCATTGTATTACAGTAGAAATGTCGTTCGCGAAGAGGACGGGTAGTGCCTTTTCCGGGTCTAATGATTTAGGTAAGTCATTTATATAGATCAGGAACAATATACACCCCAGTATACTTCCTTGGGGGATTGAGCAAGTTAAATGCTTTTCCTGCGACCGCACAGATTGAATTTGTTTTTTATGAGTGTCATAATCTTTAATTTGCACTATTTGTGTCCTGTTGTGTCTTGAATGAAATAAAAAACTAGTAAATTAAAAAAAATACAATAAGATATGTCTCATAGTAACTACGTAAGATACGAGTATCAGTTCGTTCAAACGACAATCGAAAGAGAAAGGTATTTGGTAGGTACCACAATAAATAGCTGCTGATGTCACAATGCAATATCCTTGGCTTGAGAATGTTTGACCAGGTAGAAGACCTTTGATAACTGTTTTTAGATTGCTTAATCTCAACCACTATCTGAGAGGAACGTCGTGTGATACGATTGAAGATAGAGCACATATTCTTTGGATATGTTTACGAACAGTACATCATTGGTATGCAAATTAAGACTATACATATTATCACGCATATTATTCGCAGACTAATACAGTTCGACGTCACGAAAGAGATGATTTTATAATAGATCCGTGACAAACCCTGTATTGATTGAAGCCCAGACGCTATTTAAATTAGTAAGCTTATGTCCAGATTAGATCATTATCACACAAGCAGAATTTATGTTTTACTAATGAATAATGATTTTATTATAGACCACCACTGTTGGACAAAGGTCTTTGTCATCCCAATGTTGGTAGGCTTTGGCCTATTGTTTTCACGCGGGTTGGACGGATCGGTACAGGGTTTTATTTCGAGTTTTCCTTCTCGCGTAATGATATCGTCTACATATTTTTCCGTAAGTCGTCTCTTACAATGGGTGGTGATATTTGTAGTCTTTCTCCGTCACCACATCTGTAATACTACAACAAAAACTGGACATACTTGAAACGAAGTAATCATCAGCACAGCAACTATATGTATAAATACTTTTTTGTGTAACTTTTAAACAACTTAAGTTGAAGAATAGTTTGACTATGTTAGATGACACTACCTTCCGCATTGCAACTTGTCTCCGTTTAGGTGCGCCGTATGTTTCTCCGCATCAATGCCGTTGTGGAGAAGCCGTTGACAGACTCGGACACCATGGCCTGTCGTGCTGCAGGAGCGCTGGGCGGATTTCACGGCACGCCAGCCTCAACGACATAATCCGCCGTGCTCTTGTCACCGCCGGCGTACCAGATGTACTTGAACCAAACGGTTTGGCGCGTGACGATGGCAAGAGACCGGATGGCAAGTCGTTAATGCCATGGAAGATGGGTAGGACTCTGGTGTGGGACGCCACATGCGTTGATACCATGGCTCCTACCCATATGGGTAGGAGCCGTTATATAATATATAATAGTAGTAGTTATATAACTAGCACGGCTGGCTGTGCTGGTGCTGCTGCTGCTTCTGCAGAGGCTCTCAAGCGGCGCAAATACTCCAATCTCATCGGAGATTATGAATTTGTGCCGTTTGGAGTCGAGACTTTGGGGTCATTGGGTCCGAGCGCTCGCAACCTCTTCCGTGAGATTGCGAAGCGTATGGTCGACGCTTCTCGTGACCAGAAGGCTGGCCTCTTTTTAGGTCAGAGAATAAGCATTGCCATACAACGTGGCAATGCTGCCAGTCTTCTGGGAACGCTACTACAAGAGGCATGAGATGCGGAGGAATTCCAAGACGCATTTTAATTGTTCTTAGCTATAAGTTGTATAATAGTTATTTTGGTTTTATTGTATTTAATATTTATATATTATTTCTTGAATTAAAGAATTAAAACTAAAACTTGATAACTGAAAAATCACGCTCTAAAAAGTATTAAACAAGAAAATATCAGCCCTGGTCGTATGCCACTTTTCTCTAGAATGAATTATTTTGTTAGACTAAGTGGCATACGACTATTAGCCATAGTCGTATGCCACTTAGTCCTTGACATTTTCTTGATTAATACTTTTTAGAACGGAACTTTTCAGTAGTCAGGTTTTCGTTTAAACTTATTTTTTTATGTATGTTATTGTGAGCTATATATGTAAAATTATACCTACCTAGGTATAATTAATACCTACATATTTGAAATGTGCTAATTAAGTTCTTTCAGTTGATACCAAACACGACATATTTATCTCAAATTTATATTTTAACACAGTACTTTATGACCGCTAGAGGGCGCCACATTTGATTCATGATAAGTTATATAACGTAAAACCAGCGGACGACTAAGATGCTTCTATCGATACCTTAATTGTCCAGTTCTAACAAGTGGTTGAGGAGCTATGAGGGAATAGATGAACCTACATCTTACATACATTCATACATACATACTTACATACATACATACATATATACATACTTACATGTAAACATACATACATATATAGCCTGTCAAAATCATAACTTTCCTTTTGCTTCGCCGTAGTGGTGTAAAAAGATCACACGGCCCGCCTTAATTGGTGACCGATGCCAATAAACGGCGATACCAGAGGTATTACTCACACCGAGTTTTTTTGTCATAGCAGAACTCTGGTGACCTGCTTACTAACAAAAATACATCATCAAATTAGTATAATAATCGGTAAACATTTTGACATAGTTCTCTAGGTGTACAGAAAGCATTTTTTATGTTTCTTTGGTAGTAGTGCGAGACGCCAATGGCCAAGAAGCCAATTACCAATCACGGCCGCACAGGGCTCTCATCATTAATTTTTGATCAGTACTTTTTACAGATTTTTTGAATAATCAATATTGAAAAAAATTGTGTGTTTGTGATGTGTACAAACTATTCCTCACTACGTCAATTTTTCTTCAGGATAATTGCTGATAGGTACCTACTTTAGTTTTTTGTTCGGGGAAAGTATGTCATTAGTAGCGCGTGATAGCTATTCGATGTTAATAGTAATTCAATATAAGGCTAGACTGAATTTATCGTCCCTGATTTATATATTAAACTTGTGTTATAAGCTAGACGGTCACTAAATTTTGTAATTGAATTTCGACCTTTAGTCAGTCAAATTCTGGACGTAGTCCTTCTTGTCATTTCTCACTGAGCTAAAATAAATACTCAGTAGAATTTGGACCTCTCCATTTCTTCCCAGGCGGTGTCGTACAAGGCGACTAAGGGATAGGCCTGTTTAACATCAGACAGATAATATACAGCCCAGACTTAGCCTCAGACGAATGACTTGAGTCAACAATAGCGCCCGGAAGACAGCAATAGGCTCACTCCCTATTACGTGGGACCGAATTTAATAATTGGTGGAATGTGGGTGTTAATTCACCTTTGCCTAACCCTCCGGGGATAAAGGCGTGATTATATGGATGAATATAAGAATATTTACGTAATGATATATAAATTTACGATTATAACATAGTAGACTCACGACATATATCACGATTATACTATTATGTATAAACTGTAAACCATCCCACGCGATCTAGAAAATTATGTGTGATCATATTACATTACTTCACGAACTAAAACTGTTAATTTATTGAACCTATTTAGAGAACAGTAATGTGTATTTCAAAATAAAATTCTTCGCATTTTTAACGACAATCTTGTGATATACTGTAGTTGTGTACCCACGCATGTGTGTCACCGAAGAAGTAATGAAGTGTGAAGGATCTTCCACATTTTCACTCGTTATACCAGCTTACGCCCAAGTTACGCGAGGCTCACGTAATGAAGTGGGAGAAGAGAGTAACCGAGGTACAGTTGCTGGCATATATCTAGACCCCAGTTACGTCATAACATGTACTCTAATGTGCAGTACACAGTATACGATATTTTTGGATGTCTTTTGAGGATACCACGGGGTGCTGCAGCAGTGATTATATTAAACCAAACCGTGTGGGCTAAAGTCTTGTTTCTCTTGCGACTTGGAGGTTACAGTAACCGACACATAGTACATATATGTGTGTACTACACATATTGAGAAACTCACTTGTACTACATTATTTTTAATATATTAGACCTGACCGGTTTCGACTTACGACATCCTCAAATATCATTGTAAATATTTGAGGATGCCGTAAAGCGAAACCGGTCAGGTAATATATTAAAAATAATGTGGAAAAGTACAAATGAGTTTCTCAATATGTGTAACAACAAATTCCACCAAAAGCCATCAATCAACAGTATATTAAATAGTTTATATGTACTATGTCGGTCACTATAAAAATCGTTCTTATTTTCTCCATCAACTATATTAAATACTAGTGACAATTGACTAAGTGTTTTTTAGCCATGCTTAGGTTGGGTCTAGATAGCACTGTGTAGTTTGTCCCAGAATATTTATAAAAGTCAATGAACTGATAACGTGGTAACGCTTAATAATTATTATTAATTACAAGAAAGATTAATCAATCAATCTTGATCTGCAAAATACTATTTAGTTTCAGGTATTAAGATTGGTTATTAGATCCTGGGGTCTACTTGTTGTTTTCGATTGGTATGTTGAGAATGTAAGTGTTGTCTGAACAGATAACATAGTTTTAGCGGCTTTTTTACAGATGCAATGATTCGTAGGTGAGGTTAGCTTAAGCCTCAAATATTTGGATATGGGCTTTATATACCCCGTTATGTTATTATTGAGTTCTGGGATTAATTGTTCTGCAACGTTGGTATTATACCTAATATAATACCTACGTTGCACACAAGTATGCGAAAAAATCGAAAGAATATGTTGTGGGGATTCACCGGGTGCTAAGCCTGTAAAAGCTCTAAAAAGCATAAGAAATGTTTGCATTGGGAGCGCAAAGTTCAGACGTAATTCTCCCACTGCGACTACGGAGAGACTTCTTAACGAGCGACCTACTGCCGGTACTTGCTCAATATGGTTCCTGCCTTATCTCTCTCAAAAGTTTCAACATAAATTTGATTGGATATATATTTGCCTGTTTGTATACTCAGCGCTAAACCTTTCCCACACGTACGTATATACTACAAATAAACAAATAAAATTGTATTTTTTTGTATCTTTTACAATACGAGTAAATTCCTTGGGATGTATTAATCTCTGTGTATTTAAAAGCAGATGGAATCTGGAATAAACTGTGTACTAAAGTACTGCATTGGTGGCAGCGCGATGCAAACACGAGCAAGTATGTGTCAGTGAATATAAAATTGCTATACGAGACAAAAACCATTTTGGTACAGGTACATTTCATATTATTATGTAATATGTCAGGATCGTAGCAAATGGAGATCCGTGATCTCTGCCTACCCCTATGGGAGACAGGCGTGATTTTATGTATGTATGTATGTACATTTCATATTATTCACACATAGTTACAACACATGTATAATTAATTTCTTTCGGTTTGAAGGAACAGTTCATTATTTAGGAGGTATTTTTATCAAGATTACATTTAATATTTTTACAACTTGTGCAAATTTACCTCAATTGGATTTATATGTAGATGAAAAATAGTCCGAATACTTATTTAAGCTGTGTTTCATACATAATAAATAAGTCATATTTACACACAACACTTCACCGCGTCTACCTTTCGAAATAATTGATAGTAAGCTTTGGTAATTCTTAGAATAGTAGTATAAAATGTTGATGAACAGGTTTGTTTTGTTTACACCGGTAATCGTACAGCTTAGGTCATGAGGTCGAATGACAGTTGTTCTATCATTTAGAATTACAAAGAGTACTGTCAAAATTTATGTGTACATTTCTTTGAGTATTTACATAGAATGTTGTACACACTTTTAACTGTGAATGAACGTCAATAAAGTAAAAACGCGTACGTAAAAATTCAAAAGATTACAACAAAATGTAGATTATGACAATCTTCTATTGATATTTTACATACATACACACATATACATAAAATCACGCCTTTATCCCCGGAGGGTTAGGCAGAGGTGAATTAACACCCACATTTCGGTCCCACGTAATAGGGGGTGACCCTATTGCCGTCTTCCGAAAATTAACAATAATTCGAATAAAGAAGAGTCGCACAGGATCTAAGGTGCAAGCGTCAGACTCAACCGGTAACCATGCTAGGACGATGATGAGTTGGTTTCGTAACAAAGTTAGCACTGATTGAAAAGCGATATTTTTAAATATGCCGTACAACAATCTTTTGCTTAGACCAATGAATGCCGGTAAAGTTCCTTCCGAAGTCCAAAACTGGTTGAGTTACCAAAATAAGTTTAAGTTGAAACAAGTTGTGAAACGTGTTTACGCAATACCTTACTGTTTGTGCCGCAAATTTTCGTTTAAGACAATATCGTGGGCAAGTTTCAAGCAGATGCATGACGAATTGTTTATTTAATGTTGGGTAAGTGCAATTTTGTTAACATACCAGCGGTAAATTTTACGCTTCCACATTGAGAAACGGTATGATACCCAAATTGTTACTGCTGTAACATCAAGACAATAGTTCCAAAGTAATTACAATCTACTTAAAAATGAATAAAAAATAGTTAAGCCTTATTGACCGAGCAAAGCGAGTGAGAGTTTCCGTTTCGATAAGGTGACCGATTTTGCTTTTGTTCGTAGGTATGTTTGTTTGTTTGTCAGTTCCGGTGTAGAGGGCACATTTCTAAACTGATTTTCACGAAACATGTCACACGTCATGTTCTTTGATATAAAATATAACTTTTGTCCACAGCTGTTTTATTTAAGCTGTGTTTCATATAGAGAGAATAGGAGAGGAAATGGGAACGAAAAAAGGGAAGTTTGCTGTATGTACCAGAAAAATATAGTAAAGGATGCTTGCGAGGTCTACTATTCAAAGATTTACTAGTGAGATAATTTAATTCAAATGAGTAGACGAAGATTAGTAAATAATTCAAGCTAAATCTTGAATGATTTAAAAATCTTGAAGGATTTGTGTAATATGTCTGCTGTATGTTTTGTACATGTATGATATTTTTATGCTTAGTATTTCTGTATTATATGTATTTTCTCTGCTGTTATACACTTGTTTTTTACTATTTATTGCACTTTTAATCCCCCAAAGGTTTGCTCGGAGAAAACTCAATATTGAGTTTAGCCGCCTTTGTACGCAAAGATGAATTTGTGATTGCCTGTTGATGTATTATTTTCCTGGGTACAATAAAGAATTAAAGAAGGCATTTTTATCACTTACAGATAACATAAAATTTATGAGCAGATGTTCATCGGTTGTGTGCCCTAAGTGAACAACCTCATTTAAACTAATTATTATTGCATTTCTACAAAAAGATTGAGCGTCTGCCAATATTTACGAGTTGAACTTATGACATTTATGCTTCAACTTCTCGCCAAAAACACGTATTAGGTTCTTATCATCTTGGGTGGCACGGGGAACAGGAATTGTCCATTTGTAGCTGAATCAAAAGAATTTTAATAGTAATTTATTTAAAATTTAAATTAATAACAATATTCTAATTGAAAATTATAATTTTAACAAGTTTTTGCCTTGTTCAATTTTTAGGCTTTGATATTTGTTTTTAAGGTTCATGCATATATAATGACAAATACCCATAGGAAGAGTTCCTTTAAGAGTGCGCTTACTAAGGACATCTGAAATTTATATCTCAACAATAGTTACAAAATAACCTAGCAATTTGGCACAACATAGCTTTACACTTCAATTAAAAGTTGATGCTGTATATTTGCCTCTAGTTGCAGATACCTATAACAAGCAATGTTTTGAGATACAAATTGATGTTTTCCAGCACAGATCTTTAATTTAAGGGTACCTTATACTAGTTGCCTTTTACATCAAAGAATCACAAGTCAAGTAATTTTGCGACTATTGATTGATGATATTGATGTGCTTGTTATATCAATAGAAATTCTAAATTTGCAATAAGAAACATTAGCATTATTAAAGTTTCCAATTGAATGGTTACTTACTTATTTATTTGCAAATTTTTGAGAGCAAGATATAGTTAATTAGTTATAATTATACGATGATTAATACTGTTAGTCATTAATCAGTCATATACGTAGTAATGAAGACAAAATAAAGTAATGGGCTTGTAAAAAATCACATTTACTTGAAAACTGGTGGAGGTCTTAAATGAGTAAAATGCCTATATGTTTGACTTTGACGTTGAATAAAAAAAAATAAGTTCAATCGATGTGATTTTTGATATTTCTTTTACACCATTGTATTTAAGATCCCCACCAATGTTTAGCTCTGTGCGAATTTAAGCAAACTAATATTTTGCTTTTTTTGGTAGTGTTCAGTTCGGTATTTGCTGTTATTGTGGACTGTTTCAGATTCATACCTTTATTTTTATGAGAAACAACCAAATGTAACACAAATGATTGGTAGTAATTGTTCTTAGTATTCTGATTCGATACCTCATGTATTTTTGTGTTTTAGTGTTAAATCTGTCCGGGTCCTTATTCTCTCTTTAGTATTAATTTTTCTTAGGGGACTCTGTAGTCCCCACACCCGAGAAAAGGGCCAGATCGTAAGAGATGGCTCTGGGTCAGCCGGGGAGCGAGGGATATGCCTGTCAACCTCACCTTCGGCAACCAAAAACGACCCACAGACGGCGTGCGTTTTGGTCGGTTCGAGTCCGACATAACCTCTTCCACCGGTTCCGGTGGGGGGGTATCCGTGGGGATTTTGCGCACGTAAAAAAAAAGTATTAATCTTTCAAATCAAATCAAATCAGTTTATTTGCATAAGACAGGTACATAAAGGTGGTTTTATTTACAAAAATGTGCAAGTGCTCTGCTTATTACCTCAATAGGTTTTATATTTGAAGAGACTTGTCAATATATTTGAAGATATTTGTCAAGAGTTAAAATATCTTAAGAAATTGTTACTATATTGACGTAGGATAATATGGACATAGCTTATAAAAATCTAATTTTAAATTTAAGGTTAGTTATACATTAGGAATGTATCCTTACATCTATTTCTGAATGCACACTGGAGTGGACAATAAAACCTTAAACCTCACAGTTTGGTTTCATTTAGCTCACCTCCGGAAGATTAAAAGTTTCCAATATCCGCTGATTATCTTAGGCATGTGTATCTCCAAGGCGCCCGAACTTTTATGGTAATGTACTTACAAACCAATTTTATTTATATTTCTTTTAAATAGGAGATTACACACTTACTTCTTTCATTGTCATATGACACATATTTTTTTATTATTACATCTGACGCTTGCGAACCAATATTTTTTACTTTGTAATAACATATTATTTAATTATTACAATTACAATTTGAGTATAGTTAACAACGTCAGATATTTACCAATATAAATTAGTAAAGTTAAGCATACCAATTGCTCTTCTTCTATCGTATCGATGGTGCCTCGACTCTCAGATTATGTTCTCCTGGTGTGTTGCTACCTAGATAGCGTTCTCGGAGGCGCACATGATTTCCTCCGGTGTACATGTGTATGGGCATGTAGCGCACGTTGACAGGTGGTCTGTGGAATAACTCCACATTCAATCGCAGGTCCGCGCCACCTTAAAACTTCCACCGATACCGGTTTTCTTTGCTTCGTCCAACCTGTGTCCGAAGTATGTTTAAGGATTTCTATGTGATTCAGGGCAAGTAATGTTACGGTGGGAGAATCTCTAACAGCGGGTCGAGAAAGGGATCGGTAGCGGGCCCTGTGCTCTCCAGTGGCTTATTCTCACTTAGGAGGGGTCACCATCGATCGGGCAATGCATGTCCAAAAGCTCCTACGGCTCTTGAGTCTTTGTGGCACTTGAGGATGCCCATGCATGGAATTTCACTGGTCTGACTACAGTTTACCATTTTCCACGGATGACGCCACGCTTCAGCGGGTGCTGGGAGATGCAATGTCAACCAGTGGATACAGCAAGCTAATTACTTTAAACTAAGTTTTTTTTATTTATACTACTTAGGTGGCAGACAAGCACATGGCCTACCTGATGGAAAGTGGTTACCGTGGCCTATGGACAAAACCTAGAGAGTCACACTCGCGCTGCCAACCCAGCAGCAGCAGCAGCACGCTTTTGGTCTTTCCACTGACAACAAAAAAACTCTTCAGTGAGCTCTGGCTACCCTACTTACCGCCGGGAACACAACACAAAGTTATTATGGCCGCGGTATTTCTTTATTTATGGTTAGGAAGTCTACATTAGTGGAATTGAACTTGAAAACAAGCAAAATTTATACATAGTAACACGGAATTACTTATGTCCTGTAAGGAAAATAATTATCTTTTCCTTCTATTAGACGAATTACTATGTAACATAATCATTAAAATATATATACCGTGTACAATTGTAGGTAACCTGGTTTGAAATTTTAATTATAAATATTATTTCTATTTGACTTGTTATCTCTTCCTGGGTGTAGCATATACATTTTAATAACTGTTTCTGAGAACGTTTTGGATAAGGTCACAGCTTCGAGCGCAGGTTTTGTACATAATTTATAATTAGAGTTTAAGATCAAGAGATCAAGGCTTATTAATAAGTAGCTGGCTAAACGCTGTTTCATTCATTCTTATTAAATGCCGAATAAAACTGAACGTAATATAAATATCGCTGGAGCTGGAATTGTGATTCCAAAATAACTACTGCTTAAAATAAAAGGTCTATATTTTCTACCGTACTAATGAACTATCGAGAGTACACTAATATCTGTGTCTTATCTTCTTTCATTCACAAGTTAACAAATCAACAAACATACGAACGTAACTATTTATGGAATGTAGGTATTTAAAGTGACTATCTAATTGATGACTCGCACGCTTCTGTGAAATGGTAAAATTAACAATTCACGAAGAGGTTTTTATTCCCCAGTTTACACATTTGTGTACATATCTATGATATTGTATGTACGTTTACAATATTAACTCAAATACCTAATTCTTAACTTAGATGTCTTGTAGCACTCTTATATATAATAGATGTAACAAAGACCTTACTGATCTTTACCTTTCCTTTACACCCTCATCTTTTTCCTCTTATTTGCTTATAATAGTTAAAGCGGTGAATCACGGTGGCTGCTTACCATAAGGCGGCCTGTTTAATGCCTCAACATCACGAGTAAGGAGGACAGGGCACCGGAAGTAAACAAGACGTTTATTTATTTGAAACTTTTCTAAATTATAAAGCTTAGCAACTGCTTTTTATCAAATGCCAAGTATAACAATGCTGTATGTACTTAGGTACTTCTCTAACTAAGCATAGTGATGCCGAGAATAGCACTGCTGCACCATAATGATAAATATTTATAATTCAATAGAAATGTCACAAGACAGAAGCGAATAACAAGAACGTACTTCTCAATGCAGATTAATACAATGTTTCTGCTAAGTCTACACACTTTGTAGGGCTTGGTTTTAGTGGGCGAAATTCACACTAACTCTAAATATTATAGCCTAAAGCTCTGCGCAATGTATGTTTACTTTAGTGATATCTTTTAAGACTAACAATATCTGTAAACAGAAATAGTTTAAGTTACTAAGATAAATATTTACTTAAATGTAACCGGTATTTTGTGAAGCAGTTTTGTAACAAAATATTTGTTTTGAATATTGACTACCAAAATTACTAATATTCCCTCTAACCCTTCAAGCTAAGTAAACTCGGTAGGATTTGAACCCGGGACCTTTCCATAGTAAGGGCGACTCCTTAACCACTAATCTACCGACGCTTGTAAAAACTAACTAAATATGTAACATCTTCAGTTTTCTCTTCATCTAAACATTAATCCCAGTCAATTAAAGTGGAGCTTTGACCCCGAGGTGAAAGCTTCAGCTGCAGCTTTCACCTCGGGGTCAAAGCTCCACTTTACCAATGTAAAAATGTAATTATTTAATATTATACTACTTATTTCATGACTAGGGTATAAAATCTTGACCAAGTTATAGATTGCAAACATCCAATAACAGTGCAAATAGACAGGATATGGCTAGATGCATTTAAAGGTCAAACCCTACTAGATTGCAAGGTAAAAAATATTTTAGATGTCATATACAACTTATACTCACTAAACTAACAGTGACAGTTCGTCTATAATTAGTAGGTTACATATAAATAATATAAAAGAGTTTCATCGTAAAATTTAACTATGAACACCATACCATAAACCTCGCAACACACTAAATTCGAGACTCAATTCAAAATATTTGTAACCAGCTTCTGCCCGCAGCTCCGTCCACTCTTATATCAACTATCTCTGAGTTTAACAATATCGGTTTAGGCGTGAAAATGATAGTTATATATAGTTATCGGCTAAACCGATATTGTGATTGTGTGTGTAAAGTGACTCTATCTGTCTGTCTGTAACTAACCTTACAGACAGACAGGCAGAGTCAAGGTAACTCTGTCTGTCGGTCACTTTCGCATTTATAATATTCGAAAAATGGTTCGAACTAAGAAACATTGGCCTCTGGGCATCGAATATATTTGACGTAGACGAAGACAAACTTTCAATTATCCCTTCTTAATCATGACCTAATTAAGAAACTTTTGACATAGATGAATTAAATTAATCCCCTTTTTAATTCATCTAAGGTTTTTGACAAGAATTATAGAATACACATTGGACAGAGAGATGAATGGAAAATAAACACAGATGGCACCATCTGTTACACAGACAGCTCCAGGAACGAATCAACAAAGTTATATGATTCCGTAGTACACATCAAATGCAAGGATGGGACAAAGACAAATAACTCAACACCAATGGCTAAGTTGCAAGTATATTCCAAGCAGCTTTCGCCATCGTCGAGTGCGCGGAAATGACAAAACACCTGAACACAGGAAAGCTCACTATCTACAGCGATAGCAGAGTGGTCAGAAAAGGAACTGATATAAACTAGATGTGCCACGAACCCAGGCTGCCAACCACCTATAAAATGACTAAAAGAGTCATGAAGCATAGTAGATAAAATATGGGCATATCCTCGCCGGTCATGATACAGTTACAAGTTTTCATAAAAAGTATAGACACAAAGAGAACAAGAAAAAGAATAAATTATCTAAAAGAAACATGAGGCTTATCATAGAAGCGATAAGAAGCCACTGCCGACTAATGTAGGTAATGACCCTAATAGAAGTGAAAACTGATCCCAAAGGCCCGAAATGCATGGATGCCGAGGAAACCAGTCCCCGCCTGATGGCCGAATGTCCCGTGTACTCTCGCTTAAAACATGGGTAATCATGAGAATGGATCAAATTAGATTCTACAGACATCGAAAATTTTAAGGTGTAACAGACCGAAGTATTTACAAGGAAACAGGCAGGTTTGACAAAATGTCGTGATTACAGGACATCCCATACCCTCCCACTGGAGAAAAATAGGGGAAATGGCCCGCACCGAGGGGTGAATCACCCGTCTGGCCGCGGCATCCCCTGTCAGCAGTAAATAAGTAAATATAATATTAGAATGAATAGACTAGTACGAGTATGAATTTACACGACGTGATTCAACTTATACGTAAAATACCTCCAAACTTCAGTTTAAAATGTTATAAATAGTTGACTTTGGCAACATCAGGGCACTATAGTCACGTTCTATGAAAGAGTATACAAGTGATATTTTATCGTTGTCAACATGACCGATATTAGAATATATTGTTAGACGCCAAAAACTGCACTCGTTACACACAGCATTTTAAATGTGTGAGTATTAGGTAACTTTTATTAAAAAATATATGAAAATTTAAATAAATTATAAATAATTTTGTAAATTAGAAGAATATAGAAGTTTCTAAGGACAGAAAAAAATGGCGGATAATACCTCCTTGCTACTCCCAAGGAGAAAAGCCGTAGTGATAAAATGCTAGTGAAAGTAAAGGAATTCATTACCAGCTCACGTGTTTCCTTCTTCCTACAGTCCCGGGTCCTTTAAGCGGGACGTGAAAAAGCATATGATGAGGCCGTCAAGCTGAGTGTCACCATTGTCACACGGTATGTGTAAGTAATGGTGACCCTCTTTTCTGGGACTTTGCCTTCAGCTTACCATCAGGCAAGGCGAAGTCCAATTGACGTGTCCTATATAAAACAAAAAAAAAAGTTTCGTAGGTAGGTAGAGCATATTGTGTCGTGACCTGAAAGTCCACGTGTAATATCCAAGAAGTTGCCTGTACGTCCGCCAAAGTCCGTACTATAGACAACACCGCCGCTTTTTTAGGTGAAGGGAAAAATGCTATTTTTATTAAAAAAACGTTAGCAACAGTTTTACTTTGTAAGTTAGTTATGTTAGATTCTTTAATAAAATGTTAATTACACACTAAAAGTTTATTATACATAAAGAGATATTTCTAGCAAACAAAAAATAGTACGCCAAATATTTTCTCTTTTATAAAGAAAATTTATTTTTGATTACTATTTGATATTTAATATGTTTTTGGGTAGAAGACACGATAATGTGTATATTACTAAACTTATATTTATATATATTACTTTACTAAATTCTTGTTCCGGTATACAGTGAATTTTCCCTATAATTTTACACTCAATAATACACCTACTAAGTCTTTCTCTGCACCACCTTTGGTTGACTGGTAGAGAATGCCTGTGGCATTAAGTCCGCCTATGTACTTGTACATAGAGTTTAAAATAAATAAAATAAATAATGATAACTATAATTGGCATACATAAAAAAGGTTATTTTTTATATTTTTAGTGATAAGTAACTTTTGTCGGTGACTGTACATTGCTGTATGTATACAGGTGTAACAATTACTGCCATATAACTAATGTGTTCCCCCTAATATTATAAATGTGAAAGTTAGTAAATACGTATTAGATTAATTCAGATTACAGTATTGAAGAACATAGGCTACTATCTTTTTATTCCCATGAATGGCGGGAAAGTGATTCAAATTGAGGTAAACGAAGCCGCGAGCAACGGCTAGTTACTGATAAAAAGTATATAGACTGCAAACATTGAGCTCTCGTAACTTTTTAGTGCCGCATGGAATAAATCTATTCATAGCGGATATCACAACGCAGACCAGATGAAATGTGGAGTAACGGCAGTGATGACATAAATTTACGACCGTCAATTATAATTTAACTGTTGTGTTCTTATTCGTGATCTTTACTGAGACAGACAGAACCAGACTAGGAAAATACTATTTAGAAACCATTTCAGTATTCGTTTGTATCCTAATTTCTGGATCCAACAAACAGCTGTTATGTAGGTATCTAAAGTATCTTTTTATTTTTATTTTATAGGAGATAGGACATGACGGTATTCCCGTCCCAATTGAGCACAGTCCGACTGGGGAAGTACCTCCACCCTACAGAATACCACGACTATAATAACCTCGTGTTGTATTCCCGGCGGTAAGTAGGGCAGCCAGAGCTCATTGGAGAGTCTTTTTTTTTAATACCACTTAGGTGGCAGACAAGCACACAGCCCACCAGCTAGAAAGGAATCACCGTGGCCTATGGACATGTTCAAAACCAAGAGAGTTACACTCGCGCTGCCAACCCTGCAAGCATTGAGAGTTTCTGTGCTGTCAGTGTAAAAGACAAAGCAGGACAAGCTTTTGGTCTTTCCACTGACTTGCACAAAACCCCTCCAGTGATCTCTAGCTGTTTTTGTGCTGTCATTGGGAAGACTTATCTTGACTTTATGTTCTGCACTGACGGCACAGAAACGCTCTGTTCTTACAGAGTCGGCAGCACGGGTGTGAATCCTCTGATATTACACACTTTCATAGGTCATGGTAACCACTTTCCTTCAGGTGGGCCGTGTGTTTATCTGCTACCTAAGTTGTATAAAAATGTATATAAGCAACTAAAATTACTAATATCTAACCCCTCCAGCTAAGATAAATTGCTTGTGTTGAGAGTGGGTTCAAGTTGGTAGTCAAATGACCAAGGTTCGAACCCGTAACCTCTCAATCGTAAGACTGACTCCTTAACCACTAAGCTACCAACGCGAACAAGGAAATGGAAAAGGTATACCTCAAAAATTCTGTTAACGAATTTATAATGCAACCAATTCAGACTTCAATTAAGCTTTTGATTACCTTAGCACTGTTTTAAACTTATAAGGTTTTACAAGTATTCTAAAGGATTTTATTAATTTTGCCGATTTTGATGAGCTGTACTTTTACTTGAACTTGTTAAATAACATTTTTAAAATTATTATATTTGGAGTTTTAAGCGTGAAGTGGAAGTTGACCGTGTGTCCCGTTATATCCGTAGTGTGTTATCGCATTTTGTCACGTAAGTGCCCAAGTTTTAATGTAATGTAAACATTTTTCGAACCTTTTGAAGTTTTATTGACATTATGCACTAAACGCTTTACACTTGGCGGTACCCGCGCCAAAATTCCGTTCGAAATAAACTGTATGTATATTATTATGAAACTTTGTAACACTGTTAACTAAGAACATTGTTATAATTAAATGTTTTGAATAGTGTCGCTAATTACCGAACTTCAATATCGTCAGAAGTCTATGAAAGTGAAATAGCAATCGTTTCAATATTGAAGTGAGTCTCAAAATGGTCGATTTTGAGAGGTTCTGAGGAGAGATATAACTTTTATGACATTACATATTTTATTCTATATACAACAAAGGTGGCAGATAAGCACACGGCACACCTGATAGAAAGTGGTTACCGTGACCTTATGATCGTACACACGTTCATAGATCAACACCAGGGGAATCACACCGGTGCTGTCGACCTTGTAAGACCAGAAATTTTTTGAGCCTTCACTGCAGAACACAAAATCAGGACAAGCCTTTGGGTCTTGCAACTGACAGCACATAAACTCTCCAGTGAGCTTTTACCCTACTCACCGCCGGGAATACAACATGAGGTTATTATAGCCGTGATATTCTGTAGGGTGGAGGTACTTCCCCCGTCGAACAGCTCAATCTTAGGATATATTATAATATTAAAATCGTTAATATTTTCTTAAACGGATTAAATTGCTATTTATACTCTAGTAACCAAAGCGTGTTCGCTATAACGCCGACGCAATATTTCTAGTGCTTGTACCTACTGGCCAGTCAGTAATGTTATTTATTGAGTTTTGATAACGATCTTAACATCACAGTAAAAGGTTGGAATAGAATTTATAACCAGATTTCCTATGAAGTGAAATGAATTTTTAAAGGATATTTTTTGTCATATGAGTCACGAAGGGACTATTAGGAAAACTCGACCTGACTTACATAGACGTTAAGCCTAGGTCGAACCTTAATAAGTGGTCTGTTCACCGAGGCCTGACGTATCGGTTTCCTCAATATTCTTTACTCTAGCCTCTCTGTGTTTTCTAATAATCTAAGGATCCCTTTTCTATCTTAAAGTAGAAACTACAAACGTTCACATAATATCGTTCCCATATCACACATGGAAAAATTGTTTTTAATATTTTTAATTTATTTAGGAGTGAGAGATATCGCAGTTCTAAAACAAAGTCCTTTCATCTGAAAATAGTCGAAAAATTTAAAAGACAACTAAAGCCATCAATAGATGTACTCAATGCCTGAATATCTTGCAAGTTGCCATGCCACTACGTCGATTATTGTAGATGTGGTCACCACTTGTGTAAGCATTGATGTAATTCATAAATAATTCGTATCAGTGTTGTATATACTTAATGTCAATTAATTATGCAGGTATTTAAAAAGCTTTTCCAGATCCAATGATATTATATTCCATTGTGTATGACTCGACTTTAAAACCAAATCACTAAGCAATCAATAATATTACGTTTTAACTAAATTATTTTTTATACCACTAAGGTGGCAGACAAGAACACATCTATTACACCCATAATATTATCCCATGTAAAATTGTAATTATGTCTTTATAAACTACCGTGCAGTCCTTCATTACATTTTATTGTGAGATGTTATTGAAATTACTGTTGAGATGTTATTTTATAGACACTAGTCATAATTTGATATAATGTGTGAATAATATATTAAACATCTTTTGTATTTTAATCACTCTTCTTAACTCGCAATTAAGATAATGTTACTCCTTTGTAATATTTATATGGAGGGTAACAGTGCTATAAATAGTTCAATTAAGATAGAGATTATTTCTGAGTTTAGGCCATATTGTTGAAAGGTATTGTTTTAATGACAAATTAAGCTTTTTTTCACGGAAAATGAACTCTATTGACATTTATTTAATTATGTAGTAATATGAATATTATGTAGGTTTAGCATAAATTAACAAAAAAATATTTATTAAAATATATAATAATAATCATACTCACAAAATGTATTTCATGTTGAAAATGTGCAAATCCAATATTAGCACACAAAAAACATAATCACTAAAACGTAATTGAAGAAAAATAAATAAATCACATTTTCATACACAACATGTTCGAAATTCGAATTATTTTAGTTTGCCGGTACGCGCCAGGCGCCTCTGTGCGTACGCGCAACTAATCGGTGACTGGCGCCTATACTTCGTTGGGTCGTCAGCGATATGTAGAGCTTATGACTAAGAAGCTGCAATATATAAAATAGTTTTATTAATATTCTGCTGATGGGTATTGTACATTATTATTTCTATTTTCTTTTTAAGTTTTTTGAGCTGAAACATAAGAGTATTTAAGTCATTATTTAATACCAAGTAAACTTTATGGATATTATTATCTAGATGACTAATATTTGTCTAATAAAAGGATATAATTATGTGTCTGTATGTATGTCTGCTATGTACGTATGTTTATGTGTATATATATGTAGGTACAGGTATAGGAACACTTCTTTTATCTGAAATTTAATGTACACTTCACATCCCCTTATTACTTTAACTGCTTCTCTGC
Source organism: Eilema griseolum (assembly GCA_963662185.1). Lineage (NCBI taxonomy): Eukaryota > Metazoa > Arthropoda > Insecta > Lepidoptera > Erebidae > Eilema > Eilema griseolum. Next base: position 8,469,625 of record OY759243.1, read on the forward strand.
TATTACTGGGAGAGAACTCCTATTGAGTTAAGCTCGCCATTGTAAATATTTCTAATATATATTTTTTATGTTTAACCTCTGTACTGATTGTGTGCAATAAAGAATAAAATAAAATAAAGTAGACAAATTCAATAGTCTGTTATTAGCTCAGAGGCCGTGTTCCTTTTCACGGTTTTCTTTCTCCATTTTGCACGGTCTTGGGCATTGAAAACTTGCTAGAAGTCTGGCTTTGAAAACTACACAAAAATAACGACTAGTCAGTTGTTTATAGGTCACATTTACTATTTAGTTACTAGATAATATAACAGTAATTCGAATATGTTGTATGGGAACACACTTCCACATTGTAAGCATAAACGCTTTGATACGGCTATATAAATACATTAGGTATACCAATGTTAGAAATAGTGCACTGAACTTTTATAAGAAGACTGGTCTTAATTGGTTACTTTCCCATGGTTAAAATCAGACCCAGCGCAAACCTGTGTATGTCTGGGCGCACCTTTTTTTTAGAATGAGTAGGAATATTTCTTTTTTTAAATTTTGACTTTGTCATTAAATAATGCATGACATGAGTTATACATTATTTATCTTCGAAGTTCACATTTCACTAAGGTTGTTAAATAAGAACATAATAAGAAGCCATACATAGTGATGCAATGTTCTTATTTTATCGCGTTTATTTATTCTCGGCTGTCCATCCAACTACTAATAGATAGTGAAAGAGCGATAAAATGACGTATACGGACATTTATATTTTATCGGGTATTTATTTTCAATAAAATATTTACCTAACCATTAATAATGAGTTATATATCTTCCTTATTTCATAGAAGTTACCATAGAATTGACGTACAGCAAAAATATCTCTAAAATCTATGTATGTACGCTACCTACCTACATGTGCGCAGACGACTGTCTCTAGCAACTCGTGTCGCTGTTAACAACGCCACGACGTGTGTGATTTATAATTCTGTTACAATTTTAACTCTGAGAGCTAAGAAATAATTCACATAATTTATAATATATGTTGCGTAAATCAGCATGACTTCAAAAATAATCTTGATTAACAGCTGAAGAATAAAACTTAGTGAGTATTGGACGATTAAGCTAGCGCCGTCGGGAGGTTACGGTTTAAGGAGTCGCGTCAAAGGTTCGAATTTTAGACACCACTGACGCGAACCCACTCCCAACAGGAGTAATTTAGCTTAACTGAAGAGGTTAACAAGAGTCGTAGGTATCGAAAATAACACCCACATTTCACCAATCATTGTATTCGGTCCCACTTAAAAATAGGAGATAAGGGCGTGATAATATGTATGTATTTATGAAAAAACCAACGGTAAAATGTCATTACAAAAATTAAGTAAAAGTAAAAAAAATATGCATTAAATTATACTGTCCATTATCAACAGATTGTCATTCAGATTCACTACATTAAATCGTTTCATGTCACTCTTTTCTAATGGCTAAATATTATGTTCTTTCTGTGATAATTGATGTCCACGCAAACAAAGACGTTGAAATATTTTAATTTACTCGTAACTTTGCCAAATTGTAGTTAACAAAGAATTTATTGCCATGACAGTGCCAAGCGAAAATAAAATCTGATGACTCAGTATACTATATTTACATAAAAATCGTTGGTATTTAACCATATCAACTATATACACGTATAAAAAAAATTGGTTGCCTGTAAAGTCGGTATACGGGCGAAAGTTTTACGTGACAACGACTTTGAGTGGTAAAATAATTTTAATGTGAATATTCATTCGTATAGTAGGAAGAAGGATGAAATAATAGTAACAATTTAAAACATTTATTTATACAAAGAATTATATTTAAAACATTAATTTATACAAAGAATCTCGCACTGAATTTCATATTAACAAAATTTTATTTTTACCTTTACACATATTGGCAATTCATTTACACTCAGTGTGTATGCCTATCTCTCTCACTCTCTCTCTCTCGCTCTGTCTCTCTCGCTCTTAGGCGGGCTAACTGTGCTCGAGTGGAAGGGACGCGTGCCTTTCACTTTTTATATCTGTCTCTCTCGCTCTTAGGCGGGCTAACCATGCCCGAGTGGAAGGGACGCGTGCCTCTCACTCGCTCTCATTGTGAGCGCATAACGTGAGCGGAGCGTAACGCAGTTTCTTGAAGTGTCACCCGGCAAACCAATTTATAAGACGTTGTCACGTCAATAACACACGTATTTACTGTACGCAAACCTTGGATTTAACCATTGTGCGACAGTCTCAGACTGTACCATTCGAAATATAAAATTGCTTCAATAAGAGACACTATTTAATTAAACTAGTAGTTCTGTAAACAGTTAGTAGACCTCGTTAGTAACCTTTCGAATTTTTAATTCTTAAAAAATGATTCGCATCTTCTTATTTCAAACAGCCCTGGATGTTTCACTAAAAAAAATGATTATACATTCTTAAAGAACGCTGCAGCAAACCTCCCTCTTTCTTTCTACTCTGTTTTATTATAACGAAGTTCACCTTTATGAAGTATTTACAAAACTGTGAAGAATCTTGTCCTAGATGTTCCAACTGAAATCATCAAGCTCCGTTCATGAATAACGCAACAGCAAACTTTTCTCCAGCATTTTTTCCCCGTTAAGCTCGGAAACGTTAAACGGAGACTCTCGCTTTCTTCGGTCACTCGGTCAATTAGCACATACCTTTTATTTGAAAATGTAGTTATTCAAACACTATTCAAGTGTTATTAGTAAAATAGCATAAATGATAAAGCCCGAAATGTCCTTCTGCAGTTGGATCGTAAGATTTTTAATAATCTGTCTATTTTATATAACTACAGAATTAGCAGTATTAACTGAAAATCTAATATGAATTCAATTCAATACATTTTTTTGCATGAAAGTTGTTTGCTGATCCTTAACTTGAAGGTTATACTCTTAACAACCTCCAAGAAGAAGAAAGCTAATCTCCATTCACCATACCTTTTTTTTTACATGCGCAATATCCCTAGGATACCCCCCACCGGAGCCGGTGGAAGACGTTATGTTGTACTCAAACCGACCAAAACGCACGCCGCCTGTGGGTCGTTTTTGGTTGCTGAAGGTGAGGTTGACAGGCGTACCCCTAGCACCCCGGCCGACACAGGACCATCTCTTACGATCTGGCCCTCTTCTCGGGAACTATTCACTATACCTTTGATAAGTATAATGTAGAATGGTTTTACAATAGTGTTCTAAAGTAATCTTTATGACTATGGAGTTAGCCTCCACTCGACCAACAACGCTTTTTTAAATCTCACTTGTAAAGAGAAGTCTCGCTATAGGCACCAATATCCTACTGCTGAGAGAGCACAGGTAGAAAAACACAATCCACTATCCGGACTTGGGACAATATTATTGAGAAATAACAAAACAAGTAAATAATAAAATCCAATGTAAGGCCAAGCTATAATACTCGACATTTATACAGGAACAGTAATAATATAAAATGCAACGGATTTTATTTCTCAAGTTGAGTTAATGCATTAAGTAAGATTGTGAAAACTTTATTTATGACGTATAGGATAGTAGAATCGTTAATAATTGAGGCATTTAGAAAGCATTTAGAACTAAGATTTTAGGATATGATGTGCAAGTATAGAGATCATACTTCAAAGAGAAAGAGTTCGAAACTAAAGTAGGTGATTGTAGAATAAGTCAAAAAATATAACAAAATATTCTTCAACAATTTTGATGTTACACCAATTTAGTGTAGAAAACACTATTTATTCAAATAGTTTTTGTTTGTCCTACTACGATTAATGTCAATAACCAATACAATAAGAAAAATATTAATAATATGCACAGGTCTATGGAATTCGACGAAAATAAATATTAATTAACTAAGATTTCCATCATTAGAAACCTTACAGTATGAATCTTAGAACGAAGCCGATTATATCACAAGGTGGGAACGTAACGCATTCATTAGGTTGGAAACTGGAAATCAGACGATTTAATTTGCCAGGATAATTACTACCATTCACATTGAAGCCTCATAGTACCTTTGATTAGTAATCCCAACGACATTTGATTTAATGGTTGCTAAGTGCTACGGTTTAATAAATAATAAGATTGTTGGAGGAATTATCCACTCTTAATAACACTAAATTAGTTATTCTCACTACATAATTAAGTTGTATATTTTTAGATAGTAAATGAAAAATGATCGTATGATTTCCCGTTTTTCAAGAAGTAAATTGCTATCATTCAATCAAAGTTAAAAAGCAGATGGTTGAGAGAATCAGGCGATCCATTATGAAAGAAGAAGTGACAGATGTATCCTGGAATTTGCTTCAATGGGAAGAGGCGTGATTGTATGTAATATATATACATGATATTCTCGGCTATCTCTCTATCCTTTGTCTAATAAAAGATTAAGAGGAGTATATTACGACTAGGATTGTAAAATATAGTTGATTTTGTATTACTTATCACGTCTCTATGTTTAGACTAATGCCGTCTCTTTTAACCGAGTTGGAAAATAATAGTTAGAAATGTATGCTAAACATTCTAAACTCAAAACATACGTTGGTTTCTAAGATAATGATCGTAAAATTAACATACAATATCAACACGGTTCAAGACTCAGTACGGAACTCTGTAATAATACTGACGTCATACGAAAATGCGTCTATTAGCTCCATTTTGGTAGCATTACCATTATCTAATGGTCCTTGGTTCCGTATCCCGCCGTCACCGGTCACGCTTGACTGCATCTAGTTAGTGATAATGGTTTCGTATTAATTTCAGAATAGATTTAGAAGATGTATCTATAATTTTATTTGATTGAAGTGTTGGAAAACATGTTTATTTTTCTCGAGGTTCGTTTTAATTCACGAAATAGTATCCGTTAAATTGTATTTGAGAGGGAATTCTAAACAAATGCAAATGTTATCATGAGTCAGCCCGATAGGGCCTTGGGACAGTTTATTAGTCGTAAACCGCGTTCATTTATACTATTAAGTTTTGATACAGTTTCAAGTAGAAGGTTCGTAGAAATGGTGTTATTAAATTTATATGTACTGGCATGAAAAAAAAAAGATTATTGTTATGTTTTGCAAGTAGCAACGCGTGATTAATACTATTAGTGTTTTTGTTGTCTCATACATGATGATACTTGACGATATTTGTGTTAGAAGTACTCGAGATGTGTGCTTACGTTGGACGTCATCCGTTAGGGTCTCCTCGCTTCCACTTTCCCAATTAATTTTATTTTGGGTTCTGACATATTTTGTGTGTTGTTCACATCAAAAACAATTTGGTCTTCACAAACATACTCCGCCAGTTTCCATCCGTGGTTGACAGAGACAACAGCCCGCTATTATGCTTCTATCTTTACGCGCTTCAGGAGTTTCCTCTCATTAGATCTTTCATGCATTCCCGCTGGTTTCGAGTACTTTGATCTGCCTTTGGTCTGAAACCGAGTAAAGAAAATCGAAGTATTTTTTAATAAAATTACTTAAATTTTAAAGTAACATAGCTATCACAATAGACAAGGAATAATCACGTTATAATCACGACAAAGACAGCCAAATGTAATATTTTTGTATCCCATTAATATTTCTTCCAAACATGATGAATTCATTTAATAACAAAATATAAAACCCGTCATGAATACTTGACCCAAATGTGTTAAAATAATAATTACTCAAGTGTCAGATTCTAATTAGAGCTACAATCAACGTCAAAAAATTGGGGCGAGTTCAGTGACACAACATGTCATCATTATAATTTCGTACATACGGCAAATCCTCCAATATAGTCAGGGTTGCCTCACTTAAGTGTCATATTTTCTACGAATCTCAAACGACTTGAATTGCTTGTGAACTCAAAAGCAAATAACAGTAAAGTGGAAATATTCTGTCAGAGAAAAATATAATTTTGATCTCAGAAACGATAAGTATGTATATTTTCTTTTATCGCCCATTTATACATAAAAAAAACAAAAGAAATGTTTAATGAAGAATACATTTGAGCAAAATCGTATTAATAATAATTATAAATAATAATTATTGGCATAAAAAATATGTATTGTAAGTTTTTGCACTATACGTTCAAGAATATAAAAAATAATAAATGGCGATTCGATAATTGCCTACAGTCTGTTACTCTTGAAATGCGTGTCTTTTTTTACTTTGCGTCGTTCCAGATTAAATTGAATAATGATAGCCAAAAAATATTTTAGATTGGTCTAGCCGATTTGGCCTAAATCCATATGTGCTACGTGTGTAACAGATAAACCACGGAAATTCAGTGTGAATTAATACCTAAAACTAATACTGAATAATATTATATTTATGTTGAATTAGTACTGAGCAGTATGTGCCATATATTGGTAGACACCTCTAAACAAATATGTAATGTTACAGTCAAACTGTGGAGTTTGACTTGTTGAAAAATATTTTCGATCAGTTGCAGATCCAAATCTATGAAAGGTACTTTAAACCGCAGGCCCTCGACAGAATAGCGTTGGTAGCTTAGTAGTGAAGAAGTTGGCCTTACGCCGAGAGGTGCAGGGTTGGAAGCCCCGTCCTAACATAAAAATATAGTTTAGCTGAGGGGACTAGCGAGAATGCTATTAATAATGGTACTCAATATCAAAGAAAAACTTTATTTTAGTCAAAAGTGTTCTTTTCGGGCGTTTTGCCTAATAGAACTGCTTAAAAGTACTTTTCAGTGAGTGTGAGTTAAGAAGGTATAGTTGAAATAATTTAATAGGTGCATTTTAACAGATGCCCTAAGACATAAAAAACAACTAGGCACGATTGGAACGAAACATTATATTATTATTATTAAGGTTTTTATTAATAAGTAAGTTGTAAAATAATTTGTAAATACCTAAAATCTTATAACAGTACCTAATTTGTGCTGTCAGTGGGAAGACTAAAGGCTTGTCCTGCTTTGTCTTCTACACTGACGGCACAGAAACTCTGTATTTATAGGGTTGGCAGCGCGACTGTGACTCCTCTGGTGTTACAAACGTCCATAGGCCACGGTAAGCACTTTCTATCAGGTGGGCCGTGTGCTTGTCTGCCACCTAAATGGTATAAAATCGGTACCGTTAATGTTATGATTGATTATAATATTTTTCTTTTGTACCACTTAGGTGGCAGACAAGCACACGGCCCACCTGATGGAAAGTGGTTACCGTGGCCTATGGACGTATGCAACACCAGGCGTGTTACATTCGCGCTGCCGACCACGAAGAAACCTTCTGATGCCCCTCTTGAAGAACCCCATATTGTAGGTGCTTGGGAAAACCACAGCAGGGAGGACATTCGACAGCTTGAGTGTGACTGGGATGAAGTTAATTACAAAAGGGTCGCCACCTATTACATTGGGACCTAAACATAAACTGGCGAAATGTAGCTAATGTAGCTAAATGTAATGTATAATAATAATTATTATTTATTTCTCACCAACAACCAAGAAATTACAATATTTAGACATTCACAGTTTAGGGTACACAGAATTTGGTTGTGGATCCCTGGTGCCTGTCGTAGGTAACTGATTACCTGTATTACTGGTCACCAGATCTGCCTACCCCTTCGGGGAATATAGGCGTGAGTTTATATTATGTTATGTTAAAATGTCAATGACGAAATTATTCTTTAATAATTCATTATACTGTCGACCCATTCTTACAATTAGATTAAAGCACGACTTCTTAATTAATTATTAACTTGTAATTTTCCTGCATGCAGTTTAAAAATAATACTAATAATAGTAGTGACATATTTCATTTTATATTACTACAAGTAATATAAACTATGACGTGGTTCTTCATTTCTGCGAGACCTTGTGAGACAGCTACGTTTTATGGTTTCTATTTTTTAATTTTAGTGTCGTGGCTGTATTTTTTTTTGTTGTTACATTTTAATCGTATGGAGATTATCTCTACTCGTAACATTTATGGTCAGCGATGCCAGAATGTAACTTTCGCAACATTTTGTATTACTTTTACACTCTTATGTTACTCAACTTAGAATGTTACTTTTGCCATATTCGCTTACTTGAGACAACGAATTATTATTGTTAAAACTGTTGATTGACGGCGGAACTTGCTACTATTAAGACACTTTAGAAATTTTCAAAAACAAAAAGATTACCCATGTAGTGGGAAAATAAATTTAAAGCTGGTATGCAATAATTTATAACTACTCACATGTTAAATATTATCAAATAGTTTAGTAATTAGAAATACAACTTTATAACCGCCAATACAAACCTTTGAGAATGCCGTGAGGTAAAACCAGTCAGGTGAAAAATAAAATATGGTGGATTTATTATTGTTTTTTGCTTATGATAATGAAAGCGAAAGTAGCCCAGAATGTGAATAAATAATAATTATTAATACCCATTTTGTTTCTTCACCAACACTAACCTAACCCTATTATCAATAAGTATAAGATACATTAAAACGATTAATCGTTTGTTACCTGAATCGATTATTCTCACAAACTTGGTTATTTTACAGTTGCGTAGTTCCCGACGGAATAGAATTTGGACCACCCCATCTCTTCCCATGCAGTCTCGTACAAGGCGACTAAAGGATAGGGCTGTTTAACATTAGACAGATATATACAGCCCAGGCTCAGCCTCAGATTCATGGCTTGCGTGTTGACGCAGCCCAGGTGAACAGATTGCCGTCTACCGGGCACTACTGTTGAGTAGTGCCCGGTAGACGGCAATCTGTTCACCTGGGCTCACCCCTATTACATATGACCGAATTCAATGATTGGTGAAATGTGGGTGTTAAATCAGGTCTGCCTAACCCTCCGAGGATAAAAGTGTGATTATATGTGTGTATGTTATTTATTATGATCACCCAGCTTTCTCCCTACAGAATCACAAATAACCTAACACGAAGGGCATGATGCGGGTGATTTCGAAGACGGATAGATACCCATGTCGGACTGCACGGCTTCCAGAGTTCATTCCACTCGCTCCCATGGTGAGTCAAATCTGCTCACATTCATTATACACGATTTTCCAACTATCTCAATATATAAATAATTGTGCTATAATTTACATAAAAGATTAGATAAACCTAGGGACGAATTTTCAGACAAAACTACTTTTAACTTTATTTTTCGGTTAATACTTTTTTGAACGATTCTGAATGTGGACAGTAACATAGTATACGTACTATACTAAGTAGTATTAGTACACATAAGCCAACCATATTATACTCAGGTAAAGTACTTACGAAAGGCTTTTGGCGTATTTAGTTTTGTTCTCATTGAAAATGTTTAGGTATTCGTTATTCATTTGCTCCTAGTTAGATAACTTTCCGAGTGTTTATTTTTGGGTAGGTATTATTTTCTACAAAATATGTCATTAAGGGTAGTTACGCATTGTCAACTAGTTGCCGGCAACTCGAATCTCTCGGCGACTAAAATATAAGCTAAGTCGCTCGAGCGGTCGGAGCCTAAGTGCGTAGAAACCAATTTAGACTAACAAAAGTAACAGTCGCTATCGACTAGATTGCCATGTCTATCATATATTTAATTTCATTCAGATATATATTATTCTGCATATTGGTATTTAAATGTATAAGGATACAATAACATTCGTATCATAAGTACAATATTTTTGGTAATACTACAAGAGCAATGGGTTTGGGACAAAATTAGATTTATTAGGTAAATATTAAATATTATTATGCTAAAACCAAGGTTTTCCTTAACATTAACTGTAAATTAATAATTATTTTACCGCATCTTTCAATGATTATTATTAATTTTACAGGAACAAATACGTACTACTAGCTATATAAATTTTCGCCTGCCTGTCTTTCTGCCTGTTTGTTGCGATTCAGCAGTATTTTTATTAGCAAATAGCTGATTATTTTATTGCAAATAGTTATTAGACATAACTTGGGTAACCCTTACTTAAGAAAAAATCTTAAGGTTCCACCTAAAAAGCCGTTATTTCATTTAAATGGAAAAAAAAGATTAGTGACGAAACATCATACACGAGTATGACCCCGGCTGTTTGTTTTTTTATACCTAATTATCCGTACATGGATAGTAATAAAGTACTATTAAGTACAGTGTTGATAAGAATTGACAGTATGACCGATAAAGTGTGATATTAATGAGCCCTTATTACTATTCTTTAATCTGTCCCCTTACACAGAGTCGAAATAGGTCCATAGCTAAGTGGTTAAAGAGTTGGCCTTACGATCGAGAGAACCCGGATACGAAACCTGGCCATTACACTACCGACGTGAATCCACTCCTAACACTAACAATTTAGATTACTACTAATTTAGATTACACTTAGGTGGTAGACAAGCACACGGCCCATCTGATGGAAAATGGTTACCGTGGCCTATGGACGTGTGCAAAACCAAGAAAGTCACACTCGCGCTGCCAACCCTGTAAGCATTGAGAGTTTCTGTGCCGTCAGAGTGCAGTTAGAGGGAATATTAGAAATTTCGGATCTAATATTCTTATTAAGAAAAAGAAATAGACACATTTTTCATTTAAGGCTAAATTTAATATATTATCCATGAGATAAAAATCTGTAGCAGATGTTTTTAGTTTTTTAGTCAATACAAAATATCATTATTGAGCTCTGAATCCATTGAGTCTTGTTGCTCGAAATAAAGAAATTTATTATTATTATTATTATTATTGAATTTTTACTGAGCATTATGTGTGCGCCTTGAGATGGTAAAAAGGATATCTTAAACTTATTCTCTAAAACTTATTGTTGTCATATAGGTACATACATCCCATAGTTTACATATGAATTTCTCATTAACAATAGCAATATTGCAACTATAGAATATCAGTTATTATTGAGGCTAACCTTTAGACGGACCCTATTTCTATATCTATTCAAAGAAATAGAAGTTCTTTCTTTAATTCCAAACTTCGTTTAATAATAAATTTTAACAAGATAAGTTTCACAGATTCGGCTTTTTTAAATAATTTCTGTTATATTTTCTCTGGCCACACAAAAAGAAGTTATCTGAATAAAATCAAATGAAATCTAACTGTTTTTAGGGTTTCGTACCTCAAAAGGAATAAAAAAAATAGAACCCTTATTGGATATATATATATATATAGATATGTTTTAAACTAAATAATTACTGTTAAGTTGCATAACTAAAACATAACTTTAGTTAGTAGTAGTGAATCACCCTAGCATTGTAATATTCTTAGTAAATTGATTGTATCTGCAATGGTATTTATGAAATATTGTTAATCTGCACTTGACGCCTGAAGCACAGGACTACCTAGTTCAGGCACAGCTTAGATAAATATCCCTAAGTAAAGACCTCTGTATGACAATTAACTGCACAAATATATATTATACATACCTAATATACCTACCCATGCACAATGTAATAACGTACGATAGATTAAGAACCATGTAAAATACTGTACAACGATTATAAATAAATTTGATTTGATTTGATTTGATTTGATTTGATTTGATTTGATTTGATTTGATTTGATTTGATCACTTCGTTGTCCGCCTATGTATCTGTCCATCATGACCTCATTCTCAGGAATGCGTAGAGGTATCAAGTGGAAATTCATACCACATACTTAGATCTGTAACGTTTTGAAACTGCGTAGCTACTATGCAGGCAGGTGCTGACAGGGAACCGGTCAAAGTCTTTGTCATCAGATATGTTGAAGCTTAAGCAATCATATAATAGCAAAATATAATGTCAAATATGTCAGAATATGTCAGAAACTGTACAAAAATCAAAGTTCTAAGTAAATGTAATCAAAATATATTGTGTTTTGTCTCTGAATCCAATTTTGTACGAAACCTCCAGAGTGCGGGTCCGACTCGTATTTGACCGGCATTTATTGTAAAGTTATCCGACTCAGTGAACCACTCCCACTCCTCTAAAGAAACCCGCTATAGCTTATCAATTTTGGTTTGTTGTCTCACTACCATGGGGGCTTCCGAGGTGGAGACCTGTGCTGCCACCGAGGTTAAGGCAAAGATGATGATGATGAAGCAAGGCTATTATGTTCATTGTTGTGTTTGTGTTGGCAACAGAGTCACCGAAGTAGATTTGTATGTACTATCGTACATATAGTACATACCTTCCTTGTTAAATTAAAAAGATTATAATAATGAACAAAAAATATTATATTAATCATTTTTCAATATCATATTACAGAGCTATATAATATTTCAATCCATTTTTTTATTTAAGAATATTAATACCGAAATTACTAATATTCCCCTTTAACTCTTCCAGCTAAGTTAATTCCATGTGTTAAGAGTGAGTTCACGTCGGTATAGTAATGACCAGGATTCGACCCGGGACCTTTACGTTACACACTTGTTTATTTAGTTATGGTAACTAACCGGACCTAACTTAGTAAGTTACATTTTTGTCAACATTTATTTGAAGAATACTTTTTGCACTACTTTTGCATGACTACGGAAATAGGTATATATGTAATAATCTACAATTAAACTATCAAATGTTTTAAACGTAACGTAGCCGCCGGTTCCGGGCACAGTAGAATTTGGACCACCCCATCTCTTCCCATGCGGTGTCGTACAAGGTGACGGTAATGATAGGGCTGTTTAACATCAGACAGATATATACAGCCCAGACTCACCCTCACATGCATGACTTGAGACAACAATATTGCCCGGGTGACAGCTATAGGCTCACCCGCTATTACATGGAACCGAATTCAATGATTGGTGAAATGTGGGTGTTAATTCACCCCTACCTAACCATCCGGGGTTAAAGCTGTGATTATATGTATGTATTTAAAAGTAACATAACCTGATTGAAACTCGGATTTTATCTCCGATTAACACTATTTATCCATATTTCGTTTTCTGAAAGATATCCTTCTCCAGTAATTTTTTCATGACATCGTCTGAAATTCTTTTATACAAATATCAACATTACGCCGAGTGTCACAAACATGAATACTGGTTTTGATTGAGCTGAAATATATAGTTTCAAAAGAAATTAAAGCCTATTGAACTTAATAAATAAATCTATATAAATAAATGACATTGAAGAGACTGGTTGCAATATAAAAACTATATTTTGATAAATATGACATTTTTAATAAGAGTTAATTTCAAAAGCTTGTCTGCCTGAGACCGATTTGATCCGACTTGAAAAACAATTTTCGGTGACACCTCTCAGCTTTCGTAGTAAAACATTGGACCCTTACTTTACAAATAAATGTAAACTATAAATAAATAAGTATGCTGTGACATAACTGAAGCTTAACTGAAGTATATTTTCGCCCCTGTTTCTGTTTTGACATGCGTCAAAACCGTAAAAAGAAAAAATATTTTTCGGGTTATGATATTTTTATAACTAACTGAAAACCCGTGTACAATGCCGCGGGACTGACACTAGGTTACTGCAGTATTGTACGAAATTTTTAAATTCATTTTTGGAATTTTCGTGTTGAACGACCACTAAAGCTAGCCCTTAACTACTTTACATTATTTAAATAGGGATAATAAAACCTTATTTAAATAATGTTATCACAATCACAAAACATACAAATCACCAAATACATTTTGAGGTCAAGTCATGATCACAAATTTAGACCCGGTTGTGAACAAGTAAGCTCATAAAGTCACGTGAGATTATGATCATACGTGAAGAGATAAACGATCAGTCTGCGTAATACTTTATACTGGATATATAGGGCTGTACGTAGTATACGTAATAAGTTAAGTCTTATACGGGTTTTATATAATGTGTAAAAAAATAAACATTTTTATGAATTAAACATTGTACGTTAAGCTGTACTGTACTTCATCATCATTCTACGGTTAATCCTGTTTAAACTGAAACCATTTTGGAGTCCAAGGTCCGCTAAGTTATACTGTGGTACTGCGAAATATATGTACGTGATATGATGCATAATACTGGACGTGAATGACCGACTGCTGAGGGAGGTAGAAAAAATCTAGTCTAGACTTTAGAACAAGTCTTTTCCCAACACGAATGTACCAGGTAAGTATAAGTTTATTTGTTTTTAGAGTTGTACACAAAGCACAATATTGGGCACATGCATTTTGTAAAGTCGATCATAGGAGTGATCCAGAGCTAGAAATATACGAGGCTTTGTTTTTTATTTTTGTATTGACCATTTTGTATATTGGCTGACGAGTCAATGTCTATACGATACGAATCTGACAATGTAACTAGTGTACTCCACGTGATGTTATTGCTATCAGGAGTTCTACAGATAAAAAATCACGTGACTGCTTAACATTTTTTCATGCAAAATTTGCAATTTTATTTCAAGATGTGTTTCTTAATGTACCTCATGTACATTAAGGAACACATCTTAAAATAAAATTGTAAATTTTGTAGGTTAAAGTTATTCGTAATGCTTAATAAATTATAATTATTTATAATAGGTGTGATGGTTATCTTCATAATAACTGAAATTACAAAATATAGGCTTAATTTTTCTTTAATTGCTTTTGCAAAGATTTTCCTTGAAGTTCCATTAGGGCGTTAATCGTTCTATTCTCTTTTAATCGTCCTAATTTTCATATTTGCGGCTGTCAACAGAAATTAAAGCTGTATAAATTTGTCTCGCTAAATGATTTGACCCAAATTTGAGACTTTTTCTTTGAACAGTACCATAATTAATTTTTATTAAGATTTCTAGCTCATTTAGCGAATACTATACGTGGTGGAATTTTCATGATTTATTGCCATACAATATTTGAACTTAAATATTTTGCGATTTTGAACAACAATGCTATTGAGACCTACAGTAAGCATAGTTAATTTAGAATATAGGTTATGTGAACTTGGATATTTTTTAAAGAAATTAATACATAATTATAATAGAAACATTCATACAAATACAAAAAAAGACAATAGATATATATCTACAATAGACAATAGATATGTGTATGGGTGCATATGCACCCATACACATTTTAGAATGAGCAGGAATTGAATTCGCGAACACGACGTAGAATGCTCTACCACCACGATACATCCGAAGTGCCTGAGGTCGTCCGAGAATTTGAGGCTGAGTATGCCAATACATTCTACTGACTTTGCTGACAAGTCTTTCACTGTCAGGGCGGTGCGCTTATGGAACGCGTTGCCACTGAACATCAGACGGGCAAAATCCCTAAATGCATTTAAATTAATGGTCAAGAACCACTACCTATCATGTTGTGCACAGTAGGTAATAGCTCACAATTATGTGCTCACTCACTATTTTCCCTTCGTATTAGTATGAACTATCTACTTTATGTATATATTTATTTAATACATGTATATGTATTTGTATGTCAGTATTTATGTTGATATTTTTTGTGTAAAGCCGTATATTAATTTTATTTTACTTACTTTTCTCTCTTTCTTTTGTTTAAATACACTATCTATTTAAGTTTAGTCGGTAACTACACCATATCTTTTGTTTTCATAACATTACTGTTCATCCCAAGGTTGCCTGGAAGAAATCGCTTCAGCGATAAAGCCGCCCATTGTACATTGAACTGTATAGATGCTACCTACTTGTCCTACTGTAAATCTGTTGGTGTACAATAAAGAATTATCTATCTATCTATCTACAAAGGTTATTATCCCTTGAGTAAAGAAAGATAATTTTTAGAAATAACGTGAAGGAGTGCATCATGCACTTCACTCGTTTCCTAATTGCAACTTGTTACAATATTGTAAGCGCTGCACGAAGTGTTAAAATAATAGTAGTTTATAGTAGATATATATACTTAGACAGTACTTATCGCTAGCTACAGTTGGCGCTTAACTCCATTTAACTGTACCGACTACGGTGTAATTAAATGAAGTGTTATTATTCGAAACTGCATTTCTATGTTAGTTCTAAACCTGCTCTGGGGAATGTGGCCACATAAAATAAAACGATTTTTGTAATGGAACACATTAACAATGAAAAATATTAAAAAGTAATGTATGCAGTACCGATTTATTAAAAAATAAAGAATTCATTATATTCCGCACCTTACTTACAAATAACTTACTTATTGATTCGTTTAAACTAAAAAACAAAGCTAGCCAACCAATAAACCTTTGGCTGATGCAGTTGAAACTTATGTCGCTCATCACATTTAAATAGTCTGAGGCATTCGTCAACAATCAAAGTTCGTCGTGATTCGAAACTCACATAAATTCAAACTCAAACTTATACCACAAGACAGACTTATCAATTATATTATGACCTGTATGAAATAATATATAAACCTGTGGTATGAATAGCTAGTATATTAAATATTACTTTAGTTACTGAAATTGCCTAGACTTCACGCACACGTTTCAAATAGCAAGTAGGATTCTTGTATTATCGGCTTCATTTCATTGTGGCTACTCTTAAGTCAAACATTTAAGTACAAATAGTTTAGGTACTCAAATTATAAGTTTTAAAACATAAAACGTACTATCCAAACCAGTGCACCCATAAATTAATAACTCGAAACAAAGAGGATTGCAGCTTTCTAGCAATACCGATTTTGCGAATTTGTACTCAAGAACAAAGCAGAGGGAACGCAGTTACCTTCAATACGTTTTAGAGAGTTTCTTTCAACAAAAGCCTACCTGATTTCTGTAGCTATCTCTTTTTTCTCATTACAAAGTGATTTCCTCGAGCTAACAAAGCCTAGGCATCGCCTGTAAGGCCTGTCAGTATTGCGTGACCAGCTTGCGCGTACAGAATAATAGAGAACGTAAGCATACACATTTGTGTCTGTTGCGTGTTTGAATACTTGAGGAAATAATTGTCCGTATAAGAGGAATTATACTAGACTAATTTATTTATCTATTTTATCCTCTGTTTTGGTAGGAAAATGGTTACCGTGGTCAATGGGCGTGTATAACACCAAGGGAGTCACACTCGTGCTGCCGACCCTGTAAGAATAGAGATTCTGTACCGTCAATATAGAAGACTTAGCTGGATATGCCTTTGGTCTTCCCAGTGACTGCACTTTCCAGTGAGCTTTGGCTATCCTACTCACCGCCGGGAACACAACACGAGTTTATTATGGTGACGGTATTCTGTATGGCGAAGGTATTTCTCCAGTTGGATTGCTCAATTGCGACGGGAACACCGTCGTATCCTACCTCCTAATATCTATATTAGACATAACATAACATAAACTCACGCCTGTATCCCCGAAGGGGTAGGCAGAGGTGCTAACACCCACATTCGCCAGTTTATGTTTATATTTATATTAGACGTCACTTTTTATACCACTTAGGTGGGGTACTAGCACACGGCCCCCCTGTTGAAATGTAGTTAAGAAAAGTACCTAAAGCCTTGAGGTACCGATCTTTTTAAGGTCTCAAATACTTAAACAAGGTTCTCATAGAAATAAAAAGTAAGAAAAAATCATTTTCCCATGGTTGTATACTACTTACAAAACATACATTCTAGGGAAAAATGGCTATCCTTGATATTTTCTTTTAAAATACTTTTTAGAGCAAGATTTTTCAGTAGTCGGGTCTTAGTTTGAAACTATTTTTTTTATTTATATTATTTTGGAGTAAGCAATATGTATAATTTATGCATATTTGTTTAGTTCTAATAAGAGGTTGAGAAGCTATGAGGGTACAGATTAACCTTAGGGTTATGATTTGGACAGACTATGTATGTAGTAACTAAATAAACTCGTGTTGTGTTCCCGGCGGTGAGTAGGATAGCCAAAGCTCACTGGAAAGTGCAGTCACTGGGAAGACCAAAGGCATATCCAGCTAAGTCTTCTATATTGACGGTACAGAATCTCTATTCTTACAGGGTCGGCAGCACGAGTGTGACTCCCTTGGTGTTATACACGCCCATTGACCACGGTAACCATTTTCCTATCAAAACAGAGGATAAAATAGATAAATAAATTAGTCTAGTATAATTCCTCTTATACGGACAATTATTTCCTCAAGTATTCAAACACGCAACAGACTCCTATTGCTTCGCCGTATTCGGTTAAAAATTGAAATAAATACCTTTTGCAATCTCTGAACTGCATCGTCAAGTCTCTATCGCGTGTCTTGCTGTGCGCGCTCAAGATCCGACATCTTCTCCACTTGCGCAGAGATCTGTTCTGACAGCACTTGAACTGCATCATCAAGCATCAAGAAAAACTTAACCATTATTGTTGTAAGCAGAGCCGTGGGTAACGGTTAATTGTATCATAAAATGAGTTTTAAACAGGCTGGATAGCTAAATAGTAATTTATATATTAAGTAGCGTTTAATTACGCACCTACTGTTCTTCTTCTTCATTTAAGCCTTAATCCCAGTCACATCCGAAGCTCTCAACTCGGGGTCTGGGGTCCGCTTTACCAGTCTAAATGCGGATTTGGCTAAGTTTTGATATTTCCCGTGAAGCGACTGCCATCTGACCTCCAAATTCCAAGGGGGATATATCGAAGCATTGTAGCTAGACCAGTTGTTGGCCAGTTATTTTAAGTTGTCGGTCCACGCGGTCAGAACTGAAAAGCAAGACCTCGTCGTCCGATAAGTCGAACCAACAGGAAAAAAAATTCCCCGTTGTCCGACTAGTATAATCGGGTTGTTACATCGGAAGAACCGGAAAAAATATTCCACGTCCTCCGATCAGTCGGAGGAACCGGAATAAATAGTCCGCGTCTTCCGATCAGTCGGACGAAGCAGTCGGACCACGCGGTCAGGGGGGGATTTTTTAGGTCTCCATCTACCCGTAACGACTGCCATGGATGTTGGTATGGTAACCGGGACTGACAGCTTAAAGTACTCTCCGAGGCATGGCCAGACCAATGCATACAAATATTTACACAGAGGCGGAATCGAACCCGCGCCTCTTGCGTAACGGCTGCGTTCACTACCACTACGCCACGGAAGCTGTCCATTGCGTATTCTTATTACGTACTACATATAATCACGCCTTTATCCCCGGAGGCTTAGGCAAAGGTGAATTATCACCTAAGGTAAAGGCGCCTATGTTGGACACGGACCGGTCATGGACAGTTTTTCAATTTATCTCCGAAATTAAGCAAACACGCAGTATTTTTTTTCAAATGGCAACATCGATCAGTTGGTCCAATGTTTTAGCTGTCATACCAACTGTTTTTGACAGCCGACACCCATTTTGACGGCAGCAATAACGAGCGTTAGTTACGCGGTGTCATTTGGTGCTGAGAATCGTAATTTATTAGAAGAATCGCGATGCAAGTAAGTACGCTTAGCATTTTATTTTGTGTCAGGTGTATCGTCGTTGTTGAAATTCATATTATTTAGTGATTTATCATTAGTAATACATTGCTTTTATAATATAACCTAAAATGTAATTGTGATTGTAACCTTTAAATTCCCGGTGTCCATAACTGGATATTATTCAAGCACATACACCCAATCATGGACAGAGTGTCCATAAAGTGAAATTTCTGATTATTATTATTTTTCATATATTATACGTCTGTTCTTGTATACCTACATATTTCTCTAGAAACCTGCACTAAATTATTAGTCTATCCAATAATGGACATGCTGTCCATGACTAGGTGTCTGTAATTGGTTCAATATATTTCTAATACAAACAAAATTTATTTTCAACCTAGAAATGGCACCACGAAAAGACTACACAAAAGAACAAATGGCCAAGGCTATCGAAGATGTAAGAAAAGGGGAAAAAATATCTGTTGCTTCTACAAGATACGGAGTCCCAAGGATAACTTTACATAATAAAATCACTGGGAAAAGTCCTATCGATTGTAATCTAGGTCCAGCTACTGTACTTACCTACAATGAAGAAAGGATAATCGTGAAATGGATAATCTTTATGGCTGAAAAACACTTCCCTGTCACCAAAGAACAATTGCTTGATAGTGTCCAAAAAATAATATCTGAGAAAAATTTAGATTCTTGTCCGTTTACAGACAATCGGCCAGGAAAAAAGTGGTACTCTTCGTTTTTAAAAAGGCATTCAGATCTCTCTGAACGCACAGCGCAAAATTTAAGTAAAGCGAGAAATGAAGTCACAGAAGATGACATAATCCATTGGTTTGAAGTAATTAAAGGCTACCTTGAAAGTAAAGACTTGCTTGAAGTTATAAATGATCCTAAAAGAATTTTTAATTCTGATGAAAGCGCATTCTACTTACAACCAAAAGCTGGACGAGTCTTAGTGCGCAAGGGTGAAAAAAATGTCTATTCAGCATCAGGAGACGAGAAAGAAAATTTAACTGTGTTGGTTACTGGCAATGCTGCTGGAGTTTTAGCTCCACCTATGATAGTCTACCCTTATGAGCGTTTACCCGCCGTTATTGCTAATAGCGTACCTAAAGATTGGTGTATAGGCAGGTCAGATACAGGTTGGATGTGTGCCAGAACTTTTTATGAATACATTACCAATGTGTTCAATCCATGGATAGAAAAAAATAATATACCTAAACCAGTTGTATTATTCTTGGACGGTCATAGGTCACACATGACCCTGCATTTATCTGATTTTTGTATAGATAATGGGATTGAAATTATTTCTCTATACCCTAACTCGACACATCTGCTTCAGCCCATGGATGTTGCAGTCTTTAGGCCGTTAAAAGTAGCTTGGCAGAATCAAGTGAAGAGTTGGAAAATGGAAAATCCGAAACAAACAATGAAAAGAGAGCATTTTGCACCAAACTTGGAGGCAGCTTTGCGAAACATTGCCACAGAAACGATAAGGAACGGATTTCGAAAAAGTGGACTTTTTCCCTTTGGTCCAGAATACGTAGACATGAACAAAATAAGTTCACAAAACCGTAGCACTATTTCCACATCAGCATTAGAAAAAAAAATTGACATAACAAAACAGTTTATGAATACTTTGGAATCAGAAATACGAAGCTTATTTACAAATGAGAAATTACATTTATTCACCAGGCTGTACTATGTACACAGAACTAACGTTGAGAACCTGCTTCCAAATGAAGATTTGTCGTTATATACTATTTGGGCTAAAACTAAACACTATTTAAATGAAAACGTTCCTCAGAGAGTTGCCGCAACTATCACAGAGCCATCGATACAAATTTCGCACTCTTCCGAACCTGAACATGTAAGAGGCTCCGAGCTATTACTACCACAAACTTCTGATGCTTCTGTGGCCGACAATTCAATTTCTAGTTTACCTGAAAACATATTAGAAGTCTCTCATCACATTTCTGAAAAACCACCAGAAGTGTTGGCCACAAACAATATGCAGGAATGGTACTTTGGTCCAAGTACGTCACAAGTTTGCACAGACATGAATGCTACCGATGATAGCAATCTAGATTTACAAGAAGAGAACATCGGAAGAGCTGAATCCATTCCAGAATTATCCAAAATGGTTTCGGAAGATCTTACCGAGGCTATGCATACTACTCCGAACAAACTTCAAACTTCTGCAATTAATGACACAACATTGGAATCCTTGCCTTCCAATTCCCAAAATATAATACAGGAAACTATTGAATTTGTTACAGAATCAACGAAACCGATATCTAAAGACATTGCCTACTCGGCAATGATTACTACTCCTAATAAAGTTCAGAATTTTGAATCAAATGACACTATATCCAAATCAATGTCTTCAAAGCCACAAACTGTTATGGAGGAAAATATTCCATCACCATTTAAACGGGCTTTATTTTGGCCAGAACCAGAAACGAAAAAAAGGCGTAGTAAGGAACGTCTTCCTTCGGCAATCACTGGTGAGAGTTGGAGAGCATATATGATTAAGAAAGAATATGAAAAAAAACAGAAAGAAGAAGAGAAAAACAAAAGAATAAAAGAGAGACAAGAAAAACAACAAATAAAAAAGAAAATGGCTGAAAAAACAAAGAAAGTTGCAAATAAAAAGAAAAATGTAAATAAAAGGAAGAGGATTGAATCATCTAGTTCATCAGCAGAACAAAATGAGATTCCATATGAAGAAAGTGACCAAGATTTAGAGTTGTCTGATGAAGACCAAATAAACCAACCAAAACACAGAACAGAAGAAGAAGAATCAGATGAAAATATTCCTCTAAAAGATATTTCCCTGCAATTACTAAAGAAAGATACATATGTTATAATTAAATACGAAGGCGAATACTTTCCCGGGATGGTAAAAAATATTGAGAACAATACTTACGAAATAAGTACAATGGTTCTATCAAGAGGAAACACGTTTCGGTGGCCCGACACTCCAGATCAAATTTGGTACGATAGGGGAGCTATAATGGAAACAATTCAAAAGCCTAAAACCGTCAACAATAGGGGCTTTTTTAAAGTACCTGAAATGGAAAAATATTTACCTTTTATATGTTAAGGTTTTAATTGCAATATTTTGTTTATAATTTATAGCTTTATAGACTGTTACTTTTTGTGACTGTTACTTGTGTAAGGATAACTTTGTTAAGTTTAATAGATTGTTCGCAATGAAAAATAACGTGATTTTTGTGACTGATATTTTAATAGTACAATAATAATTGTGATAGATATTTAAGTTCGTGTCGTATTTAGATTCTTTTATGATTGTTTTTTAATAATAATTATGCAAAGATGTTTTATTTTGTTTAAAGTTGACTTTTGAGTATTGTCTTGATATATTATATAAGACTGATATATAATAATGTTACTAGGATTGTTTTTTGTTTTTCTTAAATATAATTGTCCCGTTGGCTTAAAGATACGCATTTCGTTAATAACAATTAATTTTGTTTTGTACCTATTCGATTATTCATATTTCTATAACTAGCTGTTAATTATTAGGGGTCCAATACTGGATTATTACTGTCCATTGATGGCTGTTCATAATTAGATAATGTTCATGATTGGGGGTCCTACACTGGATAATAAACGTCCATTAATGGTGTCCAAATAGGAGTGTTTTTTATTTATAATATTTTATTTTAATGAGTACTAAACCGAAATTAAACATTGTATATTGATTGAGAAACAAGCTTTTCATTTACCGCCCAAATTCCAAAGAATGTATATTGAAAAATGAAGAAATTACAAAGCAAATTAAAAAAAAAATCGCTTATACTGTCCATGATTGGTGACTTTACCTTACATTTCACCAATAATTGTATTCGGTCCCACGTAATAGGGGGTAAACCTATTGCCGTATTTCGGGCACTATTGTTGACTCGAGCCATGCATCTGAGGCTGAATCTGGGCTGTATATATCTGTCCGATGTTAAACAGCCCCCCTATCCTTTATTCGCCTTTTATGACACCACATGGGAAGAGATGGGATGGTCCAAATTCTACTCTGCCGGGAACCTTGCGGCATTCATTCTCTACTATTAGTAAATAAATGTTATTTGTAGTAATTATTGAATACCGTTAACGTACCGAAATCAAGTTCTATTGCAGTACGGAATAACAAATGTATTTGTAAATAAATAATTGCCCTCAAAAGATTAATAATAAATACTGTACTGATTCGTCTGCCTTATTTCGTAATACATGAGTTAGACAAATGTTCTAATTATAAATTAGGTTTACCTATATTTTTAATTACATACTAATACTAAATATAACAATATTTATCGGTACTTTGTAATTATAGTATGATATTATTATCAAACAGACTCATAAATATGTATCAGCGTCTAGTTATATTCCTTAAATGTTAAGGTTTGACATAATGTTACCTGATATTGAACCTACCGCGGGAAAAGAGCCACGGTAGCCTAGTGGTATGGGTAATGGACTGCTGAGACGAGGTCTCGGGTTCGATCCCAGGTCTTACCATGGCACACACCAATGACTTTCCGATGCTTAGAAGTTATGTGTGTTTTATCGCAGGTTAATAAGTGCCCGGTTAATGGCAATAGGCTCGCCACCTATTACATTGGGACCTAAACAAAAACTGGCGAAATGTGGGTGCTAGCACCTCTGCCTACCCCTTCAGGGATATAGGCGTGAGTTTATGTTATGTTATGATATTGGAACTGGCTGACTGAAGAAGTGCCTACCAATGGCAAAGGGTGGACATATTTTTAAGGGAAGCAGGTGAAAACTGCAGCCAGCAGGAATCCGGGCCTCGATTCTGCTAAAACAAAACCACTGACACCACGGACACTGCTAAAAAAACCATTTAATTTTAGACTTTAAATCAATGGTATTAAAGTCCAAAATTGAAAGGCTTTTTGAATAGTGAATGAAAAAGTGTAATAAAACTCTTTTCATTTAATTTTGAACTTTAACCGTATAGAAATAAAGTCTAAAGTTTTCTGACATTTTTTGCAGTATTTGTGGTATGACAGTAGTTTTGCTTGAGAAGAGACCATAGGCTATGTTTTATCCCGATAAGTGACGTCCGCGCGGGCGGAGCCGCGGGTAACAGCTAGTTAGCTATAAAATAAATCCGATATTTGCAGTGGTTATAAAATAACTCTGAAGAGTCACACACATTAATCATTTGATATTTCCTGCGTTCATTTTGCAGTTGAATTAATAATATGCATTCCGATTGATAAAGTGTGATTCATAAATAAATCCCTGAGTAACATAATATCTTCCTGGAGGCTATGATAGTGTCGTACAATAATTAATATTTTTTTTTTTTTACGTGCGCAAAATCCCCACGGATACCTCCCCACCGGAGCCGGTGAAGGAGGTTATGTCGGACTCGAACCGACTAAAACGCACGCCGCCTGTGGGTCGCTTTGGTTGCCGAAGGTGAGGTTGACAGGCATATCCCTCGCACCCCGGCCGACCCAGGGCCATCTCTCACGATCTGGCCCTCTTCTCGGGTGTGGGGACTACAGAGTCCCCAACTCGTCCCCGGAAACGGGGAGGCGCGCCGCGCGCGCCACCGCCGCGGCCTGCTTCTGCCAGGGTGACAGGCGGCTCCACCTGTCACCCCCAGGCCGGCGCTCATGGGGGGCGAAGGTCGTTCATCGACCTCCGACGCCCGAGTTGCCTTCGTACGCGGGCAGCTTGGCTTGCGATCCTTCGTCGCTCCCGCTGCCGCTCCCGCCCCGCCTCCTCCTTCACGAGCATTACTTGCTCGCAGAAGGAGGCGCCGGCCGCCCACGTACAATAATTAATATTATAGCTCTTTAACGTACTCGAATTATAATGATTTCTTTTACATACATGCATACTATAATCACGCCTTTATCCCCGGAGGGTTAGGCAGCCGGAGGATTAGGCAGAGTTAAATTAACACCCACATTTCACCATTCGGTGTATTCGGTCCTACGTTTTAACGGGTGAGCCTATTGCCATATTCCGGGCACTATTGTTGACTCAAGCCATGTATCTGAGGCTGAGTCTGGGCTGTATATATCTGTCCGATATTAAACAGCCCTATCCCGTAGTCGCCTTGTACGACCCCGCATGGGAAGAGATGGGATGGTCCAAATTCTACTCTACGGGAACCACGCGATTTCTTTTACCTCTTAAAAAGGACTGAAAATCTGAATATGTGGGTTTTGATTCGCCTCTCCCTAGCTTTGTATAATTTATTAAACTAGATAGAGGAATACACATTAATATCCAAGTATTGCAGCACCAACTGTATATTTAATACCTATGTTAGGTATATAAGCTTACGAGTATAAGCTATTAAGAATTTAAAGTAGGTAAAATTTTTCACTGAGCTATAAATATAAATATTTTCATAATTATACTAGGTATCGGGACTTCTCGCGAATTATATCTTGGAACTTACTATTTCTGGCGACGTTTCGGCATATCGCAGCTGTGAAAAACCGTCAGTTCAACAAATCGGCAGTAGCAGAACATCTTGAGTCGGTACTAATCACTGGATTGAGCTTCATCAACCCAAAGTCCTCTCCACTGATCACCACTACTATTTACGGATTGTGCGTGAAGCCATTGAAATCAAAAAATATAAAAATTTCAATAGGGAAGAAAGATTCAAGCTATCTAGAACGTGGAATCCAGTGATTAAATACTAAAACCAAAAAACACAGTGCCGTTAAAAACTGGTGGTGTGTCGCCAGCCTAACCGTTCATAATAAGTGTAATGGTGGGTAGGCGCTCAAAAAATGTTACCCGCATATATCTCGACCCTCGAAGACTAGTCAAGTCGTGACCACGGGTGCTGCAACGCATCCGAAACGTCGGCAGAAATAGTAAGTTCCAAGATATAATTCGCGAGAAGTCCCGATACCTAGTATAATTATGAATTCACACCGCGAAAGTTTAAAAATAAATATATTCATACTTTCAGTTTAATATTAGTAGCAGCTTAGTGTGTGATTCCAAAGAAACTTTCTAACGCTGACAATTTACTATGGAGTAATCTGCCATTGCATGCCCTAGTTTTGGCAATTCGATTTCAAATTCAATTTTATTGTTTTGATCACAGTTTTGATGTATAGAAACTATCACATCACTAAGCAAAAGTAACGTTAAAATAATAATTTTGAAACAAAGCTGACTCTTACCACATTTATCCGACTTTCAGCCCTGTCATTGGTTGCTATGAGTGAATTCACTTATAATAAAACAGCCAACAATGACAAATTTGTGCTTTATAGAGCGGAACAATCACTCGAGAACATCTAGTAAGCAAGCATTCTGTAGAGCCATCATAGAGATAACACTATCAGGAATTTGAATTGATCGGACCGAATTGTTTGGTGTTATCCATAAATCTACGAAATGGACCAAATCGGTCACATGAAATAATTTTATTCAAGTTTTTTTTAATCAAAATATGTGAGTGGTTTCGTGCTTTTCAAGTGTAGTTTAGCATTAAGAAGAAAATTAAAACACACCCATTACTTTTATTTCAAATAAACAAAGTGTTACTCTATATCGAAATGGGAAAAAAAAGATGAAATAAAAAATAATTGATTTTGTGGCACCGTTGCTTGCCATTTCTAACTGTAGCTATGTTGCTTACTAATACAAATTTATTTAACACTATTTATTGCATCGTGTATGAAAAAACACTATATAAAATGTTATACTAACTTTAATTATATTTCACCGTAACAGATACAGAAGAAAGACAAAAATCCCAATGACATAAAAAGAAAGATAGCACAAGAGACTTGGGATATTTTGCACAGTGTGGAAGCATATTCCATGCTTGCGTAGTCAAAGAATACTGAAGGTATCAGAAGAGTACACACATGTACTAGAACATACACGTTTGTATAATATACTTTTTTTTTATACCACTTAGGTAGCAGACAAGCACACGGCCCACCTGATGAAAAGTGGTTACCGTGGCCTTTGGACGTCTTTAATACCAGAGGAGTCACACTCGCGCTGCCAACCCTGTAAGTACAGAGTTTCTGTGCCGTCAGTGTAGAAGACAAAGCAGGACAAGCCTTATTCTGCCCACTGACAGCACAAATTCTCCAGTGAGCTCTGGCTACCCTACTCACCGCTGGGAACACAACACGAAGTTATTATAACCGCGGTATTCTGTAGGGCGGAGGTACTTCCCCAGTCGGACTGCTCAATTGGGCGGAAATTCCGCCGTGTCCTACCTCCTCCTCCTCCGTCCTATACTCTCATAAATGTATGCTCAAGTAGCTACAATATTTTCTATTTTGCGGAATCGTCCAAACACACTCGCGGGTAGATTGTGCTCTGCCTGTACATAAACTCGAACAGACCTTAAAAACAAATTCATCACGAATTGTACGGAACTCGAATTTGAACGCGTAGTGTTGTGTCCTACTTCTCTAATTAATCGATATTGATTACCCATTTCAAATTTCAAAGTATGTATAAACTCTGTTTTTGAATCATTCTTTCAATTAATCTTAATCGTCGGTATTCAGAGTGAAATCACATCTATCTATGGATTGCTAATCCAACGCTCTATCCAGACTATTAGGATTTGAGTTAGCACGCGGTGAAACGACATGTTACTAAAAAAAATTACGATTACATTCTATTTTCGATTAAGATAGAAAAAAATTGAAACGGTCCACTCCAATCGATTTTGAATAGTTAGCATACTAAATGCTTAAAATTTCATTCAACACATTCAATTATATCAGTCAGCAACTACCTTTATACTCGCAACATCAACTACATATTTAATTTGCTTGTTTATTGTAACACAATATCCTACAGTCAGTTAGGAACCGTAGTAGGTAAGTACCTAATAAATATTCTCACTTTTCTGACCTTTAAAATCGACGGGACCGAAGAAATTATACTATAAAAATATAATAATAGTAAGTATGCAATAAAGCAAAATATTATGCTATGTCTATTAATTTTAACTACAAACGAACGTGGAAAACTTAATGAGTCGCCCACTTTCGTATCTCCTAAAAGAACTTAATTTGAATGAATCTTCTTTAGGTCAGGTCAACGACTTGAAACAGCTGTTACAACTTGACCACTTTTGATACTTGAAATTGAAATCTAGTGCTTTAGCACAAGGTTGAAATTCGAAAATTAGGTTTTGCTCTTGCAAGACGCATGCAGGTTTTTGAAGTGAAAACATCTTTGGGAACGTTGCACACGTGACAGCACTGTGCATAAGTATTTACATATTATATTGGACAAGTTATCAGTTCAGCATCGAAGTGACAGCATCGCATATAATTGGGTATTTTCCTATAGTTAAAATAATAGGTAGTTACATATGAAATTGCCGTTTTTTTTTAAGAAATTGGAGGAAACCCAATTTTCAGTATTTGTATTTTTTTAGGACTGACAAATCCAAATTTTATGATTATATGAATGAAACAACATTAAGCTAACAAACACTTTTATTACATTTTTGAAAAGTGACAGCTGTGAAAAAATAATACGAAATTTATCATCAAAACGGATGGCTTTTTGAAGATCGAATTTATTTTATCAAGAGGCCAATAATAACAAAATTTAATACAGAATTTTAATATCTTGAAATCAACTTTCAAACAAAATATAAATAGTGGAAATAGCTATTAAATTACAGGAATAACGAACTCATGAATCTGTAAGAAAATTACGGCAATTTCATAGGTAAAGACCTAACAAATTATTTAAACGAGCTCAATAAATTAAGAATAGCAAAAGAACGGTACAAGTTGCATGTGTTCTTATTTTAATGTTTTTATTTATTTTTGATCACTCTCCCCACCAATAAGTAAGTAAGTAAATGATTTGACTAATAAATATTATGACGTCACAATAAATTATTTCATACAAGTTTCCTTATAACTTAACGTATTGATGTTATTTAAAAAGTAGACTAGACTAAATTAGTTAGTCAAATACCCAATTGGGAATCACATATAGATAAAAATAACTATTTATAATATTCACTTATGTAGGCTACAAAGGCGACGATTAACAGTATTCTTCATGAAATATAATAGCCATTTAATAACGTGTTACGTTGAAGCAACTGCAGTTTGTAACCACTAAAATCTTAGTTCGCAATTGCAATGGACCGCAGGTGGTGCATTCGAAATTTACAACTTTTATCCTTTTCTTTCTTATATAACCCTCTTTGTCTATCCTTTTCTCGCACGTAGTAAAATTTATAGCAAACCTTGTGAATTCGTGAAAATTTGCAAAGGAATGTGACTTTAAATGAATTCAAATTCTTTTGTAGATCGTTCTGTAATCTCGTCTTTTTGCTATGTTACTGAATTACATTTCATTACTTTCAATGTTATTGCAAGTTTTTCAATTGCTCTAGAAAGTGGAAAATATATACACGTACTTTCTTACACTTTTTTCCACCGGGAACAATAGCCCGTCATCTGTTTCTGTTTTTACACACTTTATGAATTTCCTCTAATGATTTTGCACATTTCAGATTGTAATTCCTTGTAATTGTAACACTTTTACATATTTTTTGTAGTAATATCATAACGGCTGCTGAGCCTCACAGCAGCAGTTGCATACAGCAGAAATAGCTAAAATCGTGCATTATCCTAATCAGTCAGTGACCTTATCTTTTTAACAGCATAGACAGCTTAGTTAAGTTTTCCTGCCAAGGCGATGATATGAGAACCCCATCGCAGTTTACTATCTAGAGTTTTTGCAAGACTGTGGTATTGACTTTTTGAAAAGATGCATTATTCATAATAATATTAGTATCTATCTGTCTTAAATTAGGCATAGTAAACTTTACACATTTTGTTTTCTTCGCATTAAGCAGGAAGTTGTTACTTGTGAACCAATGCAAGATTTCATTATTCGCACCGTCAAGTAGGTACTACTTTTTGTACTATTTATACTGTAGATTGATGGCACTTGGTGGAATTTGTTGTTACACATATTGATAACTCACTTGTACTTTTCCACATTACTTTATTGCTTTGAGGCAACCTTTGAGGATGCCGTAAGGCGAAACCGGTCAGGTGTAATAAGCAATAAAGTAATGTGGAAAAGTACAAGTGAGTTATCAATATGTGTAACTACTTTTTGTATTTCAGTCTTAATAATTTATGATGTGTCATTAGCAAATAATACTATTTCACAAACATCTGTAAATGTTATATTCATAAAACAAATGCAATTAAGAAGTGAGCTTTAAGTTCTTTGTTAGAATGCTTCATTCTGTCAAAATATTCCACGTTTTAAAATAAACAGAAGAAATTAACATCAACAAAATGTCAGTCACAGGCATTGAGAGTCTAAGGCACTCTTTGTCCGCTAACCTGATAAGATTTTACAACGAAATTACAAGGAAAACAAAGTCGGACCACCCTAGTTCTAATTAAGCTAAAAGTCGCATAGAGGTTAATAGTACTTTTCGCAAACGACTCACAAATCTTTATCGCAGTCACAAAGACAAATTGGCTCATTCTAGAATCATTAATATCAATGGAGCATAAGTAGTAAAAGCATTTATCAGCCCAGACATTTGTATGTCGCTTAAGATTGGTGATAAATTTAAATTTCTTGACCACAGGCCCTGTTAGTAGATCTCAAAATTTGACTCTACGTGTTTTTGAGTCGTAGTTCTCTCTCTCATTTCTTTGTTTGGTAGTACTTCTCAGTCTCTTTGTTTCACTGGCTTAAGTATGGCAAATCCTCGAGGCTTCAAAATATTTATATATATATGTAGACTTTCGTGCGTGATCACGTAAAATGTATGTGATGTATCATAATAATTGATCGCTAATGTATTGTTCTACCTCATTTTTTACCCATTAATCAAGCTTACAACTTGTGTTAGGAATAGATCCAAATAATTCAGCGAACCGAGGCTGTAAGTCTGTTATATTCTATAGAACCTTATCTCTTGAGGTTGCTCAGAGGTCTGCTAAATCTGTGACTTGGCACTGCACATTTATGAAAAGAATGAAAAAGTCACAGTTTTAAGTTATAGAAAAATGAATGAGTGTTCTGATTACAGCATTATTTTTTGTAATGCTGTTTTCGGTAGACTGTTGAACTGCATCAAACTGTCAAGACCACCCCACTACTATCCGAATGGCATGGACTTTTAACTGAAACAGTTAAAAGTTCTTGCCATTCCAGATATAGAAGAGATGAGTTTTGTAAAATATACTCTCGCCTATTGCAATAACTCTACAGTTCAAACGAACATGAATGAGCTAATTGAACTGACACATGACGTGTCTTTCACATCAATTGTATTGGTATAAGTACCTCTTTTCCTGAAGGTACTTATTTAGTACCTCTTTTCCTATAGGTAGTTATTTCGCTAGACTTAACATGGGTCATTGGGTCATATGAGTTGGAGTACTTCTTGCCATGTACCTAATTTTGTATTCACCGATCGATCTTCACCTTCCTCTCGCAGTTCAAGTCTTTCTTTGAATTAATGACTGGTCGTTGAAAAGTTTTAAGAGGTTCTTAAGATTGGTTGATCTTGTTTATATTCACGGAAGTTAACATTAAGTGTTATTATAATATTAATAGACTGTTTATGAAAGTTAACCGCCATTGAAATGTTTATGGTACGATTTAAATGAGTCAAAATACCCTTTAGTAATGTTTTATTTATAGATAATGTAATTACTTTAAAATTGAATTATTTTTATGAGGAATTGTAATTGATAAAAATATTAATGGGATAGTTTACACCTTCACATGCATAAGCTTCGCATTGCATGCATTTATCCTACTGTGTATTTATCGTGATGTTTGCATACTAGTGGTATAAATCAAATAAACTGGATCAACACTATCTATTGATTACTTAATAAACTAAAAATATCGCGAGTACCTACAACATACTTACTTAAAAGTTCTTCCCAATACACATATAAAACGAAAAATGTTCTAAACCCTGTCCGAGAGGCCTTAGTTAAGGAATGTGAGCAATGTAACAAGAGAGTTCCTATCACGTATCTCTACTTCAATGATACATTATTGATTAAGTTTCAACAGGTAATAAATCAAGTAGTACTGTAATACATCAATCTCTACGGCAAAACATTGAATTAGTAATCAGTGATGAAACCCGGACTCGTCAGTGGTCCGTAACAGGACTAGGTAACCACAAATAGTAGAATTCTTAGACAAAAAGATGATATAATTTATAAATGTCATTATGAGAATGTGAGTTTAAAAATAATTATGATGCCTTCGGAATGTAGGAATCTATTAATGTAGACAAAATGATTCCAATAATATATAATCAATTAGCCCATCGCAATCTACTGCTGGACTAAACCTCTCCCAATGTTGGGAGGCATTATCCTACTGTTTCCACGCTGTCTAAACGGGTTGGTACAGGGTTTTATGTCAAGGTTTCCTTCTCTTGCAGTGATATCGTCTACGTATTTTTCCGTTAGTCGCCACATACGACACCCTTCAGATCAGATGGGGTGGTGATACTTGTATTCTTTCTCCGTCACCACACGGATAAATATATATGCCAACTAGATTTCCTTCTCAATAAGCTCTAGAATAGTAATAACAATGGAATGACTTATTCATTAGGTACTCATACAGGCTCTAATTTAAGTACATAATGTATTCATGTGAATTACTTGTACGACATACCTGAAGTTAACTTGGTTTATAAATAATAATATTGTTGAAAAAACTCAGATACCAGGTGAAATATGTTACTATTATTATGAATTTATTGATATTTTTAATATACATTATCAACCGCAGTAGCCTAGTGGTATGGGTAATAGATTACTGAGACAAAGTCTCGGCTTTGATCCCAGGTTTTATCATCGCACACACCAATGACCTTTCGATGCTTTTCGAAGTTATGTGTGTATTTATAGCAGGTTTATAAGTACCCGGTTAATGGCAATAGGCTCGCCACCTATTACATTTGGACCTAAACATAGACTGGCGAAATGCGGGTGTTAGCACCTCTGCCTACCCCTTCGGGGATATAGGCGTGAGTTCATGTTATGTTATGTTAAGTACATTCAAATATTTGATTAGTTATTTATTGTTTATATAAATAGATTG
This sequence comes from Eilema griseolum, assembly GCA_963662185.1. Lineage (NCBI taxonomy): Eukaryota > Metazoa > Arthropoda > Insecta > Lepidoptera > Erebidae > Eilema > Eilema griseolum. The sequence continues at coordinate 8,502,972 of OY759243.1, forward strand.
ATTGTAATTTATAAACCATCTTCCTATTTCAAAATCTAATCCAGTGTCGATTATCTCAGTCGTCTTTTTCATGAATGGTATGTTTCTCCGTAAATTTAATCACAATGTATTTAGTCCTTAACATGCCAACATTATCAAATTCCCCCCATTAGAACGTGTCCAGTCAGTACGTTTCAGCAAATAGCATCAAAGAGAGCAACATAAACTATACAAAGTTTGCTCAGACAATGGAGGCGCAAGTTTCATTACAACTTTGTTTACAATTTACGTGTAAATTCAAAGACAATGTATGTTACGTAATACAGTATCTAGAATGCAATTAAGGTCACTTTCAAAGGCAGTTACAGTTAGTTATCTATAAAGTAACCTGAAATTATAAACTATAATGTTTTAATAAAAGGTATAATCAATTCCTGTGAATTCTACTTAGCATCATCATCATGGCAATTTCTCAGTTGCGAAATAGTTTTGAAACTTGAGGTCCGCTTTGATTGGGTCATGGATTGCCGAGAAAGTCTACCGTGTGAGAGGAAAGCCTGTTCCAGAGCTTTATCCGTTATTTAATAGACTTGTCTAGCAGGGCGTCTATCTATAAGGTGAGGTTGCCTTGTGTACGGGGAGGCGCGCACGCGCATTCTTGCGCCTCATACCCAGGGTACCTGGTAAGGAGGAACTGATATAGCAACCGGAACGATCCCAGGTCCCCCCGACATGGCAACGCTTGAATAAAAATATGACTACTTGATACTTGATTTGCTACCCATATTAAGAAAGGGTAAAAAATCCATCATTCATTTTCATTCATTTCCTTTTGTGGCGGCGGCAATCTTGGACCAATTTTTTTAAATATAGCTAAAACACTAGAGTTTCAAACAAAAAAAAAATCAAAATCGGTTCATTCGTTCAGAAGTCATGATGCCACAGACAGACACACACAGAGAGAGAGAGAGAGAGAGAGACACGTCAAACTCAAAAACGTCGGGTTGTTATAACCCTGTCATTTTTGCGTCGGGGATTAAAAATAATACATTCTAAGGAAAAGTGTATCACATCGTATACCACTTTTCCCTAGAATTCAGTCTTCGAAATGAAACTTTTTATTGCATTAAGAATATTTACATAATATACACGGAAATTATCGAAATAAAAATATATATAAAAAAGAATATATATCTAAATAATCCTACAGGTTCAGGCGTCAAAGAATTCCTCGCCATCGATATCAACCGGGAAGGTGGCCAGAAGGCTGGCGGCATTGCCACGTTGAATGGCAATACCAATTCTTTGCGCAAAGAATAAACCAGCCCTCTGATCACGGGTAGCGTCAATTAAACGTTTAGAAATGTCTCTAAACAAAAGACGGGCACTTGGACCCCATGATCCCAGCATCTGAACCCCGAACGGCTCAAATATGTAATTACCACTTATATTACTATACTGGCGCCGTTTGAGGGTCTCTGCCGACGCAGCAGCAGCGCAGGCGCAGTTTGCAGTCCCTGGAAGGTGTGAAGGCGCAAGGGTGTCAGCACATGTTGCATCCCACACCAAATGCCTTCCCATCTTCCAAGGCACCAATGACATTCCATCCGGCCTCTTGCCATCGTCGCGCGCCAAGCCAGTGGGTTCTAATATGGCTGGAACGTCAGCGGTGACAAGAGCCCGACGGATTATGTCATTGATATACCCGTGCCGCGACAGCCGTCCTGCGCTCCTGCTGCAAGAGAGACCATGATGTCCAAGGCTATCAACTTCTTCCCCACATTAACAGAATGTATTATCCTTGATACATTTTAGAGCATAGTTTTTGGGTAGTCGGGTTATAGTTTTAAACTACTTTTTTATAATATGACATAAACGGATCTGGATGAAATTTGGCACAAAAATGAATACTCAAAAATAGCACAAATGCTTCTTTTTATTCTGGACGTGGGATTCTGGAAGTCAGTTCTTTTACATGTGCGTTTTTCTACGACTCCATCTGGGGCACAAGTGGGCTAAAAATCACTGTGTTAAAGTTTATTTACCACCAAGAGCGGTTATTTGAAGACCAGAGGTACTTTCCCAGTGGGGCAGCTGCAAACATTCAAAACAAGAATCCCGTTATACCCTACTAGTTGATTTATACAGAGTAGAGGCACTGAACTGGTACTCGCTGAACCCATATCACAAAAATCACTAACTGTTGCCCGCGGTTCCGTTCACGTAAATATTTCTTCATCTTTTAAATCTATTTGCTAACCGCTCTGAGATCGTAGCGTGATGTTAGAATAGCCTTATCCTTACCTTCCTCCAGAATTGGACCATCACAATATATATGCTAAAAGATTCTGCCTGATCACATAGCTAATACCTGATTATCAACGCGTTCAAACAAACAAACTTTTCAGCTTTGTTATTAGTAAAGATAAAAAATCAACTACTATTTACCTTAAAAAATAGTTGTAGATATTTTAGTTAAATTAAATTAGGATAAACAAAAGCAGTAGAAGCATATTGTGTTGTGCTATTTCCAGAGGACCAACTTTAGTTTGAAAATTAAGTGAGCGGACGGAGCAAATAACGTGGGAGGAACTCCAGCGCACCGGAAGTGATAATGCATTAATGGCGGTTGCTATGAGCTAGCGAATACTTTGATTTATTCATTTTATACGATTTGCAGTATTTTTAAATAAAAGTGCAGTTTAAGAGCGTATTGTTCTTAGCTATAGTTAGGTATCTATTTTAAATTCATAGTAGCTACCTACTTCACTTAACTGTATAATACCTACTTCAAAATAGCTATTATTTGAAGTTAGTATACTAGCTTTTTCTTTTGCTAGTATCTTGCGTTGCCGAGGGACAATAATAAAATGCAAAGGATTTAATTACTTAATGTGAAGTAATTAAGCTATGCTGACTTTGATTCTAATTGACGATATATTATAAATAGTAATAACTTCATGACATTATAAAATAAGAATTCAGATAATTTTTTATAATAACCGTTTACTGCTGTCGCGTCATTGGCCTGAATGTACCGAGCCCAATAAAATTACAAGGGTACTTATCAAAGTTTATGTGTTTTAGATACACGCTAGTCATCTATATGATACATTGAGATCTAAACACCTCAACAAAGTCTAGGGAACAAGATGACCCCAATTATTTTTTTTCGTGTAAATCTTGTTTTGCAAATAACTGGCAGCAAATAAATAAAAATAGAATAAAGTAGATTACAGAGTTGTTCGAAATTTAAAAATAAATTTAAATAAGTAATGATTTTCGAATATGGAGGGAAAACTTTTAAAAGTGTTTGATTGTGCAGTTTCTCTGAGGCAAAATAAAAAAAAAAAATTTTTATTGTAAATAACGTTTATTATCAATAATACGTCTTTTACGTATGGTTTGTGCATTTTTGTGACTGTAGTCATCATGTCACGTCGTCATTTAAGTCGCGAAGAGATTTTAAGGGCTGTTGGTATGCTGCAAGCTGGACGAACTCAACGCGACGTAGCGGATGCTGTCAACACCCAACCAAGCGTAATTTGCAGATTATGGGCACGCTACAGGTCTACAGGGGATGTTGCCGAACGTCACAGGGGACGAAATAGGGTTACTACCCCGCGACAAGATCGTTTCTTGCAAAATTCCGCAAGGCGGCAACCCACGATTACTGCTCGTCAGTTGGTCGCAGGCCTCCAGTCTCAGCATCAAGTGGTTATTAGCGATCAAACTGTCAGAAGAAGACTACACGAAGCCAATCTTTAGTCTCGCAGACCGCTTAGGGTTCCAGCTCTTCGACGTGGAAATCGAGGTCGTCGCTTATTGTGGGCTAACGTACATTTACAGTGGACCGACCATCAATGGGCACGGGTTCTGTTTTCCGACGAATCTTGTTTCGGTTTTCATCCTGATTCGAGAAGAGTGCGTATATGGCGAGTTCCTGGACGTCGGAGTTGTCTCCAGAATCCGCAAGAAGTTCATCCTTACCAAGGTGGAACAATCATGGTATGGGCTGGAATTCGCCTTGGTGGAAGGACCGACCTCGTTTGGATACGGGGCAATTTGAATGCAAACCAATACATTCAGGAGGTTATACACCCCATGGTAATTCCTCATCGACAGCAGTTCGGTCAAGATTTTATGTTCATGCAAGATAATGCACGGTCACACACCGCGAGGGTAGTGGTCAATGCGTCAAGCGAGCACAATATGACGACGTTGGAATGGCCTGCTCAGTCTGCCGACCTCAATCCCATAGAGCATGCCTGGGATTTGCTTGGGAGAAGAGCTTTCAGTGATTCTTTGGATAATCTGAACACTGAAGAACAACTTTTTAACACCTTCGCAGTGTATGGAGCCATATTCCACAGACGATGATTGACAATCTCATACTAAGTATGCCACGCCGTTGTCGAGCTGTTGCTAATGCTTTAGGAGGTCCTACAGATTATTAAAAATGTTTAAAGTACGGTTAATTACTGTATTTCTTACTACCTCGTTATTTTTGTGCCTAATCATAGAAGGTTGTAATACTCAATATTGGCACTATTCAATTCTTACTTAAAAAAAAAAAAATTTGGTAAGAAAATGTTTTTATTAAAATTAAAATTAAAAACGGTATAAAAATACCCTTCTATTGATATAAAACACTCACTATTACAAGAAAGGGTTTTTAAATAAAAACTAGAAATGTCCTTGTTCCCTAGACTTTGTTGATGTGTGTAGTTTTACCGAAGAAACTACAAAGTCTAGGGAACAAGGACATTCCTAGTTTTTATTTAAAATCCTTTCTTGTACATAATAGTGAGTGTTTTATATCAATAGAAGGGTATTTTTATACCGTTTTTAATTTTAATTTTAATAAAAACATTCTCGTATCAATTTTTTTTTTTTTAAGAAAGAATTGAATTGTGCCAATGTTGAGTATTACAACCTTCTATGATTAGGCACAAAAATAACGAGGTAGTAAGAAATACAGTAATTAACCGTACTTTAAACGTTTTTAATAATCTGTAGGACCTCCTATAGCATTAGCAACAGCTCGACAACGGCGTGGCACACTTAGTATGAGATTGTCAATCATCGTCTGTGGAATATGGCTCCATACACTGCGAAGGTGTAAAAAAAGTTGTTCTTCAGTGTTAAGATTTTCCAAAGAGTCACTGAAAGCTCTTCTCCCAAGCAATTCCCAGGCATGCTCTATGGGATTGAGGTCGGCAGACTGAGCAGGCCATTCCAACGTCGCAATATTGTGCTCGCTTAACGCATTGACCACTACCCGTGCGGTGTGTGACCGTGCATTATCTTGCATGAACATAAAATCTTGACCGAACTGCTGTCGATGAGGGATTACCATGGGGTGTATCACCTCGTGAATGTATTGGTTTGCATTTAAATTGCCCCGTATCCAAACGAGGTCGGTCCTTCCACCAAGGCGAATTCCAGCCCATACCATGATTGTTCCACCTTGGTAAGGAAGAACTTCTTGCAGATTCTGGAGACGACTCCAACGTCCAGGAACTCGCCATATACGCACTCTTCTCGAATCAGGATGAAAACCGAAGCGAGATTCGTCGGAAAACAGAACCCGTGCCCATTGATGGTCGGTCCACTGTAAATGTACGATAGCCCACAATAAGCGACGACCTCGATTTCCACGTCGAAGAGCTGGAACCCTAAGCGGTCTGCGAGCGTGAAGATTGGCTTCATGTAGTCTTCTCCTGACAGTTTGATCGCTAATAACCACTTGATGCTGAGACTGGAGGCCTGCGACTAACCGACGAGCAGTAATCGTGGGTTGCCGCCTTGCGGAATTTTGCAAGAAACGATCTTGTCGCGGGGTAGTAACCCTATTTCGTCTCCTGTGACGTTCGGCAATATCCCCTGTAGACCTGTAGCGTGCTCATAATCTGCAAATTACGCTTGGTTGGGTGTTGACAGCATCCGCTACGTCGCGTTGAGTTCGTCCAGCTTGCAGCATACCAACAGCCCTTAACATCTCTTCGCGACTTAAATTACGACGTGACATGATGACTACAGTCACAAAAATGCACAAACCATACGTAAAAGACGTATTATTGATAATAAACGTTATTTACAATCAAAGAAAATAATTTTTATTTTGCCTCAGAGAAACTGCACAATCAAACACTTTTTAAAGTTTTCCCTCCATATTCGAAAATCAGTACTTATTAAAATTTATTTTTAAATTTCGAACAACTCTGTAATTTTCTTTATTCTATTTTTATTTATTTGCTGCCAGTTATTTGCAAAACAAGATTTACAAGAAAAAAAAATTGGGGTCATCTTGTTCCCTAGACTTTGTTGAGGTGTTTATTTAAAACATCGACACATATATGCAAAATTAATGAAAATTAAAATTTTACCAAAAGATTCGCTGTTTTTTCACCTACTCTGGCGTATGTAGTGTAGAACGCTTTTAAATATTATTAACAATATTTGATATGATATAAGTATATATTTTTCGATGCTTGATTTGAACCTTTTGTACCCTATTTTATATTCTTGTAAATATTAGTTTATATTTTTCTACACATTTCTAATATACTTTTCATATTGATTTAGAATCCATAAAAATGTAATTATTTAATTTATTAAAACGTTAATTGAAATAATTGAACATCGAGTGTAATAGAATGGCAAGTTTAACAATTTCTTTTTATGTTTTAAATATTTTATTGCAGCGTATGGATGTAGAGATGATGATATCGAGCTCCAAGTAATATAGGACTATACTTTATACTTTTTCTATACATAGAATAGGTACATTACTAATATTATGTTAACTTGGCAATAAAGTATATTATATATTAACAAAAAAAACAAATCTACTTCTAAATTAAAAATGAACTGAAAAATTAACACAATTAATTAATCTTATAAAGCTGAAGAGTTAATTTGTTTGTTTGAACTCACTAATCTTTTTTTTTTTTTTTTACGTGCGCAAAATCCCCACGGATACCTCCCCACCGGAGCCGGTGGAGGAGGTTATGTCGGACTCGAACCGACTAAAACGCACGCCGCCTGTGGGTCGTTTTGGTTGTCGAAGGTGAGGTTGACAGGCATATCCCTCGCACCCCGGCCGACCCAGGGCCATCTCTCACGATCTGGCCCTCTTCTCGGGTGTGGGGACTACAGAGTCCCCAACTCGTCCCCGGAAACGGAGAGGCGCGCCACGCGCGCCACCGCCGCGGCCTGCTTCTGCCAGGGTGACAGGCGGCTTCACCTGTCACCCCCCGCCCGCGCTCATGGGGGGCGGAGGTCGTTCATCGACCTCCGACGCCCGAGTTGCCTTCGTACGCGGGCAGCTTGTCTTAACTCACTAATCTCACGAACTACCGAAAAATATTTTTTTGTACTGAATATTGAAGGTTTAGGGCTATATGTAATCACACTACTACTTAAGGGAGCGGAGCAGTGATCATAAATGTTAACAAATCCAGCAATTTTCCATAAATTATTTAAAGACTAAAAATATACGGGCTCAAAGGGGTGATATGAAGTTTCAAAATAGGGCACGAATGAAGCTGGGGGCTGGGGCCTTCAGCTCAACATGCAGCAAATATAAGTCACACGATAAAAAGAAGCTTTTAGTACTACACAGGCAGAGTATTTCTAAGAAGCGGTGAGTAGGGTAGCCAGAGCCCACTGGAGAATTTGTGCTGTCAGAGGGATGACTAAAGGCTGGTCATGCTTTGTCCTCAACACTGACGGCACAGAAACTCTGTGCTTACATGGTCGGCAGCGCGAGTGTGACACCCTTGGTGTTGCATACGTCCATAGGCCATGGTAACTGCTTCCCATCAGGTGGGCCGTGTGTAAGTGGTATAAAAAAGAATAAAATTTCTAAATAAACAGATTACTAACGCTGTTAATATGGTTTGAAGATGAAACGAGTAAGTTAAATTTAAGTAGCGATGGAGAATTATTATATTATTACAGGGACATCTTAAACATAGGATTAATAGTCATTGTTCTCTTTCCTCATTTAATATCGAACTATATCTAAAACAGTTAGTTAACCTAGAATGCAGTATTTTCATAAAGTTAGTTCAAAATATCACATTTAAAAGATCTCTAAAACGTTTTATAGCTGTTTAATTTTTACTGACCAGTTAAATTTAATAGTCCACAAAGTCAGGCCGATACTATTTTGAGTTATACATATCTCGATACCCACTGATATGACGTCACAAGAAGATAAGCTGCGTGGTTCTCAGCAGAGTAGACTTTGAGCCAACCCATCTCTTCCTATGCGGTGTCGTACAGGGCGACTAAGGGATAGGCATAGGGCTGTTTAACATCAGACAGATTACAGTTCAGACACAATTTCAGATGCATGTCTCGAGTCAAATATAATGTTTAGAATACGGCGATAGACGGTGGTGAGTAGGACAGCCAGAACAGAGCTCACTGGAGAGTTTTTGCGCTATCAGTGAGAAAACCAAAGACTTGTCCTGCTTTGTTTACTACACTGCCAGAAACTCTCTGTGCTTACAGGCTCGGCAGCGCGGGTGTGAGACCCCTGGTCTTGCACACGTCCATAGGCCACGGTATTCACCTTCCATCAGGTGGGCCGTGTGCTTATTTGTATCCATATAATATGCTTATTCTGAGTCTGGATAGCGTTGTCTAGAATGTCCTGAAAAAAAATATAATAAATAAATTAATATTCTACAACATGCTACACAATGCTATCTAGACCCAAGGTAAGCATAGCTTGACTAGCTTGTGTTATGGGATCTAGAATGCGATAAACATGTTTAGATAGTTTTTTTGAAAATGCTTACATATTATAAATATACCCAGATCAATGCAAATGTACATTTTCATGCATATGAATATTAGCACGGAACGGGAACCGAACCCTGCGAAGTAATCGAGCGTTCTATTGCTCTCTAATATAATATTATATCAGTCTTTTATATAAATTTGTAATTCCTATTAATGTCACCTAATGAACTGTAGAATTTTACCTACATTACTAATTGGAAGTGTATTACCAGTATTACTTCTACGAAGCGTAAATATTATAAATATGACTCAGACAAACGGGTCAGACCCTTGAAATAAAACAATGTTGTAATAATTAATGACATCATAGTAGTTGTAACGTGTTAAATAAATGACCGCAAATATGTTTAATAGTGTTCTCGTCATATTTAATAATCATTTATACCGTGGCAGATTTTTATAGTTCAGAGAACGACGCTCAGTGGAGTTTATGATCTTGTAAAATGAGTTTCTGTTTGTAAATCTAGGTTACATTATATTCTATTAGCACTTGAACACCTACAGAATACCGAGGTCACAATAACTTCGAGTTGTGTTCTCAGCGGTGAGTAGGGTAGCCAGAGCTGTCCCTGTTCCCGGCGTGAGGAACACGTTCCGCCGCAGATGACCTGGCGGATGCCCAATATGGCTTCCGCCGGTGGCGGTCCACCGTGGATGCCATCAAGCGCGTGAGGACTTTGGCGGAGGAGGCGGTTGCCTGGGGTGAGGTGACGTTGGCGGTGTCCCTGGACATCTCCAACGCGTTCAACACCTTGCCCTGGAGTTGCATCAGGGAGGCACTCGTGTACCACGGTGTGCCTCTCTACCTCCGCCGCATAGTCGGGGCGTACCTGACGGAGAGAGCCATCATCTACCCAAGTGCGACCGGCGTCGGTCGGCGTGAGATGTCGTGCGGTGTTCCACAGGGATCGGTTCTTGGGCCGCTACTGTGGAACATCGGATACGACTGGGTGCTTCGCGGTGAGCTTGCGGACGGCGCCGCCGTCACGTGCTATGCGGACGACACGCTAGTGACGGCGAGCGGGGCTACATACCGCGAAGCGATCCTGAGGGCCACGACCGCGGTTGCTCAAGTCGTGGAACGGATCCGGCGGCTGGGCCTTGAGGTGGCTTTGCATAAATCCGAGGCCATGTTCTTTCATGGACCTCGGCGCACGCCACCACCTGGTTCCAGTCTCACAGTGGGAGGCACTCTCATCGGCATCAAGCCCCAGATGAAATATCTGGGGCTCGTGCTCGACGGCCGGTGGGACTTCGGGAAGCATTTCCGAAGTCTGGGCCCCAAATTGGTGGGCACAGCCAACGCTCTGGCGCGGCTACTGCCCAACCTGAGGGGCCCGGAGGACTCCTGCAGGAGACTCTACGCGGGTGTCGTGCGTTCCATGGTCCTGTACGGGTGTCCCGTGTGGGCGGACACCCTGAGTGATCGGCACATGCTCCTGCTGCAGCGTCCGCAGCGGATGTTGGCGTGCCGCATCATAAGGGGGTACCGCACGATATCATTCAACGCGGCGAGTATCCTCGCCGGATCGCCACCATGGATCCTGGAAGCGAGATGCCTTTCGGCACTATACCGGTTCCGAAAGGCGGCGCGGGAGCGGGGTCACGATCCCGAGCCCGAAGAAATTCGGGCCGTGAGATCCCGGCTCCACAGGGAAATGGTGGCGGAATGGGAGATACGACTTGGGCGACCAGGCGCAGGGCACGCCGTAGTAACGGCGGTAAGACCCATCATGGGGGAGTGGCTAGAGAGGCCACACGGCATCCTCTCGTACCGTCTGACGCAGATGATCACCGAGCACGGATGCTTCGGAAAGTATCTGCGTCAGATGCAGAAAGAGCCAACGTCCGAGTACCATCACTGCGACGCGAGCGAGGACTCAGGTCCGCACACGCTCACCGAGTGTCCGGCGTGGGAGACGCCGAGGCGGGAGCTTGTGGCGGCCCTGGGAGTGAGGGTTCTCACGCTCTCCACCTTGCTCGCAGCGATGGTTCGCTGCGCGGATGCGTGGGCGGCCGGCGCCTCCTTCTGCGAGCAAGTAATGCTCGTGAAGGAGGAGGCGGGGCGGGAGCGGCAGCGGGAGCGACGAAGGATCGCAAGACAAGCTGCCCGCGTACGAAGGCAACTCGGGCGTCGGAGGTCGATGAACGACCTCCGCCCCCCATGAGCGCCGGCCTGGGGGTGACAGGTGAAGCCGCCTGTCACCCTGGCAGAAGCAGGCCGCGGCGGTGGCGCGCGTGGCGCGCCTCCCCGTTTCCGGGGACGAGTCGAGGCCCTCATCTCGGGTGTGGGGACTACAGAGTCCCCACACCCGAGAAGAGGGCCAGATCGTGAGAGATGGCCCTGGGTCGGCCGGGGTGCGAGGGATATGCCTGTCAACCTCACCTTCGGCAACCAAAACGACCCACAGGCGGCGTGCGTTTTAGTCGGTTAGAGTCCGACATAACCTCCTCCACCGGCCCCGGTGGGGAGGTATCCGTGGGGATAAAAAAAAAAAAAGGTTAGCCAGAGCTCACTAGAGAGTTTGTTCTGTCAGTGGGAAAACTAAAGGCTTGTCATGCTTTTTCTTCTACACTGACGGCACAGAAACTCTGTGTATGACTCCTCTAGTGTTTTACACGTACATAGGTCCTGGTAACCACATTCAATCAGGTGGGCCGTGTGCTAGTCTGCCACCTAAGTGGTATAAAGAAAAAATAAGTGGCTTGACTGGCTTGGATATAGGTAATTGTGTGCAAACATAGACTACTTCCTTTTTCAAGATTCAATCGACTGTATAAAATTTTATCAAAATCGGTTTAGGCATGTAAGTGCAACAGGTAGACAAACATACAGAAAGACAGACAATGTTTTTATTCTTTGCCAAATTCAACACAATGTAAAAGTTGTTCTGAATAAATAAATAATAATAATAATAATAATAATGATACTTTCGAATTTATAATTTCGGTATAGATAGATACTAACAATGGACAACTGAGCTATAATGTTGTATAATAAAATATACGAGTACTATGGTCTTTATTAAACATCGTCATCAGATTCTCAGCGTTGAACCACTTGCGTTCTGCTGATAATAATCGTATCAAAATATACAGTATAAATTTGAATAAACTATCACAAATATAATTTTACTATTACTATACATAGATTTTACTAATAAATATCTGATAGATACCTGTAAAACTGCTCTTCAAATTAAGATACTCTGTATCTCAATCTTTATTATCAAGCCATTTAGCGTCTAGTAATAGCGAAACTTTAAACTTTTATAACTATACGATAAATTTATTTAAATTCTTCTGAATCATATTTGCCGCGATGAGTTAATAATATAGTTCTAATAGTAAAATATTTAAAGTAGATATTTTTTTATTTTTTTTATTCATAAACAAAATTTTAATGTAACAAAATACTAAAACAGTTTTCCATTATTACTTAATCGGTTTCGATGCTCGACATGTTATGAATAAAATTCAGAACAAGCCGTTGAATTGATCAAATTTTTATATTCGAGTCTTAATATCAAACTTTGACCTTAAGCATTACTATATATAAATAGTGAAGTTTCAGAGCGTGTGAATTTCAATAAACTTTGGATTCATCGAAGTTTCGGCTTCGGTATCGCGCTGAAAACTTTGTGTGGTGTAAGGTTGGCTAAGACAGACACGTCGTTAGTGATATATCACCCAAGTTAAGGCTGGATATAAATTACCTGCATGTCGCTAATGTTTTTTTCCATACGCTAGATAGTGGGCATATATTTTGATAGATAAGAGGCTTATCTCTCCACATGACCCTTCACTTAGGTCTACGTGCAACGGTCATTTGTACATAACTTTCAAATGATTATCATTATCTCTAATATAGTTTCCTAATTTCTAAAAGAACTTAATTTGTCTTGAGAGTTTTTTGAGCATTAGCATGTAAAAATGTAATAATACCTAAATGTGGAAACTGATAATTGGCCCATTAATTATATAATATTGAACCTTTTTTAGCTGTAAGTTTCCCTAATATTGAAAAATAAAATGTAATAAAATAAAAATAAAATAACGTGTAGTAATAAAATAAGACGGTATCAAGCGTCTACACACAGTCGGCCGGTTGAGACAACATCTATGCAGGTGGGAATGCGAGACCCGGGCTTAACCGTATGTGACTGTGGTGCCCCCGTGAGTCCATGGCGCACTTGGTCTTGTGTCCCTTGTGTTCTACCTCCTGCACTGAAGACAACTTGAATAAAACCACTGATAGCGCTCTTTTATTCGGGAACAATGTAGTACCAACAGTGAATCATTGACACGAAAAGAAGAGTATTACCTCTTCTTTTCATAAGAGTAAATATAAAAGCAGAAATCAACGAAAAAGAGACAGAAAACTGTAAAGCGAAGCATATATAAGATGTAAGAACTACTAAGAATGTATAAACACACAAGCATATGAGCAAAGTGAGGCTTACCTTACACTTTGCTCATATGCTTGTGTTCCTGCCTTAGCAGGAACGGAAGCGAAAGACAAAAGCAAAATTGCCTGAGCAACGGAACAATTTCATTTATTGTATTACATCAGAAACTAGTTAACTTATGTCAAAATTCTGCACGTCGTGGTGTGGGAGAGTAAAATTGCTAAAGTTTTGTCATAGAGAAAACTTTTACAATACGGAGCACCATGGTCTATGCATGCTTGTGGTAAGGGCCCCTTCTTTGTGACACATGAACTTATATCTGACAGGGAAGTATATACCATTTTAGTTAAATTTTAACTATCAATAATGCGACAATCAACAAACACTGATAGCAGCATTATACAGTCACAGTAGATAGTCTATCGTTAGTTAGACAAATATTATGACGGGAGCAGTATATACCTACTAGATGCTCTCGACAGGTTGCAGCGACGTGCGGTTCACATTATTGGGAATCCTGTGGTGACGAACACTCTCGAGCCTTTGCAGATGCGTAGAGATGTTGCTTTCTTGACTGTTTTTTACCGTCTCTACTATGGTGAGTGTTCTTATTAGCTCTTTCAGCTAATCCCACCCTCTCCTTTCCTACATAAGACAACACGTGCAAGGCTTCGATGTCACCCTCACACTGTGCAGAATATACGAGCAAGAACCAAGCGGTTCGGAGACTCTTTTCTTTGCCACACCACCAAGACCTGGAATTCATTACCAGCTCACATGTTTCCTTCTTCCTACAGTCACGGTTCCTTCAAGCGGGACGTGAAAAAGCATCTGATGAGGCCACCAAGCTGAGTGCCACCATTGTAACATTACCTAGTGTCATCTTTCCTGAGACTTTGCCTTTAGCTTTTTTTTTTTATACCACTTAGTAGGCAGACAAGCACACGCCCACCTGATGGGAAGCGGTTACCGTGGCCTATGGACGTATGCAACACCAGAGGTGTCACACTCGCGCTGCCGACCATGAAGAAACCTTCTGAGGCCCCTCTTGAAGAACCCCATATTGTAGGCGCTTGGGAAAACCGCAGCAAGGAGGTCATTCCACAGCTTGAGCGTGCGTGGAATGAAATTTCTTTCATACCGCACAGTGCGCACCGTCTCGGGTCGCAATGTGTGAGGATGAATTCCCTGCCTATGGCGAGAGGTGCGATGATAGAATGTAGCTACGGGCATCATGTCAAACAATTCATCTGAGCACAAACCATTGTATAGGCGGTAGAACACACACAGTGAGGCAAAATCCCTCCTAAGGCTAAGAGGTTCCACACTACCTGTGAGTATGGGATTGTCAACCAGCCTCAATGCCCGTCTTTGCATTGAGTCGTAGGGGTCAAGCTGGTTGGTATGCAGGCGCTCCAGCAAAGGTGACAGCAGTACTCCATGTGAGGCCGGACCTGTGCTTTATAAAGAAGGAGTTGCTGCCCCGCAGTGAAGTACTGCTTCGTCCTGTTGAGCACTCCAAGTTTTCTCGATGCCAACTTAACCTTGTCCTGCAAATGACTTCGGTATTGGACGTCACTGGAGATATCCAGTTATCCCGATACTCGAGGAGATGGTAAGCGGTGTGCCCAGGAATTGCGGCGCTACAATGAATGGGGTTTTCTTAGCCGTGAATACATATACTTGTGTCTTAGTGGGGTTGAATAGGACTAGGTTTAGTCGTCCCCAATCGGATACTCCAGAGAGAGTAGTCTCGATTTCAGACACAAGTTGTTCGCGACTCTTCTCCACCTCGGACTGAGGGACATTTGCACGGCCCGTGTAGCACGTGTCTCCGGTACTGTCATCCGCATAACAATGAATGGAGCCATCAGACAGCATGTCATTGATATGCAGCAGAAACAGCGTCGGAGACAACACGGAGCCTTGTGGGACACCAGCGTTTATGTTCATGCGATCCGAGCAGCTGCCGTCGACGACGGCTTGGATGCTTCTGTTGGACAAAAAGCTGGAGATCCATTCGCACAGTCCCTCGGGGAGTCCATAATATGGCAACTTCGCAAGAAGACCTTTGTGCCAGACCCGATCGAAGGCCTTCGCTATATCGAGGCTGACCGCTAGTGCCTCACTCCGACTCTCGATGGCCTGCGCCCACCGGTTTGTAAGATACACAAGAAGGTCACCGGTAGAGCGACCGTGGCGAAAGCCGTACTGTCGGTCGCTCAGTAGATCATTTTCCTCAAGGTATCTCAGGAGTTGTGTATTAATAACACGCTCCATTACCTTCGAGAGAAGGGAGGTGATAGCGATAGGCCTGTAAATGGTCGGATCTGTCCTGTCACCTTTCTTAGGCACAGGGTGCACGAATGCGGTCTTCCACGAGGTCGGGACCCGCGTTGCGGAGTATGAGAGTGCGAAAAGACGTGTAAGTACAGGGCACAGCTCGGGGGCACAGTGTTTAAGCACCATCGCTGGTATACCGTCCGGCCCACTCGACTTCCGAACATCTAGGGACTTAAGCTCGCGCCAGACCACCCGTTGCATGATTTTAACTTCAGTCATGGAAGCACCACAGCTGGGGATTATGGGTGGTTCGGCGTTCCCGTCGCTCATAGTCGAGTTTGACGCAAAGAGATTACCCAACAGATCGGCTTTCTCCTTAGCGCCATGGGCCAGACTACCATCGGATTTTTGCAGCGGTGGAAAGCAAGACTGGCAGAAGTTTCCTTCGGCAGCTTTGGCGAGCGACCAAAATGCACGACTGCCAGATGGGTAGCGCGCAAGCCGCTCGCCAATTCTGCCGATGAACTCAAACTTAGGCCTGGCCGTAGCTTTTTTACTAGACCTCGAGGCGGCATTCAACTTTCGCTTCACTTCAGCGATATTTGGATCTTTATTGGCAAGAGCCGTAGTCCAAGCCCTGTATGCAGATTGCTTGTGGTCTCTTGCTTCTCTGCAGGGCCTATTAAACCAATGGCGTTTGCTCTCTCCTGTTGCGATCCAGCGGTTCGGAATATAGCATTCCATACCCGCTAGGATCGCATCAGCTACTGCTTACCATCAGGCGAGGTGAAGTCAAGTTGGTGTACCCTATATAATAAAAAAATCCTTCGTATTTAATATCGTTAGTCTTTTTAAGACCAACGATAATAAATATGAGTACTTTGAGACGTCATACAAAGCGTGTCTTAGGTGATGATTCTTGCAATCCAATCTATATTGTCACCACTGTACGATGATATGATATATTATTTATTGAGAACATAAATTAAACAATAACTCTGTAAACATAAATGTAAATATAAGTCCCGATTACATCAATCAAATCGACGCGTGATTCAGAGTAGCCTCAATATTTTGATTAGTTTATCGAAACAGACCTCTGACTGCACTTTATATTTATATGCTACTAAATTGAGGATATGACATAATAACTACAAATTACTTAATAATATTTTTTTAAATGAAATATCTTGAGGTAACATTTGCAAAAACCTTAGTATTATTAGTAATATTATGTTGTACCACAAGTAGTTTAACCGGGTACACATATCAAACTTTTGATATTTTAAACACTGACATCATGAGAAATTTCTCCGCAATACTCTTGAAGGTTTCAATATGTACTAAACTAGTGTGATTCAACCATTGGGGTATGGGGCTCCACCAAGATCTTGAAATCTTTTATTCATTTGATGCTTCTTTATTAACAACTGTTATAAAACAAGACAGTTATTAAAGGCAGCATTCAAGGAATAACACGGAGGTTCTTTATTAACTGGACACACACGTGTCAGGCTGTTGAAACTTAAAATTAATTTAATTTTTTATTTCGTCAACTGGACACGCCACGATGGTAAGCAGTTACTAGTAGTTTGTAATTCCAAAGGTGTCATTCGCGCGTTACCTCTTGCTGAAAGGAAGGGACAGTGAAAGAGGAGAAAGGGTACACATAAAAGGAAGAGAGGTGAGCCCTGCGGCACTCTAACAAACACTTTAAGTTGATACAAAGTGACAGAGTCACGGGGTTTCACGGTCGAACTGGTCCATTCGTGTTGGGAAAAGCCATAAAATTTTGTTATATACATAAAGGAGCAGACATCGGACCAGCGCATTTCAAAGAGAATTATAATTTTTGATCATACTAATAGCATTCGTAGTAATATTTCATGGAAGGTATGCGTCGGTGGCTTAAGTCGGTTCTACGATAGAGAGATCTCGAGTTCGAATCTGTGCCTAATCCTGGCAAATTACAATATCGACGTGAAACCACTTCTAACACAAGCAATTTAACTTAACTGGAGTGGTAAAGATGAATCCCTACTTGTATTTTTGATTATTGGTACTCTTGAAAATAAAAGATACTGTAAGATAACATTTTTCTCGTACGGAAATCCCCACGGATACCACCCCGCTGGCCAGCGGTAAGTCAATATAATAACACAGGTATGAAAGCCAACCAGGTTTGCACATACATTCCTTGAAGTGTTGAAAGTATATAACTACAACCATATTCTCAAACATATATCATGTTACACCATCAGCGACGTTTCAACATGAAGCTTTATGGCTTATGTTAATTTTCAGGTATGTTGGGCACAGCAGTAAAACACTTCGTGTATTCATTAGGTGCTGACGTAAATTTATATGGATATCTGTAATTCCTGTATTAAGTACCTAGTATTAACTAGCTAGACGGTCACTGTAGTGTATTTTACGTCGAAAATTTCACTAAAATATGTGAACTGTTTTCAGACCAGCGCTAAAAAGCGCAAAGTAGAAAGAAAAATAGAACAGTTGTAGAGACTAATTATAAAATCCCGTTATAATTAGCATGTCGGTATATAAGAACGTCATGAATTCACATTATCATTATGTTTTGATACAAAACTGGGTCAATTGGATCCAATAACCCAAAACAAAATAAATAACCCAGGAAATGACACTATAAGAACGATGGAATCAATTACATCAATAGCCTCGTCAATCAAGATGTCAATGAGACTAATTTAAACGCTACCGAATTACATATACGGTATAATAACTCAATTAGGCAGTATCATCGTTATATTCATTTGTTTATATTGACTAATTGGTATTATTACTTTAAGTGTAGTTACTGAGTCTTGTATTTGGCCTGTAAAAGGGTGTTTGCTAATTGCGATAGCTAGTTGAATTTGATATCATGGTCGTATTAATGTCTCCATAATATAATGTTTAGATACACATACGTAGATTTTGTAGTGTTTAATCAATTTACTCAGAACGATACTGTTTAGATTAAAACATATTTATTTCCTAGCTGTAGCTCGTGGTTTTTCCTGCGTAGTATTCAGTACCTTTTTTTTTAAACCTTCCGTGGAAATTTTGGAACATAAGAAAAAAAAAATTACCGAACCAATTGAGTACTGTTTTCGAGTAGCAATATCCATTTTTATCATAATATAAACATAAACTCACGCCTATATCCCCGAAGGGGTAGGCAGAGGTGCTAGCACCCACATTTAGCCAGGTTATGTTTAGGTCCCAATGTAATAGGTGGCGAGCCTATTGCCATTAACCGGTCATTTTTAAACCTGCGATAAATACACACATAACTTCGAAAAGCATCGAAAAGTCATCGGTGTGTGCCATGGTAAAACCTGGGATCGAACTCAAGACCTCGTCTCAGCAGTCCATTACCATTAAGCTACCGCGGTATACCATTTATATCTATTAAAAGATATAAGATGTAAGACATCTTTTACTTTCAATATCAACAAGGATTTTCTGTAAGAAGTAGAAAAATATTTGGTGATATTGAAAGTAAAAAACGTGATTATTGGTGTTTTAAGCTAAAGACTGCAATAGAATGGGTACAAAAGATAAAAGTATTCGTAAAAGAAACACAAAACGGTTTAAATATGAAAGAATTTATGAGTAAAGGAGACTTCTGAAACGTTTATCCTAAAAGAGCGATAAAATCCCTACATTTACCCTAAATCAAAGTATAGTACTGGACAATGACAAAATATTGTAGAAAAAAAAAAGAGACGTATTTGATTTTCTCAGATAAAGGTAAGGCTAGTATCGGTTGAGTATCTAACTGTTACAAATTGTAGATAAGATTATTGCTAATCTAATAGGTGTTCACTACCTTTACTAAAAAACGACTACTGCCTACTATTTAAAATTATATATTTTTGTAATAAATTTGTACTTTATCAAATTGCAAGTGGTAATTAATTATCGTTCAAGCACTTTGAAGTCTGTTTTTTTCTGATTGTGAATACTAAAGAAAAGAACTAAAGGAGAAGAGATATCTGTTATATATTGTTATTTTATTTTTTTATTATATAACATAAACATAAAATAAACTCACGCCTATATCCCTGAAGGGGTAGGCAGAGGTGCTAGCACCCACATTTCGCCAGTTTATGTTTAGGTCCCAATGTAATAGGTGGCGAGCCTATTGCCATTAACCGGGCACTTATAAACCTGCGATAAATACACACATAACTTCGAAAAGCATCGAAAAGTCATTGGTGTGTACCATGGTATGGTATGGTGTGTATACGGTAAGACCTCGTCTCAGCAGTCCATTACCCATACCACTAGGCTACCGGTTTTATTATATATAATAAAAATATATATAAAAATATAGATGTTAAGATAGTGCGCCGATCCCAGGTATGCTCTAGGCTGTAGTCATCCCTCTCTCAGTTATATCTATATATATTTTAGGGTTCCGTACTTAAAAAGGAAAAAAACGGAACCGATATACGATCATTTCGTTGTCCGTCTATCCGTCTGTCTGTCTTCCAATACCATTTTCTCAGAAATGCGTGAAGGTATTTAGTTGAAATTCGTATCAAATATGCAGGTCTTGAAACTGTGCAAAAATCAAACTTCTAAGTCAACAAATTCAAAATAATTATATTACGGTTTATGTAGCTTAAGTTACGGAACCCTCTGTCCGACTCGCGCTTGACCATTTTTTATTATCTACACTACATTTATATTAAATCAAAAAATAATATAAGGTATATTACAAGAGAATCTATTAAATTTGAATTATGTTTTAATTATTTCTTTAAAGAATATTAGAACCGAAATTACCAATATTCCCTCCAACCCCTCCAGCTAAGCTAAATTGCTTGTGTTAGGTGTGGGTTTGCTAATGTAATGGTCAAGATTCGAATCCGGGACCTCTTGAACGTACAGCCGACTCCTTAACTACTAAGCTATTATTTATACAATGATAATAAACTTTATTTTGTAGCGATATTAAAGAGAAGACACTACTTGGCAATATACACTTCCAATTTATTATTTTCAATCCGATACAAAACCTATAAAGAACCCTAGTAATCTAAAATAAATTCAATTCTTTGCAATTTTTTAATTTGACCTAACTACAGCAGTCAAATAACTAATTAAGTCCTGACTAAGAAGAAATGGTTACTTTCCTTTGAATTTTGAGACCGAATTTCGGATCAAATTGTGCACTTATGTACAATGTTCTGTAGAAAGAATAGCTTCTTGTAGAGTAATATGTTGACCTACTGTTTGTAAGTGTGTATGTATTTTACACCACATGCAACATGCCAAGAAGTTTCGTTCTTAAAATCCACCGATACATTATTAGCTGCAGAAAATAAGAAAATGAAATACAATCTTGTAGATCTTTTTTGTTGGCACATCAATGTACTTACACAG
The DNA here is from genome assembly GCA_963662185.1 of Eilema griseolum. NCBI lineage: Eukaryota > Metazoa > Arthropoda > Insecta > Lepidoptera > Erebidae > Eilema > Eilema griseolum. Next base: position 8,523,875 of record OY759243.1, read on the forward strand.
TCTGATTAATTTATTGGCATATAATGTAGGTTAGGTCATGTAGACATTCCACATTATTTAAAGAACAATTTTAAAATGAGCTGCGTCCATATGGGTAATAATTTATTATTAGCGAGATGTTTTTAAATTAGTCATTGTGGGTTTTTATTAAAGAATATTTGACCTTTTATTGTCATCATAGCGTTGAGTGCCGTAACATTCGAGGGTCTTTCCTCGAAGTCCGCTTTCCAGTTTTTTACCCATTTCACCTGGTCATTAGCGTCTTTGGAAATGTTATACATAACAATGGTCTACTCCTTCTATCGAAACCTGTCGGAGTGGCATGTCTAAACATTTGTTATTCATGTAACCGTTAATCACTGCGAAATATGGCTTTACCAGCGAAGGTGACTCTCCCACATTATGTTTGCGATGTCACATTACGAAGACTGCCACACGCGATCTTGATTTTCCATTGTGATTAATGATTTTATGTACGTAAGTGTGCTGTCTAGTTTCTCTCTCTCTATCTCTTATTCACTCCTTATCCATGCTTATGTAGGGACCTAATCTTATTCTGTCCTCCGTGTGTGAGACCGACTGAACTATACCGTGTGAATAGAAAACTATACTGCATCAATACGATATATTAATGACTCTTAAAACAAATTGGTAACGTATAAATTAATTAAGTTTTTAGAGCAAGGTTATCCGTCTTCAGAGTTCAATAGCTGTACCTAATCGTTTCTAAACGGGGCTAGATTAGTATTCTAGACGTCGGTTTTTTTATGGTTTTTTCTTTGTAGTTGCCATTACAAGAGTTATATATGGGATGTAATTCCTGATGTTCTATTGAAGATTAATTGAGATAGTTATATAACAAATGGCAACAAATGGTGGAGAAACTTTAAGTTTCTTTAAAATGAAAACCACCACGATCTAAATGTGTGAAAGGGATATAAATATTATTTATCATATTATTATTATAATTCAAAGTGACTGGATTATGAATATATTTTGAATTTTACATGTCAAATATAGATCACTAATAAATAACTTGCATATATGAAAGCGGCTACATTTAGCTTGTAGTTTTACGTAGACGCTAAACGATTTTTACTTTACAATAGTTAAACGGCTTTACGTTTTAGCCTTGCAACTTTATCTAAAACTAAAATCAAACGACGTGTGGTTTCCGGCAGAGTAGAATTAGGGCCATGCGGTGTCGTACATGACTAATGGATAGGGCTGTTTAACATCAGACAGATATATTATACAGCCCAGACTCAGCCTCAGATGCATGGCTCGAATCAACAATAGTGCCTGGAATACGGTAATAGACTCACTCCCTATTACGTGGGACCGAATAAAATTATTGGCGAAATGTAGGTGTTAATTCACCTCTGCCTAACCCTCCAGGAATAAAGGCGTGATTTTATGTATGTATTTTTTTATACCACTTAAGTGGCAGACATTAATGTAATAACAAACAAACTTTTAAAATTAACTATTTAAATACGAAGATCCTTTAGAATTACCAATTACTGTACGTTAGTGACACTATGTCGCATATACGTGAATAGCCTCAGTAACTCTGAAACAAAAAGTCGTTAAACTATAAAATGCAACATTATTCAAATATTGAATAATTTTGCTATCAATATGCGGATATAGCATTCGACCTTGACGTGTGTGGCATTGATGGGTATCAATCTCATTGTACATATTATTTATAAAAATACAAATTCATTTTGGCTGGATTCAGGGAGTACGCTATTAGCGCTACTGGTGTTTTGGCTAAATTAGAAACGGCATTTGCAACTAAGACCAATACCGTTTCTAATTTAGCCAACATCGTACGATGATGGCCAACATTGAAGGATATTTCCGTATTTAGTTTTTAATTAGTGACAAATAGTAGGTTTTAAAATCAAATTATTATCAAAAAAGTCGTTATAAGTCTATGCAAGTAGGTTCTTCTACACTATAATATGATTTTTTACTTAATATCTTTTTTTAGTTAATTCGTTTAGACTATCAGTGCATAGTTCTGTAGGCAGTTTATTGAAAATCTTTGTTGTCATACATAAAATAGTTTTGTTCATGTTGATTATGTTGATGTTGAGTACCACAAAGATGTTCAAATAGCACCATGTTTCTTCTGTCAAATGCAGTTTAGACCATAATATATAAGCTTGGGAAAGTCAATAACTTTTAATTAATGAAATACGGTTATCAGTTTTGAAATTTCACAAATGGATTTGATGCATCGTTTTTGGACTTTAAATACAATATATCAATCGTATCGTAGCGTATCACCGATTCTGCATAAACATGGTGTGTTAGGGCGCGCCGTTGTAGCGGCGGTAAGACCCATCATGGGGGAGTGGCTAGAGAGGCCACATGGCAGCCTATCGTACTGTCTGACGCAGATGATCACCGAGCACGGGTGCTTCGGGCAGTATCTGCGTTGGGTGGAGAAAGAGCCAACGTCCGAGTGCCATCACTGCGATGCAAGCGAGAACTTGGGGCTGCACACGCTCACCGAGTGTCTGACGTGGGAGATGCCGAGAGCTAGTGGCGGCTCTGGGAGTGAGAGTTCTCACGCTCTCCACCTTGCTCGCGGCGATGGTTCGCTGCAGCCGAGGAGAAGGCCAGATCGAGAAAGAGAAGGCCCTGAGTCAGCCGGGGTGCGAGAGATATGCCTGTTAACCTCACCTTTGGCAATCGAAAATGACCCACAGGCGGCGTGCATTTTGGTCGGTTCGAGTCCAACATAACCTCTTCCACCGGCTCCGGTGGGGGGGAGGGGGGGGTCCGTGGGGATTTTGCGCACGTAAAGAATAAAAAAAGGCATGGTGTGCTATCACTACAGTAGATCTATTGTGACAAATCATAATTTAAGCGCCAATCGTAGTCGCATTCAAAGCTGGCTTTGGAGTTCGGAGTCCGCTCTTCTTTTGCATAATTTGGTTTGGTTGACTTTTACGTGAGCAAATACAACCAGATCTATGAAGATTATGAAGTACGGATAAGGTATAAATAATAGACGACAACACAAAAACGTATACCAAACAAATCTTTTTAAAAGCCCTGAGACTTATTCTCACAGCGCCACACGTAATAGGATTTCACTAAATCCTAGTTGTGTAATAGCAAAAAAGATTTTCACATTTTCACCATATGAAACTTAACGACCTATAATATCAGATCCGTTGAGAATTCTCTATTTTTCTAATTTAATACTTAAATGAACAAGGAGTATTCTAATCATAAAAGCAATAATACCTAATAATAATAATAAATATTCTACAACATTTTTTACAACGCTATCTACACCCATGGTAAGCATAGCCTAACTAACTTGTGTTATGGAATCTAAAATACGAATAAACATACTTAAATACTTCTTTTTTTGTAAATACATACATATTATATGTGTACATAGAAACACCCAGACCAATGCAAATACCCATATGCATGCATACAAATATTTGCACTGAGCGGGGATCGAACCCACGCCTCCTGCGTAGCGGTCGCGTTTACTACCACCACGCCACAGAGGCTATTGACAGCAGAATAGTATATTTAAGATTATTGCAATAATAATAACCAGAATCCTTATTTTAGATTTAATGGCATAAATAAATAAGACAAAAAATAATAAGAATAGTGTTAACAAAACCCCCGAGTTACCGTTTGTTGTACCATTTTAGTTTCAATTTTCGATTCTACAAACTGTCAATATCAATGAAGTACGGGTCAAAAGCAATATGAAACATTTTTGTTTCTACCCACAAAATGTTCGACAGGTTCGGTATAATTCGATGCCCAACACAATTGGGCTGACATGAAGTTTACCTGTAGCATTTTTTTTTTGTAGTTAATCTAGTATTTTTAATGCACGGCTATTTTATAAGTGTGCGCACAATGATGTCATACTGGATGGGGCCGAGCCCGACTTGCGATGGTCCCATATTGGGCTATAACATTTATTTACATAAATGAATAAAATTTAAAAGAAATCCTTGAACCTTTCCTAATACCTACTATGCAAAACCTGCTAAAGTAATATTTAAATAAATTTAGTTATAATCATAAATCGTTTATAGATCGTGGGATAATGCAAAGGAGAGAGAAGATTGGAAGGATTTGGCGGGAAATAGGCTAGATAAAAATAAAATTATGTTATTTTCAGGTACTGATTTGAATGAATTTTAATATGTAAAGATGGAATTTGAGCAGTCCGACTGCGTAGTACTACGGGAAGTCTCCGCCCTACAGAACACCGCGGTTATAATAACTTCGTGTTGTGTTCGCAGCGGTGAGTAGGTTAGCCAGAGCTCACTGGAGAATTTGTGCTGTCAGTGGGATGACTAAAGGGTTGTCCTGCTTTGTCCTCTACACTGACGGCACCGAAACTCTGTGTTTACAGGGTCGGCAGCGCGAATCCGGCTTTTCTGGTGTTGCACACGTCCATAGGCCATAGACAGCCTCTGTGGCGTGGCGGTAGTGAACACGACTGCTACGCAGGAGGCGTGGGTTCGATCCCCGCTCAGTGCAAATATTTGTATGCTGACTATGGGTATTTGCATTGGTCTGGGTGTTTCTATGTATAATATGTATGCATTTACAAAAAAATAATATTTAAGTATGTTTATCCGTATTCTAGATTCCATAACACAAGCTCGTTAAACTATGCTCACCGTGGGTCTAGATAGCGTTGGGTAGAATGTTGTAGAATATTATTAAATTATTATTATATATATATAGGCCACGGTAACCACTTTCCATCAGGTGGGCCGAGTGTTAGTCTGCCACCTAAGTGGTATAAAAAAAAATACTACACACGTAGGCGCGGGTATGCGGATGTCTGGCCACAGAACGCATTTTTTTATGAAAAATTAGATTATGACAACAGTGAACCCATTGTATCTAAAGCTATCATATTGGAACCAACCATATGATAAATCTTTCCAAGTCCCATAATTTTATTAAAATGGAATTAACACAGTGAAATGAAGTTATTATTAAGATTGCTTTCGGTATAAAGAATCGCCCAAAATTAGAATAATTTTAGTTTTCTGGGACACATATGTGCTCTCTGATCGAAAGTAATTTCATCTCATGTTTCCTGGTATTGCAAAAAAATTGTAACCTTCTAAAGTGACTTTGTAAATAGATAGAAGTACTAGTCATGAGTAATTGGGTGACACAATTTTCTTGTGGTAAATAAGTAAAAAACCTAAGGAAAATAAACACCAACATTGGATCAAATATTCGAACCCGAAGCATACTCTAACAATTGTGTAATCTAGTGATTGACATGTAAGTGGATATACGAAATATTCAGAGTACCAGAGTGATTTCCCAAACCGGAATGTGCGCTTTATCTGTATAATTGAACATTGATTGATTTTAGGAGCATCTATACCACTGTATACCTAAATAAGTAATTCAGTTCTTACGTTATTTGAATGAGTCAATTCTTTTCGGATATTGAAGAATGATTAAATTGGAAGCAGTTGTGTCAATTAGGTATAGTTATTCAAAATTTGTAAAATTTAAAACACATACATACATACATATAATCACGCCTTTATCCCCGGAGGGTTAGGCAGAGGTGAAATAACTCCCACATTTCACCAATCATTGAATTCCATCCCACGTAATAGGGAGTGAGCCTATTGCCATCTTTCGGGCACTATTATTGACTCAAGCCATACATCTGAGGCTGAGTCTGGGCTGTATATATCTGTCTGATGTTAAGCCCAATCCCTTAGTCGCTTTGTACGACACCGCATGGGAAGATTTAAAACACAATCTATGGTTATGTGGCAAGTGTAAAAATACTTCCTTTTAGTTTAATAACCGTCCTTTCTTCGAATGATGAAACTATGTAACTAAGTACTTATGGCCATTTTATTGTTATATAAAGTGCTGTTTCTCACAGAAAGACAGAACTCTGTCAAGTAAATCGTCTGTTACACAACGTAGACTGATGCGGGCGCCCACAGCCGGTGCTTTCACCAAGATACGTTCATTCCAGCGGTTTAAGAGCTACAATTGTCTAGGTACACCGATACCTGATAGTTTTTGCCGGCGTAAGCTTTATACAAGTACTTATAACTGCCTTTTATTATGTAGTTCGACCACAGACAGTCGAACAAATCATCACAGTTTCCATATCTATAGACAAGGCAAAATTCACAGTACAGTATCTGTTAACGACGATGGTGTTATGGTCCTCCCGTCTAACGATAATCCAATTTTTAAATGTCTAATAAGTTTGTACTTACCTATGTTTTGTCTTTATTTTAAATTAATAAATAACGACCACTACTAACGGACAGCGAAAGAGCGCTCTGATTGGCCCAAAGCGTGACGCATTCACCCCGCTAACCACTGCGCCCGTAATTTTTTTTGCAACAGAAAAAAGCAGTCTGTCCGAACCGCCGAACAAGCTACCCGCGTAATACCTCTCGCGCCCATTCTGATGGTCTACTTATTAATATCATTTCTAGTCTTTCATTTTCACAACTAACGAACACCTATCCAGCTACAGTATCTACAGACAGGGACTATGCATGCGAAGGTAGAACTGTTAATGAATGAAAACCACACAAAATTTTCAACCCAGAGTTCAACTTAGTCTTACAGTTCACGTACATCGATAGCACAAGTTCACTTGATTCTAATCCTCTAATTACACAATAAACCGAGCTAGTCCAAGTTTACCCCTGCTTTGTTCAGTAAACACGGTGTGAGTTTCCTAAGGGACTTTGTAGATGCACGTACATGCGGTCAGTTTCTTTGAGTTCCAAACTTAAGGGACAAGCGGACGAGAATTTATTTCTACTTCTATTCAAAGTGGTTTTGTTGTAAAGTTTATTAAGCGCGTTATTTATTTTTTATTTATTTCATCTACTCTCATACTGAAATGTTAACATAAAAAATTAAAAACAAATATTTCATGACGGTGTATCATAATGTAACTATTTTCCATTACGATACAACTTCAGCTGGATTTTTTCTACATAGTCTGTGGTATCTTCATTTTTTGTCTTACCTACAGTTATTTTTTGGGCAATAAAACGCACATCTTCATAAAATACAATTGAAACTATTTTGTTCGTACAGGCACCTTTTCGATAGAATACCGCATCGAAAAATTACTTGCGCAGGATTCTGTAATGTTCACATATCATCTTTGATAGTGTCATATAGATATATATAAATTTTATAAACGAAACGTTTTGGCGATTAAATACCTTCCTAAAATATTTATTTGAAAAAGAAAGAAAAATGCATTTATTTGGAGCGCATAAAACGGTTTATAATAATATATTTCAACTTCAGCTAATACAAAACTAAATTCGGAATTTACAAAAGGCAATATATTATATCCATGGCATTAAAAATAATACCAGTTTTAGTCGATTTCACCCAGAGACCACCACCTTTGCCGACCGGTGGTGGTATTCATACAGATTTCCGTATTTAAAAAGAGTATGGCATTAAAATTTAATATACAACATTATCTATTTGAGTTTTTGTAGAAATGGCCGAACTATTTCCGTCATTGCACCTGTCAGTGCTATATACAAACTTAACTGAGTGTCTCTTGATTTTGTAGCGACTGACAGTGTCTAAACCACAGTAACACAAGCTCAGTCACGATATAATGATACGTGACGCAGATATAAATATTTTCCATCGTATCTATCAGCAATATTCACTGTGACGTGGGCTGCCATCACATTCAGGTTAACACTTCCGATTAAGTTTAGGATTATTTTAGCCCGTAAATGCTTCTATTATAAAAAGAGAGATATTGATATTGAGATATTGATGTTAGCATATTCATATCTCAAAACACTATGAGATGATGTTCCTAAAGTGAATAAAGCTCTGTTACCGAGGTAGGTACTATGTATATAAATATAACATACTAAATAACGATTGCATGTTCCACGTGAAGAAAGTGATGGTTAATTACCCACCTATCTCTCCTATGTTTCATTCGACGCGGTTCGTGTCCAACAAGGTGGCACAATGTAATATCGCCAGAACTAGAAGTTGTGAAATGTGCAGGCCGTACAACTTGTGCTTTAATAAGGACGGTGTACGAAGTTTTCGACTGCCGGCCCTGGTACGATTAATTAATAACTTGTCCACGCCTTCTGAATATCCTATTCATGACTTCCAAGTAGTGTGTGCTAGTGTTTCGTTATGTAGGTGTCATTAATATATATTAATACCTGCATGTAGGTCCTTATAGTCATAAATTACTTCTCAATTTAATATTATTTAGGTATACAAACAGATCATTAGGGTAATATTGGAAATTTTTGTTAAAGATGTACGTGTGTGATCCGCAATGAAAATTTAATTTTCAGATAGTGAGCTTTTGTTTCTGACTACCCCCTCAAGATTATAGGTATTATTGTGATATGGTGGCTTTACAAAAGTAAAATCAGTAGACATATTATGTGGTTTTCACCTCATAATATGCAGTATCTTAATTTTGATTTTACTAAATTATTTAGTTTCATACTTTGTAGTTTAAATTTCTATGATCCTGTCTTATTAAATGACTGACGACTTAATGAATACACAACCTTCAGACATGTTAAGTAAGTACCTCCTAGTTTAGTAAAGTAAGTTTAATAGGTACGACTTGGCAGTGTTGATTAAATGGTTTTTTTATTGCTTTAAATTCTAAGATCAAGCGTTTGGTGACATAATTTTTGACAACATTAAAGTTTATGCGAATTTTGTTTGTAATGTATTAATATTTATACATTTTGCTTAATTTTGTACAAACATTTTATTTTGCAATTACATTTGATGTAATCCAAATAAAGTGAAATATCAAGATTCAAATGCATGACGTATAATCCAGAAAGTTACTCAAGTGTGAAAGGGGCAGATTATTTTTTCAATGAGTAGGACTAGATACTAGTTTAAGCTAATCCATATTTCTGTATTCATAATATTCATATTCTATATTCGTATTATGAATTATTATTCTATAGTTGTAAAGAAAACAATGTCTGTATTCGACACACTTTATTTAAAACCTTTTGATTATAATTTGATTTAGTATTTTTTCTAAATGGGCGTAAAGCCCTTAAGTACCTTAAATGAAGTTTAGTTGACAAAATACATTTTATGCAAATAAGCTTTTATAGTAATTTCTTGATTGCGGTTTTTACTGATGCTATTAATTTTGCCGTGTTGTTCCCGGCAGAGTAGAATTTGGATCACCCCATCTCTTCCCATACGGTGTCGTACAAAACGAGTTAGGAATAGGGCTGTTTAACATCAGACAGATATGTATATACAGCCCAGACTCAGCCTCAGATGCATGGCTTGAGTCAGCAATAGCGCCCGGAAGACTGTAATAGACTCACCACCTATTAGACCGAATTCAGTGATTTGTGAAATGTGGGTGTTAATTCACCTCTGCCTAACCCTCCGGGGATAAAGGCGTGATTATATGTATGTATGTATAATTTCTGAAAACGACATTAGAACTAGTGATGGTTCCATGCCACTAACTCAGCTATCGCCGGCATTCCTTCTACTTTCAAACAACTTGTTGAAAGGTAAACTATGAGACAATTTCAAACGAGCACACACTTTGATGATCAAAGTTTCACCAAGTTACATCGACAAAGAGCCAGGTAACGTTCCCCCACCTAAAGTTTTAACTGTGCAAATTAATAAATTTCACAAGGAAATCTCTCTAACTGCAGTTCGAACGAACCATCTTTACGGAAAATAAGTTGGTAAAAGTTGTTTACATTTCAAATGTTTACTAAAAGTATTTTAGAGATTTCGAATTTTAAAAGACAGTTATTTGAGCCATGAATTGCACCGAAATGTATACTAGACTCGTATTTAGGTATATGCGACTATCCGAAGTTAGTTACCAAAAATCAGTTACAAAAATGAACAAATCCCCTTGTTCTAGCTCTGCATTAGCTAAACAGCTCGTCTAGACATTGACTTTTATAATATTTACACTGTAACTGAAAATGCCAATAATGTAATTTGCTTGTAATATCACAGTTTATTAATCTATCATGGAAAATAGAACTTCACCCACAAGATTATAAATGTAAATAGTTGTAAACCTATCATGATGTACATACCTGTTCGTAACTCCAATCACTTTTGCAAATAAAAAAAAACATACACTAGATCACAGGGCACAAAAGCATCAGTTCAATAGCTACTAGTGTGTTATACGTAAATAATGATACCTACTTACACTTAGAAGTATATGTACCCTTATTCTTACCACCTAACATGCTTTTGTTTATAATCTATTGTACTAAGTTTTGAAACGAACCCAATCTCAAACAATCGTTCTTCATACAAACTTGTGAAACTCGCTAACTAACGCCACTGGTTGTCTTTAGCACTAATTAACTAACAAAAAACAAAGTTGTACCAAGTTTCACTACAGTTTTACCTTCAGTTAGTTAGTACTGACCGCGGACAGGCGGATTAATGAAATTTACCTTCAATGTACAGTCAGCATCAGATTAATATTTAGGTACTAGCAAAGTACTCAAAATAACTGTAATAACTCCAATTAAATATTAGCTATCACAGAGCTCAAATATTTGTAAGCATCCAGAGTGATCAAAACGGCTTGTCCTGCTTTGTCCTCTACACTGACGGTATAAAATCTCTGTTCTTACAGGGTCGGCAGCACGGATGTGACTCCACTGGTGTTACACGCGTTCATAGGTCATGGTAACCACTTTCCATCAGGTGGGCCGTGTGCTTGTCTGCCACCTAAGTTGTATATAAAAAAAAAAACAATACTCCATAATAGTGTAAGATAGCAGAGCGCTCATATTGATATGTGCTAACAGGTCGTTCAAAATTATCTTTACATAAGGTCACTTCATATTCTTGTATAGTCTCACCCTTTCGTTTGGAACAAAAGACACGCAAGATATAAAAGGGATGTATTTACAAGAAAAGGGTTGCAGCGACGTGCGGTCCGCATCATTGGGAATCCCGAGGTCACGAACACCCTAGAACCTTTGCAGATGCGTAGAGATGTTGCGTTTATGGCAGTATTTTACCATCTGTACCATGGTGAATGTTCTAATGAGCTCTTCCATTTAGTCCCACCCTCCATTTTCCTACACAGGACAACATGTGCATGTCTTAGATGTCACCCACCCGACGTATGTGAACTTAGCATCTCACTTGCTGGCATCTCACAAAAAAACGATAGTTCTATTGGCATCCCACATAGTTCTATAGTTCTCAATAAGTTTTAACAATAGTTCCATTGATTTAAGTACCAAAATCGAACTTTAAAAAAATGAGATGCTAACTTCACAAAAAATTTCCAGCATCTCATCAAAAAACCTCAAAAATAGTGGTAATTAACATAGTTACACAGTTCTAGATAAGTTTCAACAATAGTTCTATAGATTTTTGTATCGAAATCGCATTTTTAAAAATTGAGATTTTAACTTCACAAAATATATTACGGCATTTCATCGAATTTCGCGTCATTGACCATGCAGACGTGGATAACTAAGAAGTTTTGCATTATAAACTTATTCTGTTGATTGTTCTACTGATTGACTTTAATAAGAATCGAAGAAACACTATATAGGACAGAGATACTGAGGTTTATATATACTGAGTATAGAGAGATCACACACGAAAAGACGAATATGTTCTACACAACACTTAAAAAATGGTGATATGCTGTCACCTAACTTAGAGTTCTGTGCATTATTATACTTTTGTATCATAGATACAGTCTGCTAAATAAGAAATAACAGAGTTCTGAACATATTGAGTTGAAGTAAGGTGAGATGATATGGTTTAACTGAGAGTTACTTACTAGATGCTCTCGACAGGTTGCAGCGACGTGCGATCCGCATCATTGGGAATCCCGAGATCACGAACACCCTAGAACCTTTACAGCTGCGTAGAGATGTTGCGTCCATGGCTGTATTTTACCGTCTGTACCATGGGGAGTGTTCTGATGAGCTCTTCCAATTAGTCCCACCCTCCCCTTTCCTACACAGGACAACGCGTGCAGGTCTTAGATGTCATCCGCACACGGTGCAAAACATCCGATCAAGAACCAAGCGGTTCGGAGACTCTTTCCTCTGTCGCACCATTAAGGCCTGGAATTCATTACCAGCTCACGTGTTTCCTTCTTCCTACAGTCCCGGGTCCTTTAAGCGGGGCGTGAAAAAGCATATGATAAGGCCGTCAAGCTGAGTGTCACCATTGTCACACGGTATGTGTAAGTAATGGTGACCCTCTTTTCTGGGATTTTGCCTTCAGCTTACCATCAGGCAAGGCGAAGTCCAATTGACGTGTCCTATATAAAAAAAAAAAAAAAAAAAAAAAAAGTTATGTGCCAAAAAAACTTACCGTTTTGACCAATACGCTTAAACAAGGGTGAGATGCTGATACACTTCTAAGAGTTCTGTACTCCAAAATACTTTTAAATGGTAGGTAGAGGTCTGCCACATATAAAACGAGAGTGTTCTGGACACATAGATATGGGAAAGGGTGAGATGCTGATGTTCAACCGAAAGTTATGAGCAAAAAAGTGTGTTGAGCAATAGGCTTAGAGAAAGGTGAGATGCTGATACATTACTAAGAGTTCTGTACTTCTGAAAGCTGTCAATTAATAGATAAAGGTCTGCTACACATAAAACAAGAGAGTTCTGGCCATGTAAAGTTGAAAAAGGGTGAGATGCTGAGGTCCAACCGAGACTCATATTTCAAAAAAATGAATTGAGCAATGGACTTAGAGAATGGTGAGATGCTGATACATTACTAAGAGTTCTGTACTCTGAAAAGCTTTCAAATAGTAGATGAAGGTCTGCCACACATAAAACGACAGAGTTCTGTACACAAAGAGATGAGAGAGGGTGAGATGCTAATGTTCAAACGAGAGTTATGAGCCAAAAAAAGTGTGTTGAGCAACAGGCTTAGAGAAAGGTGAGATGCTGATACATTACTAAGAGTTCTGTACTTCAAAAAGCTGTCAATTAATAGATAAAGGTCTGCTACACATAAAACAAGAGAGTTCTGGCCATGTAGAGTTGAAAAAGGGTGAGATGCTGAGGTCCAACCGAGAGTCATATGTCAAAAAAATGAATTGAGCAATGGACTTAGAGAAGGGTGAGATGCTGATACATTACTAAGAGTTCTGTACTCCGACAAGCTTTCAAATAGTAGATGAAGGTCTGCCACATATAAAACGACAGAGTTCTGTTCACAAAGAGATGAGAGAGGGTGAGATGCTAATGTTCAAACGAGAGTTATGAGCCAAAAAAAGTGTGTTGAGCAACAGGCTTAGAGAAAGGTGAGATGCTGATACATTACTAAGAGTTCTGTACTTCAAAAAGCTGTCAATTATTAGATAAAGGTCTGCCACACATAAAACAAGAGAGGTCTGGCCATGTAGAGTTGAAAAAGAGATTCTGAGGTCCAACCGAGAGTCATATGCAAAAAAAAAGAGTTTTGACTAATGAGCTTAAACAAGGGTGAGATGCTGATACATTACTAAGAGTTCTGTACTCCGCAAAGCTTTCAAATAGTAGGTGAAAGTCTGTCACATATAAAACGAAAGAGTTCTGGACACAAAAAGATGAGAAAGGGTGAGATGCTAAAGTTCAAACGATAGTTATGAGCCAAAAAAAGTGTGTTGAGCAATAGGCTTAGAGAAAGGTTAGATGCTGATACATTACTAAGAGTTCTGTACTTCAGAAAGCTGTCAATTAATAGATAAAAGTCTGCCACCCATAAAACAAGAGAGATATGGTCATGCAAAGTTGAAAAAGGGTGAGACGCTGAGGTCCAACCGAGAGTCATATGCGAAAAAAAGTGTTTTGAGTAATAAGCTTAAACAAGGGTGAGATGCTGATACATTACTAAGAGTTCTGTACTCCGAAAAGCTTTCAAATAGTAGGTAAAAGTCTGCCACATATAAAACGAAAGAGTTCTGGACACAAAAAGATGAGAAAGGGTGAGATGCTAAGGTTCAAACGAGAGTTATAAGCCAAAAAAAGTGTGTTGAGCAATAGGCTTAGAGAAAGGTTAGATGCTGATACATTACTAAGAGTTCTGTACTTCAGAAAGCTGACAATTAATAGATAAAAGTCTGCCACCCATAAAACAAGAGAGATATGGTCATGCAAAGTTGAAAAAGGGTGAGATGCTGAGGTCCAACCGAGAGTCATATGCGAAAAAAAGTGTTTTGAGTAATAAGCTTAAACAAGGGTGAGATGCTGATACATTACTAAGAGTTCTGTACTCCGAAAAGCTTTCAAATAGTAGGTGAAAGTCTGTCACATATAAAACGAAAGAGTTCTGGACACAAAAAGATGAGAAAGGGTGAGATGCTAAGGTTCAAACGATAGTTATGAGCCAAAAAAAGTGTGTTGAGCAATAGGCTTAGAGAAAGGTTAGATGCTGATACATTACTAAGAGTTCTGTACTTCAAAAAGCTGTCAATTAATAGATAAAAGTCTGCCACCCATAAAACAAGAGAGATATGGTCATGCAAAGTTGAAAAAGGGTGAGATGCTGAGGTCCAACCGAGAGTCATATGCGAAAAAAAGTGTTTTGAGTAATAAGCTTAAACAAGGGTGAGATGCTGATACATTACTAAGAGTTCTGTACTCCGAAAAGCTTTCAAATAGTAGGTAAAAGTCTGCCACATATAAAACGAAAGAGTTCTGGACACAAAATGATGAGAAAGGGTGAGATGCTAAGGTTCAAACGAGAGTTATAAGCCAAAAAAAGTGTGTTGAGCAATAGGCTTAGAGAAAGGTTAGATGCTGATACATTACTAAGAGTTCTGTACTTCAGAAAGCTGTCAATTAATAGATAAAAGTCTGCCACCCATAAAACAAGAGAGATATGGTCATGCAAAGCTGAAAAAGGGTGAGATGCTGAGGTCCAACCGAGAGTCATATGCGAAAAAAAGTGTTTTGAGTAATAAGCTTAAACAAGGGTGAGATGCTGATACATTACTAAGAGTTCTGTACTCCGAAAAGCTTTCAAATTGTAGGTAAATGTCTGCCACATATAAAACGAAAGAGTTCTGGACACAAAAAGATGAGAAAGGGTGAGATGCTAAGGTTCAAACGAGAGTTATAAGCCAAAAAAAGTGTGTTGAGCAATAGGCTTAGAGAAAGGTGAGATGCTGATACATTACTAAGAGTTCTGTACTCCGAAAAACTTTCAAATAGTAGGTAAAAGTCTGCCACATATAAAACGAAAGAGTTCTGGACACAAAAAGATGAGAAAGGGTGAGATGCTAAGGTTAAAACGAGAGTTATGAGCCAAAAAAAGTGTGTTGAGCAATAGGCTTAGAGAAAGGTGAGATGTTGATACATTACTAAGAGTTCTGTACTTCTGAAAGCTGTCAATTAATAGATAAAGGTCTGCTACACATAAAACAAGAGAGATATGGTCATGCAAAGTTGAAAAAGGGTGAGATGCTGAGGTCCAACCGAGAGTCATATGCGAAAAAAAGTGTTTTGAGTAATAAGCTTAAACAAGGGTGAGATGCTGATACATTACTAAGAGTTCTGTACTCCAAAAAGCTTTCAAATAGTAGGTAAAAGTCTGCCACATATAAAACGAAAGAGTCCTGGACACAAAAAGATGAGAAAGGGTGAGATGCTAAGGTTCAAACGAGAGTTATAAGCCAAAAAAAGTGTGTTGAGCAATAGGCTTAGAGAAAGGTTAGATGCTGATACATTACTAAGAGTTCTGTACTTCAGAAAGCTGTCACTTAATATATAAAAGTCTGCCACCCATAAAACAAGAGAGATATGGTCATGCAAAGTTGAAAAAGGGTGAGATGCTGAGGTCCAACCGAGAGTCATATGCGAAAAAAAGTGTTTTGAGTAATAAGCTTAAACAAGGGTGAGATGCTGATACATTACTAAGAGTTCTGTACTCCGAAAAGCTTTCAAATAGTAGGTAAATGTCTGCCACATATAAAACGAAAGAGTTCTGGACACAAAAAGATGAGAAAGGGTGAGATGCTAAGGTTCAAACGAGAGTTATAAGCCAAAAAAAGTGTGTTGAGCAATAGGCTTAGAGAAAGGTGAGATGCTGATACATTACTAAGAGTTCTGTACTCTGAAAAGCTTTCAAATAGTAGGTAAAAGTCTGCCACATATAAAACGAAAGAGTTCTGGACACAAAAAGATGAGAAAGGGTGAGATGCTAAGGTTAAAACGAGAGTTATGAGCCAAAAAAAGTGTGTTGAGCAATAGGCTTAGAGAAAGGTGAGATGTTGATACATTACTAAGAGTTCTGTACTTCTGAAAGCTGTCAATTAATAGATAAAGGTCTGCTACACATAAAACAAGAGAGTTCTGGCCATGTAGAGTTGAAAAAGGGTGAGATGCTGAGGTCCAACCGAGAGTCATATTTCAAAAAAATGAATTGAGCAATGGACTTAGAGAAGGGTGAGATGCTGATACATTACTAAGAGTTCTGTACTCCGAAAAGCTTTCAAATAGTAGATGAAGGTCTGCCACACATAAAACGACAGAGTTCTGTACACAAAGAGATGAGAGAGGGTGAGATGCTAATGTTCAAATGAGAGTTATGAGCCAAAAAAAGTGTGTTGAGCAACAGGCTTAGAGAAAGGTGAGATGCTGATACATTACTAAGAGTTCTGTACTTCAGAAAGCTGTCAATTATTAGATAAAGGTCTGTCACACATAAAACAAGAGAGTTCTGGCCATGTAGAGTTGAAAAAGGGTGAGATGCTGAGGTCCAACCGAGAGTCATATTTCAAAAAAATGAATTGAGCAATGGACTTAGAGAAGGGTGAGATGCTGATACATTACTAAGAGTTCTGTACTCCGAAAAGCTTTCAAATAGTAGATGAAGGTCTGCCACACATAAAACGACAGAGTTCTGTACACAAAGAGATGAGAGAGGGTGAGATGCTAATGTTCAAATGAGAGTTATGAGCCAAAAAAAGTGTGTTGAGCAACAGGCTTAGAGAAAGGTGAGATGCTGATACATTACTAAGAGTTCTGTACTTCAGAAAGCTGTCAATTATTAGATAAAGGTCTGTCACACATAAAACAAGAGAGTTCTGGCCATGTAGAGTTGAAAAAGGGTGAGATTCTGAGGTCCAACCGAGAGTCATATGCAAAAAAAAGAGTTTTGAGTAATAAGCTTAAACAAGGGTGAGATGCTGATACATTACTAAGAGTTCTGTACTCCGAATAGCTTTCAAATAGTAGGTGAAGGTTTGCCACATATAAAACGACAGAGTTCTGGACACATAGATATGGGAAAGGGTGAGATGCTGATGTTCAACCGAAAGTTATGAGCAAAAAAGTGTGTTAAGCAATAGGCTTAGAGAAAGGTGAGATGCTGATACATTACTAAGAGTTCTGTACTTCAGAAAGCTGTCAATTAATAGATAAAGGTCTGCTACACATAAAACAAGAGAGTTCTGGCCATGTAGAGTTGAAAAAGGGTGAGATGCTGAGGTCCAACCGAGAGTCATATGTCAAAAAAATGAATTGAGCAATGGACTTAGAGAAGGGTGAGATGCTGATACATTACTAAGAGTTCTGTACTCCGAAAAGCTTTCAAATAGTAGGTGAAAGTCTGCCACATATAAAACAAAAGAGTTCTGGATACAAAAAGATGAGAAAAAGTGAGATGCTAATGTTCAAACGAGAGTTATGAGCCAAAAAAAGTGTGTTGAGCAACATATGTGTATGCTATATTTTTGTTTCACTACGGAAAAGGTAACTCTATCGTAGATGCAAGACATTGTTTTTTTATTCCACTTAGGTGGCAGACAAGCATACGAGCCACCTGATGGGAAGTGTTTGTTCTTTTGTCAAATGATAAACAAGACTTTAAACTTTATTTTTCTTGCCTATTTATTTTTATAGGTCCTTTTATGAACTAAATATCCGAGTCCAAGTTAATAGTAGTCCAATTTAACCGACTCTCCTATGTATAAATAAGACTCCGACGAATGTTAAATCCCATACTCGCACTCAGGGCGTCCCAGGGCCTTCTGACTCGATCTGGCCCTCCTCGGGTGTGGGGACGTCCCCAATTCGTCCCCAGAATAGGGGCGCAATGCGTGCCAGTGCCGCGGCCTGCTTCTGCCAGGGTGACAGGCGGCTCCACCCTTCACTCCCAGACCTGCACTCATGGGGGATGCTCGAGTTGCCTCAGTATGCGGGCAGGGTGGCTTACAATCCTAAGGAATTACCACTTGTCTATAGGGGCAGGTCGATTAGTGGTCAAACGCATGCCTCAATAAAAAAAAAAGATCTTCCGCCACGATCCACCTATAGAACGAAAAGAACAAATACGTTATCATATTACTGGGAAATCCAATTTGTACAAAAATCTATCACGGTTGTATTATTGTAGATAACCAGATACCACGTCTTAATTCCTCGTTATCCCTCTTTATTTATATACGTGACAATATCATATTGTTCTGATAAGAACACAGCTGCATTGACTATATACTTACTTCACTAAAGCATGTGTCGGTGGAATGTTTAACTCAGTGATTTAATTCGTCAAACGAGAAGTCAAGTTTCGAGTGTGATGACATGAAAGGGCCTAACAAATCTTACAGTATAGGATCCCTATTTTGCTATACATAAAAATCCTGCCCTACTTAAATCTCCTACCCTATTTAAATCTCAGCCTCTTAGGCCAAGCCCAAGTTGGTTCAAGCACAAATAATATAATATAATTCTTATAGTTCAAGTCTTTCGGAAATACTTTTTATCGTAAAACATAATCTAATAAGTACCTACTACAAACGATGCACGATTTAACTGATTTGGCAATTGCTATAAGAGTTTATGTTTGAATGAATTTTTTTTTAATCAACTTTATGCACAGTAATTTTGTTTAAAGGCGACTTAATGAATCTTTAGAAACTTTTAGAAACTTTTAGGCTTAGAGAAAGGTGAGATGCTGATACATTACTAAGAGTTCTGTACTTCAAAAAGCTGTCAATTATTAGATAAAGGTCTGCCACACATAAAACAAGAGAGTTCTGGCCATGTAGAGTTGAAAAAGAGATTCTGAGCTCCAACCGAGAGTCATATGCAAAAAAAAAGAGTTTTGACTAATAAGCTTAAACAAGGGTGAGATGCTGATACATTACTAAGAGTTCTGTACTCCGAAAAGCTTTCAAATAGTAGGTGAAAGTCTGCCACATATAAAACAAAAGAGTTCTGGATACAAAAAGATGAGAAAGAGTGAGATGCTAAGGTTCAAACGATAGTTATGAGCCAAAAAAAGTGTGTTGAGCAATAGGCTTAGAGAAAGGTTAGATGCTGATACATTACTAAGAATTCTGTACTTCAAAAAGCGGTCAATTATTAGATAAAGGTCTGCCACATATAAAACAAGAGAGTTCTGGCCATGTAGAGTTGAAAAAGAGATTCTGAGGTCCAACCGAGAGTCATATGCAAAAAAAAAGAGTTTTGACTAATAAGCTTAAACAAGGGTGAGATGCTGATACATTACTAAGAGTTCTGTACTCCGCAAAGCTTTCAAATAGTAGGTGAAAGTCTGTCACATATAAAACGAAAGAGTTCTGGACACAAAAAGATGAGAAAGGGTGAGATGCTAAAGTTCAAACGATAGTTATGAGCCAAAAAAAGTGTGTTGAGCAATAGGCTTAGAGAAAGGTTAGATGCTGATACATTACTAAGAGTTCTGTACTTCAGAAAGCTGTCAATTAATAGATAAAAGTCTGCCACCCATAAAACAAGAGAGATATGGTCATGCAAAGTTGAAAAAGGGTGAGACGCTGAGGTCCAACCGAGAGTCATATGCGAAAAAAAGTGTTTTGAGTAATAAGCTTAAACAAGGGTGAGATGCTGATACATTACTAAGAGTTCTGTACTCCGAAAAGCTTTCAAATAGTAGGTAAAAGTCTGCCACATATAAAACGAAAGAGTTCTGGACACAAAAAGATGAGAAAGGGTGAGATGCTAAGGTTCAAACGAGAGTTATAAGCCAAAAAAAGTGTGTTGAGCAATAGGCTTAGAGAAAGGTGAGATGCTGATACATTACTAAGAGTTCTGTACTCCGAAAAGCTTTCAAATAGTAGGTAAAAGTCTGCCACATATAAAACGAAAGAGTTCTGGACACAAAAAGATGAGAAAGGGTGAGATGCTAAGGTTCAAACGAGAGTTATGAGCCAAAAAAAGTGTGTTGAGCAATAGGCTTAGAGAAAGGTGAGATGCTGATACATTACTAAGAGTTCTGTACTCCGAAAAGCTTTCAACTTTGACATATGACCCTCGGTTGGACCTCAGCATCTCACCCTTTTTCAACTCTACGTGGCCAGAACTCTCTTTTTTTATGTGCGGCAGACATTTATCTAATAATTTACAGCTTTTTGAAGTGCAGAACTCTTAGTGATGTATCAGTATCTCACCTTTCTCTAAGCCTATTACTCAACACACTTTTTTTGGCTCACAACTCTCGTTTGAACATTAGCATCTCACGCTTTCTCATCTTTTTGTGTCCAGAACTCTTTCGTTTTATATGTACCAGACCTTCACCTACTATTTGAAAGCTTTTCGGAGTACAGAACTCTTGGTAATGTATCAGCATCTCACCCTTCTCTAAGTCCATTGCTCAATTAATTTTTTTGACATATGACTCTCGGTTGGACCTCAGCATCTCACCTTTTCTCAACTCTACATGGCCAGGGCTCTCTTTTCTTATGTGTGGCAGACATTCATCCATTATTTGACAGCTTTCTGAAGTACAGAACTCTTAGTAATGTATCAGCATCTCACCTTTGTTTAACCCTATTGCTCAACTCTTATATTTTAGATAAATGTCTGCCACACATAAAAAAAGAGAGTTCTGGCCACGTAGAGTTGGAAAAGGGTGAGATGCTGAGGTCCAACCGAGGGTCATATGTCAAAAAATAAGAGTTGAGCAATAGAGTTAAACAAAGGGGAGATGCTGATACATTACTAAGAGTTCTGCACTTCAAAACGCTGTCAATTATTAGATAAATGTCTGCCACACATAAAAAAAGAGAGTTCTGGCCACGTAGAGTTGAAAAACGGTGAGATGCTGAGGTCCAACCGAGGGTCATATGTCAAAAAATAAGAGTTGAGCAATAGGGTTAAACAAAGGTGAGATGCTGATACATTACTAAGAGTTCTGTACTTCAGAAAGCTGTCAAATAATGGATGAATGTCTGCCACACATAAGAAAAGAGAGCTCTGGCCATGTAGAGTTGAGAAAAGGTGAGATGCTGAGGTCCAACCGAGAGTTATATGTCAAAAAAATGAATTGAGCAATGGACTTAGAGAAGGGTGAGATGCTGATACATTACTAAGAGTTCTGTACTCCGAAAAGCTTTCAAATAGTTGGTGAAGGTCTTCTACATATAAAACGACAGAGTTCTATACACAAAGAGATGAGGAAGTGTCCAGTTTGTGTCCAGAACTCTTTCGTTTTATGTGTAGCAGACCTCTAACTACTATTTGAAAGCTTTTTGGAATACAGAACTCTTAGTAATGTATCAGCATCTCACCCTTCTCTAAGTTCATTGCTCAATTAATTTTTTTGACATATGACTCTCGGTTGGACCTCAGCATCTCACCTTTTTTCAACTCTACATGGCCAGAATTCTCTGTTTTTATGTGCGGCAGACATATATCTAATAATTGACAGCTTTTAGAAGTGCAGAACTCTTAGTAATGTATCAGCATCTCACCTTTGTTTAACCCTATTGCTCAACTCTTATTTTTTGACATATTACCCTCGGTTGGACCTCAGCATCTCACCCTTTTTCAACTCTACGTGGCCAGAACTCTCTTTTTTTATGTGCGGCAGACATATATCTAATAATTGACAGCTTTTAGAAGTGCAGAACTCTTAGTAATGTATCAGCATCTCACCTTTGTTTAACCCTATTGCTCAACTCTTATTTTTTGACATATTACCCTCGGTTGGACCTCAGCATCTCACCCTTTTTCAACTCTACGTGACCAGAACTCTCTTTTTTTATGTGCGGCAGACATTTATCTAATAATTTACAGCTTTTTGAAGTGCAGAACTCTTAGTAATGTATCAACATCTCACCTTTCTCTAAGCCTATTACTCAACACACTTTTTTTGGCTCACAACTCTCGTTTGAACCTTAGCATCTCACCCTTTCTCAGCTTTTTGTGTCCAGAACTCTTTTGTTTTATATGTGGCAGACTTTCACCTACTATTTGAAAGCTTTTCGGAGTACAGAACTCTTAGTAATGTATCAGCATCTCACCCTTGTTTAAGCTTATTACTCAAAACTCTTTTTTTTGCATATGACTCTCGGTTGGACCTCAGCATCTCACCCTTTTTCAACTCTACATGGCCAAAACTCTATTGTTTTATGTGTAGCTGACCTTTATCTAATAATTGACAGCTTTCTGAAGTACAGAACTCTTAGTAATGTATTAGCATCTCACCTTTCTCTAAGCCTATTGCTCAACACACTTTTTTGCTCATAACTTTCGGTTGAACATCAGCATCTTACCCTTTCCCATATCTATGTGTCCAGAACTCTGTCGTTTTATATGTGGCAGACCTTCACCTACTATTTGAAAGCTTTGCGGAGTACAGAACTCTTAGTTATGTATGAGCATCTAACCTTTCTCTAAGCCTATTGCTCAACACACTTTTTTTTTGCTCATAACTATCGTTTGAACCTTAGCATCTCACCCTTTCTCATCTTTTGTGTCCAGAACTCTTTTGTTTTATATGTGGCAGACTTTCACCTACTATTTGAAAGCTTTTCGGAGTACAGAACTCTTAGTAATCTCACCCTTGTTTAAGCTTATTACTCAAAACTCTTTTTTTTGCATATGACTCTCGGTTGGACCTCAGAATCTCACCCTTTTTCAACTCTACATGGCAAGAACTCTCTTGTTTTATCTGTGGCAGACCTTTATCTAATAATTGACAGCTTTTTGAAGTACAGAACTCTTAGTAATGTATCAGCATCTCACCCTTCTCTAAGTCCATTGCTCAACACACTTTTTTTTTGCTTATAACTATCGTTTGAACCTTAGCATCTCACCCTTTCTCATCTTTTTGTGTCCAGAACTCTTTTGTTTTATATGTGGCAGACTTTCACCTACTATTTAAAAGCTTTTCGGAGTACAGAACTCTTAGTAATGTATCAGCATCTCACCCTTGTTTAAGCTTATTACTCATAACTCTTTTTTTTGCATATGACTCTCGGTTGGACCTCAGAATCTCACCTTTTTTCAACTCTACGTGGCCAGAACTCTCTTTTTTTATGTGCGGCAGACATATATCTAATAATTTACAGCTTTTTGAAGTGCAGAACTCTTAGTAATGTATCAAAATCTCACCTTTCTCTAAGCCTATTACTCAACACACTTTTTTTGGCTCACAACTCTCGTTTGAACCTTAGCATCTCACCCTTTCTCAGCTTTTTGTGTCCAGAACTCTTTTGTTTTATATGTGGCAGACTTTCACCTACTATTTGAAAGCTTGTCATAGTACAGAACTCTTAGTAATGTATCAGCATCTCACCCTTCTCTAAGTCCATTGCTCAATTCATTTTTTTGACATATTACCCTCGGTTGGACCTCAGCATCTCACCCTTTTTCAACTCTACATGGCCAGAACTCTCTTGTTTTATGTGTAGCTGACCTTTATCTAATAATTGACAGCTTTCTGAAGTACAGAACTCTTAGTAATGTATTAGCATCTCACCTTTCTCTAAGCCTATTGCTCAACACACTTTTTTGCTCATAACTTTCGGTTGAACATCAGCATCTTACCCTTTCCCATATCTATGTGTCCAGAACTCTGTCGTTTTATATGTGGCAGACCTTCACCTACTATTTGAAAGCTTTGCGGAGTACAGAACTCTTAGTTATGTATGAGCATCTAACCTTTCTCTAAGCTTATTGCTCAACACACTTTTTTTTTGCTCATAACTATCGTTTGAACCTTAGCATCTCACCCTTTCACATCTTTTGTGTCCAGAACTCTTTTGTTTTATATGTGGCAGACTTTCACCTACTATTTGAAAGCTTTTCGGAGTACAGAACTCTTAGTAATCTCACCCTTGTTTAAGCTTATTACTCAAAACTCTTTTTTTTGCATATGACTCTCGGTTGGACCTCAGAATCTCACCCTTTTTCAACTCTACATGGCAAGAACTCTCTTGTTTTATCTGTGGCAGACCTTTATCTAATATTTGACAGCTTTTTGAAGTACAGAACTCTTAGTAATGTATCAGCATCTCACCCTTCTCTAAGTCCATTGCTCAATTCATTTTTTTGCTCATAACTATCGTTTGAACCTTAGCATCTCACCCTTTCTCATCTTTTTGTGTCCAGAACTCTTTTGTTTTATATGTGGCAGACTTTCACCTACTATTTAAAAGCTTTCCGGAGTACAGAACTCTTAGTAATGTATCAGCATCTCACCCTTGTTTAAGCTTATTACTCATAACTCTTTTTTTTGCATATGACTCTCGGTTGGACCTCAGAATCTCACCTTTTTTCAACTCTACATGGCCAGAACTCTCTTGTTTTATGTGTGACAGACCTTTATCTAATAACTAACAGCTTTTTGAAGTACAGAACTCTTAGTAATGTATCAGCATCTCACCTTTCTCTAAGCCTGTTGCTCAACACACTTTTTTTGGCTCATAACTCTCGTTTGAACATTAGCATCTCACCCTCTCTCATCTCTTTGTGAACAGAACTCTGTCGTTTTATATGTGGCAGACCTTCACCTACTATTTGAAAGCTTTGCGCAGTACAGAACTCTTAGTAATGTATCAGCATCTCACCCTTCTCTAAGTCCATTGCTCAATTCATTTTTTTGCTCATAACTATCGTTTGAACCTTAGCATCTCACCCTTTCTCATCGTTTTGTGTCTAGAACTCTTTTGTTTTATATGTGGCAGACCTTCATCTACTATTTGAAAGCTTGTCATAGTACAGAACTCTTAGTAATGTATCAGCATCTCACCCTTCTCTAAGTCCATTGCTCAATTCATTTTTTTGACATATGACTCTCGTATGGACCTCAGCATCTCACCCTTTTTCAACTCTACATGGCCAGAACTCTCTTGTTTTATGTGTAGCAGACCTTTATCTATTAATTGACAGCTTTTTGAAGTACAGAACTCTTAGTAATGTATCAGCATCTCACCTTTCTCTAAGCCTATTGCTCAACACACATTTTTTGCTCATAACTTTCGGTTGAACATCAGCATCTCACCCTTCCCCATATCTATGTGTCCAGAACTCTGTCGTTTTATATGTGGCAGACCTTCACCTACTATTTGAAAGCTTTGCGGAGTACAGAACTCTTAGTAATGTATCAGCATCTAACCTTTCTCTAAGCCTATTGCTCAACACACTTTTTTTTTGCTCACAACTATCGTTTGAACCTTAGCATCTCACCCTTTCTCATCTTTTTGTGTCCAGAACTCTTTTGTTTTATATGTGGCAGACTTTCACCTACTATTTGAAAGCTTTTCGGAGTACAGAACTCTTAGTAATATATCAGCATCTCACCCTTGTTTAAGCTTATTACTCAAAACTCTTTTTTTGCATATGACTCTCGGTTGGACCTCAGCATCTCACCCTTTTTCAACTCTACATGGCCAGAACTCTCTTGTTTTATGTGTAGCTGACCTTTATCTAATAATTGACAGCTTTCTGAAGTACAGAACTCTTAGTAATGTATCAGCATCTCACCTTTCTCTAAGCCTATTGCTCAACACACTTTTTTGCTCATAACTTTCGGTTGAACATCAGCATCTTACCTTTTCCCATATCTATGTGTCCAGAACCCTGTCGTTTTATATGTGGCAGACCTTCACCTACTATTTGAAAGCTTTGCGGAGTACAGAACTCTTAGTAATGTATCAGCATCTAACCTTTCTCTAAGCCTATTGCTCAACACACTTTTTTTTTGCTTATAACTATCGTTTGAACCTTAGCATCTCACCCTTTCTCATCTTTTTGTGTCCAGAACTCTTTTGTTTTATATGTGGCAGACTTTCACCTACTATTTGAAAGCTTTGCGGAGTACAGAACTCTTAGTAATGTATCAGCATCTAACCTTTCTCTAAGCCTATTGCTCAACACACTTTTTTTTTGCTTATAACTATCGTTTGAACCTTAGCATCTCACCCTTTCTCATCTTTTTGTGTCCAGAACTCTTTTGTTTTATATGTGGCAGACTTTCACCTACTATTTGAAAGCTTTTCGGAGTACAGAACTCTTAGTAATATATCAGCATCTCACCCTTGTTTAAGCTTATTACTCAAAACTCTTTTTTTGCATATGACTCTCGGTTGGACCTCAGCATCTCACCCTTTTTCAACTCTACATGGCCAGAACTCTCTTGTTTTATGTGTAGCTGACCTTTATCTAATAATTGACAGCTTTCTGAAGTACAGAACTCTTAGTAATGTATCAGCATCTCACCTTTCTCTAAGCCTATTGCTCAACACACTTTTTTGCTCATAACTTTCGGTTGAACATCAGCATCTTACCTTTTCCCATATCTATGTGTCCAGAACCCTGTCGTTTTATATGTGGCAGACCTTCACCTACTATTTGAAAGCTTTGCGGAGTACAGAACTCTTAGTAATGTATCAGCATCTAACCTTTCTCTAAGCCTATTGCTCAACACACTTTTTTTTTGCTTATAACTATCGTTTGAACCTTAGCATCTCACCCTTTCTCATCTTTTTGTGTCCAGAACTCTTTTGTTTTATATGTGGCAGACTTTCACCTACTATTTGAAAGCTTTTCGGAGTACAGAACTCTTAGTAATGTATCAGCATCTCACCCTTGTTTAAGCTTATTACTCAAAACTCTTTTTTTTGCATATGACTCTCGGTTGGACCTCAGAATCTCACCTTTTTTCAACTTTACATGGCCAGAACTCTCTTGTTTTATGTGTGACAGACCTTTATCTAATAACTAACAGCTTTTTGAAGTACAGAACTCTTAGTAATGTATCAGCATCTCACCTTTCTCTAAGCCTATTGCTCAACACACTTTTTTTGACTCATAACTCTCGTTTGAACCTTAGCATCTTACCTTTTCTCATCTCTTTGTGTACAGAACTCTGTCGTTTTATATGTGGCAGACCTTCACCTACTATTTGAAAGCTTTGCGGAGTACAGAACTCTTAGTAATGTATCAGCATCTCACCCTTCTCTAAGTCCATTGCTCAATTCATTTTTTTGACATATGACTCTCGGTTGGACCTCAGCATCTCACCCTTTTTCAACTCTACATGGCCAGAACTCTCTTGTTTTATGTGTAGCAGACCTTTATCTATTAATTGACAGCTTTCTGAAGCACAGAACTCTTAGTAATGTATCAGCATCTCACCTTTCTCTAAGCCTATTGCTCAACACACTTTTTTGCTCATAACTTTCGGTTGAACATCAGCATCTCACCCTTTCCCATATCTATGTGTCCAGAACACTCTCGTTTTATATGTGGCTGACCTCTACCTACCATTTAAAAGTATTTTGGAGTACAGAACTCTTAGAAGTGTATCAGCATCTCACCCTTGTTTAAGCGTATTGGTCAAAACGGTAAGTTTTTTTGGCACATAACTCTCAGTTAAACCATATCATCTCACCTTACTTCAACTCAATATGTTCAGAACTCTGTTATTTCTTATTTAGCAGACTGTATCTATGATACAAAAGTATAATAATGCACAGAACTTCAAGTTAGGTGACAGCATATCACCATTTTTTAAGTGTTGTGTAGAACATATTCGTCTTTTCGTGTGTGATATCTCTATACTCAGTATATATAAACCTCAGTATCTCTGTCCTATATAGTGTTTCTTCGATTCTTATTAAAGTCAAGCAGTAGAGCAATCAACAGAATAAGTTTATAATGCAAAACTTCTTAGTTATCCACGTCTGCATGGTCAATGAAGCGAAATTCGATGAAATGCCGTAATATATTTTGTGAAGTTAAAATCTCAATTTTTAAAAATGCGATTTCGATACCAATATCTATAGAACTATTGTTGAAACTTATCTAGAACTGTGTAACTATGTTAATTACCACTATTTTTTAGGTTTTTTGATGAGATGCTGGAAATTTTTTGTGAAGTTAGCATCTCATTTTTTTAAAGTTCGATTTTGGTACTTAAATCAATGGAACTATTGTTAAAACTTATTGAAAACTATAGAACTATGTGGGATGCCAATAGAACTATCGTTTTTTTGTGAGATGCCAGCAAGTGAGATGCTAAGTTCACATACGTACCCACCCGCACACGGTGCAGAATATCCGATCAAGAACCAAGCGGTTCAGTGACTCTTTCCTTTGTCGCACCATTAAGTGTGTGTGTTTCCTTCTTCCTACAGTCCCGGGTCCTTTAAGGGGGGCGTGAAAAGCATATGATGAAGCCGTCAAGCTGAGTGTCACCATTGTCAATTAGTATGACCCTCTTTTCTGAGACTTTATCTTTAGCCAAGGCAAAGTCAAATTGACGTTTCCTATAAAAAAAAAAAGAAATAGTGATTAAATGACATTATGTAAAGATAATTTTCAACACAGTGCTAGCTTAGATGCCATTGAACGACTTTATAGCACATATCAACATGAACACTCTGCTATCTTACATTATTTTGGAGAATTGATTGTTAAGATTTTTTGACCACTCTGGATGCTTACAACTATTTGAGCTTTGTGATAGCAAATATAAAATTGGAATTATAGTATTTAAATCATTTTGAGAACTCTTTTAGTCAAGATCAATCAGGTGCTGACTGTACACATATAAAATGAGTTACTATTTAAGTAGTAGTTTAGCAGAAAGTAGTTTGAGAGTAATAAACTGAAATGATTCTTATTTACATGATAAATATATGCATATTTTTATAGTCATTTAAGGTTTGCAGTAAACAAGGATGACAGTAATCATAAATGTCAACAAATCCAACTGATTCCCATATTTATATTTGAAAACTAATCAATTAACGGTATAAATATGTTAAAGAGGTTCAATAGGGGTTTGAAGCCGAGAAGGGCCAGCGAGTAGTATAATATAGTTATTATTCTGATGCTTGGTGCAGCTCCTTACGTCCGATTTTGAAATTCACAAATTTTAAGCTATTCGAAAAAAGTTTGCAAGCTATGACTCTTTTCTCTAGGCATTATAATTCAAGTGGCAAAGGTTCAAATGAATTATAACCATCGTAAAGCATTTCGTTTTTATTCCAAGTAAACACTTTAGGCAAAGGAAATTCTTGTGTTAAGATGTCACTCACATCAATTGGACACTAAATTGTTAGTCTACACCGCAATCTCTCGCCTCCCAATTAATGACTGGTCTCATCTCAGTCACTGACTACCGACAATTTTATTAGCAATGCTTACATAAATTAGTTACCAGCTTCTTAAGGTCCTTAGTCATTAAATTTATGGCTGTATTAATTCACGCAGACCATGACGAGCACTGGTCATAAAACTTGTTCTCTTATGATCTTGTTGATCCTTCTATTTGGTTTGTGAAGATGTTTGGATGTTTGATCACGCTCTAACGGCGGAACGGATCTGGTTGAAGATTCGTATTAAGATGATTATAATTTGAACAACACATAGATTAAATTTTATCTTAGGAATAGAGTCCTATGGGTAGTGGAAACGAGATCAAATTTTCGTGGGTGGCGCGCTGCTGTAATCAGCTGGTAAATATAAAATTGTGTTTTTATAATTGTTAAAATTGTTTAGTTAGTTGATTACACCGATTCCGGTCAGTTGAACAAATAACTTTTATAAGGCATATTACGTCTACCGGCTTAAGTTTTATTACAGGCGAAATTTAAGTCATTGAAAGTTGTTAGACTCAAAGACTTGAAAAGCCATGTTTAAACGATTTTACTGCCAAAATCGGTAGACTGATTGCCAATTACAGTAGTTGTTTAGTTATTTAGTGAAGTTAAACACTTAGGTAGTAAAATAGTAAGTGCTCAGAATTTCTTGCTCCTATAAAATGCCGAGGATATGCAATACAAATGAGATCGAAGGTCAAAGTATGTAAGAGCTTAATATCGTACCACTCTAATGCGACCTGTTACAGATCGATGATTTGCCAACTATCTAATTGACGTTGTCAGGATTCGAATAGCCACGCGGATAGAATAACATCCCCGTCGTCACTCACACATGTACCTACTACGTATTTATTACACATAATTATTATAAATTTATTTATTTTTTTACGCTGCTGACAGGGAGCAACTGAACACTAGCGGGTATACGCAAATAAATAACTGCATAATTTATAACAGACTGAAGAACTTCGCTGCTTGAAATATATTTATGATCGATATTCCATAACTGTTACATTGCAAGAACATAGAACTGCGTAACACTGCTGGTACTTTTTTTTTTTATACCACTTAGTTGGCAGACAAGCAAACGGCCCACCTGATGGGAAGCGGTTACCGTGGCCTATGGACGTATGCAACACCAGGGGTGTCACACTCGCGCTGCCGACCATAAAGAAACCTTCTGATGCCCCTCTTGAAGAACCCCATATTGTAGGTGCTTGAGAAAACCGCAGCAGGGAGGTCATTCCACAGCTTGAGTGCGCGTGGGATGAAATTTCTTTCATACCGCACAGTGCGCACCGTCTCAGGTCGCAATGTGTGAGGATGAATTCCCTGCCTATGGCGAGAGGTGCGATGATAGAATGTAGCTACGGGCATCATGTCAAACAATTCATCTGAGCACAAACCATTGTATAAGCGGTAGAACACACACAGTGAGGCAAAATCCCTCCTAAGGCTAAGAGGTTCCAGACTACCCGTGAGTATGGGATTGTCAACCAGCCTCAATGCCCGTCTTTGCACTGAGTCGAAGGGGTCAAGCTGGTATGCAGGTGCTCCAGCAAAAAGGTGACAGCAGTACTCCATGTGAGGCTGGACCTGTGCTTTATAAAGAAGGAGTTGCTGCCCCGCAGTGAAGTATTGCTTCGCCCTGTTAAGCACTCCGATTTTTCTTGATGCCAACTTAACCTTGTCCTGCAAATGACTTCGGTATTGGACGTCCGTGGAGATATCGACACCAAGGATCCCGATACTCGAGGAGATGGTAAGCGGTGTGCCCAGGAATTGCGGCGCTACAATGAATGGGGTTTTCTTAGCGGTGAATACACATACTTGTGTCTTACTGGGGTTGAATTGGACTAGGTTTAGTCGTCCCCAATCGGATACTCCAGAGAGAGTAGTCTCAATTTCAGACACAAGTTGTTCGCGACTCTTCTCCACCTCAGACTGGGGGATATTTGCATGGCCCGTGTAACACGTGTCTCCGGTACTGTCGTCCGCATAACAATGAATGGAGCCATCAGACAGCATGTCATTGATATGCAGCAGAAACAGCGTCGGAGACAACACGGAGCCTTGTGGGACACCAGCGTTTATGTTCATGCGGTCCGAGCAGCTGCCGTTGACGACGGCTTGGATGCTTCTGTTGGACAAAAAGCTGGAGATCCATTCGCACAGTCCCTCGGGGAGTCCATAATATGGCAACTTCGCAAGAAGACCTTTGTGCCAGACCCGATCGAAGGCCTTCGCTATATCGAGGCTGACAAAACGCCGAGTACTTGATACAAGCCATAACTAATTTTCATAAGTCACGTTAATTGGGCTATAAGCTATTTTAGTATAACTCCTGAAAATAGAATTGAATTCTCAAAAACATTTTACTGGTTAATGCTTCGAAACTGAGTATTTAAAGCTTTTATAGGCGGTTTGAAAGTCACTTTTTGACATACATTATATTATTATTTAAATCAAAGTACCACAAAATGAATCACTGCCATCTGCCCTTCATAATCTACTAGCGATATCTAAGTTCTGTAGTAAGACCTAGCTAGGCTTTTTAAGGCTCTAATTACAGGTAAAGAATGTCACAGTAGTTCGTATGGCAGCCGGTTACGAGAGCTTAACATTTTTTGCAAGACATTAAGGGGTTTCAATGTTACACACATTGATAACTCACTTGTACTTTTCCACATTACTTTTAATATTTATTACACCTGACCGGTTTCGCCTTACGGCATTCTCGAAGTACAAGTGAGTCATCAATATGTGTAACAAAAAATTCCAACAAGTGCCATCAATCAACAGTATAAAAAAAAGGTTACAATGTCTTAAGATAGGATATACAGTACACCTATCCTACTTGCCCTGGTTAGTGTTGCGTCACTATTGAAACATGCTTGTCTTCTCTTAGCCACGAGCCCCAAAAAGCTCCTAAGATCAGAACATTAATAGTTCGACGTTTTCACTTAACTCTAACGAAATCTTGACAAATAGATCATCAACGACAGTAAATTACACAATAACTCAATGTTAATCTACCTGTTAATCCTTTGTATTCACGTCAATGACTTCTCGAATGGGTTATAACTGTAAGGGTTGCTTCTATACGGTATAAATTAACTGAGGATTATTAATTCAAATATGTTTGGAATAGTCTATTAGAGTTCTGAGCAGTCCATCAGAAATTCATTAGTGTTAATGAAACAGTGTGTAACGACTCTAGTTATATTTCATAACATCCTATAAGTTATCATGGAACATATTCAAGATATATATTGCGTAATTGTTAAGACTCTCAACATTGGGAGAGATCTATGTGAAGATTAGTGGAAACAAACAACATCGAATTGGTATACATACTTGGAGACTTCAATGCACATCCTGGTGAGCACTTTTCATATGAACTTTTATACTTTTGTTCCGAACAATCGTGGTCATGTGTTGATATGGACATTTTACCTAGTGATACCTATACGTATGTAAGCGAGGCTCACGGCTGCCGCCGATGGCTCGACCATTGCTTGGTAACTAGCGCCGCGCGGAGTACTGTTGTCAATGCTTCAGTTTTAAATAATAGGGTGTACTGGTCGGATCATTATCCTTTGTTAATTGAGTGCAATATAAGTAAGGTCTCCTCAAAACTTGTAACCATGAGTCAATCCCATAATAAAATTATATGGGGGGAAAGAGATAGTGACCAAATACAGAGGTATAGTGATGCATGTAATAATAGATTACGTATGGTGGATTTTCCATCTGAATTTTGTAATTGTGTTGATAAAATATGTACCGATGTCGACCATAGAACAAAAATTAAAGCTATGTACCATGACATTACATGTATATTAAAAGAATCAGCAGAGTGTAGTTTCAATGAAAAGATAAATAAAAAACATAAACGTATAACTGGTTGGAATAGACACGTGAGTGTTGCCCACAGGGAGGCTCGGTATTGGTTCCAGTCTTGGTTACAATACGGTAAACCAAACTTTGGTTTTATTTATGATAAAATGCGTGACTCTAAAAGATATTTTAAAGCGAAATTAAAATATTGTCAAAATAATCAAAATCAAATTAAATTGGACATTATAGCTCAGAATCACGCTAACAAAAATTTTAATAAATTCTGGAAAAATACAAATAAACTGAATCCGAAACCGAGTCTCTCTGCGAGCGTAGCTGGTTTACATGAACCGGTTGACATAGCGAATGCCTTCCAGCAACACTTTCAGGTGGATCCCCCCCCTCTTCGCGAGTCTCGGGTGTTCGACGCTGGGTGTCGTACCGAAAACATAACTGTCACGTTTTCCGCGCGGCAAGTCGCCGCTACAATCAAAGGAATGGTTGGGGGGAAATCCCCCGGTTACGATTTTCTCAGTGTCGAGCACCTGAGGCACGCGGGGGTGCACCTGCCACGGGTTCTTTCTATGATGTTTAATCTTTGTATAGGTCACTGTTACTTGCCGGATGAGATGATATACACTACTGTAGTGCCTATTATTAAAAACAAAACGGGAGATGCCTCTGATCTGTCCAACTATAGACCAATATCTTTAGCTACGGTTATAGCTAAGGTGCTGGATAGTCTGCTGGACAGAAAGTTGGGGGAGCACATTAAGAGCCATGATGCACAGTTTGGGTTTAAGCCGGGTCTGTCCACTGAAAGTGCCATCTTCTGTCTGAAGCAGACTGTTCAGTATTACACAGCTAGAAAAACCCCGGTATTTGCCTGTTTTTTGGACCTGTCAAAGGCATTTGACCTAGTGTCGTATAATTTGTTATGGAAGAAGCTGGGTGGGACCAGCCTGCCTCCCGAAGTCACATCCTTATTTAAATATTGGTATGACAACCAGAAGAACTATGTGAAATGGGGTAATTCACAGTCAAGTGTATATGGGTTGCGATGCGGGGTGAGGCAGGGGGGGTTGAGTTCACCTAAGCTTTTTAATTTGTATGTTGATGGTCTGATCGAGGAGCTCAGTGGCACAGGCATCGGTTGCCATGTTGGTGGCGTTTGTATTAACAATATTAGCTACGCCGATGATATGGTGCTACTGAGCCCATCGATTGGAGCATTACGGAGGCTACTTCATGTCTGCGAAGAGTATGCTGGGGCTCACGGGCTCAGATACAACTCTCTTAAAAGTGAGCTCATGGTGTTCCAAACGGGAGCGCCGGGGTGTCAACGAAGCGTACCTTCCGTCACTCTCGGAGGCACCACACTAAAGAAAGTCGACCAAATAAAGTATCTGGGTCATTGGGTCACTAGCAACTTGACAGACACTGTAGACATCGAGAGGGAGCGTAGAGCATTATGTGTTCGCTGTAACATGTTGGCTCGCAGATTTGCGCGCTGTAGTAAACAAGTTAAATTGACGCTCTTCAAAGCTTACTGCCAGTCGTTCTACACGTGCAGTCTGTGGGTGAACTTTACGCGGCGAGCATATGATGCTTTACGCGTACAATATAATAACGCGTTCAGGCTGATGTTCGGCTTGCCGCGCCACTGTAGCGCTTCGTCCATGTTCGCTGAGGCGCGTACGGATTGTTTTTATACCATCATCAGGAAGCGCTGCGCCTCACTATGGGCGCGCGTGCGCGGCAGCACTAATGTCATCGTGAGCACTCTGGCTGATCGGTGCGACTCCCCACTACTGAACCGTTGGCTTCAGCTACATGCCCCTGTATATCGCCATCTTTACATCTAACAAAGGAGGCCGCACCGGAGGCCACAATTCACTAATAATATTTCTAAGATACTAACACTAGATTAAGATTATAATTGTACTACTAACACTTTATAGGGATTTGAAAAATCTGAAATAAAAGATATTCTATTCTATTCTATTCTATGTCCAGCAATGGATTTCGATGGGCTAATTGATGATGATGAATTGTTAAGAAGTTTAATTTAAATGGCAAACTTAAAAGTAAATAAGATTTGATCGAGAATTTGTGCTGTCAATGAGATGACTACAGGCCTGTCCTACTTTGTCCTCTACACTGACGGGACAGAGACTCTGTGCTTACAGGGTTGGCAGCGTGAGTGTGTCTTCTCTGGTGTTACACACGTCCATAGGCCACGGTAACCACTTTCCATCAGGTGGGCCGTGCGCTTATCTGCCACCTAAGTGGTAAAAAAAAGAATAAGTTCGGTAATAACGATTTTTTCGTGAATTTAAGGATATATTTGTATGCATACATATAATCACGACTTTATCC
Organism: Eilema griseolum; assembly: GCA_963662185.1. NCBI lineage: Eukaryota > Metazoa > Arthropoda > Insecta > Lepidoptera > Erebidae > Eilema > Eilema griseolum. The sequence goes on from OY759243.1 coordinate 8,559,504, forward strand.
CCAAAGGGATAGGCAGAAAATAGGGAGTGAGCCTATTGCAGTATTCCGGCTACTATTTTTGACTCGGGCCATGCGTTTGAGGCTGAGTCTAGGCTGTATACATAGACGACATTAAACAGCTCTATCCAGTCGCCTTGTACGACACCGCATGGAAAGAGATGGGGTGGTCCAAATTCTACTCTGCCGGGAATCACGTGGCGGATTTAAGGGTATCAAACACGATAATTACGAAAATATGTCTCAGAATAGATTATTTAATCCTATTGATCAGAAAAATAAAACGAATCTTGTTTCTGCTAAAATGTGTTGTTCCTACATAAGTATTACGCTTTCCTATCACAACTATTACCGATCTTTACAAAGCACAGATATGAAGATATCCTGATAAATAATAAGTCACTAAGTTTCGAGTTGAACATAATATAACATATATCATTCAGTCACACCTTTACCCATTGAGATAGAAATAACATGTTTCCACTTACAACGATCCTAGACACATCTAATACCAAATATTTATTTTAAACCAAATATACACATCCTTATTATTCTATCCGCTACTTTAGCTAAGAAGAGCTACCTTCTAATGACAACACCCTCTAGCATGCACAAATGTGTAATCCAAACACTACATGGCGTCATCAATTTTCATTTCACGTACGTGGCTGATCACAAACCAAGTAATTAAAGAAATAAAGCTCGTTACACGACTAATACAGTTTTATTGAGCCATTAATAGTTCAGCCACTCACGTGCAGGTACAGCCCTGCTTTCGTGTCACCTATTATCATGTAGTGATGTGACCAACCTACCAAATTTATTATCAGCACTCGATCTTGAAAACAGCCTTCGAAGTGGTTACCGTGGCCTATGGACGAATATGTGGGCGAATATTTCGCGACATTGTCACTTCTTCTATAGAATATCACCATTACAATATATTTTGTCAGTAGATAGATATATATATAAGTTTTTATGTATCACCTTTCCCGGAGTCACATTATCATTATGATAAAACCCTCTGCTTGTAAGAAGAACCCTTGTTTTTATATTTGGTCCGTTAATTGACTCCAACCCGCTAGATAGTAAAAAGTTAATTTACAGTTCAGAAGATACGGAACACCATTTTCAATACTATTGGTCTTAAAATAGTGATCCAGGGATCACTATTTTAAGATCAATAGTATTGAAAATAGTGTTCCGTATCTTCTAGTGTCCAAGACAGGTCTTGACGTCTTTGTTAGATGCTATTTCACGCTCAAAAAACCTGGAACTGTAAGAAGACGAAAATATATACGCGGACGTTCCAGTTCTTTACCGCGCGGCAGGGTAAAGAGGCCTAAAACCGTTTGGTGCGAGACAGTGTGGATTCCTTCATGTGTGGGTGGTACCGCAGGCCAGCATGCGTTGTTCTGGACAGGAAGTGAGAGGTTGGGATCAATTGAAATAGCTCTTCAGGACACTCGCCGTGGGTGATGACTTTTTTGTTTGAACTATTTTGAATCAAATAAGTTGACATTTTTCAAATCAAATTATCTACCTACTTGCATGAGATTTTGTATTTAATTCTTATTTATTTTTCTGAAGTGTAACATTTTGTACATGTGTAAAAAAGTTGTATAATTTATTTAAAATTGTGAAGTAAATTGTATGTGTAGTAAATTTATATGTTACATTTTTTCCAACACAATGTAAATTGTTCATGAAATAAATAAATCAAAACTTATAATTAAAATTTGAAAAACTTTTGATATTTTCAAAAACAGTTCTATGAAATAGCTTATAAACTCTTGTGTGTTCCAATTTTATATTTTTATTCGCAGTGAGATCGTATGTAAGGCATATACTTGAAGTTCTCAGTTCAGCAAAGATGTTCGGTTTTTTTTTTTTTTTTATATAGGACACGTCAATTGGACTTCTACTTGCCTGATGGTAAGCTGAAGGCAAAGTCCCAGAAAAGAGGGTCGCCATTACTTACACATACCGTGTGACAATGGTGACACTCAGCTTGACGGCCTCATCATATGCTTTTTCACGCCCCGCTTAAAGGACCCGGGACTATAGGAAGAAGGAAACACGTTCGGTGCTATTAACGGCACTATTTATCGACATTACCACTTCACTATTGCATGTGTTCAGGAGCCCATATTGCGTCTGTGCTGCCACGTAGGAAAATGCGCCGGCGACACCGAAATTGCAATATGGCTCGCACGGTAAGCACATGATTACGTACAGCTTGTAACATGGAGCTAATATTTTGCTGGATATGACATACATTTTCGCAAAATCTCGCATTGTGAAATGGGTAATTTAATCAGTCTACCAATGATTACACTATTCTACATATTAATCTAAGTTCAAGAATTATACTGTTTAGTCATTATTACTGCAGTATTGGACTGCCGTACTATAAACGTACAATTAACGCTATGTTGTACCATCTTTATTAAATTAATTATTTATTAATTTTAACAATTAAATTATTTAAATTCACAATTTTAAATAATTTAATATATAATAAAAAATAGCCGCGTGGTACCCTGCAAAGTAGAATTTGGACTACCCCATTTCTTCCCATACCGATAGGGTTGTTTAACACCAGACAGATATAGCCCTGAATCAGTCCCAGACGCAAGGCTCGAGTCAACAATAGTGCCTCGAATACGGTAATAGTCTCACCCCTTATTACGTGGGAGAGAATACTTAATTGGTGAATTTTGGACGATAATTTACTTCTACCTAACCCTCCGGGGCTTAAGGCGTGATGATATGTATGTTTGTAAAATATTAAAGTACAAAAACAGAATGCCAGCGTCAAGTATAGGCACCAAGCTACCAGTGGTCGGAACTACTTTACAGAGAAACTTTCTCACTATGTTTGTCGTATCGCCTGTGTAACTTTTTGCCTGTGATTTTTATGTTAGCGGTGGTGAAAATGTAAATACTACGCTGTATGCTTAAATACACGTCTAACTTATTTACCATACTTCGTTTAGACAGCACCCTTCACCAAAATAAAAAGTGATAACGCACCGGAAGCTCTTGTTCCTGATTGGGCTGAAGAAATATTATGTCAGTCGACTAAATAAACTGAGGCAGTATATTGTGAAGACGAGGCAGAATGAGATATAAAGCCCGTAATCTGGGAGCAAGCTCTCTAAATATTTATGGATTTTTTTCATGGAATACGGAAAAGGCTTAAGCGAAGTTTGAAGTGACAAGTTTTGTGGAAGTAATAAATCTCGTAAAAAGTATGCTCGGGAAGATGTTTGTTTAATCTATATTTTGTTGTTTATTTACTAATTCAAATACCTTGAGGGGTTTATTTTGTAACAACGACATATATTTAGCCCATCTGCTGTCGATCTTTTTCTTAGTAATATTGTTCAAGTATATCTGTAGTTTTTTTGTCTTGACAACCACAATAAAACAGTTATACCTTTTTTACAATGGTATATAAAATATATTTGTAATTTTCTTTTACAAAAATTCTCTCCTGCACATAAAATATATTAAAACACTTGGCTTAGGTAGAAGCTTTATGGCATATGGTTACCGTTTCTAGTAATAAACACACAAGCCAAGGGTTTTAACTTATGAGTTTCATATGTAAATTTATTGCAGTCGACGTTAGGCTAATTTGTGCCATAAATTTACCTAAACTTGTCTCTATGGATACATATGGCTATGTGTAAACAAGAAATATGTGAACTTATAACATAAATTAATAAATTCTTGTGGAAATACCTTGAAAATGGCTAGAAATTATATTCTCATTTTAAATGTAAATTGCAAACATTTATTTTATTTATTCCGCAATCGATGAATTCAAATAACAGAGGAGGTAGAACATGGCGGTATTTCCGCCCAATTGACCAGTCCGACTGGGGAAGTACCTCTGCCCTACAGAATACCGCGGTTATAATAACTTCGCGTTGTGTTCCCGGCGGTGAGTAGGGTAGCCAGAGCTCACTGGAGAATTTTTGTGCTGTCAGTGGGATGACCAAAGGCTTGTCCTGCTTTATCCTCTACACTGACGGCACAAAATCTCTGTTCTTATAGGGTCGGCAGCACGGATGCGACTCTACTGGTGTTACACACGTTCATAAGTCATGGTAACCACATTCCATCAGGTGGGCCGTGTGCTTGTCTGCCACCTAAGTTGTGTGAAAAAATAAAATAAAAACGCCTGTTTTTCATATATTTTTATAAAGAAAAGAATTTTAGCAACTGAAATTAATAGTAATATTCCATCTAACCTAAACCAACCAAGCTAAATTGCTTATGCTAGAAATGTGCTCACGTCGGTAGTGTAAGGGCCAGGATTCGAATATGGGATGTCTCGATCGTAAGACCGATTACTTAACCACTAAGCTACCGATGCTTTAACCTATACATAACACAGAAAAGTATAATACATAATTTATTTTAATAAAAAGAAAAAGATTTTACTAACCTATTTTTATTACCAGCTTTCCCTGTTAGTCTTGTTAAACTAAATTGCTTGTGAAGTATGTTCACATGAATAGTTTATAAGCAAGGATTTGAACCCAGTACCTCTCAATCATAAGGCTGACTCCTTAACACCTAAGCTACACTCAGTATATATTTTGATTTGTTTGATTCAGTATTAAATTCATCGGGGTTCACGGCAGTGTCCCTTCCAGATTATTAATTTAAATAACTGCATAAATTGTGAGCGTTTCCCCACTATTCAATCCGATATTGGTGTCGGCTTCGACTTTTGACATTCGGTAACTGACAGGATGGAAATTGTTTGACATGTATCTGATTTTCACATTGCCTGGCCCGATATCGGATATCTGAGCCGACATCGCTGTATTAGTTCGATATCGGATTATTGAAAATTACTTGATCCGACTACAACTTTCACACAGAGACTAAAACAGTGACTGTAAACGACTTTCGACCTTAATTACATTTTCTTAATTATGTGTCTTTTCGCGTTGATTGATGACCCTGATCACAATATAAAAATAAACTCGATATTATTATTTCATGTCAATAATGTTGAAAGCTGCTTGCAGGTTTTTGCTTGGTATTTCATCCCTAATTAGTCTGTATTATCGAGAAAATGGCCGAAGGGGACCGATTTTATCGAATATATGTGAAAACAGCACACGGTGTCGGCTATCGGATATCGGCTATCGTCGTCCGACACCGCTGATATGATAATGTGAAAATGGCTTGAGAGGTAAGTCAAGGTTAGGTCAAGTCGAGAGTCCGTTAAGAGTTTGCTCACCGGTGGCGTCTTGACCTTGAAGAAATGCCCTTTTACCTGTTAAATGAATATATTTTTGCTGTTAAAATGTAAGATAAACGAATATAGACTTTTACGGAAGTACTTCACTGTTATATAATTTGTATTAAACTCAGAATTATAAATAGACATAACGATTTTCAAATAAATTTTCTAATTTTTCTTTGATGGCAGATAAGCACACGGTCCTTCTGATGGGAATTGGTTTCTCTTACCAATGGATGGGCGTAACACCAAGTGCGTTACCTCATGCTGTCGGCCCTGTAAGAACCTTCTTGAACTACCCCAGCCCAACCCCAACAATAATTACATTATAATTTGTAATATTGTTATTATTTTATATTAGTATTTTATATTTATTATAATATTATCTAATATAATATCATATATAATCTTATAATGGTTCCCAGCAGAGTAGAATTTGGCCAACCCCATCTCTTCCCATGCGGTGTCGTACAAGGCGACTAAGGGATAGGGCTGTTTAACATCAGACAGATATATACAGCACAGACTCAGTCTCAGAAGCATGGCTTGAGTCAAAAGTAGTGCCCGAAAGACGGCAATAGGAGGGTGAATCTATTGCCGTCTTTCGGGCACTACCCATTACGTGGGACCGAATTCAATGATTGGTGATAATATGTGGGTATTAATTTACCTCTGCCTAATCCTCTGGGAATAAAGGCGTGATTATATGTATGTATGTATGTATTTCTCTATGAATTTGAAACTATATACATACATTGACAATTATTTTCAAATTGTGTTAGTAAAATTTAGGATAATGCAAGCACCCTCCAGTATTCGACTAATCCATTAGCAAGCACAACTAAACGCATTAGTAGAATTACAACTAATACCATTAAAAGCCCATCTATCCGTAAAATGTTTGTCTCCAAGTATTAGGGCAGTTTTGGGACCTGGTTGCCGAAATATATATTTACTGGTATGTTGGCTATTTAGACAAAAGACCTATCAATTCAGCCAGGGAGAGCTAATTGAAAGTAAGTATCTTTACTAAGGATTGTGATATCCTAGATTCTCTGGTGTTGTACACATTCATAGGTAACCATTTCATATCTGGTGGGCCGTGTGTTTATCTGGCACCGAAATTGTATAAAAAAATACCCATTATTATATAATCAATATGGAACATGGGAATAATATGGGACCTGCGGTAATACTGTGGTGCCCGACTTGGTAAACAGTAATGTTAACGGGAATAACTGCAATCATGGTATAATCACAGATTAATAAATAGTTACTACGGTATAAATACATACCTTTAATACTGACAATAGACAATTTGGTTACAGAATAGGAGCACTGTGAGTATGATGTGACGGTACATGGCAAAGAGAAGATATGAAAAATATCAAGAATGTGCAGGTAGATGAAGAACCACCACTGAACCAGTCCGCCTGTGACCATGGTAACCTGGTAGAAACATCAGGCCAATAAAAGGTATGTGACAGTACATGGCAAAAAGAAGATATGAAAAATATCAAGAATGTGCAGGTAGATGAAGAACCACCACTGAGCCAGTCCGCCTGTGACCATGGTAACCTGGTAGAAACATCAGACCAATCAAAGGTATGTGACGGTACATGGCAAAAAGAAGATATGAAAAATATCAAGAATGTGCAGGTAGATGAAGAACCACCACTGAGCCTGTCCGCCTGTGACCATGGTAACCTGGTAGAAACATCAGACCAATCAAAGGTATGTGACGATACATGGCAAAAAGAAGATATGAAAAATATCAAGAATGTGCAGGTGGATGAAGAACCACCACTGAGCCTGTCCGCCTGTGACCATGGTAACCTGGTAGAAACATCAGGCCAATCAAAGGTATGTGACGGTACATGGCAAAAAGAAGATTATGAAAAATATCAAGAATGTGCAGGTAGATGAAGAACCACCACTGAGCCAGTCCGCCTGTGACCATGGTAACCTGGTAGAAACATCAGGCCAATCAAAGGTATGTGTGTAATTATGCAATTTTTTTTTTTTTTAAGATAAGATAAGATATTTATTTTGCAAATATGGGTACAATACAACATGTTGGTTCATAAAACAAGAGGTTCAGCCATATTTTACCTTTAGGCACGCAAATCGCTTCTTAGTAGTCAAGCGCTTCACCTACGCAAAAGAGGTCGCCAACAAACTTCCATTGAAGTTATGAAAGTATATAAGATAGTAAGAATACCTTAGTAATACCTTGTTATTCGTGGACTCGAATAAAAGAGTCATTGTAGATGAGAAAGAGTATTTTTCACCCAATTCTGGTTAGTCATTTGTAAGACCCATACTTAAAATGATCAAACGAAATGCTGTAAACCCTCCAAATAATTATATAGCTCAACAACCTATTTCAGCTTTAGTTTTATCAAAAATACTAAGAGCTCTTGTACCCTGAATACAGATGTAAAGTGAGATTAGAAGATATCAGTCTCTTTGATATGAAATGATTTACGACATTGAAAGTCCTTTTAAATAATTTGGAACTTTCAGTGATTTTGTTTCAATATAATTGGGTTATTTTGTACATGGTGACTTATTGTAGGGCTTTATAAAGACACCGTTTAGCGAGATTAAACAACCTTGTAACCCAAGTAATTGTTCAAAGGACGGGATGAGATAGGCACGCTTTTCATAGTGACTATGATTTTATCCCTGGAATGAAATAAAAGACATGTCATTTCTAATGCTTTCTGGTTACGTAGTACCTAACTATTACCTAATTGCCTACTAGTATTTATTTAAACCAAAAAAAGAGCCGGTGTCGTACAAGGCGACTAAGGGATAGGGCTGTTTAACATCAGACAGATATATGTATACAGCCTAGACAATACTGCCCGGAATACAGCAATAGGTTCACCCTCTATTATGTGGGACCGAATACAATCATTGGTGAAATGTGGGTGTTAATTCACCTCTGCCTAACCCTCCAGGGACAAAGGCGTGATTATTATGTATGTATGTAAAAAAATAGTATTTAGTTTTTAACCATCTTTACAGGTGTAAAGATGGTTGTAGAAGAGATAATAAGTAAATGAATAAATGAAAATAATCTACAGATTTCTACAGATATCTGAGAAGTTTCGTTCTAAATATTAAATTAATGACCACGAACGCCAATAGGTACGAGTACTTTTATTACTTTTGTCCTGACATTTATATAAACTAACGAGCTGAAGCCTTTCTACCAATCTATGTTAATCTAATCTTAATAATCTCTTGGCGTTGTTCGCGGTGGCATGCGAGGCTTTCACTTCGGAGCACAGGGCCCGCTTACTCCTTCCCATAATTTATGTTTCAATTACATGATTTTTATGAGAGCAACTGTCGTCTGACTTCCTTCAAGAAGTATAGACTTCCCAAGAAGAGAACTTATGCCTTAGCCTTACCTTGATATCACAAATGAAATTTCATACACACATTGCAAATTGAATAAAAGCTTTAAATTTTGAACTCGGAAATTTAATTCATATTCCGAAAACACAAAACATCATTTTTCGTAGGCAGTTAAAATTAATAAGAACGAAAGCTATCCAGAGAGTTTTTATCCCAAATACAGATTAATGATCTAGCCCTGAGGGTGAGAACGTTAAGGGTTGTAAACGAAATTTAATATCTCATAAATGTTAAAGCTTTGAGGTAAAAAGAACTATTTGAAAATACAGACTGTTAATGATCGTAATAACGTTGTTTGATTTTTAGAAGTAGGAATAAGTTGAATAATGTTTGGGCCGACGTTGGGAGAGGCCTTTGTCCAGCAGTGGACTGCAATAGGCTAATTGATTGATTGATATTTGGGCTTGCCGTTAGTTGGCTGTTTAGTCAGATTTTACAAAAAATATATAAACCAACTAACTAACGTAGGACACGGCGGTATTTCCGCCCAATTGAGCAGTCGGACTGGGGAAGTATCTCCGCCCTACAGAATACCGCGGTTATAATAACTTCGTGTTGTGTTCCCAGCGGTGAGTAGGGTAGCCAGAGCTCATTGGAGAATTTGTGCTGTCAGTGGGAAGACTAAAGGCTTGTCCTGCTTTGTCTTCTACTGACGGCACAGAAACTCTGTACTTACAGGGTTGGCAGCGCGACTGTGACACCTCCGGTGTTACAGACGTCCATAGGTCACGGTAACCACTTTCCATCAGGTGGGCCGTGTGCTTGTCTGCTAACTAAGTGGTATAAAAAAAAAATAAACTAATTGTTATATTCGATTAAGATTGAAACAGTACAGGCGGGATTCGAAAACGCGGTCTTTGCCTTACAGGGGAAACGCTCTGACCACTAAGCCACCGAACCTTCGCCCGAAACCATTCAAATTCATACATACATATATGTCCGTGTAACGGCGACAGTGGTAATCTATTTTGAATGGTTAGCATATTACTTAAATGCTTAAATAAAATGTTGATTATATAAATTAAATTTAATGTACACTCACACCCAAGATAAACCTATGCGGGTTTTATGGGTGCTTCTATGAGATGAACTAATGTAATAATATGGAAAAAAATTAAAAAAAAAAAAAAAAATTAATAAATGTTGTTTTGTTTTACGAATAGATATCTCAATTATAATATATGTAGAATTTCAATACTGTTGACGTTTTAAAATTGTAGTCATTGATTTTTCTTGTAAGTGTAAAATAGTAATAATAATATACTATAGTTGCGGCTCGATAGGATGACCGTTTTGACTCGACTGGTTTTGCTCGTTTTCTATACTGGACAACGAACAGTTAGATGAATAACTAAAGGAAAATATGGCGAGACTGGCACAGAAGAAAATAAACTTCACACACCAAAAAAGAGAAAACCAGCAAGACCAGTTGTGTCATAACGGCCATCATAGTGTGTCGCAAATATTGGGTATATTCATACCACTATTATTATTTCCATACTATAGTCTGGAATACGGATAAATAATGACTTGGTAACAATTTTTTTTCGTATATAACAATTATTTGCACATGAATTGAGTCTATAACCCTTGCATTCCTAGTAGTCGAATGTTCTATCTTTACGTCACACAGATCACATCTATATTACATACAGTTAGTATGATGCGATAACCGGGTTCTGACACCAGGGGCCTTACTTATGTGACCAATCCTACTCAGTTCTCAAATTATATCTGTTGAACATAACTGAAGACCACAACACAAAGCAAGAATCTACTGTTGTTTTCCCACCAACCACGACTTTATTAGAGTTTAGGTATTTAAATGTCTCCAATTTTAAAGGAAAAGGCCATATTTACTTCAGGGCTATACATGCATACATACAATCACGCCTTTATCCCCGAAGGGTTAGGCAGAGGTAAATTAACACCCACATTTCACAAATAATTTTATTCGATCCTACGTAATAGGGACTGAGCCTGTTGCCGTATTCCAGGGCACTATAGTTGACTCAAACCATACATCTGAGGCTGTGTCTAGGCTTTATATATCTGTCTGATGTTAAACAGGCCTATCCTTTAGTCGCCTTGTATAACACCGCACGGGAGGAGATGGGATGGGCCAAATTCTACTCTGCTGGAAACTATGCGGCTAATTCACATATATACTACAAATATATATCCACATAAATACTAAAAATATAAAAAGTATAGTTTATTTTTAATATTGCATGTTTGTACAAGCTGGGGAATTAATTTGTTTGTTTCGACTATTTGTTCAGACAGAACTTGTAGTCCAGGGACTGCACGGTGTAAATGAGATGCCACGGGGATTTCGTTATGTAGACTTGAACATTCACACAAAGTTCACAAGCTTACGAGCTTAGAACTTTAAAGAAAGATCGTGAAGTGTGAAAGGATCACGCAAGCTCGTTGGTTTTGAGTGCTTCAAATCCAATCATATTGCGCTTGTCGTTAACTAGGCATCGTAAACAGGAGAATTTATGAACAAGTGCCACTTTACTCTGATGGACACTTCGAAGTTGCTAGCGATTTTTTTATAGTGAATCATTCAGGGCAACGAAACTGCTACATAAAATATGACACTCAAAAGCATCGCAATTGATCAGGTTTAGTCGCAAAGCTAAACCATTACAATAAAATAATCATCATCATCTTCATGGAGGCGTATTTTCCTGTTTGCTTCCGAGGTCAAGGTGACCTAGAAGCTCAGGGTCCGCATTCCGGCTCTTCCTCCTCTACTTCACACAATTTTATGCGTTTCTGGTGGTGAGACCATTTGCACGTGTATCACCCTTCACGACGTCAAACCAGGACTTGGGCCTACTCCTTCTACCTGTTCCCGGCGGGTACACCATTGCCAGGTATTAGTTACCTATGTAACCTGGTGGCCGCGCTAGTGAAAGCGGTTTTCTTGTATTCTATCTACGATGTCACAGACAGCTGGCGAATGGCGGCGCTGAAACGTTACAACAGCAATATCCTAATATCATGACAGATACAAATATTTTGGGCAAATACAGGCTAAAAACGTAACGAAGTGTGGTTCTTCCTTAACACTCGAAAGTATAGCAAATGATCAAGTTTAGTCGCAAAGTTGAAACACTACAGCAGCAATATCATAATACGACAGATACAAATATAAAATATGTAGTCACATCCTTAGAAGCACATTTTTCAGGCAGATTATATCCTGGGAGTTTAAAAGACGCCCGGAGTAAAATGCAAGCAAATTTTTAACATCTCTGAAATTCAGTCGGCAGTTGTGCTACGTTTTTTCCCATGTGTATTGCAATCTTTACTGCCTCCGTTTTTGTTTATACACTGACGATATACAGGATATTATTCTTTGTTTAAATACATGTGTTAGTGTAACCATTTTGTTTACTATTCAGATGTGATTTAGTAGTTTAATATCAGGTATAATACATTTTTCTAAGTAGTGTAGAGTGATTTTCTATCCAATGGAAAAATAATTAAAAGTTTCGAAAAAGAGGTTATATATATGCTTAATATGTCGTTACAGAATCCGTTAAAATTCTTTTATTTAAACCCATACTCCATACTAATATTATAAATGCAAAAGTAACTCTATCTGTCTGTCTGTCGGCCTGTATGTCTGCATGCTAGTCTACCTTCCAGTCTATCTATCTGTCATGCTTTCACGACTAAACCACTGAACCTTGAAACAAAGGCTATGTTTGGTTGAGATAGCTGACATCCACACAGGTAGAGTCGCGGGCAACAGCTAGTAAGTTACATTCGCATTCCGACAGGTACAACATTTAGTTAAAAACGTCCATAAAAGCAACCACAGATTACAATAAACCGTTACTTGTGACTGCTATCTGTGATGAAGAGAACCTAAACAGAGAACGGAAAATACAAATACCGTTATAAAAACGGTAGAAAACACAACCTTATATGCCACCAAGCTCACTATTTTACACTACTTGAATGAATTTTTCAGAATAAGCTGCTATTTCTGCGAAACGCGGTACAAATGCAGTACACAATTGCCAAGTAATTTATATGTGCCTCTGCGGGAATTCCTTCAATTAAAGTAACTATTGAGCTTCGCTCGATCCTGTCTTTGGTGATTAAGGTGGAAGGTAACTTATTGGAACACTTTAGGTGAATTGAACAAAAGTGGGTTATGTTTTGAAAGAACTGTGTGTCTAGGGTGTCTTACAACAATATTAGATATCACATCATTATATTTGACACTGTACCTCTATACTCGTTTAAGATATCAATTGTATAAATATCTATAGTTTAACTGCAATTTATATAAGTATTCTTATGTTTATGTGTGATATTAAGGTCTTGCGTATGATTAGGTACTGAATCGGACAAATTTTTGATTTAGAATTTCGAGACTGTCGCTTTAAAAATTCTTAGTGGCAGCAAGGAATTTGCTTAGTAGACACACGCTAAACTTAAAAGACGCTTAGTGACGGGTCTTATTACGTTCCTGTGGCTAGTTCAATGCAATTCTGGTCCTGGATCCTTACCTGCTAATTGATATACCTACTGATCAACGGAAGACACTCGGGCGTAAGATTTCCTCGCCGGGGTTGGGAAGTCAGATGGTAATTGTTTCTGTTATAAACAAACATAAAATGGAGAACGAACCTTGGGTTCTAAGGAGAAACCTCTGACGTACGCAATCGGGACCATTGCTAAGAGATCAAAGAATTAGCATATTAAAATCAAATATTATCTATCAAATACCCCATCGCAGTCCACTGTTGCATGGAATTATGCCTCTGCCAATGTGCGCCAATTCGTCCGGTTCCGCAATACATATACTTACATATATTTCATATGTAACCGGGGTGCGAGGGATATGCCTGTCAACCTCACCTTCGGCAACCAAAACGACCCACAGGCGGCGTGTGTTTTAGTCGGTTCGAGTCCGACATAACCTCCTCCACCGGCTCCGGTGGGGAGGGATCCGTGGGGATTTTGCGCACGTAAAAAAAAAAAAGTAGGTATATGTACAGTAAAAAATAGATAAACGTGATGAAAATGCGAATTGAATAAAACTTCAAGAGTTCCGAATTAAAACGAGTTCCGAAATATATAACTCTTCAAATACTCGTCCCAAATAGTGACCTAAATAAATATTAATGAATAATTTACTGAATCCTATCTGAAGTTAATGAGATTTTCGAAAATATTAGTATTTTATTCAAACAAACTATTCATTATTCATCAGAGTTAAAATTGTTTGTTCAAAGACTTCAAATAGCCCCGCGTATCTTCAGGTACTACCTTCCCATTAATATTCATTGATTGCGATCTTAAATTTTAAAGGGTGTGCAGCGTTTCGTTTATTATTTCAACATAGCTCGCTATTTCGGCGGGTACCGTTTTGGTGGTACGTTAAACTAAGCAGGGACTAAATGTTGTTTTGCATAATTAGATACACTGACAGTTATCAACAATGAATTAGGTTTATTAATTTACATGAAACATCTCTGATTAACAAAGTTCTGGAAGTAAAATTCGATTTGGATAATAATGGACGTATTAACGAACTTATCATATTTCCCTGTTGTCTAATTTCATCCATTTCCTGAAATCTGCGTATCATAATTGCCCACTGTCTCCACAAAATTTAGGAATTTGACTACAGCACTACATAGACAATAGGAACACTTTTAGGTGTGTTGCTATGTAGGTTTTCTGGGATATTAATTCTTATCACTTAATAAATAGAACCTATTCATATCGAGATACACCTTCACTGATTAGATCCAAGTGTATTTCTTGATGACTAAACGTCTCCTTGCGCATATGTTTGTACGCCGCTATATGGAGTAAAACACGACTGGACTAAATATACTATTACTCACCTATTGCATGCTTTTATATGTACACACATATTTTGAACAAATAAAATGAATATATTTTATTCTATTCTATTTATTTTTAGTTCACCATCTTGAGGAGCACATTAAGCCGGTCGGTCTCGATTACCATACGAACATCTTTTTACAGCCCTAAAAAGTTCGACAACTGGTTTAACTATAGAACTTTGATACCACCACTTCGTGTTGTGTTCCCAGCGGTGAGTAGGGTAGCCAGAGCTAACCGGAGAATATGTGCTGTCAGTGAGAAGACTAAAGGCTTGTGTTTCTTTGTCTTCTACACTGACATCACATAAAGCGTGTGCTTACAGGGTCGGCAGCGTGAGTGTGGCTCCTCTGGTGTTACACACGTCCATAGGCCACGGTAACCACTTTCTGTCAGGTGGGCCGTGTGCTTGTTTGTCACCTAAGTGGTATAAAAAAAAACCACCAATGGGTTGTGGAGGTCAAATATCATTCGCTTCCCGGAAAATAACGAAGTTCAGCCGTGAAAATGTGGCCCAGACTCCGAGGTTAAGGCCTTATCGAACGTGACCAAGAGTCACGATGATGATAAATATTATGCAGATATAATACCCCATATATACACCCTGTTATAACACAGATGTGTAACAGTGCTGTTTAGTAGAATTATACGTTCATTTACGTGAAATTTCAACATTGCAACTTCCATTGAAAAGCTTCAACCGCTGTTATGAGTTAGTTTCCATATCATATATTATGTGAAACGTTGGTATATTAGAAAGTTTATTATTTCATTCTACATACAAATACAATGCCATGTAATTTATACTATTGTAGTTTTTACCTGGAGCTATCTCCTTTGAATTCTGTTATGTGTATATTATGATTTCGTCAAAAGTTCAAGCTAAAATTGCACAGAAAATATAACTATTTTAGTTGGATATTGGATGAATAAATGTGAAAGTTGGTGACAATGGATATATATTCTAATATATCCTCTTCTTACGCCTTACGCCTTATATCAGCCTTCTTTATGTCTATGCGTCTATGGACGTAAAGAACGCTGATTTGATATGAATGAAGGTTAATACAATGGTAGATTAGCTGATTTTTTTATACCTCTTAGGTGGCAGACAAGCACGCAACCCACCTGATGGAATTACACAACACCAGGGGCTGCCGAATAAGCACATAGGCTCCTCCTCACACTGGATATACTTCACGTAGGTAACTAGAACGGGACTAGTAGTTCACACAGACGCAGCAGAAGGCAATAGCTAGCAGTCGCAATAAAGAGACCCAGTTAAATTCGTTTTATTTCACAATGTATATTACAATACAAAGTATTATTTTATTCAATGGAATGTGCCACGAAAATATATGCAACCCATTTTGGTTAAAATATTATACGCATTTAGTGGAAGGTAGTTTAAAACTAGAACAAAAATAACACCGTCACTTTGGTTTTCTGGTATAAGTTAGGTTCTTCAATTATCATGAGGTTCCATTTCCGAAGCTTGGACGATTATTAGCAAATGTAAAAGTGAAGTGTATGGGGCAGTAACAGGTTCTTCGGGGCCCGACCAAACCGCGCATGTACGCCAGTCTTCATTCTCTGAGCGTTTTCCCTACTCAGTTGGATCGACTTTCTAGTCTATTTTCCGTGAAGCGATTGTCATCTGAGTTCCACAATTAATTGGTGATGCCAAAGTTCTGTAAACTAATCGGACTTTTGAGGGCTCCAACTACCCATAACGATTGCTATAGATGTTCGTATGGCAACCGGGAACGAGGCACGACCAAAAAATAGATATTCATGCATACAAATATTTACATTGAGCGGGGATCGAACCCGCGTCTCCTGCGTAGTGGCCGTGTTCACTACTACCACATCTACGAAGCCGCCGCGTCTGCACGCCAGTACACTACCAGTATTAACAGACGAGGCTCTGGCATAGGCATTCCTCTCAAAGTGATGAGACATGTCCTATAAATAAATAATAATAATAAATATTCCACAACGTTCCACACAACGCTATCTAGACCCATGGGAAGCATTGCTTAACTAGCTTGTGTTATAGAATCTAGAATGTGAATAATCATACTTAGATACTCTTTTTGTAAATAAATAAATACATACATACATGAATACATAATTAAGCACCTATTAAGTGGGGCCAAAAATATAGCGCCCCAGGCGTAACTTAATGTATATTATGATAACTACCAGCTTGTGTTGTCAAATCTAGAACATGAACACGCACTTGCTACAGATTTTTTTCGAAATATTCATACATAGAAGCACCCAGGGTAATGCAAATGGACGTATTCATGTACACAAAAATGTACACAGCGCGAAATCCACCCCAGTCTGACGTTGCAGTCGAATATTTAACTGCCACGCCACAGGATAATATAACAGCCAGGTCAAACAGGTCTTTAGTTGGAAACAAATCGGCTAATAATTCAATTGGTTACCTAATTAAAAATTTTACTTTAGTACACGAAGAAACGATAAAATATTATATAATTTACTCCGATACATTGATATAAGGATATATAATACTTAAAACAAATACAATACATGTTTCTTCTGATGAGGTCGCCAAGCTGAGTGCCACCATTGTAACACTTAGTTTTTTTTTATACCACTTAGTTGGCAGACAAGCACACGGCCCACCTGATGGGAAGCGGTTACCGTGGCCTATGGACGTATGCAACACCAGGGGTGTCACACTCGCGCTGCCGACCATGAAGAAACCTTCCGATGCCCCTCTTGAAGAACCCCATATTGTAGGCGCTTGGGAAAACCGCAGCAGGGAGGTCATTCCACAGCTTGAGTGTGCGTGGGATGAAGTTTCTTTCATACCGCACAGTGCGTACCGTCTCAGGTAGCAATGTGTGGGGATGAATTCCCTGCCTATGGCGAGAGGTGCGATGATAGAATGTAGCGACGGGCATCATGTCAAATAATTCATCTGTGCACAAACCATTGTATAGGCGGTAGAACACACACAGTGAGGCAAAATCCCTCCTAAGGCTAAGAGGTTCCACTCTACCTGTGAGTATGGGATTGTCAACCAGCCTCAATGCCCGTCTTTGCAACGAGTCGAAGGGGTCAAGCTGGTATGCAGGTGCTCCAGCAAAAAGGCGACAGCAGTACTCCATGTGAGGCCGGACCTGTGCTTTATAAAGAAGGAGTATCTGTAATGGTGACCTTCTTTCCTGAGACTTTGTCTTTAGCTTATCGTCAGGCGAGGTGAGGTCGAGTTGGCGTGTGCTATAAAAAAAATAAAAAAAAATACTGGTAAATTCAAGATCCAAATAAGATTCGAAGCCATGATAAATATCCCCTAAATATATAATATATATAAAGTAAATATATATATAAAGTCTGACACAGTCCCCGGATCGGGGTGGCGCACCCAAGCTATTTAATTGTATTTTTACCTACTAACATTAGTTGTAAGTTTAACTAACAAATATGGAAGAATTTCTGAAATAAACATTATATTATTATTATTATTATTATTATTATTATGAGGTAACATTACAATTACAGAATTATATTATATTATACTTACTATTACTAACTTAAATATCTAAACAAATCCACATAAATCTTTTCTATCAAAAAGTACTCCACCAAATATCTTGAGTTCAACTTCTCAGCTTTCAACGGGTTTGACTGCTCTCTACTTGCCTCCATTTGTCTCTGTCTTCACGCCTTTCCTATACTTTGTCATTCCATATATTAACACGTACACACAGACTCATTTATTAACATCATACGTACATATCAAACCGTGAAATAAAGGGTGTTGTAATAAAATGGTGTTGTATATTTTTTGGACGTTTCACAAAGAAGTCTTTATAGACCGGATGTTGTCGTATTTCAAGCTTGGATAAGTTTGATGAACTAACGTTATTTTGTTTCCTACTCACACGCTTATAAAATTACGAATTGGACCGTTCTACATGTAATGTACCTACCTTTACCACCTGTCAGTATTTATCCCTTAAATAAATTCTATTGAGTTCCTTAATAAATCTGACATGTGCACATATTTCAGTTGTAAAAAATGGCGCTAGCAAAACAATTCTGAAATTTGAATCACAATAAAAAAAATTACTATGTAGACAGTACATTTTATCATTTTCACTTATATCTCAGTTCATACATAATATATTTGGGCATCATACTAAATTATTAGATTTTGGATACGTTCATCAATTATTAAAAAAAAACAGTTTAATGTCTCTCCTGAAAACTTGACCAAAAACGCAAAATGGTTTTGGCAAGCGCAACGACAATGTGTCTTTTTCTATGATATAGGTACAGTTTATGGAAAAGTATCCGAAGGATATTAATAGACCGTACATCTTCTATTACATCATGATGAAAGACCAGAAAACATGGTTGACGAAATGTAGGCGTTATTATAACTTTGTTTGCTTCTTCGGGAGTATATTATTATTGTGCCATATTTAATTTTACTTTTCATATATCTAATTTTACTTCAAACTAATATTATAAATTAAATATGAAAAGTTTGTGAAGCTATTTGGATGTTTGTTATTCTAATAATGTGAAGGGAACTGGCTGACATTAGGTACAGGAATAGATTAAAGTCTAAAATAACATATAGGCTAATTTTTACTCCAGGAATAGGTTGCTATAGTTTGCGGGCACGATAGCATTTGTTTTTTGTAACCATGAGCAACAGTCCGTATGAAGTATATTCACTAAAATCAATAATTAACGATTCCGCTGACAATGAGACTAATGATATGCATGTCGTCTTCTGCGACGTCATATTACCAGCCAGTCATGGCAATTCATTGATCGGCGTATTGTAGAATAGAATGACAAATGTACAGAATATGACATTTATGACAGTTACAACCGCATGTCATAAACGTAAAATCTCATAGGCATTGTCCTACGTGACCCTTTGTCCTACGTAGGCGACTAAAGCGATTCGACGCGTTTCGATGCTATGCGACGTAATGCGACCAAAACTTTCACGAATTTAGAATATTTTATGCGAAGCTGAATGCTTGGCATACTTTTAGTACATAAAATTAAACCTACTTGAAGAAAAAGACACTGAAAAGTGAAAAATAACCATATCTAAAGATACTGTCCGAAGCTTGCTTTGCTTTTTTATTCTACAGAGTACAACAGTACAATAGGTACGTTTCGTAAGGAACTCTCGTATTTATGGCAGGTTTCATGTCCATGATGCGAAAAAGCTTTGGAAAAGGGGGCAAGTTGCATCCAAGACCTTGACAACCACTTCATATCAGGTGGACCGTGTGCTTGTCTACCGCCTAAGTAGTATAAAAAAAATTGTGGCTTTTGGCTGAAACATCAAGAACATATTCCTAACAGGTTGTTGTGAAAAAGAAACGTACTTACTCACGATGTCTACTGTTTGCAGAAGATGGTACTAGTTATAAAGCAATTGGCATAATTTTAACAGCTTCTTTATTGATATTTTTGGCAACACTGAATGTAGCGAATTTTGGAGCTAGATGGCATTATTTTTATCGCCACCACCTTTAGTGATCGTGACATACGTGAAATCTGATGGAAGTGCCAATCCTGTTATTACAAGAATTTAGATAAATGATTTTGACACTAATTTTTATCCCCATCTTTGTCTTCGTTTCGGAAGAAAAATTGATGGCAATACATTTTAGTCACGTTAAACTATTGAATCAATACCAAAAACTGAACACTAGTTTGATACTTTCATAAAACAGTTAAAACCGATTGTATTTATAGTATGTTGCTCACGGTTTCACTTCCATAAAATTTGATGGATAATTTACCATCAACAGTAAAGCTCATCTCCTTCAGTTGTAAGCGCCTAAGGGTGTGTTGTGTCATTATGGAATCGCCCGATGTCGATGCACTGCAGGAGACATGGCATTTGTTGGGATCCATTCACGCAGATTTCGGGTACCCGGAAGTTTTAGCGATAGATACATCATAGGGCAATCTTGAAGGTCAATCTTATGATGGAACTGTAATCTTGTATCGCAAGAGTATTTAACGGTCGGTATCGGTACTCAAGTGTGATAATGCGAGGTTAACGGCGATTAATGTTGAATCGAGATATAAATCTTAAGTAGTTTTAAATTATAGAACAACGGGGTACATTCCTCATTCTATTCTACAATACCAACGCCAACATATTGCCATTTCTAAAGTTTATTCCCCCACAGAGGCCCAGTAGGGGTGACATAGTCGAATATTTGTGATCCTTCCATGGACAGGTTTCTTGTCACTTTTATCTCGTCACACGGTTCCTCTGACTTAACAACAAACTGGTACTTAACAACAATCAGTCTCATGTATGGCAACAGCTGTTAGTTTACAAAGTTTCGAATGAAACTCTCGTGTAGCTCAAAGGCGTGTATGTTTGAATGTTAGGGGTAGGTTACTTGCGATATTCACTCGGTCCAGTGATATGTAAGCGTGTCTGTGATATAAAAGTAAGTATTGACTGATTGTCCTAATTATTCCTTTATTTGATGTATTCCGATCCAGTAACATTTTTTAATACTACGTCGAATTTCTTTATTATCATACTTATATTCTGAAATATTAAATAATAATACAAATAGATTAAATAGAAATAGATCTTTTATTTTACAAAAGAACAACTCAAAGTCTGCCCATTCAAAATAAACATAAAATATAACGTTAGGATACAGGCAGAGGTGTTAGCACCCACATTTCTCCAGTTTATGTTTAGGTCCCAATGTAATAGGTGGCAAGCCTATTGCCATTAACCGAGGACTTATAAACCTGCGATAAATATACACATAACTTTGAAAAGCATCGAAAAGTCATTGGTGTGTGCCATGGTAAAACCTGGGATCGAACCCGAGACCTCGTCTCAGCAGTCCATTACCCATACCACTAGGTTACCGCGGTTTATTTTGACAAAATATGACACCCTTATTAATTGCTTTTATATGTCAAAACAAATGCTCAGATATGATGAGCCTTTTTTATATATATGACACGCCAATTTGACTTTACCTCACCTGAATTTAAAGAGTCCGGAATTAAAAATAAGAAAAATATTTATAAAATGAAATATTTATTCAACTTTTGTCGTTACGAGCAAAAATGCCTAAAAAGAAAACAATGAAGAGTACTCAAAACAAGCAGCAATAAATAACAGCAATCTCTCTCCCAGAAGTTATCCAAGTACCGACTTGTTCGAACAAAACACCATGATACCTACATTACCCTAATCGGCACATTTGTACGTCGAATATATTAGCTGATATTATTTCCTGAGCAATAAAAGGCGCAGATGTTAAATATTAACGATCTGGATGCTCGGTTGCTTTATTTTACCACGTAGAAACACTCTATCGTTCATATCACTGACAGGGCTAATAAGAGCGTCGACTTTATCAGGAAACGTTGGAAATTGCTGGATTATTTTTGTAGTTAGAATTCTTAACATCACTCTATGATAAACTTTGGTGTATTTGCACAGTCTTGCTGTTCCTATTTATGCAGCAAGATAGGAATAAAACCAATGTCATATAATTTTACGGACTCAGGCAACTAAAAATAAACGCCTACGGTGTATTACGCTTTTATCTGTCCTACGCTGGTTTTCATTTACTATTTATCCTCCTTTTGAATAGGCTAATACAGCCTTTACGGGAGCAATTGTCATCTGACTTTCCAAATTCGACAGGAAATTCTATGCTTGAGCCTCGTCTGTCTTGATAGACGAGGAAGATCATCGGGATCAAGCTCAACAAGCATCAGCTTGTTGAGCTTGACCCCGTTGATCTTGGTGGGATCCCATACACCCCTACTGAAATGGCCACTCTTGATTATGAATCCATGATAAAAATGCATTTGTCATTGGAATATATTTCTCACAACATGCAACAATTCATTCCGTTAACTACATAGTTACCGCCCAAGAGTAAATAATTGGATAGGTTTTCTCGAAACTCCGCTATAATTAGATAATATTACTTGTACGTTACTTCTAATGCTATTTAGATTATATACTGCGAGAAAAATATCGGAAACTGATTAGGTTTCTTGTTAGTAACTTGATTATGAGCAATTATTACTCATGATTGAGTAGACGTGAATGTAATAGAGTATTTACGTGTTGAAAGAAATATAGAATAACAGTATTTAAATGATTTTCGGTCTAAAGACATTACAACTATTGGGTTCTTACTTATGAGAAAGGTTTCTAAATTCTAGAAAAACGTCCTTTTTTATAGAAAAGTCAAACTATACACTTTGAAGAGAACGAATAATACAGAATTTATTACAACTAATAACTTTTAAACTATCGCATTCCATGTATGTCTACATGGCGAAATAAAATCAAAAAAATATCGAGAATGAGCGGGTAGAGGCAGAACCTTCTACATCACGAGCGCGAAGATGGCGGGCGTGCACCGTCGTATGTATGTTCCTATACCATGATTGCGTTAATTCCCGTTAACTTTATTGTATTTTTATTACAACTACTTATTTTTATATACCCGACCCCAACCTGCACAGGTCTGTGCGTTGTTTACTACTGCACCATAAGCAAAGAAGCACATAGCAGGCAAATAAATATAGACATTTATTTTGTATACATACATAGGTTACACTAAAAGTTTCCGGAACTGGCCACTTACATAAACAATATTTAAAAATTTATTACAACATTTGAAAATAGAACTCTTTGGCTGTAGAATACAGTTTGTTTCATCTGACTGACCTTGTGGCGCCATTTAAAAAATTGTGTGTCTGCATCAACATGGATTTAACTCGGGTAAATTTTCGTAGTATGATTTTCTACGATTTTAAGTGTAATTTGACGGCTCAACAGAGCATCGCTCGGCTTGAAACAGCTTTTGGCGATGAAGCTCCATGCAAGACGACTGTTTATAGCTGGTTTGCAGAATTCAAGCGTGGTCGTATCAATCTCAGTGACGAATCTCGCGATGGTCGGCCGTCCACCGCTGTGACCAACAAAAACATCGATGCTGTGCGCCGTATGATTGAAACAGACAGGCATGTGACCTACCATGAAATTCGCGCATCCTTAGAAATAGGCATGAGTCAAATACAATCAATCCTACACAAACATTTGGGTGTGAGAAAACTGTGCTCGCGGTGGATCCCACATAACTTGACCGAGGATCAAAAAACGGACCGCGTCACTTGGTGCAGTGCCATGCTTACCAGATTCAACGAAGGTGCGTCAAATTTGGTGTGGGACATAGTAACAGGTGACGAAACATGGATTTATTGCTACGATCCCAAAACAAAGCAGCAATCGAGCGTATGGGTCTTTCAAGATGAGCCGAAACCAACCAAAGTGGCGCGCGTGAAAAGTGCATCTAAGCGGATGATTGCTTCTTTTTTTAATAAAACTGGACACGTGGCTACTGTTGCTTTAGAAAATCGTCGTACTGTGAATAGTGACTGGTACACGACCATTTGTTTGCCGGAAGTTATTGACGAACTCCGTAAAAATAACCGTAAACGCCATATCATCCTGCACCACGACAATGCTAGTTCTCACACGGCCAGACAGACAAACGACTTTTTGAAGGCGAAAAATGTAGAACTCATGAGTCATCCTGCATACAGTCCCGACCTGTCACCTTGTGACTTTTATCTGTTCCCAAAAATTAAGAACCAATTACGCGGCCAACGATTTTCATCACCAGAAGAGGCTGTCGAGGAGTATGAAAAACACGTTTCAGAGGTCACCACAGAGGAGTGGCACAAAAGTTTTCAAAACTGGTTTGATCGAATGAAAAAGTGCATAGACGCCAAGGGAGATTATTTTGAAAAAACAATAAATTAATTTTGTACCTTTAATAGTATTTTTTCATATTCATTCCGGAAACTTATAGTGCGCCCCACGTATGAATATATTAAAGGTCATTTAGATACATATGTTGTACACCAAACAATGCGACTCGTGGATTCTGTACTAAGCCGATGTCATTGTGTCTGTCTGTGTTCACTGATACGTCCGTCTGTCCATGTTTCGATGTATGGTGACGTGAAGCCTGTCCTTAATTTGATTTACAATGTTCCGTATCGCTACATCATATCTCTGATGATGTATAGCCGTTGCAAAACTGCGCTTATGATATTTGAGGAACATGTAGGAAACGGTATTGTGGTACATTTGTGCCGAAATTAAGCTCGTATTCGTACCAACCTATTGTTTAGGTATGTTTCTATTTGGGTACAATAAAGAAGGAAAGAGTAAAGAATAAGCCTAGCTAGCCTTCATCCGCAGCCGCACCCGCGTACTTGTCAGTTAACGCGACTTTTGCCCATATCTCCTGTCCTAGTGGACCGATTGTAATCAAACAAACGTAAGATTTTAATTCTGACAAAGACCTTTCAAACAAAAATACTGCAACAAAATGCGTTCAGTAGTTTTTGAGTCCATAGTGGGTAACCAGACAAGAAATTCCAAAAAAAAATCCGCGTTCTATATTGAATATCATAACTTAACACTCCAGGAATAGTTCAATAACCAAAGAATGTTGAATAATGCTATCGCATCATAACTTCTAAGTCCTTTAATTACATAAACATTCGACTTCATAAATAAACAGAGCTAGTTAATTGCCAAGTAAATTTTCCGCGGCCTGAATTCCTATCACGTTGTACGATAAACTACCTCAAACATTTAGCAGGACGAGGCTCGTTTTGCAAACAGAATGTTCTCGATACAAATTGTTAGATGAGACCGATAAATGCGTGGACCACTTATTGTAGGGTTGATACAAAATTATAATAATTTTGTATGCTCTGAATGTATGATTTAGCTTGAATGGGCTGTCCAACCTGCATCAGATCGATCTTTTTTGCATCCAACCTACTTTGCATCTTTTCATTTATTCTATTTAAACTTAAAGTAGCAGTATGGCGAGCAAGCAAAGCATATTTAAAATTAAAATCCAAAGTGAAATTGAAAAAAAAATTCAACATAAAATTGTTACCTACATAAATACTTTTAAGATAGTAACATTTTATTTTATAGTAATTGTTCTGTCACTCTTCCTGGCTAGTCTTTTGCGAAAATGGAAATAGTATCTAGTCGTAACAGCACAACACTGAAACGCTGTAATTTGTTTAGGTATAACGTAAGGTGAAATTTAAACAGGAATATAATTTATTTTTAATAGTAGTAAAATGTGTTTGTAATAAAAATTATACATTCAAACCGATTATGATAGGAAGAAATTTGAATCAGTTCAGGTGGGATTCGAACTCTCACGATCTTTCCCGTACAAGAGGAATGCTCTGATCACTGAGCTACCGAACCACGCCTAAAATCATTCAATGTTTCCTATATACATATATCCATCTTATCTTAATCAGTTCAAATAGTTAGTATAATAAATGCTTTAAAATTTCAATCAAAATGGTATATTACCTATACTTATTTTAATATGTAAATAAGTATGGCAAATCGGAATGGTTCAGACTTCATATTTTGAGAAAATTTTCTCTAATCTGGAACACAATCAAGGTAGCAGAACACCGGCAAAACAGAATTTGGAACAAGTAGTAACGATGATTCGACAGAAGGAGACTAGCGAAACAGAATCCAAAACTATTAACTTCTGAATTCATGTAAAACGAGATTTAAAACTGGCTAAAATATCTACCGCAGTAGCCCAGTGTTAAGGGTAATGGACTGCTGACACGAGCTCTCGGGTTCGATCCCAGGTTTTACCATGGCACACACCAATGACTTTTCGATGCTTTTCGAAGTTATGTGTGTATTTATCGCAGGTTTATAAGTGACCGGTTAATGGCAATAGGCTCGCCACCTATTACATTGGGACCTAAACATAAACTGTCGAAATGTGGGTGCACCTCTGCCTACCCCTTCGGGGATATAGGCGTGAGTTTACGTTATGTTATGTTATGTAAAATATCTACTTTCAGAGGTAAATCTACACAAATTACGAGACAATCATTTAGAGCTCACGCAAACTATGTAATAAACCGCCTTTTGCCAAACAGGGTTTCGCTATATCTTCAAACAGCAAAGAGCTGGCAGTTCCAGCAGTCAGCCGGACAAATGCTCCGCAAGAATGGTCCACAAATTTATGACCACTATTCGTTAACTCTACAAGGGGACGTGAAGAATGTGTCTTTATGCGTCTTCAACTCCAAAACTATTACGACCGCATTTCAACGTCAGTTTTAGGAGGGAATTAAAAAGTAGTTTAGTGATGACATTGTTTACTAGATATTATTATTATGAACTGCGACAGTGTTGATCAATTGAAAATGTCATTAATAGGATATATATATAGGTCCATGCAATATACACGCCTGTAAATCACCGATAAACTAGGAGATAACACCAACTATGTTTTAGGTCCCATGTAATAGGAGGCGATCCTATTGCCGTCAACTGGCACTTTATCATGCAATTTATACAGTTAAATGGAGAACAGAACTATCTCTTAGTAGTCTTCTACGAAACCCGCGGGAAGAGATGGGGTAGCTTTATTCTACCGTACAACACAGTTAGAAAATTAGCTAATATAACTCTTTCTGAAGTCTAATGCTAACTTCATAGCAATGAAGAATCAATTGAATA
The DNA here is from genome assembly GCA_963662185.1 of Eilema griseolum. Lineage (NCBI taxonomy): Eukaryota > Metazoa > Arthropoda > Insecta > Lepidoptera > Erebidae > Eilema > Eilema griseolum. The sequence goes on from OY759243.1 coordinate 8,586,707, forward strand.
GACCATGGACTGATAATGATCATAATTTTCTGTAAATATTATCTACATACTTAAATATTAAAAAACCTACTGCAGTTCATTACATTGAACTAAGGCCTCTATTGATACTTGCTATGGTACCTACTCTTCCGTTTTCGACTTTCACATATTCAAGAAATAAAATATTTTTGAGGATTTTTCAGCAAGACTAAATATTAAAATAACACAAGAAGAATCACAATAAAATCCGTCCGAAAACTTTCATTTTAAAAACTATATTACATTTATAGAAAACCACGACTTTGTATCCTAGCGTGAAATTGTTTTTAATAAATGAAGTTTCATTAATACGGTGCTGTGCATTTTGACTTAATTAGCGAATTTATTTTATACTAACTAACGGTATCATTATTTTTTTATGTATTTCTGTTATGCCTTTTTTCGTACTTTAGTGGCGTAAACAAAAAAAGAGCACTATTTTTTATTTTTTAATAACTTAGGTGGAAGACAAGCACACGGCCCCTTTGATGAAAAGTGGTTACCGTGACCTATGTACGTGTCCAGCAACCTTGGGAGAACAGAAAGATTTGCGCCGTCAGTGCATAAGAAACAATCAGGACACGCCTTTAGTCTTTCGACTGATAGCACAAAATCTCTACAGTGAGCTCTGGCCACTTTACTCATCGCCGAGAACACAACACGAGGTTATTACAGCCGTTGTATTCTGTAGGACTGCTCAATTGCGACGGAAATACCATCGTGTCCTACCTCCTGCTACTCTACATTTCAATGGCAATTATATTGTCGCGTATTGTAAAAGATTTCAATCATGGACTAATTTCTCGTATAAGTAAATAATATAGGTATCAACAATTCAGTATATCTAGTACATCGGTGGGCAATTTGACCATAAAAGTATTTAAAAGCAATCCAATCACTTTTTAATGTATGCAAGTAACGGCTACTAGCTGCCAAATTACTATGTGAATGTAATTTAGCAGCTAGCATGGATGTAAACATAACATTGAAAAATAAACTTTGACTGATCGAAATTGTTTTTTATTTTATTATTTATGTTACGTGATGGTAAATCGTTTTAACCACGACCATTAGACCGAAGTTAACAAATATAATAATCAAAACAGTGAATTTTAAGAACCATACCAAATTACATAAATGTAAGTTCTAGAAATCATATCGCAGCTGTCAGTAACTTTTGAGTTAAAGAGAATTATAGCTCGACTATTAAAGTAGTCTGTTCTTTTTTCTGCCTTGCTAAGTTCATTTTACAAATAATGTCTTTTAACAATAAAATAAAATCCTATTTCTTGACATTCTACAGTAATTCCTGCTTTTAGAAGCAATTTTTCTCTTTCAACGCAGTCAAACGCAAGCTGAGTTATTTCCACTTTCGTAATTGTACTTTGACATCACCAGCTTTCGATCTAACCTATGCCCAATCTATATCAAAAATATAATATATATATATTATTATTATATATAATTAATTTCCAAAATGGATCACATAAACATCCAAGAAAAAAGTTTGGAACGGAATCTTAAAAAGTTTAGCAGTAAAATCTCCGTACAAAGCAAGAAGCGTTCGGAATTCCAAAGTATTAAAGCATGAAAGGAAACTGTCCGGAACTTATTGAAGCAATCAGATTGTGCAGATTCCGTTTAACATTAGCGGAATTCTTGCTGGAACCCAATCGCATTAAGAGCCCATTTAAACTTTTTGCCACGAAAGGATTTTGTAATTCCTCCATTCCTGAAAAATAAATAGGCTTAGCAATTTAGAATGCGAGTCTACTTGGATTGTATTCTTTTTATACACAAGTTTAGAAGACGTAAGTATAATGAGAAAAGTTTTACTTCCCCGTACTATTAACGGTATCGTACCTGTAAAGCTTCAGGGTTAAACTCTACTGATTATGTGATGGTACATACACAATTCTGTTCATATCAACTAACGAGATCAAATTATTTGTCAACAGGGCCAGTGCAAACCAGTGTAAACGTTGCCTTTAGTATGGTCACTAGCATCAATTTTCGGAAACAATTAACTAAAAATTTGCAGACTTCTACACTATACAGTCTACCCATACCTACGGGCAGGTGATTAATCAAATTTTCAGTAAGTCTAGTTGATGCTCTTTTGACGCACTAGACGATTTCATCAACTTTTGGAATCCACTAAGATATTGGTCTGGTAGTCTAAGATATTAGTAATATTTCCATTCCTACGATATCTATTTTTTCAAGATAAATAAATTCTAATTTTCAAATTTTGTACATACCTAGCACATATTTTTACATGAGTGTTGGTACTCTAAAATTGAGGAGGGTCAGTAATAGAATAATGAATGAGTAATAGAATAATAGAATATAAATAGGCGTATGTAATAGGTCTTTAACCTATGTAATTGCCGTTCTGCATTACTGGCCATTTCAAATCAAAATAATTTTGTTTGGCTAAGAATTCTAATTTCTAATTAATTTTATTTTAGAAAATAGGAATTCATTTTCAAATAGTCTTTTGTTTATTGATTAGTGTTACGATCTCATCGCATTTCAATCTTTGTCGTCATCATGAATACGTTGATAATTCGAGTAATTATGGAATATGAGTATCGTTGTGGCAGTAACGCGGCACAAGTGACACGCTACACCAACGACGGAGCTAACACTACAAACCAACGCACCGCCTGTTTTTGGTTAACTCGCGTCCGTTCTGGAAATTTCGACCTGAAAAATGAAGCTCGCGGTCGTCTGAAGATTTTGGTTGACAATGAGGAATTAAAGGCGACTGTGGATGTCGATCATACACAATCTACGGCTGAGTTAGCAGCAGCTTACGACGTTAGCGTCAAAACAATATCGGTCCATTTGCGTCAAATTGGCAAGGTAGAAAAGCTTGACAAATGGGTGCCCCATGAACTCAATGATCGCCAGCACAAAGTACACGTCGAGACTTGCATTGCATTTGTCAACAGACACACAAAATGAAGGAATATTGAAACGCATTGTTACATGCGATGAAAAATGGATTCTGTTTGATAACCGCAAGCGCTCAGCAAGTTGGTTGGTTGTTTGGTTGTTAGGATCCTGATTCAGCACCTAAACAATGCCCTTAACGAAAACCAACCCCTAGAAAAGTGATGGTCACTGTTTGGTGGTCTAGCGCCGGTGTGATTCATCAAACGGGTTGAGCATTAGTGCAGATGTGAACTGTGAAGTACTGAACACAATGATGGAGAAGCTGGCACATCTCCAACCGGCATTGGTCAATCGCACGTCTCCGCTGCTTCTGCACGACAGCGCGCGACCTCATACTGCACAGTAGATGGTCTTCAGGTTACAAGAACTGGGGTTGGAAGCTCTCCGTCATCCGCCATACTCACCAGACCTTGGGCCTACAGACTACTACTTTTTCCAGAATTTGGATAACTTCTTGGCGGGGAAGAAATTCAATACCCCGAGAGGCAGTACAAAATGCCTTTGAAGAATTTGTTGCCTCAGTCCAACTGATTTCTTTAAGAAGGGCATCAATAAACCTTTTTTAATTAATTTATACCACTTAGGAGGCAGACAAGCGCACGACCCACCTGATGGTAGGTGGTTACCGTGGCCTATGGACGTTTGTAACACCAGTGAAGCCACACTCGCGCTTCCGACCCTGTAAGCACAGAGTCTCTGTGCCGTCAGTGTAGATGACAAAGCAGGACAAGCCTTTAGTCAGCCTACTGACAGCACAAATTCTCCAATGCGCTCTGGCTACCCTACTCACCGCTGGGAACATAACACGAAGTTATTATAACTGCGGCATTCTGTAGGGCGGTGCGTTGGCAAAGCTGCATTGAATGAAAAAAAATACATGAAAAAAAAAATTTTTTTTCATACATAACGGCAATTTCATACGTAAAGACCTAAAATAGCATGTAAAATTTTTATTGATTTCATGAAATTATATTCATACCAGCTCTCAAACTGACATACTACATACGTTACTGTGTCGCAATTTTATTCACATAATATTACACCTTATGTGAACATCGGTTGACTGAAGTAAAGAACACCTTGACTCATATTTACAGCAATAAGCAATAATAATATTTTCATGAAAATATTTCTAACGTGAAACGATTAGGGTCATTGACTCTTCCTCAATGACGTTGGGTTAAAACGTAACTGACGACTTAAATCTTGATAAATCTGGACCTTAAGTGTCGAGACTTATAAAACGTGTTTTCCTTTTAAGTAAATTGTCGCCATATCAGTCACGTCCGCTCACATAAACTCCCCTCGTATTTATTTTCATCGTTTCAGAAAATTATTCGTTTTAATTTTACGAAAGCGATGGATGGGGCCTGGTTTCGTATCACATTCACATCGCGTCGACCCTTTTCATAAATTTCTTTCTTAAAACATTGTGGTACGTCAACAGAAGCTGATGAATAGAAACGACTGACACCGGTTGCGATTTCGCCATAAATTGTATAATTTTGTTATTCCAGAATGTTCACCGTTGGATATCAAACTTGGTTATAACAACTAAAATGTTTTTACAACCTCATTTCAGATATTAACTGGCGCTTTATGCTCTAAAGGATTCTTTGCTTCAGGCTTACAACAGAATATTCGTTAACAGCCACTTTGGTTTATTAATTTTTAACACTGTGGTGTTCTTTCGCGGAATTTTATTGTTGATTTAAACATATTTTACAAAAGTAAACAATGTTACTCAGAATTTTAACTCCGTTACCATACGGGAAAGGAAGAAATAAGGACTTTTTGACTGAAGATTTTTCACTTTAGTTTTCATAAATAGCGCAAATTGGGAGAAAATTATATATCCAGTGGATTACAATAGGTTAACTGATTGATTTCATGGTAACTATTTTATATTTTGATTATTAACATTATTGAAACTATTATATGTAAATTATAAATTAAAGGATGTAATAACCGATTTTAATTTCAAATTACACAACGTGAATATGACTATTATGAACAATTTGATGTTATAAACTATTTGATCCCTGGTTTAAGCTCGGTTAACGACGGTAATGGATGCATTAATGATAATGACCAGATTATAGCGTTCATTATTGTCAATAATCATCGACCATAATGCCACTCAAACAATATTCTGGGACACGAATCACTACCACTACGTTTTCAAAACGCGTGATTTATATTTGTTAAGCATGAAAAAGTAAAAAGAAATTAATTCAGTGGATTTTTCACAACAAATCCTACCCCTGACTTCGTGAGGACATTATATCATAAAAATTACTCATAGCTGACCATGATTTCTATTATATTTTGATATATAAATTTCTATAAGTTGTGAAATCACGTTTTAAAAACGTAATTGTACAGAATCAGGCCCTACTAAAAAATAATTTGGATCAAGTACATTAACATTTGAATAAACTTTATGTATGCAGTTTGTTGATCATCTTTTTTTTATTGTAACAATAAATTCTTGTTAAATAAATAATATGGTCAACAACAAAAAAGTCCGCAGAGATAATATTTGTCAAATCAATCCCATTCCATGGCTGGCTATGTACATACTGAAGTTAACATTGGAATCGCCACGTCCACAATTCACAATCGAGCGGAAACCGTGAATAAATGTGGAGCAGTTGTAACGCGCAACTGAGTAAATCGAATACAGATCGTAACTCGAGGAATTTTAATCGAAATAAACGAAAAACTGAAACAAACTCGAAATTCCTAACGTTATTGAAAACTGAAAAATATCTCCAGAGGCCCATTGGTTAACAATTTCAAGTTCATAAAATAGACTAAGATGTGGCAGTTCCCGAGCCGTAACTTAGATTTGGTGATAAAAGTTTTGTCAAATTGTTTTCGAAATGGAATTCTGTTTGATCCTGGATGCCTGGATTGAATTATTCTTTTGTTGCCAGCTGTAGCGACCTTTTAATGACTTTGTGTTGCTATCTTAGGTATTTTTGGCTCACCTGATGGGAAGTGGTTACCGTGGCATATGGACGTATGCAACACCAGGGGTGTTACACTCGCGCTGCCGAATAAACCTTCTGATGCTTTTTCGATGATTTTTCGCGACTTTTTGTCATACCTCCGCTTACAATCACCAATGGCTTTCAATTAAAAAGAATTTCCGCCTAAACAAGACCGATCCAATGAAAAAACAGCATTAAAATTTGGTCAGTAGTTTGAATTTTTTGATTTGAATTGCGTACGGATAAATAAAGTTTTGGTGATTTTTAATCCAATGAATACTAACTGCTGACAATTCAAATTGATTTAGATTGGAAAAAAGTAAATTTTCAAACGAGGCTTGAACCCGTGACCAGTTACTTACAGGGGGAATGCATTGGTCAGACCACTGAGTTATTGAGTCACGCCTTGGACAGTCACAATTCCATTCATCCGTTCCATCTTGGGGCCACTGTAGGAGCCGTCTACCGTTAAACATACCTACATAATACCACCTTGTGTTGTGTTCCCGGCGATGAGTAGGGTAGCCAGAGCTCACTGGAGTGTTTCTGTGCTGTCAGTGGAAAGACTAAAGGCTTGTCCTGATTGTGTCTTCTGCACTGACGGCACAGAAACTTTCTGTTCTTACAGGGGTAGACGGCATGGGTGTGTGACTCCCCTGGTGTTACACATGTTCATAGGTCACGTTAATCACTTTCCATCAGGTGGGTCGTATGCTTATCTGCCACCTAAGTTATATATAAAAATCATACGAACTATCAGAAACAATTAAGGTACTATAAAAATATTCATAACTCCCAACTGCTATTGTATTACTATTATGATTTCTTATACCGTATATTAATATGTCTATATTTAAACGTTATAATAAAAATGGCATATTTTCTATTTGTCGAGGGATTTCCTCATACGGTTTCCCCGAGTTGTTGGTATTAATTTTACGGTTGACAAATAATGATAATTGGTTACTGGGTTTCTTTTCATTATTTTCATTTATCATCAATGATAAGAGTCAATGGAATATGTAGTTGGATTAAAAAAAAATAAAGACTCAAAATACATACATCTTAAAACTAAGACATAAATTGAGGTTCGCGCTCAACTACTATGCTGGTTCCCAAACTAAGCTGAAGCTTGTGTTTGGGAGTCAGTGCTCTAACGTTATACAATCATAATAAGGTATCATTACATTCATAGGCCACGGTAACCACTTTCCATCAGGTGGACAGTGAGCTTGTGGCCGAGGCCTTCGTGAATATACATTACACTTATTACTACAGGTAAGATGCAAACAATTTTAATATTATATCTAGTTAAATAAATATCGCATAGGTTAATGATATTCTAAAAAGTTTATTCAAAACTGCTTTTCGTAAACTCTCCGCGGACCGTTTTGGTGATTCACTTTGTACACGACGATCGTTCTAAAATATTTTTAAGTTAAAAGGGTTACATTGAAATGTTAAACTTTCAGACCTCCAAATGGAATATGTAAACTTATCTGTTTTGTGAACATTGCAATCCCGTTTTAAGACTGTTCTGTATTAACATACCTCAAAGTAATTTCCAATAAATACTCTTAAAAAGTTATTTAAGTTATCTGGAATGTCATTGAATTTTATATCTGTTTTGAGAAAGAGTTTCGGTTTTTAATTTTATGGCAAAGTGGGTTGACCAACGTTGCGAGGCTTTTACATGTTATTACAAAGCGAGCACTCGTGGAGTCAATATAAGGAAACAAGCGAGAACAGAATTAGACTTTAACGGTGAGGATAATTAACAAATTCACAAAGCACAGTTTTAAGAACAGTAGCATATACAGGGTGAAAGATTTTGACCTTACCTGGAGGGGGAGTACTCTAACGCTTTCTTCTCTAGAAATAAAAAACGAGGTGGAGCATGTATACTTGTGAGAGCAGGAATCCAATATAAAGAACTACCTGACATAGCTAAGCTCTCAGTTTCGGGTGTTTTCGAGTGTTGTTGCGTGGAAATAATATCTCATCGTATTGTAATTGTCTGTATCTATAGAAACCCTTCAAGACACTATGCAATATTCTATGAGCAATTAGAAAAAGTTTTTGAAAGAATCAGTCCCTATTCAAAAAAGAATGTAATTTTATGCGGTGACTTCAATATTAACGTTTTGGAACGGAATAAAGAAACACTTGATTTTGAGAATTTTCTTTTGGGCTACAACCTTACATTAGCAATACACCAACCAACTAGATTACAAAGTCAGAGATGTATCGATAACTTTGCTCATAGTTACAATAAAGACTGCCAGACGAAAGTTGTCGATCTTGTGTTATCCGATCACACGTCTCAAATATTAACCGTTCCTATTGAAAAGACTTGTAAACTAAAATTTTGGAAAACAAAAATAAGAGTTATTTCCAATGAAAACTTAAATAAGTTTAAACATCATTTACAATGTTTATCATTCAAAGAAGTTTATGAAACAGACGATGTAAATCAAGCATATGATAGCTTCATGGAAGATTTTTCCTTACTGTATAAATTATGCTTTCCACAAAAAGCCATTACCATAAAAACTAATAAGAAATGTAAATGGATATCCCGAGGTATAAAAAAATGCAGTCAAAAACAGCGTCAATTACTATGGACCTTTAGACAAAATCCAAACAAACAAAATAAAATTGCTTTTAAAAATTACAGTACTCTTTATAGAAAAATAATTAGACTAACACAAAAAGCGCAAAATAACCATTTTATAAATACATCACAGAATAAATCTAAAGCTACTTGGCAAGTAATTAATAAATCGAAATTTTGTTTGCCTAAGGAAACAATTATGACAATTAAAAATAATGACTTATTACTAACTAATCCTGAAGACATTGCAAATGAATTTAATAACCATTTTATAGATGACATCGAAAGTAAATGTGACATTGAATTATGTAATACTCACAATTTTGAAAGTTTGACATTGCACTCATTTTTTATGCAACCTATTCTAGAAAGTGATGTTATAAGAGCTACATATGAACTCAAGAATACCAGTACAGTTGGTTTTGACGGTATATCGACCAAGGTAGTTAAATATATAATAAATATAGTAGCTCCCCCACTGGCGCACATATTTAACTTAAGTGTTGCAAATGGAGTATACCCTGAGAGTCTGAAATGTGTTATAATTAAACCCATTCATAAGAAGGAAGATAAAACTGAATTAAAAAACTATAGACCTATTGCAAAAATTTCAATTTTTTCAAAAATCTTTGAAAAATTAATTTATCACTTTATCACTAAGTATTTTAACAAGTATAATTTATTCTGCCACGAACAAAAGGGTTTCCGAAAAAATTGTACTATTAATATGGCAATTTTTGATTTTTTAACTCAGGTCATGGACTCTGTTGACAAACGCATACCTGTCTGTGCCATATACACGGACATGACAAAAGCCTTTGACTATGTTGACCATAACATTCTACTGAAAAAACTGCATGGATATGGAGTCCGAGGAAATGTTCTGAAACTCCTGGAATCCTACTTAAGTGGCAGAATTCAATATACAGAAATTTCTAGAATATGTCCAAAAAACAATCTAGAAATCTTACACCTCTCGGAACCACGAGTGGTTAAATATGGCGTGCCACAAGGCAGCGTTTCTTGGACCGTTGTTATTTCTTATATACATAAATGATCTTCCAAAAACTACAGATAGTAACATGGTTCTTTTTGCTGATGATAGCACAGCGGTAGTAAGATGTGATGAACCTGATGAATATCAAAATAAAATAAATATATCTCTCTCTAATATTATCACTTGGCTGAACAAGAATAATTTACTAATAAATCTTAACAAGACTAAGGTAATGCATTTCCACCAAAGAAGTAGTATTCCGAATATAAATGTTACATTTGATAATTTTAAAATAGAGGAAACTACAAAAATCAAATTTTTAGGCGTAACAATTGATAACCAACTCACTTGGAAGCCGCAAGTAGAAGAGTTATGCAAGAGACTGAGCCAGGCCTCGTATGCACTTCTACAACTATCAAAGAAAGTGAGTCAAGATTCACTTCTAATGGCATATCACGGGCTAGTGGCATCCATCCTGAGATATGGCATTATATTCTGGGGGCATTCAACTAATATTGAATGTGTATTCAGAATGCAAAAAAGATGTATCAGGTCCATGTGGGGTTTGAGAATGACGGATAGCTGTGCACCTTACTTCAAAAACCACAAATTGCTTACTCTAACGGGACTGTATATATTGGAAACAGCAACATTTGTTAAAACCAATCCCAGACATTTTCAACTAGTATCGGAGGTTAGAAGGGGCCCACTACGCCGACAATATGTCGAAAAACTGTGCAATGTAAATTGTAAAACAGCCCTTATGGACAAAAGTATATTTGGTATGGCCCCAAAAATTTTTAATAAAATTCCTAAGGAAATAAAATCATTGCCTGTACTTAAGTTTAAAATCATGCTACAATCATTATTAATTGACAAATGCTACTATACACTAGATGGATTCCTAAATGACAATTCAATATAAACGATATTTTATTAATTATTGTTATTCTTTAATTTGTAATCATAATTTGACATTCTTTGACTATGTTGACTTTGATATTTTATTATTTTTTGTATGTATTTCTTTTATACTTTAATTTGTAATCGCAATTTGACATTTATTTACTTGACATTTTTTATTCCCAGAAATATTTTGAATTGTTAAACAGTATTGCATGTTTGGTATTATTGTTTTATACTACAACAATATACAGTTGTGATATTATGACACTATGATAATTGGCCAAGTGTTGCTTGCACTAAATCTAATTTGTATGCCCAAGTGGCAAAACATAGTGAGCCTAATACCTCTTAAGATCTCTGTGTACCTATGTTTCACAAATAAAGACATTTCATTTCATTTCATTTCATTTCAAAAATACTGGAGATAGCGAATTTCACTCAAAGGAAACATATCTTTATTTTTAAAAAGAAAATAAACTGCATTCAAATATTTTATGGACTTCCTATCATTTCATTAGACAGATTTGTTCGTTATCATTGATACTATCGATTGATGCCATAAAAAGACAGAATGTTATTTTTTCGGATTTTAGTCGGTTCGATTCCCGGTAATCGAACCGACTAAAATCCGAAAAAATAACATTCTGTCTTTTTCGGATTTTAGTGGTAATCGAATTTTCAATTAATATTGAATGCAGATTTGTTACTTATTAAAAACAAAGATTTTTTTACTTTGAGTGAAATTCGCTATCTCCAGTATTTATAGTATTTCTTCACCAGATAAGTTCAAAGTTTTCTATTATAAATAGTAGGCGGTAAAGCCGTATTACCAAGAATATGCTCATTTGATCGAATAATACAGAAGCGAAAATTTAGTGCGAGTATTTATGTCCTCATAACAAACCCTTACTAAACCCTGTGTATTGTTACAGTCTCTCAAAGCATTTTCTTAGCCATTACACATACAATACAACTCGACACGACGGAGTCTGAGTACCCATTATACATAATCCATACAGGTTTTCTCCTCGACAGCCTGTAGGCTCACTTCAAACGTGCCTGAAGAATCACGACTACGCTTAAAAGGTCAACGCTTAAAAAGTCAGTCACTGACTCGTCATTTTCTCTTCGTTGACTTTCTTTTTTTTGCACAGATTGTCTAAGTAGTAGAAATAATTATAAAATAATATGATAAATATATCTAAGCACTGAAACATGAAAAACTCTTCGATTGGTATCTTGGTACAGTACCTGCTGCACACAAAAAATCACAAGTGTTTTTTTAAATTGAAATAAATGATTGATGTATATTTTGTAATCGTTAGAGGAAAAAGTTCTCATTTTTCAATCATTTTTGATTATTTTCTGTGAGATTTAAAACTAATAAGAGTTGACCATAGTAATATAACATAACATAACATAAACTCACGCCTATATCCCCAAAGGGGTAGGCAGAGGTGCTAGCACCCACATTTCGCCAATTTATGTTTAGGTCCCAATGTAATAGGAGGCGAGCCTATTGCCATTAACCGGGCACTTATAAACCTACGATAAATACACACATAACTTCGAAAAGCATCGAAAAGTCATTGGTGTGTGCCATGGTAAAACCTGGAATCGTAATATATAATAGCAATATAATAAAACGAGGGTTAGGTTATTTACGTAACAAAAATCAGCAGTCAGTCACCTTAAAATAGGTTTAAGAAAGATATTTCCGTTGAGTATACAGAATAAATCCACTCTCACTTTTCTGTCACGAAATGTTAACGATGTACTGTATTTTAACGGCTTAATAACTAAAAAACATCCACTTCTAAACAAGTTACGATTTTCATGTCAGGTTGAATAAAAAAGGAATTATGCTAAACTCTGACTTACTACATTTCCCTTAAAAGGAAGTTTTGACACAGTAGTGTATCAGACGGTAGAAAGATGTACTAACGAGATAGCTCGCTTAGGCTGAACTTCAACAACAAAATCCATTAACTAAATTATCCTCTTTACATAATATTCATTATCGTCTTCTGCATCTAGCATCTGGCGAGTTGGTTCCGGTGAAGTGGAATAGAGCCACTCCATCTTTTCCTTTGGCTGTTCTCCGTCTGGTAGTAAACACACATCCCATGACTAAGTGCCCGCTTGACGCAGTCGGCTCACTCCCCATTACGTGGGACCGGAAGACATAGTTGGCGAAATGTGGGTATTAATACACCTCTGCCTACACTTACGGCAATTTACAACGTTTTCTAATGATTTCACCATGGAGTATGTTCGTTCCACTTGGCACGGTCTTAGACATTCTTGTAGAATTTGGACCACCCCATCTCTTCCCATGCGGTGTCGTACAAGGCGACTAAGCGATAAGACTGTTTAACATCAGACAGATATATAAAGCCCAGACTCAGCCAGAGATGCATGGCTCGAGGCAACAATAGTGCCTGGAAAACGACAATAGGCTCACCCCCTATTACGTGGGACCGAATACAATGATGGTGAAATGTGGGTGTTAATTCACCTCTGCCTAACCCTCCGGAGGTAAAGGCGTGATTATATGTATATGTATGATTAACTAACGTTTTACTGACTAAAACCTGCCAATGCAGTTTAAATGGCCTTAAACGCATTTGTATACTTCAGTGAAATCCAGTTTGAGTTGGTTATCAGAAATTACTCGTTACCATGTCGCTTTATAAAATTCTCATAAATTCGTAGGAAACATTGTACATTCGTACAAATTTCAAGTTATAGGATATTCAAACTCTCATTTATTATCCCCTCTTATTTACTATCAAAATTCTCCTGAGAACTACAAAAACGTACATAAAATTCTAATTAATTTGTTGGATAATATAAATTTCAAGTTATAAGATATTCAAACTCTCATTTATTATCCCCTCTTATTTACTATCAAAATCCTCCTGAGAACTACAAAAACGTACATAAAATTCTAATTAATTTGTTGGATAATACAAATTTCAAGTTATAAGATATTCAAACTCTTATTTACTCTTCCCTCTTATTCACTAACAAAATCCTCCTGAGAACTACAAAAACGTACCTCCTGAAAACTACAAAAACGTACCTCCTGAAAACTACGAAAACGTACGTATAACGTTCGTTTATAATGTTTTGTATAAATTTTACGATTCGGTGTAACAGGGTGCTGCTAACACCTCTCTCGGCCAGGCATCACAGCGTTTCATCATCACGTTAATGGCAAAAGAAGACCAATTTGCGTCGAGCACAATCTCATTGTTTTTGATTAAAATTATTATTGTTCCCTTTTATTCTCCGTTCTTCTATACAGATCCCGAGACATGGATCTAGAGCGTTTCCCAGCCATCTAATATATGTAAATTTTATTAAATGGTGCGCAGCCGGTAATGAAATGAAAATTAAATTAATTTTATTGTTAGGAAAACGAGTGTTTTTTTAAGGATTTAAGTGAAGCAGACTCACTTTTCATATATTTGTTGATCCAATCCTACATCCTACTTATTATAAATGTGAAAAATTCTGACAATGTTCAGATGTTTGTTATTAATGACGGATTTAATTGAAATTTTTGCATAATTATAATCTGGAATAACAATATATTTTTATGCCTGAAATAGATTCCCATTGGTGGAACTGTAAAGAGCTGAAAAGTAAAGAGTATCTACTTTATCCTACGGTTCATTCTATTGCGTTCGCATTATTGGCGTGCTTAACTTTTACTTGAGTGTCTGTTTGCTGTCGGACTGATTCAAGTGCGTGTAATCCTGAATTAAATTTTAGCATTGTTCAAACAGATTCCTAATACCAAGTCATCGCATATATGTTCATATATATTATTTTCTCTAGAGTAATGCAGTCCAATATTTGTGGAAATGGACTCCCTGAAGCGTTCTCTGTTTGTACGTGGTTCAAATTCTGAACGAAAACGCATCTTGCCTTTTGTGGGTGGCTCTTGAATATCAACTACTTGGTCACGTACTGATTCTAATTTCTTCATAAATCTATGTGCGGCCAGTGAGAGAAAATCCGATAGTACCTATTGGGATTTACAGAATTCAATGTTCAGAACATTTCATTTGAATTTATATGTCGATTTCTTATACAAATATCTCGATACTACATAATATTTTGTGTTGAACGAATTGCAGTATTGAGTCGGTATTTTTAGTTAAAGTTATGTTTTACAATACTTTTGTTACTTTGCTCCGAATTGGTACTTGGAGATGACTTACACGCGAGTCTATTGCTGTTAAGCGTGCACTTTGTCATACGCTGTATATTTATTGTCACAACGTGAGGAGGAGGAGGCACCCACGGCAAGAAATGGGATAGACCTATTCTACTCTACCGGGAACCAACAGGCAAGTCGTCGGTCTCACTGTAAATAATATAATAAATGGCGATAGAATGTATTAAAATAGTTTTTTTATGTGTGATAGTAGAGTAAACTTCTGACAGTATGTGCAATCAACTTGTTTGTGAGAAAAACAAATATGTACGTTTCTACTCAAACACTCATCGCTCTAAAACTAATTTCACTATTTTAGACAAACGTAAATTTTCTAACTCCACTTTATAACGTCGGCATATTACTCTAGTTGAAGGGAAGTTCTGCCGAAGTTCCCACTGTTATTTTCGGTCAAGACCCATTATTAAAATAATAAGGAAATTACAAGCTTTTACTAAAGCATACAATGTATTTATCCAAATTGATTTGTTTACAAAAGCAATAACTGGGGCGACTAATTTCTGGTAAACAGACATTAAGGTATATTCAGGATTTTAATAAATGGGACAAGCTCTCTGAAAAAAGCAAAAATAATCTGATTATAATATATTACAGAGATCCGTCGGTAGTAAAAAATTAAATCCCAGCAACACCCTAGACCCCAATGTAAACTTACCTGTCAGCTGATATTATACTTACTAATTAATACATGAGGCTATGGACCAGGCTTGCTTTTCCTATAAAATCTCTATAAGCTAAACTAACGAAAAAAAAGAATTATCAACATAAACGCAAGCGCTGGTTCTTCAAGTCTATGTTATTATTTTATAAAATAAATCGTAGTCCAGTGAGTTCTAACCAACGTAAAGCCTTTGCAGTTTATAATAAACGTACCAGTGCGACAGAGGTCGCGACTTTGTCACTAAGAATGAAAGACGCTTCACGAGTGCACAGTGACAAAACGTCTCAAAGAACTTTGCTAAGCCTTTCAGTTTCTTTCACTTCAAAATTAAGTCTAATTCACATGAAGCGATTGAAACGCTATGAAAATCGCTCCATTATAAAATAAAACATGGCCTTTACAAAAGCACGGGTATAAATCCCTACCAACGTGTTTTTTTTTTAATTTTTTTTTTTAAATTAGAACCGATATTACTAATATTCTAACCCCTCCAGATAAGCTAAATTGCTTGTGTTAGGAGTGGGTTCACGTCAGTAGTGTAATGGCTAGGATTCGAACCCGGGACCTCTCGATCGTAAGGCCGACTCCTTAACCAGTAAGCTACCGACGCTTGCTCATGCAAACTTTGGCGGCAAATCGGTACCTACATCTACTAAACAATGGACAAGGTATTGTCGCAGGCTTTCGTATTAGGTTTGGGAGGTCATACTGCCTGCTGTCGTTCCCAGAAAAGCCAATATCGCAGTCAAATTATAACAGTATGGTGCAAGTATAAAAATAAACGGGATATTTACCATGTTACATTGTTTTGAGTTTCCGATATTTCGGCGCTGTTGCAAGCACCATGATCACGGAGGAACTAGAGTAGTGGCGGTGAACAGAGTTAAAGTTTTTCCTAGGAGTAATTATATCGATCTTTCGAGTTCTTTTACTACGCGTAAATTTTAAATACCTATAGTACCTATGGTGCAATCTTTGGACGCCAGTGAATATTTTTTTTTTTAGAATTTCTTTTTTTAATGGTAACTCAAATTTTATTACGTTACTTACAGAAAAACATAGACTTTAAAGATACTTAAATGAAATTTAAAACTAAAAACTATTATTAGGTACCTACTAAAATACACTAAAATAAAATAAAAATAAAAATTATATACATAATGCGTCATGAAATTCCTCCGCATCATCACCGACCGGTAACGTACCAGTATAACCAGCCTTCGGGTCACGCGTAGCGTCGATCAGCTGCTTTGGCAAGTCTTTGTATAGAGAACGGGCACTTGGACCCCACGTCCCTAACGTTTCAACCCCAAACGGCTCCAAAACATAATCATCTGTCAGGTTACAGTATTTGCATTGTTTGAGGTTTTCCGCAGATGCAGCAGCAGCACCGGCACTCCCTGCTGTGCTTGAAAGATGTGAAGGCGCAAGAGTGTCGATACACGTAGCGTCCCACACTAAAGGCCTACCCATCTTCCAAGGTAGCAACGACATACCATCCGGTCTCTTGCCAGTGAATAATTGTTATAAGTTTGATAAATAGGTAACATTTATGAATCGTCCAGCCACTGACCTTAACCAAACGTTTAAAATTATGTGATAATACTGTCTAATGGAAAAATTATATGGTGTGTACAGCATGGGTAATTTGACTTTTAATGGATATAAAGCCACAATGACAATAACAACGAACACTTGTTTGCGTGAACCTTCTAACCGAAATATTCTTTAAGTACTGTTATCATAAAGCGGTACCCGGAAAGCATTAATGCGAGAGATTATATTATCATTTTGCTATTTTTGGGGTTCCGTACCTCAAATAGAAAAAGCGGATCCCTTAAAGATCACTTCGTTGTCTGTTTGTATGTCAGTACCGTAATTTATACCGAATACTCAAGACTGCAACTTCTTACAGCTGTGAAAAAAATAAACTTATAGGTCAACGCAATAACAAGATATTGCCGTGTATGTAACATAAGTTCGTCTCTCTATTCATTTTAGTACGGAACCCTCAGTGCGCGATTACAAATCGCACATGACCAGTTTTTTATTATTTACATTGTAATAGGCTCTGGTGTCCTTTCTCTTACTGTTGAGGGGAGGGGAGAGGGGTTCAGATGAGTCACTCCTGTAAATGTCGATCGTAAATGCGAGTCTTAATACATAAGGCAGTACAACTCTATATGACGCATGTTATGCGAGGAGAATAAATATATTTGTTTTTTTTTTGATAGAAGGTATTTAAATATGTATGTATTTTAATGATATAAAGGAAATAATACATAATTTTTTTTTTTATCACTTAGGTGGTAGACACGCACACGGCCCACCTGATGAGCAGTGTGTTTTACCGCGGCCTATGGACGTGTGCCACCCCAGGGGCGTTACACTCGCGCTCCTGCCCCTGAAGAAACCTTCTAATGCCCCTCTTGAAGAACCCCATATTGTAGGCGCTTAGGAAAACCGCAGCAGGGAGATCATTCCACAGCTTGAGTGTGCGGGGGATGAAGTTTATACCGCACAGTGCGTATCGTCTCAAGACGCAATGTGTGACTGCGACGCGAGCGAGGACTCAGGTCCGCACACGCTCACCGAGTGTCCGGCGTGGGAGACGCCGAGACGGGAGCTTGTGGCGGCCCTGGGAGTGAGGGTTCTCACGCTCTCCACCTTGCTCGCGGCGATGGTTCGCTGCGCGGATGCGTGGGCGGCCGGCGCCTCCTTCTGCGAGCAAGTAATGCTCGTGAAGGAGGAGGCGGGGCGGGAGCGGCAGCGGGAGCGACGAAGAATCGCAAGACAAGCTGCCCGCGTACGAAGGCAACTTGGGCGTCGGAGGTCGATGAACGACCTCCGCCCCCCATGAGCGCCGGCCTGGGGGTGACAGGTGGAGCCGCCTGTCACCCTGGCAGAAGCAGGCCGCGGCGGTGGCGCGCGTGGCGCGCCTCCCCGTTTGCGGGGACGAGTTGGGGACTCTGTAGTCCCCACACCCGAGAAGAGGGCCAGATCGTGAGAGATGGCCCTGGGTCGGCCGGGGTGCGAGGGATATGCCTGTCAACCTCACCTTCGGCAACCAAAGCGACCCACAGGCGGCGTGCGTTTTAGTCGGTTCGAGTCCGACATAACCTCCTCCACCGGCTCCGGTGGGGAGGTATACGTGGGGATTTTGCGCACGTAAAAAAAAAAAAAGACGCAATGTGTGAGGATGAATTCCCAGCCTATGGCGAGCGGTGGGATGATAGAATATTGTTCTGGGCATCATGTCAAACAATTCTCCTGTCTCTCGGTCTGTCATCATCATTTCTTTTATTTATAAATATATTATCGTTTTCATTATGTCGTAGTTATAAACTCGAGTAAAATGAAAACACTATATCAACTGTACCGTGAGCGCGTTAATTCCCATGAACGCAATTGTATATCATGGAACTTGAAAGTTTAAAATTTATTGTAAATGTAGCGTGTTATGCCGTACTTAATAATTTATTCAAATAATTTATAGTACTTGATAGTAATGTTAACGTCATTGTGAGTAAATCTACAGGGTTTATTTATACTAGATCACTACCTACCTAGTATCAAATACAAGAACATAACAAACAAATATAACAATAAAAAATATATTTTGAGATTGACATTTGATAATATAACGGACTGCAAACAAAGATGCCAATTTTACTAACATAATTTATAAGAACAATGTTACTAACAAGATATGGACTTCTTTGTTCGAAATAAATGATTTTATTATTACTATATGACTAGTTGTTGATATCATGATTTATCGTATTATATCGTCGCATCACACACTATGATACCAATTCACAATAATGCAATGCAACCTTAATTTAACTGATTAAAATAATCGACTGTCGAATAAATGCTACTAATGATGAAAAATAAAAGATATAAAATTATAGTTTTATGAAATAAATATAATATAATATACCATAAACTCACGCCTGTATCCCCGTAGGGGTAGGCAGAGGTGCTAGCACCCACATTTCGCCAGTTTATGTTTAGGTCCCAATGTAATGGTGGCGAGCCTATTTTCATTAGCCGGGGACTTATAAACCTGCGATAAATACACACATAATTTCGAAAGACATCGAAAAGTCATTGGTGTGTGCCATGGTGAAACCTGGGATCGAACCCGAGACCTCGTATAAGCAGTCCATTACCCATGCCATTAGGCTACCGCGGTAGTTGTATGAAACAAATATGTATTTGCTTTTAGAGTATAATAATCGATGAATGGGATTACACGTATTTTAACATTTATGACAGTAGTGCTAAAAGCTGGTAAAACGCAGCGTCAAAACGCTAAGTGTGTCGTTAGATATACGAAAGAGGTTTCATTGTGCGCAGAGATTTCCTCTTCAACCTTTCTTTGCAATACACTGGCAGATAAGCAAAGCTTTTGTGCTACTTGAGTAGTAAATGAGCACCTAAATTTTCTGGCAATAATCAGATACTTGTGACTAAAAAAGTTGCAACACTCGTGTTGCCTTCTCAAGGAACTTTGGTGATGCACCTAACATCAACAATAGAACTTCATAACGTACATTCGTAACTACGCAGCGGTTTTCTTTACAGTAGAAATGATATGGAGAGATCGCAGTAAAGTTTGTTAAATATTATATAGTTTGGGATAGCTCTTATAAGAAATCGCGATCGGGTATGTACCAGCCATGTAGTATGTGCCATGGGATTCTTCAATTTCACCTTACATATTTTACGCAGTGCAGTAAAATCAAAGTGGTAAAGTTCATTGAAGAAACAAGGTTAGATATCCTTTTGAAAGTTTTATTTCATCAATGCTTTTATCATACCAACGTATTTGCACGACACGTGTTAGTGAAAAGATAAAAATAGAAACAGAAATCACTTGCTACGGGTGCGCTCATTCTTATTTTCATAAATCACGTTGAATCATGTTAGAGTGTGGTTAGCGCATATGCAATTTGAATCGAATCCTGAATAATGTAAAATTTTATGTGAACACATGACCACGGAGATAAGTATAAACTTTACATGTGGAGTTGAAAGTAAAGTTACCTCCTTGGTAAAGTGCACGTAATATTTTTTTAATACCGCCGCTATAATAACCTTACGTTATGTTCCCAGCGGTGAGTAGGGTAGCTAGAGCTCACTAGAGAGTTTTTATGCTGTCAGTGGGAAGACCAAAAGCTTGTCCTGCTTTGTCTTCTACACTGACGGCACAGAAACTCTCTATTTTTACAGGGTCAGCAGCCAAGTGCAACTCCTCTGGTGTTACACACGTCCATAAACGGTAACCACTTTCCATCAGGTGGGAGGTCTGCCACCTAAGTAGTATAAAATAAATGTTTTTAAATGCTCGCGCTTTATCTAGATATTGCATGGTTATAATGATCACTTAGCATTAAGTAGGTAAATGGCGTTTCACAGTGGATAGAGATCGCAATAGTAAGCTCGTATACTTCTTTACCACTAAGTAATACCTACCTTTTAAAGTTATAAAATACTAACGCACGTAAAAAAACCATATAATTCCACAAAACCATTAAGTAAGTATACTAATGAACGCTTTTTAATTCAGTGTAAACGGGGGCTATAGTTAATTAAATGTTTAATAGAAGGGGTGTGTGTGCTAGGCGTTATTTCACCATAACTCAATTTAAATGGAAATAGTGTCGTAAAAAAATAAGTGGATAAATGCCGTTTTTCTTTGTTCCAAGGCATTTAGAAAACTTGATATCTGTTATTTTCTTTTATTTGCTTTGTTTTAATGAGGGAGGGATGGAACTTTGTATATGAATGTCAATATTGTAGAAAATGCCAGCGTCGGTAGATTAGTGGTTTAGAAGGCGGCCTTACGATCGAGAGGTCCCGGGTTCGAATCCTGGCCATTACACTACCGACGAGAGCCCACTCCCAGTACAAGCAATTTAGCTTAGTTGGAGGGGTTAAAGGGAATATTAGTACTTTCGGTTGCTAATATCAATCAATCAATTGGCCTACCGCAGTCCACTGCTGGACATTTTTTTTACGTGCGAAAAATCCCCACAGATACCCCCCACCGGAGCCGGTGGAGGAGGTTATGTTGGACTCGAACCGACCAAACGACAGCTGAAATTTTCATAGATGATGTATTTTTACTGCGGCAATAACAACAAATACTAAATACAGAAATAAAATAAATATATATTTTCCCCTTAAATTTTTTTTACTCGATATTAATAACGGCAAAATAGACGCTTGAAATATCATGTTTATATGAGGAGTTCGAGTGGCTAAACAAAATTGGTTAACTGTTTTGTGTCCTGGCAAAAAATATTCAAGTGAATATCGAGCACATAGCGGTGCAGCGTTAATCCAAAGTGAATTAAAGGCGTAAAACGTTTATAGCCAGTACACATGTATGATTTCTATTTGTTTTTTCATACTTTCGTACGACAATTATATTCTGGAAGCAGCAGAATTCATATTTCGAATTTACCTCGCGTTTCAGTTCTGCATATATTCCATATTCAAATTAAAACTATAAAGCAGTTTATTTTTAATTACCATTATTTTAAGACTTTATTTCCTTCATAAATTATCAAAGTTTTTATACGAACGTGATGCTAACGGGGCTTTTTAAGTTTCCCTATAATATTCCCTTTGCTCATGAGACTGTATTTTTTGTAATTAGAAAAGTACGAGCAATTAAAACTTTTATAATTGTCGGGATGGTGGAATTGTAAAATTTACTCCACTGTGAACAATGGGTGCCGGGCATAGACAATAAAAAGGCAGGGATATTAAAAAGTTTCCTAATTAGGAGTAGAGTGACGCGGGTTCAATGCATCGTTTAAGACGTTAACCGTGATGTATGAGGTCATTTGAGCGAATTATTGCCACGTTAACTTAAGCTGCCTTATTGGATTTGTAACAAGTGTGGTCTTGAGTCTTGACCGCTACTAACGAACCTTTCTTACTAACGTGTAGCTGTAGGGAGATAATTTATTAATTTCACTGTTTCTCAGAAGGGATTGTTAGAATTACCTTATACTTAGTACGTTGCTAAAGAATATTTTATTATGCAAAATATTCTTCAGCAACGTTCAAGCGACAGAGTATGGTAGACTGTTATTGCCTACGATGAAAATCCAATGAGTATAACATTTTTAATAAGTTACCAAATGAAATAAAGGATCTGCCTCTAAATATTTTTCGCAGATCCTTACATAATGTCGCTGAAAGACAAGTGCTGCTACAATGTCCAAGAATATCTGGAGATGTAAGGTTTAATGATATGAAATTACATAATTAATTCAAATGAAATGAGATGATAAGAACACAATTGATTATTTCGTAACATTTATATATTAGGGACACTGACATCGCTTTTCCATATTATTCCATTTAATCCGATGGGGTTTAATGGAATAATAGTGGTACCATAGGAAAAAAATCTCTGGTGTGGTCGGAACAGCTAAAAGTAACCACTTACCATCAAGATGAAGCTAGGTTACTGCCTCACTAGTATACAAATACAGAATAAAACCTTTGACTGATATGTAAAAGTCAATGGGTAATAATTAAATTTTCAGTCATACAAAACAGTTTATTGAGCGATAATTCTGGTTTGACTTAAAAAGCAACAGTGAAGTCAGACAAACCCGTATCCTTAAAATTACTCCATAATGTGCTCAAAAGTTTGCGAGCTCTGTCTAACTCGCATTAGGTGAACTTGGTTGAACCCATTGAGAAAGGAAACCTGAGTCTTGAAATGAGTTCGTATTATAATTATAATGTACCAATATAATAGTGCCTACGTATAAAAATAATGAATAACAATGAAATTTATTTTATATAAATTTAATGATGTTAAATATAAAGAAATTCTCCTAGAATTTCTTTATACTGCCGACAGCAATATTAATCCGAAATCTTTCATTATGATAACCTGCAATGAATAGCAATTGTTACATTTGAATGTAAAGTTTGTTATTTATTCGAACTTATCTATTTTTTCTAGATTTACATATAATTCTTGATTTCATATACAATATAATTTCGTCTAGTAAATATAAACAAGCAGGTCAAATGCGAGTTGATATCGCGCGCCGAGGGTTCCGTAACTTAAGCTATACAAACCGTATTATATTTTGAATGCGTTGACATAGAAGTAGTTCTATTTTTGCAGTTTCAAAACGTTATAGACCTGAGTATGTGTTATGAATTTCAACTTCATTTCCCTACGCATTCCTGAGAAAAAGGTCTTGACAGACAGACAGTCTATCTATCTGATAGACAGACAGACGGACAACAAAGTGATCCTATAAGGATTCCGTTATCTCCCTTTTGAGGTACGGAACCCTAAAAATATCACATGTTTATGTAATTCGTAAATAAAAGTTATTACCGTTGGTTGCGCCGAAGTGGAAACTGTATTTTTGACACGGAAACCCACTCCTTTTATACCCGTCTCCTCTCCCGCACTAATCATAGATATGGCTTCCGTCCGCCATTTGTGAAATATAGACACTCAGTGCCGCTTTGAACTAGCCAGCGTAAAGGCGATCGCGCGCGCGCGTCTCTCAGAAATGAATAATATTTGTTGTATTTTAACCGCCTAATAGACCTTTACCGATCGGATGGTGCCTCTCGTGTGTTCCTCAAGGGATCTAGTGACGCTGACGGCAGCTCCTGAGCAAGGAAGAGAAGATCCGTGTACCGGCTGCGATGAAAAACACGTGGGTCGTGAAGGTTAGTGCATCCTCTCCTAATTTCTCGGGCTGCATTCACTGCCTGGATCGAATCCGCGGCAGCCCGGCCACCTGTCTTGTTTTGTGTGTAAAGTGTCAATAGAACAGTTATCTGCTTCTCCGCAATACAGTCCACTCGCACACGTTGGCCCACGCGCCACCATTTTTTGGTCCGGATCGAGCCGGATTCTTAGCCGTAGTTCGTATTTTGTTATTATTCTAATGGGAATGAGCGCACCGCACCTAAGTGCCTGGTTATTTTAGTAGAAAACCCCGCATCCAGACACTTAGGCTTAGAATTTGTTGTCCGTTCGCCGCTGGCTCGCATTGTACCTACCTAATACATAAATAGGTTAGGTATCATATCAACACTTAATCGTAGTTCACAATTTTCGCATCGCACCTAAGTGCCTGGTTATTTTAGTAGAAAACCCCGCATCCAGACATTTAGGCTTAGATCTTAGGTATACTCAGACACCCTAGTGCATAGGCACAGTGTAATACCTAACGCATTTGGCTTTGTTTTGTTTTTTTCAATTACGTTGTTCTCGGCTCACGTCGTATTTGCCTAGTACCTGCGTGGGTAGACACGTGGCTGTGCCTACCTCGCTCGCATCTCATCCCAATTCGTACGAAAGTATTTTAATTTGAATAGATATTACGCAATACTTAATCTCGGAAATAATAGTTGAATCTAGACAGCGACCATCGCGCAGGTGCGACCTTGTTGCTATGCGCGTTTGTTCAAGCGTGCATTCACAGTTGTAAGCACCTACCTACCTACATAGTTAACGCTCGCGCCGCCTCGCTGCTCTGTACCGCTAGGATTAAGTCATTTCATATTTAATTGTAAACATGTCCCCAAAGGTTGATAAGACCGGTAAGGTTCAATTGAAACTTTTATACGCTAAAAAAGAAATGATTTACTCTCGCGTACAATCGATTTATGATAGTGCACTTAAAACCTCTGATTTGGTCATCAGAGATTCGTTCTTGTGTTCTATAGAAAACTTAGATAGTCTACGCGCGGATTTCGAAACCTTAGTACATGACATCAACGTTTTAGAGTTGAATTTGAATCCCGATTACTCAGTGAGTTATCAGGCCTTGTCGTCGTTTGACGATTTGTATTGTCGTATCAAACGCGTCGCTAGGAGTTTGGAGAAACCGGCTGACCTACCCAACCCCACTCGCGACCGACCTAAGTTGCCACCAATTCAAATACCCGAATTTGATGGTAACATTCGCAATTGGTGTCTATTTATAGATAGTTTTGAGAATACAATAGATAAGAACGATTCGTTGACAGATCACGAAAAATTGCATTATCTCGTTGAAAAATTGACTGGTAAAGCTATAACCGTTTGCGCTGGAATTACGTTTAGTGCCGAGAATTATAATTTAATTTTAAATACTTTGAAAGCTAGGTATGAGGATAAAAGATCGGTAGCTAACGCCTATTTAGATCAGATGTTTGATTTGAAATCTATTACGGCATGTAACGATCAAAACTTAGAGAAATTTCTAGATACTTTCGCGTCAGCTGTTCGCGCCGTAAAGAACCTAAAGGTCGATGACCTCTGCGACTTCGTATTTTTGTATATGGGTTTAAGGAAATTAGATTCCGAAACCATTCGTTTGTTTGAGTCGGATCATCGCGGCAATAGGATTCCTAAGTTCGAAGACTTAGAAAGTTTTGTTCGCGAGCATATAAAGGTATTGCAACGCTCTTCATCGAAACATGAAGGCGCGAAGACAGTTGTTGATTCTGCACGCAAAGTAGATGCGTCATCGAAGTCACTGAGGTCAACCCATACTTATGTTAATACCGCACCAGCACGTGTACAGTCACCTGTTTGCTCTTTGTGTAGCACTCATCATTCGCAACTGTACAGGTGTCCTGGTTTTCTAAAATTGTCGCCTAGTGATCGTTATAAATTTGTTCGCGCTAATAATTTTTGTTTTAATTGTCTCGGTACTAAACACCGCGTTGTTTTATGTAATAGTAGAAATAGTTGTCGCAAATGTCAAGCGAGACACCACACTTTGCTTCATTTTGAGAATAGTAATGCCGCATCCAATGTGAGCACGGTTGGCTCGTCGAGCGGTGACACACGGCGGCCTGCGCCGCAGCCGCAGCCCGCGCTCGCGCGCGCTCCGGCCCGCCCGGTGACCGCCGCGGATGACGTCACCTTGTGTTCGTTCTCCGCTAGTGCTGCACTCACTACTGTGTGTCTTGCGACCGCTCGCGTTGTTATTGTTGATGCATTAGGTAAGCCGCGCATTGTTCGAGCGCTGTTAGATGGCGCTTCGCAAAGTAATTTCATTACTCAAGATTGTTGTCGGCGTCTTGGTTTCAATGTTGATAAGCGTTCAACCCGCTCAGTGGTGAAGGGTTTTGGAAGCTTACAGTCAGCTGTTCGTGGCACCGTTAAAACAAGGTTTAGATCTCGTTTTAATAATAATATTTGGTTTGACATGGATTCGCTCGTTATAGATAGAATAGCTGAACAGTTGCCTACCGTCCCGGTTGACACGTCTTTATTAACGAAATTTAAAGACTTGCCTTTAGCAGATGAGACTTACGCTGTTCCTGGAGTCGTCGATATATTGATCGGCGCTTCGATTCTCCCGCACCTCCAGTTATCACGTAAGGTTCAAGGGGGACCGACGTACCCCGCTCCGCACGCACTGGAAACAGTTCTTGGTTTTGTTATAATTGGTTCCGCACCCGCTTCTATGGATAGTTTTAGTCACTCGACTGCTTCGTTCTGTTGCACCGTCGAGCCGCCACTGGAGTCTACCATCCGCAAGTTTTCGCTCGGTGGCTCCCGTGTATCCGCTGAAAAACGCTTTCTTTGTTTGGAACGAAAGATGCAGGCGTCCCCAAAGTCGAAGCGGGCCTATGATGAGGTTGTTAACGAATATTTAGATAAAGGTTACATCTCACCTGCGCCTGCGGACACTGGCGGGACCCAGCCTTCGTACATTATCCCGCACCGCGGAGTTATTAGAGAAGATAAGCTTACTACTAAAACTCCGTGTAGTTTTGGATGGCAGTGCTAAGACTAGCACTTCCGTGTCGCTTAATGACATAATTGTAAATTTTCGCATTAATATTAGTAATTTTTAGCTTTTAGGACTCAACAGTCGCTTTGTGTTGGGCCCACTCTTCGCCCCATCGTTGGGACACATTCGTCGCTAATAGAGTGGCAAAAATTCAATCTGAATTGGCGCCACATAATCTCTTTCACGTTGCTGGCACCGACAACCCAGCCGATTGTCTCTCTCGTGGATTGCTTCCTTCGCAAATTTTAGATCACCCGTTATGGTTTAGTGGACCGTCCTGGATTCATGCCGCGTTAGATAAGTGGCCAGTTAGTCAATTCAATCCCACTACGGTTTCCGAACCACCCGAGGAGAAGAAGCACTCGCTTGTTGTATCGGTCCCACGTGAAGAGACCCTTATTTTGTTGTTGGCTAATCGCGTCTCGTCTTGGTCGAGACTGTTGCGTTGTGTTGTTTGTTCGCCTCTGCCCGCTGCCTAGCCAGCAGTAGGCACGAGCTCCAATCTAGGTTTATATTTTAGTTGTTATTTCCCAAACCTAGATTTAGATTAGACTTTAGATTTGTTTCGCATTTGTCGTTTCGAAGGTAACCCTTCAAGCCGGGGGGAATGGTTGCGCCGAAGTGGAAACTGTATTTTTGACACGGAAACCCACTCCTTTTATACCCGTCTCCTCTCCCGCACTAATCATAGATATGGCTTCCGTCCGCCATTTGTGAAATATAGACACTCAGTGCCGCTTTGAACTAGCCAGCGTAAAGGCGATCGCGCGCGCGCGTCTCTCAGAAATGAATAATATTTGTTGTATTTTAACCGCCTAATAGACCTTTACCGATCGGATGGTGCCTCTCGTGTGTTCCTCAAGGGATCTAGTGACGCTGACGGCAGCTCCTGAGCAAGGAAGAGAAGATCCGTGTACCGGCTGCGATGAAAAACACGTGGGTCGTGAAGGTTAGTGCATCCTCTCCTAATTTCTCGGGCTGCATTCACTGCCTGGATCGAATCCGCGGCAGCCCGGCCACCTGTCTTGTTTTGTGTGTAAAGTGTCAATAGAACAGTTATCTGCTTCTCCGCAATACAGTCCACTCGCACACGTTGGCCCACGCGCCACCAACCGTCATTTTTTCAAGAATATTTTGAACTTACCTATCAAATTTCTTCATTAACTTACATATTTGTTTGCGCAGTCTTTTTACATTTTTCCCATTTTATAAGAGAAGTATTACGTAAATGGAGAAATTGAGTGATATCGCGTATAAATCAAATACGCAAATGAGAGAAAAGGTAAAAAATTAGCCATTAAGCCAGTCAGTTGGAAGATCAAGACAGTGTTGATTCATGGAGCTCATTTGTTTTTCTGTTACGATTTAGATTACAGGCTGCTATTACCATGTGACAGTTTCTGGGAGCAAATACGGCCGTGCCTGTTTTATGTTTGGGGTACACTTACCTGAGCGATTTTTTTATGTAATGCAACTTGGCTCCGAATAAACCCAACCTAACCGTTGAATTTCAATCATGTAATTCACAAACAGTTTTATTCTAAGTCTTATTATACATGTGTTCTTAGTATACTTTTGGTACTTTCATTCTTATTCATTTTAGTGCTAATCCCAGTCCGTGGCGGTAGCGCGCCTCCCCGTCTCCGGGGACGAGTTGGGGACTCTGTAGTCCCCACACCCGAGAAGTCACATCCGAAACATTCATTTCGGGTCCACTTTGTCCAGTCGTAACTGCGTGTTTAGCTGATTATCGATATTTTGAATTGTATTCTACTTTGGTCTTATTCTTGAAGGGGTAGTACTTTTTTTATACAACTTCGGTGGCAGACAAGCACACGGCGCACCTGACGGAAAGTGGTTACCATGACCTATGAACGTGTGTAACACCAGTGGAGTCACATCCGTGCTGCCGACCCTGTAAGAACAGAGATTTTATGCCGTCAGTGTAGAAATCAGGACATGCCTTTGGTCATCCCACTGACAGCACAAAAACTCTCCAGTGAGATCTGGCTACCCTACTCACCGCCGGGAAATCAACACGAAGTTATTATAACGGTAGTAGGTATATTATTTTCATGCGGGAATTGTCTCTAAAATAAAATACATAAGTACCTATAGGGTGCCACATTTACATTAGTTCATAGGCTATAAAATCTCGAAGTAGTTAAATATACTTAAAATCTATTCACCAGTTATGCTCAGTAAAAAAATAAAGATATTTAACACACGAAACGTTTGAAATAAATTTTTTCGTCTATAATGTTGTTTTAGAGTACCTAGCAATTACGAAACTATTATTAACCAGGATTAAAAAATGATAAAAAATAATGTATTAAATACTTCTGTGCTACGTAGTCACTAGTCACGTATGTGTTGTGGAAATATATAAATAATATACATAAATCTTGCTTAGCTTAATAAAATAAAAAAATTATCCCTGAATTCCACAAATTTCATAACAGTCAATGAGAAAACCACTCAAAAATAACTACACCTATTCAATTGAAATTACAATAGGTATACCGATATGCGATAAAGCCGTACGGAAATACCAGGTATTTGATTATCTACAGCATAATCAGTACCTAAATGCAGCGCCTTTTCAATATATCAATGCAACTACACAGAAATGCTCTAAATTATAACGGGAATTCTGCTTATCCTAGCAGCATATAACTTGTTAGTGAAGTGGAAATTATCAAATAATATTATATATGGTTAACATTGTTTGACTTGATAAATTCCCGTAACAAGTTTCAATCAAAATACAGTTGTGTTATTCTGTAGCGTACCTTACTTTAGGCAAGGATACAGGAAACGACTCAGAGAATTGAAAAGGGCTAGAAATGTTTTGTGTAAAAGTACTTTATACGGACGGTCAATTTGCCGAAAAGTGAGACGCATATATTTACACAGGATTTTATTTTTCGGAATTCATATATTAAATATTGGTTTATTTAAGTTAATTCCTCTAAAGGAACTTTTAATGTTATTGGTTGTTCAGTTGTAATTTATCATTCTCAAAGATATTTCCCATGTGCACCTAAAATTGGAATTTGGAGTCCGCAGTCTACTTTTTGTTTTCTATAGGTATCAAAGTCAAAGTCAAAAATAATTTATTCTGTATAGACCATTATATCGGCACTTACAAAACGTCAACAATAAAGGAACATGAATATCAGTTTAGTAAGTGGACCACCGGTTCGAAACGCGGCCCCGACCTGAGAAGACACCGCCAAGAAACTCTTTTTTGGTCTATTAACAAACATACACTTAGTATGTTATTAAATAGACCAGTATGTTGGCCTTTCCAGGCTGCGCAACTTGCCCTCTGACCCTCCATTCTTAGTTTAAGGCCTGCGCCGAAACCTCGTCTGTTGTTTATAAATAAATATTCTATTCTATTTAAATAAACCTGAAATCACTTTATGTTATGTAGGTTGACGCAACTACGAGTAGTGCTTATGTAATTTTCTAATTCTGTATCTGTGATATATATTATTAGAACAGTATTATCTTTGAAACATAATATACTATCGCGTAGGACGTCAATTGATCCTACAATATTTTGAAGGATATCAAATAGTCAAGCAACGCCTTCATTCAACGTCCTATTTGATTTTAAAAGGTCATCGGGTCATCTGGTTTGTAACAATATACGATATTCCCACTCCATTCAACTATTTCTATTAAGAAGTAATAAATATTTCAATACCTATACAATACCTTTTCCGAATTTTCAGAAATATATTTCAGGTAAATTGTGTTAGTTGTTGCGTTAAGAATATTATCTAATTAGTGATTTACCTTCTCTTTAAAGAGTTCAATTTCTACCGTAGGAATACTTTACTCAATATTTTTCCAGAAATCGCTGCCAAGAAGATAATTAATGTTTTCATTCACCTCAATTTGCGGCGGAAGAATCAAAAAGTAATTATATAAGAATATCAAATCGTTCATTTCAGTTTTGTTCAGTAAACGATTTGCTAAGTGAATGAAAGTAGGACAGATTTTGTTATTTTATTGCCGCTAAAACGACGTTTAAATTACTTGCATATCATTTAATAATAATGAAGTAGGTACTCGATATTTAACAATATTTACGGAAATTAAAACCGATAATGGCATAGGTACATACCTAGCTCTGATTTGCCAGATGTTTCGACTAGGTCACATCAGCCGTGGTCACAGGTTGACTGGCTCAGTGGTACACGCCCGTCGTCCGTGAGGCTCTTCATCTACCCACACAAACACGAAAGTTTAAAAGTTAGTTTAGGTACTCGATATACCTATTTATATGTCATATATAAGAGATCGATAGCAAAGTCGAAATTCGATGGTGACTCATACACAAATTTAGTTTACATGGTATCTAGATTCTAACAAACAAACGTTAAAAAGGGTACCTACTTCTATGGTCAGTTCCCCCCTCCCACGCCGAAAGCTGATGAGGCAGGTTATGGTGGACTTGAACTGATTAAAACGCACGCTGTATGTGTGTTGTTGTTGGTTGCTGGAGGTGAGGTTGGCAGTCATATCTCTCATACCCCGGCTGACCCAGGATCGGTTCTCTCAATGTGGCCCTCCTCGGGTGTGGGGAGCACGGAGTCCCTAACTCGTTACCTGGGGAAGCGCGCTAGGCAAGCCGCTACCTCCTTATGCTTCTTCGCTCCCACTCCGCCGTATTCTTCACGAGCATTACTTACTCGCCAGCAGCCCACACATCCGCGTAACGAACTATCGCTGTGAGTAAGGGTCGCCATATTATACTAGCGTGACTTTACAGTTTAACATACAGTCACGCTTCTTTCCCAGGAGGGTAGGCAGAGACTACAGTTATATCGTAGCATTTATAATTAGATCAATATACAAATAGTACTACTTCCCAACAGCAAATTTTCCAGCTGAACTTGGTTTTTCGCATCTAGCACCCAACGCAACCTCTGTTTGATAATAAGACCCTTGAAGAGAAATTCCTGCCTTCATTTACATAATTGTTTAAATAACACGTTTAATTACATTATACTGAGCACGACAAATCCTTGAGTTTACCTGTTTTAAACGTAAACACTAAATTAAATGGATTGTTGGCTCAAAATTTATTGTTGGACTCATCTCGTGAAATGTTCGATGAGTACGGCAAAGTTTCGGTCTGTTGGCGATTTGTAAATACACTCATGGTGGTGCAGCGGCGAACTTCCATTTCGTTTTATACAAATTTTAGGTACCTATTTGTTTTGGTTCTGTATTCGGTCGGAAAATATATTGATGTCATGATTTGTCTTTTTATGTTTTTTTTTATTTTTTCAGTGTTTTTTATCACGTTTCAAGTTTATTTCAATCAATAATATTCGCGTAAGCTTTGTCAGTATCATTTTCCAAATTAGTAATAAGTAGTAACTATTTAGAAGTATAATATTATTAAGTTAGAGCCTAATCTGGCCCTGGGTCAGCTGGACCTCACCGTCGACTACCATAAACGACCCACAGGCGACGTGCATTTTATGCGGTTCGAGTCCAACGTAACCTCTCCCACCGGCCACGGCTAGGGGGTATCGTTGGAGATCGCACGTAAAATGATAAAATAATTAAAGAGCCTAATATTATTTTTCAATCCTTGCAGTGACTACTTATATCTTTTATCGACTGTATATCCGAAAGTTTCCTAGTCTTTAATATCATTTTGTATGAGTGATGAAAACAAAGCTGAGTACCCTGAGGTCACGAACACCCTCGAGCCTTTGCAGATGCGTAGAGATATTGCTTCCTTGGCTGTATTTTACCGTTTCTACCACGGTGAGTGTTCTGACGAGCTCTTCCAACTAATCCCACCATCTCCTTTCCTACATAGGACAACACGTGCAGGCCTTAGATGTCACCCTCACACTGTGCAGAATATACCAAGCGGTTCGGAGACTCTTTTCTTTGCCGCACCACCAAGACCTGGAATTCATTACCAGCTCACGTGTTTCCTTCTTCCTACAGTCCCGGGGCCTTTAAGCGGGGCGTGAAAAAGCATCTGATGAGGCCGCCAAGCTGAGTGCCACCATTGTAGCACTTAGTGTCTGTAATGGTGACCCTCTTTCCTGAGACTTTGCCTTTAGCTTACCATCAGGCGAGGTGAGGTCAAGTTGGCGTGTCCTATATAAAAAAAAAAAACCCGTACTCAACTTTGTTTAATACAAATGATTGAAACAGCTCGTTCTACTCCATTTGTCGAACATTTATGAACACTATTAATCGTTTTATGTACAATTTATTTGCAGAAGCGGTTGCTAGACCAAAGAGCGCAGAAAATAAAGTACGTGATGTGTATAAGCAAAAAATAAAAGAAAACGTGGAATCCTTCTCACAATACACACCATACAATAGCAGCACTCAAGTTTTAACAATTGTTTGAGCTGATAGTTGAGGAGTAATTTTGTCTGCAGTTTATGTTGAATACAAAGATAAACTAATTTTAAATGCTACGTGCATTTCGATAAACACTTTTATCGCGAATTTAACATTAGTTTTGAAATTCCAAGTGTACGTGCAACGACTGTGATCATTTTCACGTTTAACTAAAAATGAAATAAGATAAAGGAACACTTCATCACCTAAAAGTAATGATTAATTTGTTTTTTCAGGCTGCAAGTCGATTATTTTGAATAATTGTATAATCATCACCACCATCATGTTTATGTAATACACCAATACACATTTATATTTCTACAAAGTGATATGCATAAGTGTATTTTACACTTACATTATGTCAATCAATCAATCAATCAATTAGCCCTCCACAGTCCACTGCTGGACATAGGCCTCTCTCAATGAGCGCACTTTTTTCCGATCCTCTGCCTTCTGTTTGTATGTATTTTCATGTTAATAATCACAGCCAGAAGAACAAAGAAGCATTTTCCCAATTCATATAAGGAGTGGGCTCGGAGTACATTATGTAACGTATAATAAATAATATTAGGATTCCTCACTTAAGTGTCTCTTAATTTAAACGAACACCTCCTAACATAAAATATAAAATTTTAAGTTGAAAACAGAATTGATTTTCAATCTCAGAATATATAACTTATCACGTCAACAATATTATGATGAATTATAAGAAATTGAAAACTGAGTTACTTAGACATTCGAAAATCTCCTAAGCAATCATTTTTGGGCAACTGTGGAGCCATCTACAGATATATTTACGAACTATCGAAAATAATGAACTATAAAATTACAATCGTTTTAAACTTTTTTATTGTTTTTTTTCGACTGTATAAGACTTGTCTGAGTAACTGTTAATTGGTCAGAGCATTCCCTCTGTAAAGGACAGGTCGCAAGTTCAAGTCCTATCTTAGGCATTCCGTTCTATAGATCTAAATCTATAATATCATAGTGACTCACTTTATTAATTAACTCCCAATCGCCATATTTACTTCAACAAACCACAAACGAAAGCAAAGTCTACAACTCCACAATGTATATTATTGTTTTTAAAGCGTAATAAAGCAGTGTTCGCCACAGTTGAATGGAGTCGCAATACATTGTTTTAAAACAATAATAAATTCTCACGTGTAATTTGCAACGCCAGCTTATCTCTTGTGAAAAGGGTTTGTTTGTCTTATGAAAACGGACGAGTTTTGATAAAAACTTTTGGGTAAATAAGGTTCCTCGTTAATCTATTTTAACAGTGTGTTTGTTTGATTTACACAATGTTGCTTAGGTCCTGAGAAAAATAAAATTGCAAAGGGCGAAATTAAGGTTGGGGATAAATTAGGATGGAAGCCCACTACGCATATTTAGTTCATTTTGATAGTATTGTCCTTTTAACTGTTATTTAAAAAGTTACACGAGTAGAATGGAGAAAGAAATCAAGTATTTTCATGTTAATAATCACAGGCAGAAGAACAAAGAAGCATTGTCCCTAGTCGTATAAGGAGTGGGCTCGGAATGAATCTCTTTTGTTTTGGGGTCGTCCGAAAGAAGTTGTTTTAGTTATTTTTCTCTTAGTTTTTTCTCTCATTTGTAAAGAAACTGGATGAACGATGTTCTGCTTGCGCTAGTGGGTACTATTGCTATTCAGAATTGCAGCGAGAAGTGCTACTTTTTATGTAGCTTGGTGTTTTCAAGTTAACAGGCAACAAGTACTGAATGTTAAAATTTTTATTATGTAGAAACGAGGTTATGAGGTTACCGCTGCCATTTGTGGAAAGAATTGCTACGTAGCTAGCGATGGGTATCAGGAAATATGAGTAACCCTCATTTTGTATGTTTGGGTTGGATTCTACGTTATGTAATTAGGAATGAATTTTAAATTTAAATTGTTTAAAGTTTATTCGATCATATTTTTACATTGTCGATTACGTATTGAAATAAAAATTTACTGTTTTCTCACACAAACTACAGACCACCAATTTTACCTAAAATACGCTACCATGTTATGATAACAATGGGTAAACCAACAGAAGCTGATATAAAATACTTATACACCAACACGTACGTCACTTCAGAGATGATTACTCTATTCTTTTTATAACTTACTCTCGTCTTTTCTTTTTGTTTTTAAAACTCAAATTTTACAATCACAGATGTTCCAAGAAACCGTAATAAAGTAAAATTCACTAGGAGGAAGAGGTTACAACAAAACAACAATTAAATACTTACGATTAACCCCCTAACTACATTTTAGTAAGACCCATCTACCCATAAAATGAAGTGACTAGCGCGTTATTTAGGGTTATTGAACCACTGAACAATATTACACGAACTGTTACATAATTACAAAAGCAATAAAACAGTTAATTTATCCGTAAGTTCGCCAGCAACGGTTACCGCCAACATATCGATTCATTAACGTCGATAAAGAGCAACGTAAAATCACGGGTCACTTCCCGCCGTCATGAATATTAAAACAGTGCTTCGGTAGGTTCCACGAAAATCACATTTTGTACATAGGTACGTATTTGCTCATAACTATGCTTTAACGTGGAAGCGGTGGTTATTCTTTTGTAGGAAACGGAATCGATGCTACGATCGATGCTGCTGCGCTTTTCCCAAGCACCTACAATATGGGGTTCTTCAAGAGGGGCATCAGAAGGTTTCTTAATGGTCGGCAGCACGAGTGTGACACCCCTGGTGTTGCATACGTCCATAGGTCACGGTAACCACTTCCCATCAGGTGGGCTGTGTGCTTGTCTGCCACTTAAGTGGTATAAAAAATATCAACATGCCTTTATTATGGCGCCCCCCTGAACCTTACGTTTTCCCGCTGTCGGATTCAGCTTTTAAGTTTTTTGAACTCTATTTTTCTCTCATCTCTCTCATCTCATAAACTCACGCCTATATCCCCGAAGGGGTAGGCAGAGGTGCTGGCACCCACATTTCGCCAGTTTATGTTTAGGTCCCAATGTAATAGGTGGCGAGCCTATTGCCATTAACCGGGCACTTATAAACCTGCGATAAATACACACATAAGCTCGAAAAGCATCGAAAAGTCATTGGTGTGTGCCATGGTGAAACCTATTTTTCTATCTTAATCTATTTTCTTAATTATTTTTTTTGTTTAATATATACCTACCTTAAGAATGCATGTTTAATTTGGAAGTCTTGATAGATTATTATATCAATCTAGAGCAGTCCCGATAAAATAACAGTTAGTGTCGAATTTGTAAGCTCCTATACCTTACTAAGAGTGGATGCGACCAAACCTATATTCGTACACGAGTTACTATTCCAGAATAATGTGAGTGTTGTATTTCAAGATCTTATTCCCAATTAAATCTATAAACGTTTCCCTATGAAATATACCATATAGCTATGCTAAGAAAACCTCGACGACCTCAAATCAAATCAAATCAAATCAAATCATCTTTATTTCACAGAACATGGTTACAACATCAGGTTTTATAATTTTCACAAGTACAGCACATTCTGCCGTGTGGCGTTGAAATAATAATACCTATTACGGGATACAAGTCAATCACAACTAATTTCACTGTCGTTAGGACTCCAGCCAGTCATATTAAAACAAAATTCACAATGTCAGAACAATAATAATAAAAATAAGAAAAAAAACCTATTCCTATTATACTTAGTTTTATCTATGCGCTAACAGCAAAGTGAATTATGAATGAATGTAATATCCGGCAATTATGCGTTGTTTTAAAAAGGCACGATGCTAAGCGTAACTTATGTCAAGTCGCTTTTGTATACTAGCAGGTATGGAATGCTTTATTCCCAACCACTGGATCGCGACTGGAGCGAGCTAACGCTTTTGGTATAATAGGTCTTGCAGAGAAGCTAGAAACCGCAAGCAAGAGAGAGAAGAGCTAAGGAGAAAGCCAATCTCTTGGATAATATCTTTGCGTCTAAACGACTATGGATATATGGAATATTTGGAATTGCTATGCATAACAGATGATGGACTTATATATTTTTTATGAATAATTTGAAAATATTGAGGATTTATTATTTTATTATTATTATTATACTTGTATTGTTTGCTGCTTGGATTTTCCGGTTTCTTACTTGCATAGTACACGTACACTAATATGGAGTCCTACAACAATATTACTCTAAGAAGACAAAGAAGACAATCATTACATTCTTCTGCTGAATACATAGATAGTCTGGCCTCATCCTCGGACCAAATTGCCAGAAGTATGATGGATTTATCTACGCATGTGAAAAATGACGAAATAATAAAGTTGACAAATACAATAGAGGATCTAAGAGAGCAAATTAAGAGTGCGCATCGAGAGATAGAAACCCTAAGTATGGATAATATGTCATTGCAACAAAAATTATCGGAGGAAAAGCAAAAACATGAGCAATTTAGAAAAATGTACATAACAAGTCTGAGTACACCCAGCAAGAAGAGAACAGGTCGAACCAGGATCCCTATAAGATATACAGGACATACTACACATCTCTCTGCACGTAAATTGGATTTAAGTATGGAGTCTCAGACACCGAGAACATCAACCAGAGACACACGTAGCGTACATGACAATGAAAGTAATGAAATCCCACAAAATACAGCTTTTGGTGTGAGAAACACAATAGATAGTACAGAATCTGTCAGTGCAAATGAATGTATTGTCAAGCCAACCACAAATTTACAAAATACACAACAAGAAATTGGAGGAGGAAAAATTGTTTTATTATCAGATAACCAAGGAAAAGGAGTAGTGCAAGGCTTACTTAAACATAAAAACCATCTAATCATCAATAACTACACCATAACAAGTATAAGAAAACCAGAAGCACCAACAGAAGAAGTTCTCGCAAGCTGTAATACCCTAACAAATTTGACCAAAAAAGACAGCGTTATTATTATGGCAGGTAGTAATGATTCAAATCCAATTAAATGTATGACAGAAATGGCTTGTGCGATAAGATTGCTAAAAAATTGTAATGTTTTTATTGTAAATGTACAGTACAATGCATTTTTAAACGAGTATCAACTAAACAAAAAAATTAAGCTTCTGGCACGAAACTATGACAATTGCCAATTTATTGACACTATTAATTACGATGATATCATTAATAAAATAATTTATAATATTAACCTTAGACAATATAAATATAAGTATTTTTCGTTTAAAAAGCATTTGACTAAGTTTTATAATTGTGAGGCATATACTATAAAACCTGCTTTACTTAAAAAGCCTCAGCCAATTAAGGGAACCATTCCCTTTTATTTTCCCAAAGTTGATAGAAAAATTGCTCAAGCAAACACTGCAAAGGTTAAAGCTAGTACATTCTTTCGTGACTAATAAAAAAGTTAATAGGGAGAGCAGTTTTTCGGTATTACACCAAAATATTGCAGGTGCTATCAATAAAATTGCCGACATAGAAATAGCCTTAAAAGATATGTCTGAATCAAATAAGTTGAGTTTCGATGTGATATGTTTGACAGAACATTTCGTAATCGAGGGCGAGGAGCACTACCTAAAAATAAGTAATTTCAACTTGTCTGCCATGTATTCTCGACGAAATCAACGGCAGGGTGGTACATGTATATTGTGTAAGAATTATATCCAATGCAATGAGTTGAAGGAACTTAAAGATTTCTGCATAAAAAGCCATTATGAGATTTGCGGGGTTGAAATCAAAAGTATGAACCTCATAGTATTGTGTCTATATAGAACCCCTGATTCCAATGTTGATATATTTTTTGAAAAATTTATTAAAACCCTAACAAAATTGCAACACAAAATGAGGAGAATTATAATAAGTGGAGATTTTAACATTAATTTTTTAGATAACAATAAAGACTGCACAAAATTTAAAGAACTTATTGCTAATTATGGCATGCGTCATCATATTCAGGAAGCCACTAGAATAAATAGATGTATAGACAACATCATTAGTAATATTCCGAATGCTATGGGGAAAAATTATAATCTAAACTTGTCGGATCATAACACAGCTCAGGTTGTTACATTTAAATATAAGAATGAAAATATGACAGGGTACTACCTCTCGACAATATATGATATGAACAGAAACAATATCAAAAGGTTTGTTAAGTGCATAGGTAGCTTAAGCTTCTCTGAGATTTACGATATTTCAGATACTAATATAGCTTTCAACACTTTCCACGACACATTATCCCTTTTCTATAGTCTGTGTTTCCCACTTATCACGATAAAAAAACATTATAAAACTAATAAGACCAAGTGGATAACTAGGGGCATTATAGTTAGTACTAAAACTAAAAGAACATTGAGATATAAATACTATATGAATAGAACAAATGAAAATAAAACCAAATTCAAAACATACTCAAATAGACTTAAAAAATGTATACAGAATTGCAATTCTTTATGTAATCTAAGGCATATTGCCCACTCAAGTAATAAAGGTAAAGCCACTTGGGACATAGTAAAGGGTAATGTTGGTAACGAACCAGCAAGGGAATATATTGATCAATTGATTGACAATAGTGCTACAATTGCATCTGGACAGGACATTGCAGACATTTTTAATAACTATTTTATTGACATTGTTGAAAACAATTTTACTTCACCTGACAATCACAATAATAATTTTAATATTAATACTGTTGACAATAGCATATTTCTAGAACCTACCAATCCCAATGAAATTTTTAGTACAATTAAAACTTTAAGTAATTCTAAGTCATCGGGGTACGATAATATCAGTTCTGTCCTCCTGAAGCAAATATCACAACATATTGCAGCTCCCTTGGCATATATTATTAATTTGTCCCTGGAGCACGGATGTTTTCCGGATAGACTCAAATTGTCTATCAAAAAACCTTTACATAAAAAAGGCTCAAAAATGGATAAAAACAATTACCGACCCATTTTATTGACTCCAACTTTATCCAAGGTCTTTGAAAAAATCTTGTGCAAGAGAATGGAGAGTTTTCTGGACAGATTTGAGGTATTTGCTGGGGAACAGTTTGGTTTTAGAAAAAACAAGTCGTGCTCAATGGCAGCATATAATTTAGTTAAATCTATAGTATGTAAAATTAATGCTAAAATACCAACTACAGCGTTGTTTCTAGACTTAAGCAAGGCATTTGATTTTGTTCATCACCCCACCTTACTAGTTAAACTGGATAGATATGGTATCAGAGGTCCAGCCATTGAATGGATCAAATCTTTCCTTTCAGATAGAATGCAAATCACTAGAGTTGTTCAATTTGATAAAAACACAAATAGTATAGCTACTTTTGATTCAGAGCCTAAATGCAATCATTTTGGTGTCCCACAGGGAAGTATACTGGGACCAATATTGTTTCTTTTATACATTAACGACCTTCCCCAGGTGGTTAAATATGATTGTGTGCCGTTTGCAGATGACACTACGATAGTAATGGGTTGTGAGAATACGGAGACGTATGAAACAAATATAAATAACACCTTGGACGACATAGCTACCTGGTTGAATCAAAATTCTTTAAAAATTAACATTGACAAAACTAAGATTAATTTTAAAACTCACCAGAGTAAGCCTTTACAACTTAACATAGTATATAGGGATCAACAGGTTGAACAAATACATAATACTAAGTTTCTCGTCATATTCATAGATGAGCACTTAACGTGGAAAGAACATATTGATGCTCTAAGCTTGAAAATCCATAGATTTGTGTTTGCTTTAAGAAAAGTTAAAGACATGATATCTAAATCTACAGCCATAATGGTATATCATGCCTATGTTTGTTCCATTATCAGGTACGGCATTGTTGTTTGGGGTAACTCTTCAGAAATTTCACGGGTCTTTATAGCACAAAAAAGGTGCATTAGAGCTATATTTGGTATGGCTTGGACGGATTCTTGTTTACATGTGTTCAAAGCCAATAAACTCTTAACTGTACCATGTATTTATATATATGAAAGTGCCATATTTGTGAAAAATAATAAATCACTATTTAATAAAAAGGACAATTTTAATAAACGGAAGGTTACACACATGCAGCTTGAGATGCCGGCACCTAGGTTAGAAATATTTAGACGTAGTTGTGTTTATATGGCTCCACTAATTTACAACTCATTGCCAGCGTCGATTATAGACCTGCCTTATAAAAAAATTTGTGCTGCATTACATAAATGGTTGGTGGACGAGACCTTTTATACAGTGGAAGATTTCTTAAAGAAATATGCATGTCGTTCGTACCACTGCAGAAATGCATTGTAGCAGACACTGCGCTCTTATTGTGACTGTAATATTTTTGTTATTAAGTAGATATTAATGTGTATAATTGTGTTTGCATGCCAATTGTATGGCGGAATGTGCCCGGACTTGATATCATATTACCATCTTTTATTGTACCACATTACACGCAAATAAAGGAATTTGAATTTGAATTTGAATTTGAATACCGAGCCATCTGTTATTCCCCGCAGTGATGCTTCCATGACCGAAGTGAAAATCACGCAACTGATGGTCCGGCGGGAACTTGAATTCCTAGAAGTTCAGAAGTCGAGTGGGCCAGATGGTAATACCGGCGATCGTGCTTAAGCACTGCGTCCCAGAGCTTGTCCCAGTGGTTGCACGCCTTTTCGCGCCTTCGTTGTCATTTGTAGGACAAAGTTTGGTTAGCATCAAAGAAATTTGGAGTGCTCAACAGGGTAAAGCAGTACTTTACTGTGGAGCAGCGACTCCTTCTTTATAAAGCACCGGTCCGGTCCAGAGCGCCTGCATACCAGCTTGACCCTTTTGAATCGGTGCAAAGAAGGACATTGAGGCTCATCGACAATCCCATTCTGTCAGGCGATGTGGAACCTCCTAAGAGGCAAAGTCCCTAAGGGACTTTGTCTCGCTGTGTGTTGTCTACCGCCCATATAATGGTTTGTGATGAATTGTTTGACATGATGCCCACAGGTACATTCTATCATCGCACCACTCACTATAGACAGGGAATTCATCCTCACACATTGTGACCGGAAAGGGTGGGCACTGTGCGCTATGAAAGGAACTTCATTTCACGCACGCTCAAGGTATGGAATAAACTCCTTGCTGCGGATTTTCCAAGGGACTACAATATTCATGAAGGGCATTAGAAGATTTTAGGCTGCCATCTTTGTAGTATAAAAATATTATAGCTTGTGACAGAACTTGTCAAATGCTTAGTAATAATAATAATCCTTGCATGTGCACGGTTTTTTTTTTAAATGACAGTTTGAGACGCCATTTTATTATGCTTAGGATAGCTCTTTATTCTGTGAGAAATGATGGTATATTATTTATTCCCAAAAAAAGGTGACTATGGTTAGTACTATGATTCTAGTTTGTGAAATTGATTTACTATCGAATATGTACGACAAATTGAATGACTTTCCTTTTTTCAAGTCGGTTATAAACAAGATTCTTATTCACAAAAGACAAACACAAGCAGTGTAATTGGCTAGAGCGGCAGTGTGACGATCTAAAGACTCAGTGCTCATTAACAGTTTGCGCCAACACGATCCAATAGTAATAAACTAAATTCCCCAGGGACCATGCTCTGCCGCAAGGAATACCACACAAGGTCATTCTGAATATGATCATCTATAGTCTATAGAATGAAGATATTTTCTTTGTTCCCCACTTTCTATTAAATCCTATGTTTGAAGTTATTATCTTTGATAAATGGTTTAGTGTTATTTTCACCTGACCTATTGATAGGCAAAAGAGGAAGTCTCCAGACTGACGGTTATTGCAAATGCAAATAAAGCTGTTAGTCACATCATCTGAGTCACATCAAGGTAGTGGTATAAAAGAATCCTGAAAAATATTGTTAATGTACCTTAGTATGTAAAGTGAGAAAGTGGAGAGGAGAGAAGAATGGTTTTGACGCAATGATATTTATTCGGTATTTAAGGTTGTTAGTGCGAGTGTGATGGCACTGGTGTTGCACACGTCCATAGGCCAAAATAACTCTCCATGAGGTTAGCCGTGAGCTTGTCTGCCACCTAAATAGTATAAAAAGTCTTTGTATATCCTATTTTACTTGAATGTTGACTATGAGTCCATGATACATCTGCCTACACGATCAATATGAGCAATCAAATAGGCTTTACAAATTGACGAACACAGATTTTTTAATCGCTTCATACAATTCCATTCAAAAGTAGAATTTAATCATGAAAAAATGATTTGGTATAACAGCTTCGGGATCACCCACACAATAAGTGCTTAATGGAAGAGGATTATAGGCTTTCATCACGTTATTTCGCAAAAACGTCACATGAATAATATACGGGAGCCCCCGAATACATCCATTTAGATTGTGGTTTTGATAAAATCCTGGCTGGAAACATTCTGTATGCGTCTGATGCAGTTAAATTAAAATAAAATAAACTTTCTGTTGAGTTGAGTGTTTCAGATTGCTTTCGGATTTTAAAATTAGTGTCGTAGTTGTATGACATTGTAAATGTTGAAGCGAATGTTACCAATTGAAATACAACTTGTTATTTAATATCGATAAAGATATAGTAAAAGTTTAACTGTATTGATTTTGTTTTATTTTAATATTTATAGTAGGCGAAAAGTAGATGGTAGACTATTATTATAAGGAAGAAGGTATGAGTATATATGTTACTTTTCAGCAGTCTTGATTACAGGAATACGCTTAAACAAAATTAATCGTTATTGTAGGATACTCAGTCCTAGGCTCACTAGGACACTCAATAGCGCAGGTTGTGTGTCTGTGTGTACGAATACGTTCTCGTCTAATATCAATGGTCGGAGACTGAATCGGGTTGGAGACTGAATCGGGAGGTCCTCCTGGAGGCCGCCATCGTACAGGCCTGGGCCATTGCGCCGGACAGGCCTGTCGATATCGACGATGAGGCGGTGTGGTTCCGGGAGGCCATGACTCGTGTCTGCGATGCGGGTATGCCTAGGGCACCACCCTATAGTCCGAGGCGTCGGGTCTACTGGTGGTCTGCGGAGATCGCGAGGCTACGGCAAGCCTGCGTGATCGCGCACCGCTGGTGGACCAGACTCCGTAGGAGGCGTAGCCGAACCGCAGATACGGAGCTTCGAGTGGCGGAGCTTCATGTGGGATACAGGGAGGCCAGAGATGCCCTCCGAGCGGAGATTAAGCGGGCGAAAGCCGCGGCTTATAAGGAGCTCATGGAGACGCTGGAGCGGGACCCATGGGGGCGGCCTTACCTTATGGTAAGAGGAAAGCTGCGCCCCCGGGCCCCGCCGTTGACCCGGGTTCTCCAGCCAGCTCTG
The DNA here is from genome assembly GCA_963662185.1 of Eilema griseolum. Lineage (NCBI taxonomy): Eukaryota > Metazoa > Arthropoda > Insecta > Lepidoptera > Erebidae > Eilema > Eilema griseolum. The sequence continues at coordinate 8,631,592 of OY759243.1, forward strand.
CTCGGTGGAGTGGTCGAGTCCCTGTTCCCGGCGCGAGCGGAACACGTTCCGCCGCAGATGACTCCGCCACCTCGGTCGCCTGTGGCGCCCAGTGTGGTAGTTGACGACGAAGTCCCCGAGGTCACTTGGGTAGAACTGGAGCTGGCGGTGCGAAGGCTTAGAGCCAAGAAGAGCACCGCCCCGGGACCCGACGGCATTCCAGGCCGCGCGTGGGTCCTAGCTCTGGGAGAAGACGGTCTCGAACCCCGACTTAGAGGGTTCCTCAGCGCATGCTTGGAGCGGGGTCAGTTTCCGAAGATGTGGAAGACGGGGAAACTGGTCCTCATCCGAAAGGAGGGTCGCCCGGCGGACGAACCGTCCGGCTACCGGCCCATTGTGTTGCTCGATGAGGTGGGCAAGCTCTTTGAAAGAGTTATTGCGAAGCGCCTCGTCGAGCACCTCTCTGGTAGGGGGCCGGACCTGGCGGATGCCCAATATGGCTTCCGCCGGTGGCGGTCCACCGTGGATGCCATCATGCGCGTGAGGACTTTGGCGGAGGAGGCAGTTGCCCGGGGTGAGGTGACGTTGGCGGTGTCCTTGGACATCTCCAACGCGTTCAACACCTTGCCCTGGAGTTGCATCAAGGAGGCACTCGTGTACCACGGTGTGCCTCTCTACCTCCGCCGCATAGTCGGAGCGTACCTGACGGAGAGAGCCGTCATCTACCCAAGTGCGACCGGCGTCGGTCGGCGTGAGATGTCGTGCGGTGTTCCACAGGGATCGGTTCTCGGGCCGCTACTGTGGAACATTGGATACGACTGGGTGCTTCGCGGTGAGCTTGCGGACGGCGCCGCCGTCACGTGCTATGCGGACGACACGCTAGTGACGGCGAGCGGGGCTACATACCGCGAAGCGATCCTGAGGGCCACGACCGCGGTTGCTCGAGTCGTGGAACGGATCCGGCGGCTGGGCCTTGAGGTGGCTTTGCATAAATCCGAGGCCATGTTCTTTCATGGACCTCGGCGCACGCCACCACCTGGTTCCAGTCTCACAGTGGGAGGCACTCTCATCGGCATCAAGCCCCAGATGAAATATCTGGGGCTCGTGCTCGACGGCCGGTGGGACTTCGGGAAGCACTTCCGAAGTCTGGGCCCCAAATTGGCGGGCACAGCCAACGCTCTGGCGCGGCTACTGCCCAACCTGAGGGGCCCGGAGGACTCCTGCAGGAGACTCTACGCGGGTGTCGTGCGGTCCATGGCCCTGTACGGGTGTCCCGTATGGGCGGACACCCTGAGTGATCGGCACATGCTCCTGCTGCAGCGTCCGCAGCGGAAGTTGGCGTGCCGCATCATAAGGGGGTACCGCACGATATCATTCAACGCGGCGAGTCTCCTCGCCGGATCCCCACCATGGATCCTGGAAGCGAGATGCCTTTCGGCGCTATACCGGTTCCGAAGGGCGGCGCGGGAGCGGAGTCACGATCCCGAGCCCGAAGAAATTCGGGCCGTGAGATCCCGGCTCCACAGGGAAATGGTGGCGGAATGGGAGAGACGACTTGGGCAACCAAGCGCAGGGCACGCCGTAGTAACGGCGGTAAGACCCATCATGGGGGAGTGGCTAGAGAGGCCACACGGCAGCCTCTCGTACCGTCTGACGCAGATGATCACCGAGCACGGATGCTTCGGAAAGTATCTGCGTCGGATGCAGAAAGAGCCAACGTCCGAGTGCCATCACTGCGACGCGAGCGAGGACTCAGGTCCGCACACGCTCACCGAGTGTCCGGCGTGGGAGACGCCGAGGCGGGAGCTTGTGGCGGCCCTGGGAGTGAGGGTTCTCACGCTCTCCACCTTGCTCGCGGCGATGGTTCGCTGCGCGGATGCGTGCGCGGCCGGCGCCTCCTTTTGCGAGCAAGTAATGCTCGTGAAGGAGGAGGCGGGGCGGGAGCGGCAGCGGGAGCGACGAAGGATCGCAAGACAAGCTGCCCGCGTACGAAGGCAACTCGGGCGTCGGAGGTCGATGAACGACCTCCGCCCCCCCATGAGCGCCGGCCTGGGGGTGACAGGTGAAGCCGCCTGTCACCCTGGCAGAAGCAGGCCGCGGCGGTGGCGCGCGTGGCGCGCCTCCCCGTTTCCGGGGACGAGTTGGGGACTCTGTAGTCCCCACACCCGAGAAGAGGGCCATATCGTGAGAGATGGCCCTGGGTCGGCCGGGGTGCGAGGGATATGCCTGTCAACCTCACCTTCGGCAACCAAAACGACCCACAGGCGGCGTGCGTTTTAGTCGGTTCGAGTCCGACATAACCTCCTCCACCGGCTCCGGTGGGGAGGTATCCGTGGGGATTTTGCGCAACTGAAAAAAAAATAAAAAATAATATCAATGGTCAACTCCCCAATAACAGCTAACCACACTATTGGTGTACGTGAGACAGTGTATATATCTATTCCATAGATACAAACACTACAATGACGAAATCCCTGAAAATAGTTTTAACTTAGAATACGAAGTTACAAGCGGTCCAGGTCCCTACTCCACTTGGGAATAAAATCTTATAACCTCATTGTGACCTAAATCAACAAACTTCCCCTACAAAATTTCGACCTCCAATTCAACATATATCATTTGCAAATACGTTTCGTCAATTGGATACTTTTTCAAAATCTACACTGCTAATCATTTATTGATGTTTGAATTGTCTTTATCCATTGCATCAAGACATCAAGTTATATAACCACAACACGTATAACATCACTCAGATATAGGACACTAAATATTGTGAGCTTGGTTAGTAGTAATAGTAATGAGTGATGATGCACTTAGTGAAATGGACAGCTTCGGAGATTAACGGCCACCCTCAGTACATGTCACGCAACGGAACCTATATAGTCAAAGTGCATTTTTAAGTAAATACAAACTCCTAAGTAGGTAATATAACAATGTGAAAGTGATTGAAAAAAATTATATTTTGAAGGGTTCCATCGCAATTTATTTGTTGTTGATGTTATTTTAGTATATAAAATGATTTCAATATTTACCGACTTCTGTAAAGGTACCTATGTGGTAAAAAAAAATCGAAAATGAATTGCGATAAAATCAATTATAGTGACATTATATAAGTATCATGTAAGGATAGTTTTTTTTAAATTTTCTACTCTAGGCATTACAAAATACAACTTAGGTAGCAGACAAGCACACAGCTCACCTGAGGGGAGTCACGCTCGTGCTGCCGACTCAGTAAGAATAGAGACTTTCTGTGCCGTCAGAAGACAAAGCAGGACCAGCCCTTGGTCTTCCTACTGACAGCACAAATTCTCTCCAGTGAGCTCTATCCTACTCATCGCAGGAAACACAACACGAGGTTATTATAGATTATCGTTTGACGCGGCGAGCATCCTCGCCGGATCGCCACCGTGGATCCTGGAAGCGAGATCCCTTGCGGCGCTATACCGGTTTTGATAGGAGGCGCGGGAGCGGAGTCACAATCCCGAGCCTGAAGAAATTCGGGCTGTGAGATCCCGGCTCCACAGGGACATGGTGGCAGAATGGGAGCTACGACTTAAGCGATCAAGCGCAGGGCACGCCGTAGTAGCGGCGGTAAGACCCATCATGGGGGAGTGGCTAGAGAGGCCACACGGTAGCTTCTCGTACCGTCTGACGCTGATGATCACCGAGCACGGGTGCTTCGGGCAGTACTCTGCCCGCGTGCGAAGGCAACTCGGGCGTCGGAGATCAATGAATGACCTCCGACCCCTATGAGCCCAGGCGTTGGGGTGACGGGTGGAGCCGCCTGTTACCCTGGCAGAAGCAGGCCGCGGCAGCGGCGGGCCTTGCGTGCCTTTACGTTTCCGGGGACGAGTTCGGGACTCTGTAGTTCCCACACCCCAGGAGAGAGCCAGATCGAGAGAGATGGCCCTGTGTCGGACGGGTGCGAGGGTTATGCCTGTTAACCTCATCTTCAGCAACCAGAAACGACCCACAGGCATCGTGCGTTTTAATCAGTTCGAGTTCGACATAACCTCTCCCACCGGCTCCGCTGGTGGAGGTAACCGTTCGTGGTTTTTCACACGTTAAAAAAAGGTTAAAATGCACGCGGTATTCTGTATGGCGGAGGTGCATCCCCAGTCTCAATTAGCACAAGAATATCATCGTCAACAAAAATGGGTACAGGTGCCTTTTGTGAACCACGTGAGTCGACCCACTCCACAATCTAGTTAGATACTGTTATATGAATGTACCACACTGTTCTCAGTTTCCTCTAAACTTATACCCACAATCAATTTTATAGGGTGTAATGGCCCATATACATTCTCCTGTTAAACTGCGCTAAGGTTGTAGAAATCTAAGTTAATGCGCGTCCTTGGTTTAACGGTTACAATGTTGTTCCTTTATACTAATACTATTGTTAACATCCTAACCTATTACGTAGATATTTTTTGAACCAAAGAAGGGGCTTTTTTTAACAAATTGTCATATTATCTTTAATTTCATTACATACAGCTAAATTGCTTCATTTTGGAGTAGGTCCGCATCTTTAATGTTGTTGGGCGTTTTTGGCTCCATTAAGACATTAGGGGCAAAGTCAAGAGGCGCAGGCATTCCTGTCGAGGTTGGGAAGTCAGACAGTAGTCGCTCCTATAAAACCTGCATGAGGCTAATTTGTAGTATGATCAGTTGTCAAACATCACAGATATGAAATTTTTAACAGCAAGGTTATTTTTGAATTTTCTCTTGTAGTATATAAATATTACTATAAAGTGCGCGCTAAGCTTAATCTGAAAAATAATGAATTATAAAATATCTACTAGTTAGTTGTAAAAATAAGAATATTAAATGACCACTTGTAACGTAGTTTCTTGTAGATATTATAGAATTGTGGTCCAAGGTAACTGCAGAAAGCGATTTTACCCATAATGAATATGACCTCATTTATTTAGTGTAACAATAAAGAAAGATGATTTTATTAATTGAATCGAGTCAATTAGCTACTGAAAACTGTTCTATATTAATTAATCAATAAAAATAACCTATCGTATTTGTTCGTGCTCACCAAAGTATTAATCATCAATACACAATGGTTTAATTATTCTTTTTTTTTTCCACCGTAAAATTCTAATTCTAACTTGTCTTCTTGATCTATAAGCGCCATTGTCACTTCAAAATTGTCAAATTATGCTAAATTGACTTTGATGTGCAATAAACAGTATGCGTTGTTCCCTAGAATCCAACCACACATCCAACTACGAAATTCGGGTCTATCTCGTGGGGGACACATGAAAATAAATTTACTGACGTGGCTCTGGTAGAATTTCTTGAAAAACTTGACATTGTCGTCTCGTCAATAATGATTGTATACACATTTAGTGAGTTGTTGGCGGAATCGTTGGAATCGCCTTAGAATAAAAAAGAAGAAGAACTATGCGTTTGACAGTTACAATCATAGTTACAATTTGAGTCATTCACGGATTTGTTGGTACATCAATAGGTACGCTTTTTGCATTTATTTCTTACAAACTTAAGACCGCTCTTCATTTCAAATTAAGTCAACGTCCAACAGGAAGAGAAAAACAAGCGACACTACGTTTCCTAGGCCGAAACGAGATGACACCTTGAGTAATTGTCCCAGTACTCGTGTCACGTCAGGCCTTCACATAATTTTTCTTCTTAAAAATACCTATTTCGTTCTAAGGTGACTGTTATACTTCAGAATTTGAATTGTAGTATATTTTTGGAATATTTTTTCGGAAAGTAAATAATGTGATGCGATTGTAATAGGGTTGTGTCCTATTTTTTTACTAACGTAATCTGTACATTTTACAACAATATAAGATAAGCATGATGCATTAGGTGTATTCTGTGATCTATCCAAGGCCTTCGGTTGCGTGCACCATGCCACATTAATCAGGAAATTAGAACAATAAGGAATAAGGAACAAGGCCTTCGATAATAGAATTCAGAGTACGGTTACGGTACACGTTCAGTGGGGGTTTCGATGGGCGTTTCACAGGGTTCAATACTTGGACCATTTCTATTCTAAACATACGTTAATGATGTTCCCTACTACGTAAGGGACAAAAATAGTATCATTTTATTTGCAGACGATACTTCGTTAATTTTTAAAATTAAGAGGCACCAAAATAATTATGACGAAGTCAATGATACAATCACATTGGTTTAGTACATGTAGAAAAAATAGCCAGTAGATTAAGTTCGGCCTAATACGTTGTAAAAAAGATTAGGACCTTGAAAGACGTGGATACGGCTAGAATTTATAACCATATAATTTATTTCAGTTATTTCCATAGTATTTTGAGCTACGGTATTTGTGTTACAAAAGCGGGCTGCGCGAGCCATTTCTAATTTAGGCCCAAGACTCTCTCAAAGAAAAAATTAAAGAGATAGACATTCTAACCGTAGTGTCACAATATATTTTCGAGAACCTCATGTATGTATGGAAAAATGTTTCAAAATTCTGCAGAGTTTGTGACATAAATACCAGACACAAAGACAATCTTGTAGTCTGTAGTAGTCAACTTGAAAAGTCACTGGAGAATTTGTGCTGTCAGTGAGATGACTAAAGGTTTGTCCTGCTTTGTCCTCTACACTGACGGCACAGAAACTCTGTGCTTAGAGGGTCAGTATAGGCCACGGTAACCACTTTTCATCAGGTGGGCCGTGCGCTTATCTGCCACCTAAGTGGTATAAAAAAAAAATAGTCATTCATTCCAAAACTATATGCTTTTTTAACGAGCTCCCTAATGAAATTAGGGATTTACCTGTGTATAAATTTAAAAGTATAGTTAAACGTAGATTGCGCCAGAAAAGCTATTATAAAATCCAAGAATACTTGGATGATAAACAAACTTGGATATGAGCTGTTCGCTCAACTATGCTACTCAAGTAAATTTTTGTATTTACATTAAGTAGATGTAAATGTATGTTTGTAAATAGACCAAAAAAAATAAATGCACGATGAGTTACTTGTTACCGGTTGGTGGTCCATTTACTAAACTGATGTTCCTTTTTTGAAATGTTTTGTAAGTGCCAATATAATGGTCTATACATAATAAATGATTTTTGACTTTGATTTGACTTGATAATAAACTGTAAAAGTGAAACTTCGATTGTTTATATTTTGACCTATTTTGGAAATAAAAAATAGTGAAAAGTCATACTTTCAGTTTAGTTAGACAACATCTTAGTTTATTATGCATATTATTAGATAAAATACTAAGACATTAAGTAGTATTGGTAGCAATTCGATGACTCAGGAAACTACCCTATTAGAGGTACATGGAAAAAGTATGATAGGTATATTATTATGTCGGCTAAATGGAGCTATTCAATATTTTTTATTAGTTATTTCAACTTTTTGCTACAGCGCCTATATTTTTTTATATAAATTATAGAACACGTCAATTAGACATCGCCTTGCCTGATGGTAAGCTGAAGGCAAAGTCTCAGAAACGAGGGTCACCGTTACCCACACATATACCGTGTGACAATGGTGACATTCAGCTTGACGGCCTCATCATATGCTTTTTCACGCCCCGCTTAAAAGACCCGGGACTGTAGGAAGAAGGAAACATGTGAGCTAGTAATGAATTCCTGGCCTTAATGGTGCGACAGCTATATATAGGAAACTCGAAACAATACAACATTGCACATATTTCGATAGCTCTAATACTAATGTGAGTGACCATGATAGTTTAAATGTCTATATTTGACGACTTATGTGGCATAGCGGTAGAACGTTCGACTGTTACGCAGGGGGCGCGAGTGCGATTCCCGCCCAGTGAAAATATTTATATGCATGAATATGAATATTTGCATAGGTCTGGTTGTTTCTATGTATAATATGTATGTATTATTAAAAAAACAGGCTTTGTCTGAACTTCGATATCTCAGCTTACTGAACGGCCTAATTTTGATACTGGTAAGTATGTATACCAGTATCAAAATTAGGCCAGTCTAACACAAAGTAATAGGTTGGTCCTAAACAATTGAAGCAAAATACAACACTTTAAATATTCTAAATTCAAAAACCAACTTTATTTCCTACAGTAACATCTAAGAAGGCTCTGAACCAATTTCATGGTTCACTGGTACTATTTGCACGCCTCTAACTTCATTGCAAAGTGATTTTCTCTTTTCCTACACGTTACGGACACCGTGTACCGGTTACGAGAACGTGACGACAATGGTGTTCGGAAATTAAAAAGTTGTTGTTTTCTCGTTATAAAATTTCTACGCGTGTACACTCTGCGTTGTAGTTGGAAAATGTTTGAGGATGTGTTTTGAAGCCAGTTAAGTTTACAGGGAAATATTTTTGTTTAGCTTTGTCTATAATCAGGACAGATTTATAGCGATTTAATTTGACTATCCGACACTTGCAACTAACAAAGTGTCACAATAAGGTTGGGAATATCATCTTTCGAAATAGTGAACTAAACAAGAATTATCTCAATGTTAGGTAGGAAAGTGAAAAATGTATACGGATTATAAAACTAGATATTTTTCCCTACAAAATGAAGAAACAACCATTAAGACTCGTCCATTTTTTTGGGGCTTGACTTCCTAAAAAACGTAGCAATCTCCGTAATAAGAAAAAGCTAATATAGATAAAATTAATCCGTATAATTTTAGCTGAAGTCGTCAAAAAACAATCCTATCCTAAGTAAATATTATAAATATAAACTTTGCGAAGATTAATAACACACATAACACGCTCAAATGGCTGAACGGATCTGGCTAAAATAGAGAGTACTGGAGTAGGTAGACTATTCCGAGAAGACGACTCCCTTAGCTTGTCATTGGTCGAACTGGGTGACGTCACTGGAGATCGACCAATGACAATCTCGCTCAAGTCTATCGCAGCGCTGCGGTCGACGCTATATACTTACAGAATTGCACAGTATACAGGTCTGTACTATTCCCTATGTATATTTTTCTGAGTATATTCACTTTATTGTAGTATTTTTGCTCAAGAGAAAACGCACGCAGTTAGCTTATCTTATAGTAGTAGTGAGCGTAGACTAGAGAAAATAATCTTAGCATTTCATGAGACAGTATCCTATCATGCTTAGCTAGAGATTATGTCCACCGGTGCAGGGTTTTATATTCTTTGTTTGTTCCTATCCAAAACTATAACTGAGTTGTTATATGTGCTGTCTCTGTAACATATTTTAGGAATAGCTTAGCTCTAAAGGTGGCATCTTCCATGGCAATTTGTACCTACTTGCATATTTGAAGTATTTGACAAAAAAAATACCATGTGTAGACAGTGTATTTACAAAAAGCATTCGCTTTATTGCCTTTTTCACGAATATGGCCAATACCAAATACGTGCCATTGACAAATTATTTAGTTATTTAAATTCTTTACGGCCAGTAGAGTACTCTACTGGCCGTAAAGAAGTATAATAGTAGAGAAAATGTGACACATATGACACCTCTTTGAAGTGAAAACCTTTTTGGTGAAGTAAATGATATTTGTATATATTTACATGTTTGAATATACGTTAAATATATTGCCAAATCAACAAACGCCCAATAACCGTGTGAAGTACCACCATAATAAATAAAAAACCAAAAGTTAAAAACATCAAAGGTTCTCTTTGTGTAAATGATTGGAAGAATTACACATCGAATTACACATAAGTTATTATTATTGCCGCGTGGTTCCCGTCAGAGTAGAATTTGGATCACCCTATCTCTTCCCATGCGGTGCCGTACAAGGCGACTAAGGGATAGGGCTGTTGAACATCAGACAGATATATACAGCCCAGCCTGCCCATGCCCAGCCGGCATGGCTTGAGTCAACAATAGTGCTCGTAAGACGGCAATAGACTCACTCCCAATTACGTGGGACCGAATTCAATGATTGGTGAAATGAGGGTGTTAATTCACTTCTGCCTAACCCTCCGGGGATAAAGGTGTGATTATATGTACATATGTATTATAATAGACCTATTTATTTTAATACATGCTGAAACATCAGTCTATCCCATTTGATTCTCATAAAAACTGCTAACGAGAAATTACTAAAACTGTAAACTATGATTAGAAGCGTTTATACAGAAATTTCAAATATCCAATTTGCCTGCTATATAGCGATTATAACAAAATGTTTCACTACAACGCAATCTGTAGTTCATACCATAGAATTTTCTGAATTGCAATTTTTTCATTTGTTTACGCCCCAAAGTAATTTAGAGCTAAGAATTGTAAGTGGAAGAAAATTATTTTTTCTCAGAATAAACAGTAAATAACATGAGTGATATCTTGGACCGGAGAAGTACTACCAATTCGAGTATTAAATAGTTGTGCATTTTGTACGGCCGTGGTACGTGAGAGAATCAGATTTTCCATTTCCTTTAGCAAGTGGTAAGGGTGATGGAAAACAGAAGTACTGATATGAATCGGTAAGTGAGAACATGCGCATGTCGCCACCTGCAGCAGAGTCTGTTGAAATCCGAATGTTGCAACAGTTCGTACGTAGGTAACATTAACCACCTATCACCAAGTGATCCATGTGGATGTATGTTACCTTAGTAGAATAAATAATAATAGGCCCTGATTCAGTTCATTGTGTAATAACGCTACACGCTATGCAGAAACAATTATGAAGAAATTATTGTGTCCAAAATGCATATTAACTTTCTGACTAAGAATTCAAACTCATTTCATGTAATTAATTTGAAGCAATTCTTTTAAACACAAGCTCCTATGATATAGTTTTATTAAATTATAAAGCTTGTGCTTGTTTAAAATATAAATATTTTATTTAATAAGTTTAAAACTCAAACCCGACTGCTAAAAAATCACCCAATAAAAATGCCACTTTTCCCTATGAATTGTTTGTTTAAACATACAAGTGGCATACGATCACGGCTATCCTTGATATTTTCTTGTTTAATACTTTAATAGCGTGATTTTTCAGCAGTGGGGTTTTATTCTTTTATTTATGTTATTACGGGGCTAGTAATAAGAAAATTTATACAAATTTGAAATGTGCTAATTAAACCCTTTCAGTTGATACCAAACACGTAATTTTTTTTCTTTTTTTTAACGTACTTTATGGCCAGTAGAGGCATCACAGTAGATTCAGTGACAGATCATATAGCCTATAACCAGCGGACGACTAAGACGCTTCTAACGATAATAAATAAATAAAATAAATAAATATTCCACGACATTCTACACAACGCTATTTAGACCCATGGTAAGCATAGCTTAACTAGCTTGTGTTATGGGATCTAGAATGTGGATAAACATACTTAGATACTTTTTTTTTCTTTTTTTTTGTAACTACATACATATTATACATAGAAACACCCAGACCAATGCAAATATACATATTCATGCGTACAAACATTTGCACTGAGCGGGAATCGAACCCGCGCCCCCTGCATAGCAGTCGAATGCTCTATCGCTACGCCACGGAGGTCGTCAACGATACCTCATATGTCTAGTTCTAATAAGTGGTGGAAGAGTTATGAGGGAGCAGATGAACCTACAAACATACATAATCATAGCCTATCAAAATCATAACCCTCTTTGTGCTTCGCCGTAGTCGGTTTAAAAATAGCATTATTGGATGAAATAAATTTATTCGTGCACTGCGTCAGATACCACATTAATAATTTTGTATATAAATGGGCAGAAAAAATAATTAAAACCTGCCTGCTTTATATTCCCGTCACGTTAAGTGCTTTTTGTCCACAAATTGCAAAGATCCGGCTTACTCATAATATGGTATGCGCACTGGTCTCATTCGCCAGTCTAATTTATAATTTTTGCGATTAGACGGTGTTATTTTTTAATTTTGTGCTTTCATATGATACCGTCCTATTCACAGTGCGTATACGAAATGAGTTCGTGGCGTTTTATTAAACTTCGTATTGTATTCTTCAACATTTATATTTTTATTGCGATAACGTACAATAACATAGTTGATATGAAATTCTAGTGGAATGAAAACCAATCACAAGTGGGAAAAACTAATCTAAAAAATAAAAATATTCTCCTTATAGTACAACATTATTACATTCTGTCATATGTTTAAGGCATATTAATATGAATTTATCGTGCCTGATAGTGTAATAATCTGTTCACGTAAAGTCTAAATAATACAAAGAGATATATAGATAGATTACCAATAAATATTATCAATGGTACAGTGATGGCCCTTCGTTTGACAGGACAAAATAAGCAAATAAATCACATACACAACTTTTTTTATTATTTACTAAGATTTATTGAGATTACACTCAAAGTCAAGGCCAATGTCAGTTTGTTTTCAATTTCTTGACCACCATTTTGTGAGAATTGAAACAGAAAAAGTCAACAATCAGATGGGATGGAGTCTTGTTCCGGTTGTTGACTTTTTCTGTTTCATTCAACCGTAATACTGATCAACTGAACTACCTGAAGTTGCCGAGTCTGGTGAAAATTTACAAAATATAGGTATTTAAAGTATCATGGACTGATATGAAAAAACGTATATCATCGCAAGAAAAGTGATGACAATGTTTTTACTTTACATACATACGAGTACAATGAGGTACATGTATTCACACCCGTTAATTGACCGTGGTGTATTAATACCTCAACATTTTTCCGTTCCAATTGACCAGTAATTGACCAGTCCCTAGGAGGAAGTTTGCTGAGGCGAGTACAGTAAATAGAATTCAATGGAGAGTTTTCTAATGTCAGTGGGAAGACCAAAAGCTTATCCTGCTTTGTCTTTTACACTGATGGCACAGAAAATATGTGCTTAAAGGGCTGGCAGCGCGAGTGCGACTCCCTTGGTGTTGCACGCGTCAATAAGCCACGGTAACCACTTTCCATCACGTGGGCCGTGTGCACCTAAGTGGTATAAAAAAACTAAACGGTTTGTAGTTCCATGTAATAGGGGGTGAGTACTATTGCCGTCAAGCATGACACCTTGTCATAGGCTGTATGCTGTCATGTGGAGAACAGCCTGTCGGAATTGAATATAATAATTAACCATAGTATTTAATTAGTCAGTGACATGAATTGTACAAGTCTGTCAATGGACCTCAAATAATAATACATCAACTGCAAATAAGGATTGAGGAAAACAAAAATATCTCAATTGTCTTCCAATCTTTGATGTACAAAATCAAAAGGTTGAAACAAAATTGGTTTGCTGATGAGTCCTTTGACTTACGTCTTTGTTAAGGCTTTGCCGTCTGTTGACACACATTCACTTCTCGGTAATCATCTCACAGACTCAACTCACAGTTTCTAAAGCTTGTGTCACAAGTTACTATTTTAGCAAAAGTATTTACTACTTAACAAGAGTAGGGGCTTACCATCGGGTAGAGGTTTAGAATGTAGTTATAATCCATTCGGTTAGGTACTTACCAAAGAGGAACAATCTTGTAGCGACTTTTTATAAAAACACATATTAAACAAATAAATTAGGCTAACATACTGTCTAACTAGTGGTTCAATTTCGGTTTTTAGTCTTTAATATGACTTTCTAAACAAATAAAGTTGTATTTTGTGATTGCAGAAAGGTATAAACTAATATTTACAAGAATATAAAATAGGATACAAAAGGGTCAACTCAAATTCCTCCCCAAAATATATTAAAAAGACACATCAAATTGTTTACTTTTAGTTACCTACCTAACCGAATGGAATATGGGTATCAATTTTAAAACTGAATATGTATTTGTGTTTTCTTCATATTCGTGCCATTTAATGAGCAGTAAAGCCACATTGAAGGCTTTTAAGTGGAATTGAAGGCATTACTAACTATGTTTTGTATTATTTACTAGATATTTTGAATGCGTCGGTACTCAGAAACAGTGATACTCCATTATGCACTTCCTATATTTAGTTTATTTGCGACGATAAAACAATCTTAAACTTTTCTTATATATTTAAATACTCCAATCAGAAAACCAAAATATGAACTACCTAACCTAAAACAAACCATCCACCTGTCTGAAAGAAAAAATCATGTGTTAAATCTGTTCTTTTTAGTAGACAACAAGATTTATAGATACAAATATGGCCGACGCTATGACCAATCACGAACGCTAAATTGCGCACAAATCATATATAAAGATGAAGGAAATTCTCATCGGCCATCTATCTTTTTCATTGGATAATATTGAAATAACAAACAGAACATTTTCTGCGATTTTCCCCCGTTGCCATACATCAAGTATTTCTAAATTACTTTTCTCATATAACACACACACTTTCGGAACAAATCTTTACCTCTCTTATATCATACCTTATACAACTTATGTGGACGTAGCCTTAAAGGAAATTGACCCGGGTCCTGGGAGCTCAGTGACAGAACGTGCCTTACATTCTGATGCCTCCAGAATAGATTCCGGAATATAATAGTCACGTCGAATAATTTGTACTGTGATTGACTTGAGAAATGGATTTACAGATGAAGAAAGAAGAAACTATTTTTTAGGGATATGAAAAATATGACGTCACATCAATTATGGAATTCAGTCGTATATTTTAATTTTCATATTCATTACTAACTTCTAATCTATAGCACTAAAGCTTATAAGAGAGCCAATATTAAGTTGTTTTTTGTGGCGGGGGTATCTTAAATTTTTTATTTAATTTTTATTTTACACTTTTGAAATTGATCTACTCGTCAAGCTCTTTGATTTGATACCCATATTGAGGGAGTTGTGAAATAAAATGTAATTTGCCATTTTGTGGTGGCGGCCATCTTGGATTTGAACTTTGTCATATTGTATGGTATTCTACTAGTCAAGTCCTTTCATTTGATACCCATATTAAGGGAGTTGAGAAAAAATATGTACTCCGTCATTTTGTAGCGGCAGCCATCTTGGACCGATTTTTTTCAAACATAGCTAAGAACACTCCCGACTAATATACCTTTTAAACAAAAAAAAAACTAAATCCAAATCGGTTCATCCGTTCAGGAGCTACGATGCCACATACAGATACACGCACACAGACACGTCAAACTTATAACACCCCGTTGTTTTTGCGTCGGGAGTTAAAAATAGTGGTTATTAAACATTACTTGTGGGCACGTGCATAAACGAAATAGAAATGTGAATGTTATGTGTGCATGTATTCATATAAAAATGCGTTCATACCCATGAATAAGTACTGTATTTTAACAGTTCTTAAGTGTGTTTGAAATAAGTAGTAAGTAAGGTTATATAGTAATTTCATTTTATTTTCTTCATCTTCTTCCTCTTAGCGTTAATCCCAGTCGCATCCGAAGCTTTCACCTCGGAGTCTGGGGTCCGCTTTTCCAGACTGACTGCAGATTTGGCTAAACTTATATATTTTCTGTGAAGCGACTGCCATTTGACAACCAAAGGCGATATCGAAGCAATGCAGCTTTTTAGGGACTTTTTAGGGTTCCAACTACCCGTAACGATTACCATAGATGTTGGTATGACAACCGGGACCGACAACTGAATATGCTCTCCGAGGCACGGCCAGACCGATGCAATAACCTATATTTATGCTTACAAATTTTTACAGTGCGCGGGCATCGAACCCGTGCCCCCTACGTAGTAGCCTCGTTCACTACCGTCACGCCACGGAGGCTGTCATTTTCTTTTATATATCTATAAAGTAATTAAGAGCTAGTTCTAATCCCGACATATTGCTAAGCAGTTTGGCAACTAATGACAATTGTTAATCTTGAATTCATTATTAAATAACGTGAGTTTGCATTATCAAGAGTTAAATTTCGAGAAGCTTAAAAGTTATACCGAAGGGACATTACCTATGTAAGCAAAATGCATTTTTTTGATAACATTCAAACTAAATAATTAATCTCTTTTTTATAAACTCTTAATTGCCTATTCTAGCAAAACCAAGATATTTAAATTGTGCTGATTATTACTCATTTGGCTTTGTGAAAGCTTATGTACATAGGCTAGAATAAAGGTTTTTATATTGGGTTTTTTTATGAGCACTGTTGGACTTATGTGAACTGATACGATGGCATTTCATGAGTTTAACATTTTTAAGTGTTTATTGAGGACACAGTGTGTACGGCGGGACGGGTCATTGTTTTTTTTGTGATGTAATAAAAATGGTCGTAATATTGGAGTAAAAAATTGTATATTTATTTATGTAGATCGTGGAATAATTAAATTTGCTATTTACTATCACACTCAAGGTGAAAAATGCATACAAATTACTATTATTCAAATTTTATAACAACAAGCAATTAACTCTAATAATCAAATAATACAAATAAACAAAAACGCAGTAGATATTCATAATCAAACACATAGCAGCTTTCTCGGTAGTAAGTTTTATGTTTTAAAATACCGATCTTTCTTCAACCCTACTTATTCAGGAATACCATTCAGATAATTACACAAATAAAAAACAAAAAAAAATCTTCGGGTTTGCCTTTTTGTCCCTAAAATTTATTCATGCACTTCGGGCATCCCAGTTTTGGCAACATTTGACACTTTTGACAAAAAATGACAACATTTTGCAAAACACATTCAGCACAATTTTAAATGTGGCCTTGAATGACCGAGTCTGGCTCCAAGCGTCCTTACCAGTTCACTTGAGTGGTCGCAGCGTTCGCAAAATTTCAGACGTTAGCCTTCCAGCATTTCTTTCGTCGGTGCACAGCACTGAGGAGTTAACCAGAAAAATTCTCATAAACACACAGATTAACTCTGAGGTGTCATGTCAGTCCGATGCCATTAATGCTTGGAAGGCTGCTTGTCCTAACACTGAGTTACCTGGTAACCTTTTCTCCGAGAGATAATGGGATGCGTCGCTCTGCAGGCTGGTAAGAGATAGCTTAATACACACATCTTTCCATGTTACAGAGCGTGCGCGCCTTCTGGCTGTGGGAGAGTGGTCTTTCATGCAGCAGAAGCGCTGAGCGTATACCGCGACATGCCTGCATCAACGACACTATCCGCCGTGCTCTAGCTACCGCTGGCGTGCCAGCCATTTGTGAACCTAATGGGCTGGCCCGTAACGATGACAAGAGACCGGATGGTATGTCGTTGCTACCTTGGAAGATGGGTAGGCCTTTAGTGTGGGACGCTAAGCGACACTCTTGCGCCTTCACATCTTTCAAGCACAGTAGGGTGTGCCGGCGCTGCTGCTGCATCGGAAAACCTCAAATGGCGCAAATACTGTAACCTGACAGGTGATAATGTTTTTGAGCCGTTTAAGGTTGAAACGTTAGGGACGTGGGGTCCAAGTGCCCGTTCTCTATACAAAGACTTGGCAAAGCAGCTGATCGACGCCACGCGTGACCAGAAGGCTGGTTATTATCTTGCACAGAGGATAAGCATTGCCATTCAACGTGGCAATGCTGCTAGTCTTCTGGGTACGTTACCGGTCGGTGAAGATGCGTAGGAATTTCATGACTCATTATGTATGTAATTTTTATTTTATTTTAGTGAATTTGAGTAGGTACCTAATAATAGTCTTTAGTTTTATATTCAGGACAGGTTGATATAACTTAGTTGATGAGTATATTTATATGAAAAGAAACAGATTTCATTTGAGAGTCAACCATCCCAAAAAAATATTAAAATTTACATCTCAAAATTTATCAAATCTTCACAATAGTGATAGTTATTCAAGTATAGAAAGTTTTATACCGTCTGCTTACAACGACTGACTTGTGAAAATTTTACATTTCAGTGTTAACGGAGGGAAATCCGTGGGGGTTTCCGCATGAAAAAAAGGTTTACTCTTCTACACTACTTTGCCATGATTTGGTTTATGTTGACTTTTACAGAAATTACTGCCGTTTTATCCTGCACCTCGAGTGGAAGGTCTGCGTCGGAGTATCATCTGTAGTACCTAGGTGAGATGATTTTGGGTCCAAAAGAATATGGCGGGCTCCATACGCGCTCGCACCCCATCTATTATATCATTTTGACTGAAGTTTTAATAGCCATAATAGACCACCGTATTTATACAACTCAGGTGGCATGCAAGCATGTGTGCTTGTGTGCCTCCTAAGTTGTAAAAATATGGTGGTCTACTTAATGGAATGGTGTGCAACACCAAGGCGGTCATACTCGTGCTGCCATCCCAGTAAGAATAGAGTTTCTGTGCCGTCAGTGTAGAAGACAAAGCAGGACAAGCCTTTGGTCTTTCCACTGACAGCACAAAAAGTCTCCAGTGAGCTCTGGCCACCCTACTAACTACCGGGATACGGGTTGTGTCCTACCTCCTGGATACCATAAATAGTAACTATAGCTATAGTAAATATGTTACATACTTGGTAAAACATATCTATTTAATAAAAACTTATTTTTTATAGCGATACCTTACACAGTATTTCAAATATCACATTATAGGTCTGTTTGATAGTGAGCCAAATTTATAGGTAACATTATCGGGGCACTTCTCGTATTTACCACGATTCAGCCAACCAGTCCCCAGAGCATTCCGGGACAATTGCCGATCTGTAACGGAGATACCCGAAACACAAATGGACCATAACACATAGTATTTCCTTTGTCCTTTCTAAGCAAAAAATATAAGGATTCAGCGAAACTGCATGGATTAGTAAAAGGATGGTAGTATTGTTTTTCGGGAAATGTTATGATTAATAGTGATTAGCTTGCTCATAGATATTGATTTATATCGGTATGTATATCAAGTTTATCACTTTTTGCGATATTTGGTGCGAGGTTTTAAAATACTGTTAAACTTAGATAAAGATTATGCCTAAATAAATCAGAGGGTTACTAGGGCTTTCTACACAGTGCTATCTAACTAAATTTAAGTAGTAAAAGTAAAATAGTAAAATTTAAAGTAGTTTAACTACTTAGATTTTCTCCTCGTTCCACTATGCAGGTTGCAATGCGCAAATGATACCCTAATTACAAGCGGTTTTCCCAAACGCCTACGATATGGAGTTCTTCAAGAACGGCATTAGCAGGTTTCTTCAGGGTCGGCAGCGCGAGTGTAACGCCACTGGTGTTGCATACATCCATAGGCCACGGTAACCGCTTCCATCAGGCAGGCTATGTGCTCGTCTGCCACAGTGGTATTAAAAAAGCGTTCGAAGACTACAATAATAGTGATGGTTTGTTCCTAAAGGCAAATAAAAACAAATATGGTTACGATAGACATTTGATAGTTATTCGTGAATAACTATTTAATATTACGTAATTTCTGATCTGCCGCAACACATAATACCTATACCTTTAGACGATGTATCACTAACTTTAACCATATTTTATAAGTTTTCAAGTTCGTCCTATATAACTTAGTAAAGAAAAGTATTTTTTTTTTCTGACTCTGTATGCTTTCAATTTCGTTCACATGTTGATCGGTTGATTTTAGTGGTAGATTGATTTTTCCACTACTGTTGACTTTTTAATATTAACTTTACCTTGTTATTATCGAAAGGTCATAAAGGTTATTGACCTTACTTGAAACTTCATAAATATTAATACTTATACAGAAATACTCACTATGGATTCCCTGTATAATAAAATAGCTAAGTGAAGTGACAACAGTACTTGGAAGCAGAACTTATTGTAGCTTTCCTCATAAGAATACAATTATCATTTTATTAAGTTTCGAACAGTTAAATAAATTGAATAAAATTTTCAAGATAGGCTTCGAAACAATCGCAATCTTAAATTACAAACTGGCTACAAATTCTACATAGATAAGCAGATGCTCGTAGATTTTCCGAAATACATATAATTACTTGTGAAGAAGCGAAGAAGCTTTCACCAGATGGCGCCATGAGTTTCTTATGCAACCCGCGGCTTCAGAACGAAAAACTTTTGTGTTCAGATGAGACCATAGTATAATGAGTTCAACTATTTTCGAACAGAAGATACGAGAAATAATATCTTGTTTTATAATGACTTTATAATAAAATTTCATTATACCAAATTTGAGTTACGTTTCTATAAATACGAAGATACGTTTAATCTTTATATGTATAATCAATGCCACTTTTCGTCGTAATTTTATAAGTCAAGAACGGGAAGACTTATCCAAACCAAATGCTTAGGCTTTGTTCGGACTATTTAGTAGATAGTTTATGTGAAGTTTGCACAAAATTAGTCAACCGGTTCTTCAATTATCACATTTTTTATAACAAATGAATTCAATAAATGGCGGATCATTTTGTTAATGGGGATTTTACTGTCAAATTGAAACGTTTTTCGGATGGGGACAGTGCTCTCAAATTTAAACTTTTTTGTGCTTCGATTAAAGAAAATTGTCAGCGATAGCATTTGCTGTGTGTTTATTAAATTATAAAATTTTAAAATAGCTAGCAATTAATATAAAAATTTTTTGAAGTAATGAATTTGATGTTCCAATTTTTTTTATTTTATTATTTCACTTTATACGTAGCGAAGCACGTACCGGGACGCTAGTGTTATATATTTTTGGGGCATGTTAATTTTTACTAGCGTAGAAATTAAAGAATTAAAATAATGTTCTTAAGGGGTATCCCTTAATAAATAGAAATAAAAGCTTTCAGATAGTCATACATTAACACAAATGGTATCATAGCCTAAAACTAGTGAATCATAAAGGTTTACTTAAATGTGGACGTGGCAAATAGTTATTTGTGTCATTTATCATGATTATAAATAAACAGATCTATGTATAATATGTGTGTATTCCCAAAATTATATTTTCATATAATTCCATAACACAAGTTAATTAAACTATTACAATAGGTTCTAGATAGCGATGTGTAGAATGTTGTAGAATATTGTAGACACACTATCATTATTTTGTACTTATCCTTATATTAAAATTAATTATAAAAATTAACTTTAATATGTAACTATTGCAAAATGTGTATTTATATCTATTTTTTTTTTCGTGGAAAGGTAGTTTTATAGTGGAAAATTAATGCTTCTGTTGCTACTTACTTAGGGCATTGTTACGACTTTTTCGAAGAAAACTATGTATCCAATAGCAGAATTAGGTAGGTACAACCAGTGATTACTGAAAAAATACCAAATGGTTTCGTCGAAAATACTACTACATAAAGCTCGAATTTATTCAAAATGGCTTCATTACCACGCCACACGGGGATTGTAAGCTTTCAAAACTATAGTATTATAGCCACAATCAGTGTGCGAGCAAAACGAACCAATACTAAACTATAAAATAAAAAACTGTAAATCATACAACGCATTCCATTTCGAAGTTCCTACAACAATATAAAGGATATGTTACTATAAGAACGCAATGGAACGAAAAATCCGGCTTGTAAATTTCCGTCCAGGCTCTCTAGTGGTACCTTCAAAAGCGTTTGTTTCTTAACTGTTTATTTTTAAGCTATTATGTAAGATTTATAACCTGTAGTGCCATTATCTTCGCCGAAACAACGAACTTCGGTTGTGTTAAAGAGAGTAACAAAAGTACTGACCATTTATTAGCCGAGACCCTGGCCACTAATACTGTTGGAATGCTGACTTGATATTTTGTAGAGAAATATTATGTAAAGGGTTGTGATTGATTTCAGGACATTCACAGAATACAAAGTGCTCTTTTTATTCTCAACAACTTTTCAATATATCTAAAATAGTTATTCAACGATTAATACACCCTACATAGAGAACACTATTAATGTCTTTTTAAGTATTTTATTTTATTTTATCTAGGACACGCCAAGTAGACTTTACCTTGCCTGATGGAAAGCTAAAGGTAAAGTTTCAGGAAAGAGGGTCACCATTACTGACACTAAGTAACGTTACAAAGGTAACACTCAGCTTGACGGCCCCATCAGATGCTTTTTCACGCCCCGCTTAATGGACCCGGGACTGTAGGAAGAATTAAATACGTTATTGTAGACAGAGCGATACCTTTCCTTTTCTTAAGATAGGATGTTGTGGTTTAGCCTAGGACTTTACGATAAAGGCTATTTTTCTTACAAGTTCTTTAAGGCTAGAGCGAATTGGTTGCAAGCGTGTTTTATCGTCTGTCATATCACTATCACCAACAGCGGAGTGGTCATACGTGATATCAAAATTTTAGCAAACAGTGCAATTAAATGATGTTAGTAGTTAGTAATAGAATGAGAACTAGTCATGCATCCATTGTCCGTTTATATAAACAAAACAGTTTGAAATAGAAATTTACAACAGTTTTATTCTCAATTGCAATTTTCCGCGGTTGCACGGAACGGTACGTGAACTGTACATTTCAACAAAGGATTAAATTCTCTACCCACTCTTTCCTAGGTACACTGTCTAATTACGAGACTGTCGCCCGCACACGGCTTTTACCCTAAACTTTTGCTTTTGCACTAACACCCTACCGACCAACTGTGATGCCGTACGGAGTAAATATACTCGAATTTCAGTCTAAAAGACTGCATCTCTCTCGTTCTTCTATATAGAATTAGACAAGGACAAATTTCACAACGTAATAATAAATACAAAATACGGGAACAGTTTAGATTGAAAATGCTTCCGCCGGTGCAGTGGCAGTGGACATGATTGGTTTGTAACGCAAATTGTTTTTGCTTATACGATTCTATGTAATTGAGTAGTCTTTCGCACACCTGGTTCCTCTTCTTATTATTTCTGGTAACGAAACGTTTGCTAAGGTTTTTTCATTACAATTTGATGTCAGGTTGTCTTTCCATCGTCCGAAGAAGTCAATTTTTTCAATTAAAAATCAAATACCAATTGCGTTTACTAATTAAGAAATTAAAAAAAATTGTAGGTAGTTTAAATCCCCAAAAACTTTTCATTTATTGTTGTGTTCTTAGACATAGTCAATTTATCTATATATTATGTAATTCCAAAGAAATACCATAACACGCTAGTTCAGTAGTGAGTCGTAGAAGCAAGTCTTGAAACTCATTACTAATTTAAGAAAAATATCTACGGTGTTGTGAAATATTTTCTAAGTCATTGAAGTAAGTAACGATTTTTCCTTTAGGTGTATAAAGCTCATGTACTATAGATACCGAGAAATACCTAAGCATAGTAGAACTAAGATTATTCGACATATCATAAATCTACTTTAGAATCTTAACAGAAAAGACTACCAACAAAGATAAAATACTTTAAAAACTCATTTTTAAGTTTGTGCGAGGTAAAAATAACCAAGTAATTCTTATTACACATAAGTAGTAAAGAAACAACTTGTTAACATTGGAGTGGGTGCCGTGTATGCTGGCAACCAGTACTAATTAGCAAACTTACTATCTAGGTCACGCTGGACAAAGCGAATGAGTTTCAAGACAAACTTTTTGAGTTTTTACTCGAATAGTGACAGGAACTCTACCAAGCGCAACCAAGTTTAACACGTTTTTGAGAAAATAAGTGAAATTGCGGTTTATATTTCGAAATTTTTGCTGTGTTATACGTTTTTCCTGGATGCAATAAGTTTGAATTGAATTTGCTCCTGAAATAACTAATTAAGCAGTGTAGTTATTGGTTTATAGTGACATGTAATAATGACTGTTAGACCTAACATATAAATTCTCTAGTTGTAGAAAATCTTAAATCATATTGAAGCTTACGTACACTTATCGAAAATTCCTTTACAGAGCTTCTACAGAAATGCGTGTTATTTGATATAAAGAACGATGCAATTGTGTTAAACGATTTTAGTCATTTACATTCAACTAGCAGTGCCTTTGGCTTCGCCCGCGTGGAAAGTCATTGATTCCAGTTCTGTAACATTTGGGAACCTTTTCCCATGAAATAATATCCGCCCCTATTCTCGATACCGTATGTGCTTACAGCTTGGGCCGCTGAAATGTACGTTGCATGTGCTCAATGCAGTATATCAAAAGATTGATTTGCTATCATGTTCGCGGGAGTGAGTTTGCGGAGGCCATGTTTACTCAATAATTACTAAGCAATTCAAGTTAATGTTTTCATATTAGTTTCCTTCTACCATTACATTATACCCTGTAATGATTATTGTAAATATGTCAATAAATATTATATCAGTTATATCATCTATTCCTATATCATATATCAGCGAGATTCGAGACTGCCATTTCTGTCGAGTGTAGCATAGGCCGATGCGAGGTTGCCAAACCTCTTTCGAGAAAATAGGATTGATCTGGTGTCGCTAGCAGTAATAAGTAGCGTTCAAAATCATCATCATCATCTTCATCTTTCTTTCGTGTCATAAATTTATAGCCTTGAGATTGCTGGCTTAGTTTTTCAGTCCAATAAACTATTGGGATATCATATTTGTTTAAAGTGTAATTAGTGTTTACTAGATTTAACGTTCCTTAATTGAAGCGTTAGACTGCCGCACGGCATGATAGTTGGTAGGTAGGTTGTTAGTACCACGTTGTAAGTCTTCCCACCAATCATCCGTTGAAAAAATGACGTAGTAATAGGCAAACTAAGCATTGTAATGGTTCCAAGTCACGTTATTAAACACAGAGTTTACTTGTATTGCTCAGTTCTAACTCCAGTACCTATTTTGACTGTCATATCAATATTATACAAATATGAACACCTTGTCTAGGCTCTTTTAGTTCTAAAATGTATATTTATATAATTCTTGTATATCCGCGGTAGCCTAATGGTATGGGTAATGAACTGCTGAGACGAGGTCTCAAGTTCGATCCCAGGTTTTACCATGGCACATACCAATGACTTTTCGATGCTTTTCGAAGTTATGTGTGTATTTATTGCAGGTTCATAAGTACCCGGTTAATGGCAATAGGCTCGCCACCTATTATATTGGGACCTAAACATAAACTGGTGAAATGTGGGTGCTAGCACCTCTGCCTACCCCTTCGGGGAATATAGGCGTGAGTTTATGTTATGTTATGTTATAAAGTTTTATGAAATGTTTTGCTCTTGGAATCGGTACCACTTATTTTTGAACCCACAAGTTTTATAATTAAAACACCTTGGAGTCCAAATTATATTTATTATACTTAAACAAACTTGACTATGAAAATTCTTAGGAAAATCTTATACTTCAGATAGGTAAACCTCAATATATCTTTCAGGAAATAAAAATATCAAGGGTCAATGACACAAAGAAATAATGGTCACCTTTGGCCCCGAATATCTGAGTAGGACTATATTCACCCGCCACGCCATCCCAATAATTTCAATGACCATCACCCCTTATAGCCAGTAACAATAGATCTTTAAAACGAAAGTATAAAAGATGTCTACAATTTTTTTCCTAGAATCTACAGATTCCAGTCAACTTTCTACTGATTGAATTTTTAATGAAGACCTTTAGCCTGACTAGGCTTATAATATTTGTAACCAACGTTTAAGGGTGAGATACCGCAATTTCTGATTTTATTTTTACAATAAAATTTCAGTTATAGGACGTACGATTAAACGTATTATTAATTAGTTGATTTTTTAGCATGTATGTTTGAACGTTTATTTATCACTACCATTAGTACTTTTATTGTCACTACTATTAGTAATTCTATTATAGACACGTCCAGTAATATGCAAAATCTTATTTATATAAAATAAAGTCGTGTTAGTTACACTATTTATAACTCACGAACGGCTGTACCAACATGGCTGAAAATATGTGGGGATGTAGCTTAAAACCAGGCGATGGACATAGTATACTTTTCATCCCGTTACCTCAAAGAGATTACAAGTCATTATAAAACGTGCTATAACAAAAACGCATCTGACTTGGAATAACAAAACGCAAATGACAGCCAAACGTTATTGTGTCTATGGTTAAGTGTGGTTGGCAATTTGATCGTTATATTTTGTCAGAAATCAATAATAATAACCGACACCAACACAAACGGAGCCGCAGGCAACAGCTAGTTAAATATAAATAATTGTTATTTGAAGTGTGAGAATGCAATTGCTGTACAACTTTAATATATTATAATTGCACCTTATTACTATTATTTTTTCTCAATTCTGTACATTTTAAGATTACCTGAAAGTAATCGCTTTTAGCAATCAGGACGCCCATTGTTATTACTCTTCTTTATGTTAGCATTAATCCCAGTCGCATCCCAAGTATTTCACTTCGGAGTCTCGGGTCTGCTTTACCAGTCTAGCTGCTGATTTGGCTAAACTTCGATATTTTCCGTGAAGGGACTGTCACCTGACCTCCACAATCTAAAGGCGATATTGAAGTATTGCAGCTATACCAGTTGTTGGACATTTTTGGGATTCAACTACCCGCAGCAACTGCTATTGATGTTCGTATGTTAACAGGGACCAACGGCCTAATGTGCTCTCCGAGGTATGACCAGATCAATGCAAATACCTAATTCATAATATTTGCATTGAGCGGGGATCGAGCCCGTGCCTCTTGCGCAGCGGCCGCGTTCACTAATTTCCACCATGCCACAGCTGAGGCTGTAAGTGTTATTACACTGTTTACATACTATTTATTTTACTGTTATCTGTACCTAGACTGTTATTTTTTGGTGTATAACACGATTCATGTCATTCATTTTTAAATCGCACATGTCAGTATCAACATTTTAATGTAGCATCGACTAAAATGTTAAAACTACTGACTGTCGATATAATGATAGCGATGTAAATATTATAAGGAGAAAATCGTTTGTCCTTGCAATGAAAATTACTATAGACTCATCGTAAGATTGATATAATGCTTACAAAAAAACAGTGTAACACGCTACACGTACATCAAAACGCTTTCCGGGATCATGAATAAGTTAATGCATAATACCTTTCCACATTACCAATCCAAAGTTGATAATAAGACCATGCTCGTGCATAATGGAACAAAATCTAATACAAATCGCATGTCTTATAAGGAACATTACAAATGTATTAGAATATAGTCCCCATATTATGGCGCCGATCCAATGGTTTCGCTAACAGAGTTGTTCCTAATCTGTTAACCGGAACACGATTTTCTCATCAGAACTATAGATAAACCTTGGGATAGAATAATCTGGTTGTGGTTGAAGCTTATAGTTAGTTAATGTTACACTGGTATGTTTCTTTTGGTGCTTACTGATTTGTTCTTACTCGACTAAACTAATGGATTTTCGGCAGATAGAATTTTAGGGAATACGTTGTTTTGTTCTAGGTGTGAAATATAAAGTTTATACAACTATCATTTTGAACTGCCTTGCTGTAGTGTGACAATCCTCTATTATATGTAACCTATTTCAGATTTTCCATTTTATGCACTGTGTGATGAAAAAAAAAATCGAATCAGAATTGAGCTTGTATTGAGTATTTGCCTGAAAAGGCCTAAAATAAGGTAAACTGTATCGATGTTATGCACATATTCTACAGTCTCTAAAATTCTAATCAATCTTTTTATGTAGGTAAGTACCTTTAGTCGGTAAGGCTTACGCCATGTGGTAGTTTTTCACCATTTTTTGAAATGTTCAGAATTTTTGTTCAGATACCAAAAAATACACACATCAACAAAGTCTAGGGAACAAGGACATTTCTAGTTTTTATTTAAAAACCCTTTTTGTAATAGTGAGTGTTTTATATCAATAGAAGGGTATTTTTATACCGTTTTTAATTTTAATTTTAATAAAAACATTTTCATACCAAATTTTTTTTTTTTTTAAGAAAGTATTGAATAGTTCCAAAATTGAGTATTACAACCTTCTATGATTAGGCACAAAAATAACGAGGTAGTAAGAAATACAGTAATTAACCGTACTTCAAACGTTTTTAATAATCTGTAGGACCTCCTAAAGCATTAGCAACAGCTCGACCACGGCGTGGCATACTTAGTATGAGATTGTCAATCATCGTCTGTGGAATATGGCTCCATACACTGCGAAGGTGTAAAAAAAGTTGTTCTTCAGTGTTCAGATTTTCCAAAGAATCACTGAAAGCTCTTCTCCCAAGCAAATCCCAGGCATGCTCTATGGGATTGAGGTCGGCAGACTGAGCAGGCCATTCCAACGTCGTCATATTGTGCTCGCTTAACGCATTGACCACTACCCTCGCGGTGTGTGACCGTGCATTATCTTGCATGAACATAAAATCTTGACCGAACTGCTGTCGATGAGGGATTACCATGGGGTGTTTAACCTCCTGAATGTATTGGTTTGCATTCAAATTGCCCCGTATCCAAACGAGGTCGGTCCTTCCACCAAGGCGAATTCCAGCCCATACCATGATTGTTCCACCTTGGTAAGGATGAACTTCTTGCGGATTCTGGAGACGACTCCGACGTCCAGGAACTCGCCATACACGCACTCTTCTCGAATCAGGATGAAAATCGAAGCGAGATTCGTCGGAAAACAGAATCCGTGCCCATCGATGGTCGGTCCACTGTAAATGTGCGTTAGCCCACAATAAGTGACGACCTCGATTTCTACGTCGAAGAGCTGGAACCGTAAGCGGTCTGCGAGCATGAAGATTGGCTTCGTGTAGTCTTCTCCTGACAGTTTGATCGCTAATAACCACTTGATGCTGAGACTGGCGGCCTGCGACCAACTGACGAGCAGTAATCGTGGGTTGCCGCCTTGCGGAATTTTGCAAGAAACGATCTTGTCGCGGGGTAGTAACCCTATTTCGTCCCCTGTGACGTTCGGCAACATCCCCTGTAGACCTGTAGCGTGCCCATAATCTGCAAATTACGCTTGGTTGGGTGTTGACAGCATCCGCTACGTCGCGTTGAGTTCGTCCAGCTTGCAGCATACCAACAGCCCTTAACATCTCTTCGCGACTTAAATGACGACGTGACATGATGACTACAGTCACAAAAATGCACAAACTATACGTAAAAGACGTATTATTGATAATAAACGTTATTTACAATAAAAAAAAATAATTTTTATTTTGCCTCAGAGAAACTGCACAATCAAACACTTTTAAAAGTTTTCCCTCCATATTCGAAAATCATTACTTATTTAAATTTATTTTTAAGTTTCGAACAACTCTGTAATCTACTTTATTCTATTTTTATTTATTTGTTGCAAGTTATTTGCAAAACTAGATTTACACGAAAAAAAAAAATTGGGGTCATCTTGTTCCCTAGACTTTGTTGAGGTGTTTACCTATATGGTGATCGATGCTTTTCTCATAGTTCTATCAATATATTTGAGAACTTTTAAATTTGAATGTCAATTCTGGCCAATACAAATACCGACCTAATGTTACTCAAATGGTCAAACAATTTCGTTTCATTTTGCTATAGAATTATAAACACCTGCAGCACAAAGAATATTATTCACTCGATGTAGACTTTGGTAAAACTTTTGTATGATCTTTTTGAAGAGCGCCATACTGCAGTCCTTTGTCATGAGTAGGTACGATTTGAGATTCAGTGAGAGGGAATTTTATTCAAACCGTCTAGTACGCAAATGTTCTTGTTTCGAGAAAATAGATTGAAGTATGTCAGGTACGCGGAATACTTTTGTGCTACTTTTGTATAGTTGGATATTTAGTCATAAATGACACAGATAAATATTTTTAAAGCGTTGCCACTAATTCACTCATCCATAGCCTTAGAAAACTGAGTAAGCTGCACAATATAAGAGTTATTATTGTGTTATTGTTGTATTCATAAAGTTAATTGACTCTTAATACTTCCATAGGCTTATTCGTAACAATAGCATCTTGGAACTGAAGATACTGGCTCTTATCAGAACAGGTAACAATAACTTTTGAAAGCTTGAATACCCAGAAAATCTAACGAGTTTAAGCTTTGTATTAAACTGGATATTTATAAGCCCTTGGTAATTCTTATCATAAAGGACAATCCGCATTTGAAATTTTTCGTATAATATAATTTCACTTTCGTCATTCTGACAATCTGTGTGGTGCAGCGGTTCCTATTCTACCACACATAAGGGCCCGCGGGTACCATGCTGAATCAACGCATATAGGTATATGACTCAATAGTCGTATACCTATATGCGCTTATTCGGCATATATAGATGACATCAGACTCTTTACACATTACACATTACACTTTACATTTACACATTACCTCAGATTGATTGGCAGTGCATTGGCACTGCCAATCTGAGGTAATGTGTAAAGAGTTTACAAAACATACCTATGTTTTGTAAACCTGTAACCTACAGTTCAAAAGGGGTCACAAACATAATCTAGCCTTTGTTCTAAAAGTAGATGTTACTAGAAAATATTAACAAAGATTTACCGGAGGATGATAAAATTGCTTTATGGGCAAATCTAAATGTCCCTAATGAAACCTAATGTCTTGCGTATGTTGCGAAGGTAATTTAAAAAGTTGCTAATAAAGATCATAGTAATTGCATTAGCTGTCTTGATCTCATCATCATCCTTCCCAGTTCAAGTCAGCCTTAGATAAGACTGACTTGAACTAGTAACTATAAATTAGAAATAATAACAATTTCATTGGTTACGTTAATTCATACGAATGTAAGACGGATGGACATATGTATAGAAGAATTTTGATGGTTTCGGGTGAAGGTTCTGTGGCTTAGTGATCAGACCGTTCCCCTGTAAGGGAAACGTCGCGGGTTCGAAGCCCGCCGGAACCGATTAAATTTTATCCATATCTTAATCGATTTGAATAGTTAACATACTAAATGCTTTAAAATTTAATTCAACAATTTCATTGTGAGATTCTTGCACATGGGGATATGTTAAGTAAAAATATTGAAAGGTAAGGTACCTAATATAAGTTTCTACTTTCCTTTACTTCACAAAGATTAGACGAGGGTAAAAAGTTATCAACTCTTTAGATGCTCCAGTTTAAAAGTTATAAGAAACGGTACCTTGAGGGATCTATTATTTTTACAGTAAGTAAGCGCTTTCACCATTACTATCGCAAAAGTTAAAGTTTTAAGATAATAAATAGTCAACTTGCAATGTAATAAACATCTATGTCTATATAAGAAATTTAAGAAATTCAAGTCAGTCTCCCACATTGAGGATGCCATACAAAATTGAACCGTCTATTATATAATTATACTATTCAGTCTGTCTGGGACAACGATTCCCAGACAATTGGAATAAAAACAGTGGCTACATAAATGAAATAGGTTTGAAATAATGATTGAAATAAGTTTCAAAACGCATTTTTCTATTTATACACCTTATTATAATATACGGTTTATGGACTCTTTCCTTTACTTGTACTATAATATCTTACCTTTTACCAAATATACAATATATACAAAAAGGGAATAGAGAAAAAGAGGGAGACTGCAATTTTAGGCATCGAAAAATTCCTCCCATCGATCTCTACTGGTACCGTGCCCAAGAGGCTGGCAGCATTGCCACGCTGAATGGCGATGCCAATTCTTTTACCAAATTCTATTTTGATTACGTTCACACACAAGTTTGATATTTTTCGCAGCTTCAGGGGTAACACAACAAACTTGAGTTATTTTATTTTAATACCTCAACAGGTAACTAAGTCAAAGATTGACGGAAGTGATTCCTACAATGGTTCATGTAATTACAAAAATAAATTACACAGAATAATTATTTATAACAAGCTTTATTCTATTAAATTAAACTTAACACTTATATGACTATAGACCTTTTTCTTTATAAAAACTTTATGCTTTATGTAGTGCGATTCAAGCATCATCATATAATAATTCTCATTTAAGAAATTATGACACATGAAATTTCAATAGTTTTGACTGATGTGATTTCTATGTCATTCACAAACGACAATAGTTCCGTGAAAGGAAAGGAACTATTAAAACTTATGAATAAAATATGACTTGTTTAGTTAGACACAAAGGGAGCAAACCGGTTGAGTTTGTATTATAAGTAAGCACTTTGACAGATGAATATGAACGTTGAACATTATTTGTAACTTTGAATATTGTTTGTAGAAAAAACTAAATTTGGATGATTGAAATGGCTGATATAATTTATTCATGTATTGTGTTCTATGTTTGTTAAACCACTGATTTGATGTTAATAGATTTTTTATGCATGGGTTGAGTTGTTGATGGCTTATATAGACAGGTTTTGCTCATCTCTATAGTAAATCCAGTACAAAGTACACAGTTAAATGAGCCTGACCCCTTCGAAAGCGAGAATGTAACGCTCCTGGTGTGGCCACACGTCCATAGGCCACGGTAACCACTTCCCATGTGGTGGGCCGTGTGCTTGTCTGCCACCAAAATGGTATAAAAAAGCTTCATTTTCTCTATAAACAGGTACTCTTCAGCTGAGCATAACTGAGCATAATTGGAATAAGTGCCACGTGTGGTAGTTTTTGAAATTTTATTCATATTATGAAATTTCCATTCCATTATTACAGGTATAATTTACACTTTTACGATTAAAACTATTACCCCAATATTTACTTCTAAAAGCCCCATTATATTCAATAATATCTAAACATCCAAACGAAAATCAGGGTATCCTATAACATATATTTTACATGCGCAATTACTATATTCAAAATTTATCGTGCAATAACGATATAATGACGGAAACGGCGGCGCCGCGCAAGACGTACATATTAAAATTAACGTTCAGGCAACGATGAAGGGATGCCTTGGATAAATTAACCTTTGCATATGTCGAAATTTTAAAGGGATATATCCTGGTATACTGTTACGACATAAGGTTTTGTTCTTAATGTATATGTGGTGAATCAGAACTAAAATAAAAGTACAAAATGGTGAATTACAAGTTTAGAAACTAGTGTTATATTTCCTATAGATTTTAAATACAACTCTAACTTTGAGAAGTTAAGTTAGAAATTAGAGGAGTCTTTAATTATTTTTAATTTATTAGAATCTAATAATGTAAGACTATTCTTTTCAACTGCTTTATGTTCAAACTAAGAGTAATCTCTAATAACTAAGGAAGCGTGATTCTTTGTAAAAAAAATCTTCTTGACCACAAGGTGTGTAGTGTCCAAACCCAAATCAAACATTTAAACTAGGTTCGAACGTAAATAACAAAATACATAAACATTCGAATTAAGAACCTGCTTCTTTTCAAAAGTCGGTTAAAAATTAAAAGCCCCCATTAAGGCGCCTGTTTTGTTACTATAATTACGTTGTATTCAACTCATGTAGAAGGGATCTTAAATTGAGATAGATGCGTGACGTAGGTGTGAAATTAACGTCCAAATAATTTTTTGGTAATTTATCAAAGCCTTGGTGATTAGGAACGTCTAATTGTGGGTAATGAGGGTTAGCATGATTACATCACGCTTTGATTTTTCAACGTATTATTTTAGACCGTGCCGTTGACGTCTACGTGTTTGCCTGTTTATTCCGAGAGAAAAGTTAATATGGGTTCTTTTATAACTTAACACATAAACATAAACTCACGCCTATATCCCCCAAGGGGTAGGCAGAGGTGCTAGCACTCACATTTCGCCAGTTTATGTTTAGATCCCAATGTAATAGTAGGCGAGCCTATTGTCACTAACCGGCACTTATAAACCTGCGATAAATACACACATAACTTCGAAAGGCATCAAAAAGTCGTTTGGTGTGTGCCATGGAAAAACCTGCGATCGAACCCGAGACCTCGTCTCAGCAGTCCATTACCCATACCACTAGGCTACCGCGGTTCTTTTATTACTGCATCAGAAAAAAATAATTCTCAACACAATTTGTAATAAATGACTTGTGAACCCTTTTTGGTGTTTCCAGATAAGTATATCGTTATCGGGTCCATTTTATTATAGTACATATAAGAACGATCACCATTATTACAAGAAAATTTTAGCTTTGAAAAGAGAATAAATATTCTAGGTACTACAGAGTAAGTATTACGGATTCCAGAATAATTCTAATTGAAGTCGACCAAAATAGTCCAAAGCTAATTTCTGGATTCTGTCTTATTATCTTCTGAGAACTTCCAATCAGTATTGGAAGTTCTCAGAAGATAATAAGACAGTGCCATTGACACGCAATGAATTCGATCTTTCTAGAAATGATAAGTATTTCTTTAACTTATAATATTATTTAAGTGTTTTTCTTGAAATTCTTAAAATTTTACTAACGATGTCATAGCCTATACAGATAATATATTTTAGTAAGGCAATCAATTGCGTGGATAAACATTATCTCGCAGTGTTTATGTTCCGTTCCCTGGAGGGTTCATTCCGTATCGCTAATAGCGGATGTACTTAACCACTGAATATGTTTAATGTACACATGACAAAGGAATTATGTGCATCTTACACAAATTATAATATACAGAAATGTGTTTGACATAGCCTACAAAAATGAGCGGGGCGGGAGCGGCAGCGGGAGCGACGAAGGATCGCAAGTCAAGCTGCCCGCGTACGAAGGCAACTCGGGCGTTGGAGGTCGATGAACGACCTCCGCCCCCCATGAGCGCCGGCCTCTCCGTTTTCCGGGAACGAGTTGGGAACTTTGTAGTTCCCACACACCCGAGAAGAGGGCCAGATCGTGAGAGATGGCCCTGGGTCGGCCGGGGTGCGAGGGACTTGCCTGTCAACCTCACCTTCGGCAACCAAAGCGACCCACGGGCGGCGTGCGTTTTGGTCGGTTCGAGTCCGACATGACCTCTCCCACCGGCTCCGGCGGGGAGGTATCCGTGGGGATTTTGCGCACGTAAAAAAAAAAGCCTACATAAATGAATCGGGTATATATTAGAGTAGGGGGGTTAACGAGAAAACCAGCTGTGTGGTCACAAATTAATAACTTTTTACTAAACGTCAAAACTGTAAGTTATAAGAAAACTTATATGAAATATTCCATCCCATTATCGTGCAGTCATAATATTCAATAATCAATTCATTTACTATTATAGGTTAGGTGGATGGAAAAAATAAATAAAAACGATAAAATTCGAACAGACGCAACTTTTACCCCTCTTTCATCATTATTCATTTAATAAGCTCAGTTAAATAATTTATTTGTACTTCATAATACCCAATTAGACACTAAGGAAGTATTGATAGCATAGGAAGCAAACTAGTTATTGATTTGATTTACCAATTTTCTGTCAACAGATAACATAATCGTAAAATACTTAAGAGATGTGCACCATCTCATGATGCATCAAGAAATCCAGAGATGATCAGCTGCAATAACATGGCAGATTGCGAACCAGCAGTTAGTTTTTTTATACCACTTTGGTGGCAGACAAGCGCACGGCCCACCTGATGGAAAGTGGTTACCGTGGCCTATGGACGTATGCAACACCAGGGATGTTACACTCGCGCTGTCGACCATGAAGAAACCTTCTGATACCCCTCTTGAAGAACCCCATATTGTAGGTGCTTGGGAAAACCGTAGCAGGGTGGTCATTCCACATCTTAAGTGTGCGTGGGATGAAGTTTCTTTCATACCGCACAGTGCGCACCTTCTCAGTTCGCAATGTGTGAGGATGTTCGCAATGCCTATGGCGAGAGGTGCGATGATAGAATGTAGCTGTGGGCATCATGTCAAACAATTCATCTGAACTCTGAACACAAACCATTGCATAGGCGGTAGAACACACATAGCGAAGCAAAGTCCCTCCTAAGGCTAAGAGGTTCCACACTACCTGTGAGTATAGGATTGTCAACCAGCCTCAACGCCCGTCCTTGCACCGAGTCGAAGGGGTCAAGCTGGTATGCAGGCGCTCCAGCAAAAAGGTGACAGCAGTACTTCATGTGGGGCCGGACCTGTGCCTTATAAAGATGGAGTTGCTGCGCCGCAGTGAAGTACTGTTTCACCCTGTTAAGTACTCCAAGTTTTTTTGATGCCAACTTAACCTTGTCCTCCAAATGACTACGGTACTGGACGTCGCCTGAGATATCGACATGCGATTACATGTATAGTCTCCCACCAATCTGAATATATTGTGTTTAGAATATTAAATCTTATGATTATAGTCCTGTGAAGCGTGTAAGAGAAAACAGTTATCTTTGCATAAGCGAAAGAGAAAAATACATAATTATTAACGTATATAATTCGAAAGTTTAGAAAGCTAGAAAGAACCGTTATAGTTTAGATTGCTTAGGCATACAGACATACAATTCTGCCTCCTTCGCAGTGAGGTAGGCAGAGACTACAGTTTTTCACTTGCTACGATCCTGGTATTCATCTTTTGCTTCTGCTACTTTCATAATTATTTTCATAAATGCTTGCGGTTTTGGATACTCTTAACATATTTTTTCTTAAAAATGTCTTTGATCAGGTTAACATACATATGTCTAGTTCAACCACTACCGGGATGCCTATTCACTCTCGCTTCAAAAATCTGTTTCGTCAGTCTTCTTTCGTCCATTCTCTCCACGTGTCTAAGTATCCTTTAGAAATATAGTAAAAAACTGTGTCTATAGTAAAATACTTTAATAAATCACATCCATAAAATATTGATGTACGAGTATTATGTAAACAACTCAAACAATCAATTCAAACGACTCTTTTGTATCTTTTCGACAGCCACTTACACCCAGTTAAGTTGAAATACGGATATTACAAGAATCGTTGAATAAAAAGATAAACCTCTGCCTAACCTAACACATTCATGATTAGACCATAACATACTCGTAAAGAAACGAAAACATGCCAGATGCACGGTTATGATTATAGCGAGTAAAAAATGGCATATAGGGAGGCGATAAAGACAAAAGATGGCTTGAGATAACAATCCTTTTTATTGGTAAAGCGGAAATGTTCGGTAATGAAAAAGTTTTTTCTTTGGTGATTTGATGGGGAAGTTCAATTGTATGCGCGATGTCGTCTGATGTTTTTCGGATTTGTTATTGTGGGGATCAAATGGTGAGTTATTGAGTCTTTATAATCGGATTTTGCTCATTGTATAACAAAGGCGGTATAAAACATGTTTACGTGTTAGGAGAAGTGACACTCTCTCTGTGTTGGTTTTGATTCAGAGTCTGTTGGCATACGTTAAAACGAAGTTAAAATCACGCAACGGATGGTCCGGCACGAGTTTAAGTCCCTAGATATTCGGAAGTCTACCGGCGATGGTGCTTAAGCACTGTGTCCCCGAGCTGCGCCCTGTGCTTACACGCCTTTTCGCACTCTCATACTCCGCGAGGCAGGTCCCGGCCTCGTGGAAGACCGCATTCGTGCACCCTGTGCCTAAGAAAGGTGACAGGACAGATTCGACAAATTACAGGCCTATCGCTATAACCTGCCTTCTCTCAAAGATTATGGAGCGTGTTATTAATACACAACTCCTGAGATACCTCGAGGGAAACAATCTACCGAGCGACCGACACGGCTTTCGGCTTTCGCCACCGTCGCTCTACCGGTGACCATCTTGTGTATCTCACAAACCGGTGGGCGCAAGCCATCGAGAGTTGGGGTGAGGCACTAGCGGTCAGCCTCGAAATAGCGGAAGGCCTTCGATCGGGTCTGGCACAAAGGTCTTCTTACAAAGTTGGCGTATTATGGATTCCCTGAGGAACTATACGAATGGATCGCCAGCTTTTTATCCAACTGAAGGATCCAAGCTGTCGTCGAAGGCAGCTGCTCAGACCGCATGAACATAAACGCTGGCGTCCCAAAAGGCTCGTGTTGTCTCCGACCCTGTTTCTGCTGCATATCAATGACATGCTGTCAGATGGCTCCATTCATTGTTATGCGGACGATAGTACAAATATCCCTCAGTCCGAGGTGGAGAAGAATCGCGAACAACTTGTGTCTGAAATCGAGACTACTCTCTCAGGAGTATTACGACTAAACCTAGTCCAATTCAACCCCACTAAGACACAAGTCTGTGTATTCACCGCTAAGAAAACCCCATTCATTGTGGCGCCGCAATTCCTGCGCACACCGCTTATCATCTCTTCGAGTATCGGGATCCTTAGTGTCGATATCTCCAGCGACGTCCAGTACCGGAGTCATTTGGCATCAAGGAAACTTGGAGTACTTAACAGGGTGAAGGAGTACTTCACTGCTGGGCAGCAACTCCTTCTTTATAAGGCCTAGGTCCGGACCCACATGGAGTACTGCTTTCATCTTTTTGCTGGAGCGCCTCCAGACCAGCTTGATTCCTACGGCTCGGTGCAAAGACGGGCATTTAGGCTGGTTTATAATCCTATACTCGCAGTTAGTGTGGAACCTCTTAGCCTTAGGAGGGACTTTGTCTCGCTATGTGTGTTCTACCGCCTATACAATGGTTTGTGCTCAGATGAATGGTTTGGCATGATGCCCACAGCTACATTCTATCACCGTAGCTCTCGCCATAGGCAGGGAATTCATCGTCACACATTGCGAACTAAGACGGTGCGCACTGTGCGATATAAAAGAAACTACATCCCACGCACACTCAAGCTATGGAATGACCTCCTTATTGTTACCTGATACGTTTATTCGGAATGTAAAAAACAATCCCTCAATCACAAGCTATGAAAGGTTTATGTTGTCAGTGTCTATCGATTGATAGACACTGACACAACATATGGTTTAGGACCATTTAAACAAAAAAATCTATGTGCGATAGCATGCAGCTTCTCAAGTAATATTAATGTTTATTTTTACTCAATAAAAATCACAGTAATCAAACTTACCTACTTGGTTAAAGTAGGTACGTATTTTGATTTTGATGCATATACGTAGTTATTCCCTTTAATCGCAGTAATCCTATTCTCATATCCTAAAATATAAATCATATCATTTCCACAGTTATACTCGTATAAAGACTCGGGACCTGAAACTTTGTCTTACATGTCTACTCAAATGACTTGAAATTCTAACCCACGTACAACATACTATCTCAACATTGCATTACTGAGTCACATACTTACCAACAGTAGTTAGTGAGGCTTAAACTGAGATTAACAGTTCCTCGGATTGTGTGTACAAACTGCGTTGCAGTTCACGAGTTTAATTTACAACTTTACGTGCATGTGGCGCCTGCTTTTAGTATAAGTGTTCTAATAAGATAATTGAAGTAAAATAATTTAAACAGATAAACACAATAAACAGATAAAAGAGAAACTGCTCGGATAAAATGTGTAGTGACAAAAGACATAAAATTTTGTTAGACAACATGTATGACGAGATTATTTGTGTACTATCGGAGGCTGCTATATGTAGTTATAATGGTAATGAAAGGCGTAGAGGTAAACACATTGCTGGGTGGAACAGGCACGTCCGCGCTGCTCATGGGAGGGCTCAGATATGCTTCCAGGCTTGGTTGTAAGGGGGTAAGCCCAGGGATGGCCGGCTTTATTATGATATGTGTGAAACTAGGCGAGCTTTTAAATCTAAATTGAAGTGGTGTCAGAATAAGTTAAGGAGGTAGGACACGGCGGTATATCCGCCCGATTGAGCAGTCCGACTGGGGAAGTACCTCCGCCCTACAGAATACCGCGGTTATAATAACTTCGTGTTGTGTTCCCAGCGGTGAGTAGGGTAGCCAGAGCTCACTGGAGAATTTGTGCGGTCAGTGGGAAGACTAAAGGCTTGTCCTGATTTGTCTTCTACTGACGGCACAGAATCTCTGTACTTACAGGGTTGGCAGCGCGACTGTGACTCCTCTGGTGTTACAGACGTCCATAGGCCACGGTAACTACTTTCCATCAGGTGGGCCGTGTGCTTGTCTGCCAACTAAGTGGTATAAAAAAAAAAAAAAAAAAAAAAACCAACAACAAATTAAAATGAATATTCTAGCTGAGCTACACTCAAATAAGAAATTCAGTCAGTTCTGGAAAAATACCAACAAAATGAATCATAAGCCGGGCCTTCCCGTTAGCGTGGCGGGAGTGCACGAGCCTAGAGAGATTGCCACTATGTTCTCCCATCATTTCAGGGTGGAGTCCCCTTTGGGACTAGCGCGGCAGGAGCTCGATGCTGGGGAGGGTAGTAAGCGTAGTGTTTATTTTACTACGAAGGAAGTGTGTGCGGTGATCAGAGGCATGGTAAGGGGTAAATCACCGGGTCACGACGGCCTGAGCATCGAGCACCTGCAGCACGCAGGTGTACACCTGCCCAGGGTGCTTTCTATGTTTTTTACCCTGTGTTTAGGCCACTCCCATCTACCCGTTGATCTGATGCGCACTATAGTTGTACCAATCATCAAAAATAAAACCGGTGATGCATCAGATGCAAACAACTATAGACCGATATCCCTGGCCACAGTGGTCACCAAAGTGCTGGACAGTCTGCTTGGGCAGCACCTGGATAAACACGTCTTACTAAATGACGCGCAGTTCGGCTTCAGGCCCGGGCTTTCCACTGAGAGTGCTATCATGTCCCTCAAGCAGACTGTACAGTATTACACGAGAAGAAAGACCCCAGTGTATGCATGCTACCTTGATTTATCGAAAGCGTTTGATCTTGTATCGTACGATATTCTATGGGGTAAATTAAGGGGTGAAACTTGTCTACCTAGGGAGGTTGTGCTATTGTTTGTGCATTGGTATAACAATCAAAGGAACATTGTAAGATGAGCAGGCTCTCACTCGAAGGAGTACGGGCTGGAATGTGGGGTGAGACAGGGGGGACTGACCTCCCCCACGCTCTTTAACCTGTACATTAATAGACTGATCGATGAGCTCAGCAGCACCGGCATCGGGTGTCATATAGATGGAGTGTGCGTGAATAACATCAGCTACGCAGACGATATGGTGCTATTGAGCCCATCGATCGGGGCCTTGCGAACGCTTCTAAAAATTTGTGAGTCCTACGCGGTGGCTCATGGGCTCAAATATAATGCAAAGAAGAGTGAAATAATGATTTTCAAACCAGATAAAAAGCGATATACATTCGTTCCGAGTTTCTCTTTATGTGGTATAGCTCTAAACAAAGTCGAGAAATTTAAGTATTTGGGCCACTGGGTCACCGAGGACCTTAAAGACAGTGTGGATATTGAAAGGGAGCGCAGGGCGCTTTCTGTCCGATGCAACATGTTGGCCCGCAGGTTTTCACGGTGTGTGGGGACTGTCAAAGTTGCGCTTTTTAAAGCGTACTGTCAGTCCTTTTACGCGTGCGGCCTGTGGGTGAACTATACGCATCGGGCATACAGCGATCTGCGCGTTCAATACAATAACGCGTTCCGGGTGCTGATGGGGTTGCCGCGCTATTGCAGCGCCTCCGCGATGTTCGCGGCGGCTGACACAGACGGCTTTGCGGCAATCATGCGAAAACGATGCGCTTCTATCATGCGCCGCGCGCGCGGCAGTCCCAACACCATCCTGCGCATGCTGGCAGACCGGTGGGACTCTCCGATGCTGGCTCGCTGGATACGGCTGCACGCAGTCGTATCGTGATCTGCCACCATCATCGGGGAGTCCATCCGGACCTGCCATTTATAATTTAAATGTATTATTAATGTACTAATACTAGATTGTAAGTTTGCAATTGTACTAGATATTTGCTATGGATGATGAATCTGAAATAAATGATTATTATTATTATTATTATTATTAGTATAACAGGTATTCCGCAATGGTTGAATTGTTTACTGTCCAGTCACCATTGCGCTGTTATATGTATAGTGTAATGTTGTGTAAATGCTCAGTTAGTTTGTTGTTTTTTGTTTAAATATAGGACACGCCAACTTGACTTCACCTCGCCTGATGTTAAGCTGAAGGCAAAGTCTCAGGAAAGAGGGTCACCATTACAGACACTAAGTGTTACAATGGTGGCACTCAGCTTGGTGGCCTCATCAGATGCTTTTTTACGCCCCGCTTAAAGGCCCCGGGACTGTAGGAAGAAGGAAACACGTGTGCTGGTAATGAATTCCAGGTCTTGGTGGTGCGGCAAAGAAAAGAGTCCCCAAACCGCTTGGTTCTTGCTCGTATATTCTGCACAGTGTGAGGGTGACATCTAAGGCCTGCACGTTGTCCTATGTAGGAATGGAGATGGTGGGATTAGTTGGAAGAGCTCATCAGAACACTCACCATGATAGAGACGGTAAAATACAGCCAAGGAAGCAATATCTCTACGTATCTGCAAAGGCTCGAGGGTGTTCGTGACCTCAGGGTTTCCAATAATTCGGACCGCATGTCGCTGCAAACTGTCGAGAGCATCTAGTAGGTATTTCGCAGAGCCATCCCAGAGATCCAAGCAGTATTGCACGCAGGAGCGAATTTGTGTCTTATAGAGAAGACACCGCTGCTCCAGCGTGAAAAAACGTCTCACTTTGTTCAGGAGTCCGAGTTTCCGCGAGGCTGTTTTGATGATGCTCTCGATGTAATTTCTGTTATTCAGTTTGCAGCGAATATCCATGCCTAGGATATTGAGATTGTTCTACATCGATTGTGTACATACTTAATGTATGGTGCGCGATATTGAAGTGCTGTGAACTATTTGCTATAACTTAATTGAATAGTTTGAAGCCACCTTTACTCGTGCCTAGTATATTAATATATTGTTTTACACGGGCGTGCTTTGTGTACGGTAATTATTATTGCATGTTTGCCCATATTTATCACACTAGATAAAATTGTTCAGTGAGTGAAAATATATAACTACATTAAATCTCGTGCCACCATTTTATAGGAACAGTAAAAACATAACTCCATTTATTTAAATTAATTGAGTCGCCAGTGTCAATGTTTAACACCTGGTTCCGACAGCAAACAGTCTGTCCATAATATCCTCAAGGAATTTTATGAATATGCGAATTTTGTGTGAACTAGAGTGAATTTACATGCATTTTGGTATTTTTGTCATATCTAATATTAACATAGGTAGCTTAAAATCTGTGATGTTTTAAACCTTAGTGATTTTCAAATTGCAATTTGATCAAAATCAACTAACCAGAATCCGTTGTGAATACAACTGCAAAATTGCTGGAAACTTTGACACTTCTGTGAAAGTAGTAAATTTAAATTGAAAAAGTCAACAGCCAAGAGGGAACCCGTCCTGGAAATTTGAATTTATCTCATAATAAGTAATACTTTTAAATATAACGTATTCAGAAGTACAGTTGGTTTAAATTGGCAAAAGGAGTAAACGACCATATTCTAAGTTACTAGAGTAGAATACTCTAGTAACTTAGAATATGCTTGCGGGATAGTGATAATAATAAAATCTCATTGCAGATTTAGAACAAAACAATATATTCTTTAGACTACTATAGTTTGAATGCTTCAGTAAGACTGCGGTTACTTTATGTAATTGATTATATATTGTTACTAATTGGTGTCATTTGTTTTTATTTGCAAACTGCGTTATTTTTCTTTATAAAATAGGAATTATCTGCCACTCTTCACATAATTTGCACATAATCACTTTCAACAGCATTAGAATATAATCAAACTATTACACAAATTTTAAGATAATTGTCATAACATTACGTATTATAAGTGTTAATTATAAACCCAAAAAAAAATCATCTAAAGTAAGCAAAGTAAAGTTTAAAATAAAAAGATACTACGAAAAGACAAATGCAGTGATAAACTTGTTTAACATTTCAAGTGAAATTGTACAAAAAGCTAGCAATATAATTCGGTTTTTAACCCTTAACTGCAGTGTGACGTGACAGGAAGCCACATCGCGACGTCCAGTGTAGTATTTTATGGTCAACAGCAGAACAGCTTTATTGTTTGTGGAAACCGAGGGGATGGAATGGTAAGATTTCCTTTTAATATTTGGTAATATACGTGACATCTACAGTCAAGACTCTAGTTGGTCCATTGTACTCTTATTTACACCATTATCATGAAGATTGCAAGAACCATGATCTCTGTGATCATGGTACAAGCAACAGCACTGAAGTATTGGAAACTTAAAACAATGCAACATGTTAAATATTCCGATAGTTATAATAGTAATTAACTGTATTACTTTTAATAATTTTTAATTAAGTAAAAAAATATACACATCGTATCCGCGGGCTCAATAATATTATGTGTGATAGAGATAAAAACTTATCGATGCTTAGAATTGAAAGTTGGACATATTTGTTTTTTAATATCCAACCTAAATTACTTGTGCACAAAACATTTTAACAGCTTGCAAATAGTCGACCAGGCTATCTCCCGCTTGGTTTGGTACGCAAACGAAATATAAGTTACATGCACTCAAAAATAGATTTGCGGGTTTTCGCCCAATAAAACATTCATAGTCCGCGAGCACCCGTCGACTTTATGGACCTTAATATATTTTTTATTTTATCTTCCTTCCATTTATCGTTTTCGAGTCAAGTTTGCTATATTAATGGGACGGGTGTTTGAAGAAAATTGTGGTTTTTGAGCCTACCTGTTCTTCGTCATACTATGTAGATTTCAAAAGCACTTGATATTGTTACTCAAAAACTGATTTACCTCAGCATACGTCACTAAGAACCGCTTGTTATGCGAACAATATAGCATATAGCATTGACTGAAATAAGGTAAGTTAAAGTTAACTATGCCAAAAAGATTAACAGTAACTTACGAGTAAATCAGATAGTTAAGGATTAATATTCTGCATATTATCTGTAATAATTGAGTTTGTCAAGTAATTATATTTCATTTGCTTTTCAATTTTCCTCTTATCTTCGCCCTCGAACTCAAGTTCAAAACCAATCTCACATCTATCTTGTTCCCAAAACCGCGAGAGGTGACATTTTCACTTTGTTCAATCATAAATGATACATTAATCATTGTCTGCTATCGCGCCGTTGACAAGTCTTTTAAAGACTTCCAAAGAACACGCCTACTATCTGTCTTCAATTTT
Source organism: Eilema griseolum (assembly GCA_963662185.1). NCBI lineage: Eukaryota > Metazoa > Arthropoda > Insecta > Lepidoptera > Erebidae > Eilema > Eilema griseolum. The sequence continues at coordinate 8,676,052 of OY759243.1, forward strand.
CTGTTCAATTATATACCTCGGTTTTGTGATTGATATGCTTTGGAAAGTTTTCGTTGTCAGAAATTGAAGTTATATTCAGCAATATTTAGCTCAGTACCAAAATATATGAGAAGGTTATCCTACCAATATTATTAATGTGAAAGTTTGTGAAGATGTTTGGATGTTCAACTCTCTCAACCTCAGATGCATGGCTCGAGTCAAAAATAGTGCCCGGAATAGGGCAGGCTCACCCCCTGTTACGTCGGACCGAATGGTGAATTGTGAGTGTTAATATACCTCTACCTTACCCTCCGGAGATAAAAGCGTGATTATATGTATGTGTGTATGTATTTAATGGCTAAACGGATCATACTGAAATTTAATACAGAGATAGATTTTAATATTTTTGTCTTGGTAATAGGTTCCTATGTAGCGGGGGAGAGTAGAGGGGGGGGGGGGGGGGCAGATAAGCCGTGGGCATCAGCTAAATATAAACAATGTCGTCAATAAATAGTTGCATCTATCGTAAACAACAACGGCTTACGTTCGAAAGACTTGTACACCTACCTACTCCGCATTTACTATCTCTTGTCACCGGCGAAACTTATTTATGTTTTTGATGATATGTACTTAATTATTGTTGTTTATGAAAATCAAAATTAGCAACAGATTTTTTTTTTAATAATTACAAAACATATAACTATACAAATACATTCGTCATAAAAATGCCACATAAAATCATTGGAGTTTTTTCGTGCATTAGTACCATCAATGTTCAAACATGTACACTCACACCCAACATAAACCTATATGGGTTTTATGGGTGTGTCTATGATCTATTAGCTACAGTTGTATTATCAAATGTAATTTAAAACAAAAATATAAATTATCAACAATGACTTGAGTCAACAATAGGGCCCGGAAGACGGCAATGGGCTCACCGCCTATTACGTGGGACCGAATTCAATGATTGATGAAATATGGGTGTTATTTCACCTCTACCTAACCTTCCGGGGATAAAGGCGTGATTATATGTATGTATGTATAAATTAACGAACTGTTACTAAAACACATTTAGTTAAATAATGGATTGTGCTACAACTGTGAATTGAAATTAAATTTTCGGTATTGAATCATATATAGTCCTCTAAATTGATCACTAGAACTAATTACAGTATAGCCAAAGGAATGTTTATAAACAAAATGATCAAAATAAATCTAGCTGAAATGTATAAAAAGAATTCATGAAATTAAGCAGTTACTTTGACTACTTAAAATTCATTTGTACCCGAAAAGAAGTTGAGTTGAATTTGTTGGAAGCCGAAGGAAAAGAAATACAAGTTCTGGCCGAGAATCGAGAACTTGAACGTTTATAACAAATTTAATAAGACGGCTCTTAAAGAGGATTTCTTTAAATATTTCAGTCAAATATGCAAATGACTGAAAGGAAGTTATAATCTTTCGTTGAATAATGAAATTTTAATTAATTCCCCGTTCAATAAGGGTGGAAAAATGTGGTTCAGGGTATAACATTTTGCTACATTTATTAATTGATATTTGAACGTCGGTATATCTATCGTCTACTTCCTGCCTGATTTCAACATTGGTTACCTTGTTTTTTTTTATTTAAACTTCATGCACAAATGTACACAGGCGGACTTAATGCCACATGCATTCTCTACCAGTCAACCCAATTGGTGGTGCAGAGAATAACAAGGTAGGTGCATTTTAAAAGGTAACTAGGTATATATACATAAATATATAAATAAAATATACATACACACAATAATATCTAACCCCACATTGATAAATATAATTACAATGAAGTTTCTTCCAATTTATCTAGCATGAGCGTCCGAACTCCCAAAGTAAATGTGTGATGGCTTGTGGCCCCCTGATCCCGAGATGTAACTCGTTCCAAAGAATTATAGATTGCACAGTAAAGGAAGAGTGGACAGTTTTTCAAGTTATTCAAGTTTCATTGTTTTTTTTATGTTTATAAACTGATATATTGACATATATATTATGATCATGATAAATCATTAATCAAAACTTTGGATTGCATAGATTATATTATTATTTCTATTTATTACTTGTTTGGTCACAAATAACTTTTTTTGTGAACATTAAAGTATCTGTACTTTATTTATACTTTCTCCATATCTGGAAAATATTTTATGACCTGATTTACGCCATGTAAACTACTTTTTACTATAACTAAATATATTACACAATACACATTGTAGTATAGGTGCAATAAAATTATATCAGATTCGCATTTCACCCTCCAATATGAAAAGGTCATATCATGATTAACACCCAAACCCTCTTAGAGTATACCTCTATCTCCATTCAAATTGCTACTTTACTATTCAGTAGGTAACTCTTATTTGTCGTTAATAACAAAGGGACTAGCGGAGATTATCCAAAGAAGCGGTAAGATAACCAGAATTATTAAAATTAACAGCTGTTTCTTCGCTACTTATAACAGGCTCAAGATTGGCGAAGTTGTTTTTGAAGCGAAGCTGTGTTTCGAAATGTTTTGTAAGCGCTAGATAAGTGTTTTAGTTTAGTCGGTGGTGGCGCGATTCTCATGCCACCTGAGCTAGTGGACTGTATTTGCGGGGGTGAAGCTAAATGTTTCATATGACACTTTACACAACAAACAAGATAGGTGATCGGGTTGCCGCGGAGGTGGTTTAGGCATTGAATGCAACCCAAGAAATTAGGAGAGGATGCACTAACCTTTATGACGCCACGTGCTGTCGGAGCCGGTGCACCGGTCTTCTCTTCCTGGCTCAGGAGCTGCTGCCCACATCACTAAATCACTTGAAGGACACGAGAGGCACAATCCGATCAGTAAAGGTCTATGAAAGCGGTCAAAATCCAACAAAACATTATTAATTTCTGAGAGTCGCGCGCGCCGCCGCCATTGCTGATTCAAAGATCAAACGGAAGTCAAGATGCGGCTATTTCAACCATTGGCGGGGCGAAAACTATTGTTATCTCACTTTAGAGGTAGTGCGGGAGGGAGATGGGTATAGGGAGCGTGTGTTCAGCGTCAAATCAATTGAGAGACGATTCGAATTACTACTATAGCGAAAAAATACAAATTTTACCATCGGCGCAACCAGTCGGTAATTATTGTACTGTGTCGTGGTAAATGAAATACTTTATTATTTACTAGCCGATGCCCGTGGCACCGCTAGTGTGGATTTCGGTTATCGTGACTTTTCATCATATATTATCTCTAGTTCTACCGTGTTCCGTTTTTGCTAGTCATTAGTTTTTTTATAGCTGCGTTTTCGTATGACAACCTCAGTTGACATCTCTCCGAGGCACAAAATTACCCAGGTTAATGCAAATAAATGGCCGCGTGGATTCCGTCAGAGTAGAATTTGGGCTACCCCATCTCTTACTATGCGATGTCATACAAGACGACTAAGGGATAGGGCTCTTTAACATCACACATATATACAGTCCAGATTCAGCCTCAGATGCAATAGCCCCATAATTCACCACAGCCTAGCCCTCCGGGGATAAAGACGTGTTTATATGTATGTATGTATGTACAAATATTTGTAATGAGCTGGAATCGAAACTGCGCACCCCGCGTTGTAGGCCCGTTTACTACCGCTACGCCACAAAGGCAATTTTGCGTTAATCATAGACAAAATTGTGTACAGAATCGTTAATATATCGTAACTCAAAAACCCAAGTACTTATTTTATTTTGGATACATGTTAGGGTATACCCAATTTATTTATTTTTGTCTATAGTAATCTATGCATTTGATGGATTTTCTCGTGAGTTTGACCTTCCCGTGAGATGTACAAGAAGAACAAAAACTCTTCTTCCAAAAATCTGCATGTGAAGTGCGTCCAATCAGATATTAGTTTTTCTTTGGATATGTCTTACATCCGATGAAAATAAAATCTTAATAATTATATCGCAAAATTAGATAAATTTTGTATCGTAAATTGTCTCCATTCTTCAATTTTTTTAGAAACTTAGAATTCCTCACATATTTCATATCTTGCCTTGACTTAACTTGACTGCACCTCGCTTGATGGTAAGCTAAAGGCAAAGTCTCAGGGAAGAGGGTCACCATTACAGACACTAAGAAATGTTACAATGGTGGCACTCAGCTTAACGGCATAATCAGATAACACAAGCTAGTTAAGCTATGCTTACCATGGGTCTAGATAGCGTTGTGTAGAATATTGTGGAATATTTATTTATTATTTATTTAAGATGCTTTTTCACGCCCCGCTTAAAGGACCCGGGACTATAGGAAGAAGGAAACACGTGTGCTGGTAATGAATTCCAGGTCTTGGGTGGAGCGGCAAAGAAGAGAGTCTCCGAACGGCTTGGTTTTGCTCGTAAATTCTGCACAGTGTGCGGGTGACATCAAAGCCATGCACGTGTTGTCCTATGTAGGAAAGGAGAGAATTGGTTGAAAGAGCTCATCAGAACACTCACCATGGTAGTGACGGTAAAATACAGCCAAGGAAGCAATATCTCTACTTAATACACCTCATTTTCATAGTATATTATGAGCTAGCTAGAAATAGATTATCAAAACCACAACGCCGCGTAGAATATTATTGTTTCGTTGACAATTATAACCACTTCCGGAAACTTCGAATGCTCAATTAATTAATACAATAATATAAACAATTAAATTAATTGCCAGAATAATATTTCACTTCTGTGGCAAATTAGAGTATATTCCGGAATATCTCTGCATGGGATTCAACTGCTCTAATCCCAAAAAACTGAAATCAATTGTATTAACTTTCGCACATAATTTGTAATATAGTTGACTATATCAATAGATAATTTTCAATGATTATATTATTTTACATACATACATATAATCACACCTTTATCCCTGGAGGGTTAAGCAGAGGTGAATTAACACACACATTTCAATAAATTGTATTCAGTCCCACATTATAGAGGGTGGGCCTATTGCCGTCCACACCGGGCACTATTGTTGACTCGAGCCATGCATCTGAGCCATACACCCCTATCCCTTAGTCGCCTTGTACGATTCTGCATGGGAAGAGATGGGGTGATCCATATTTTACTCTGCCGGAAACTAAACGGTAAATAAATATTATTATTTATCGATAAAATAATAAATAATTGTACAATTGGCTTTAAAATTTCAAAACAAAAATACAATAAAAAACATACCGATCGAATTGAGAATCTCCTCTTTCTTTGAAGTAGGTTAATAAAATAAAATACACGCATGCTTTAGCACTGTTGGGTACTGTTATTACATCTTATTTCACCAATTATTTTATTATTTATTTATTTATTATCATACAATACACAAACAATATAAATTCATCATCTAAGGCTTGTATGTTGTCACCTGGGTCCGCTTTCCTACTTCTGCTTTTCATATTTTGACTATACCGGCATTTACGACTACCGTTTAATTTATCAACTATACTATATTTTTTCCACTACTTTTTTATTAGCACTTAAAGAATATTTTACAGAATATTGGCGTTATGGTTTGTATTTTTATATTAATAGTGAGGCGAAGTTATATGAATTATGATAAAATGAATGATCTCGATTTTTTTATAACTAAAACTCATATTGAAATTCACAACAATATATTTGCATCTACCAGATTAAACTCTTAGCACTTAAAGAATATTTTACTGAATATTGGTGCTATGATTTGTATTTGTATGTTAATAGCGAGGCGAAATTATATTACTTAAAAATATTATGATAATTGAAATGAATGAATAGAGGTCTCGATTTTTATGCCTAAAACTGATATTGAAGTTTGCAATCATAAATTTGCACCTACCAGATTAAACTCAACATGACATAACCCATGTATTCCACAATAGATTTTTCAATAAATACCTATGTTGTAGATACGTTGAGCCCATTCAATTATGCAAGAGATCAAACCGGATCCTAATAGGCTGCGGTCTGTGGTCTCGTTAAATCTTCATTAATAGCTCGAGTCACCGGTTGTCGCTAAAGATCGTTGGGTAGTACTCGTATATTTGTATACAGTTTGTAGTTAGTGTAATTTTCGAATATATTACAATAAAACTGAAGATTGTGTTTGTTTGTTAACGCGTTAATGTCAGGAACTACTGATATACATTATATATATTTTTAAAACTATTTTTAACAGATTCTATCGCCATTTTATCATCATCATTTTCTGCTTTCTTTTCTCTGGGGTCGGTATAACATGTCATTCTCCTCCAAACATTTCTGTCAGACGTCATTTCCTCGGTTACTCCATCCTTTGCCATATCTACGTTATCCATCTATCTTTTTCGACCTACCTCTGCTTATTATAGCTTATTTATTATGTAATTGTAGTGATCAGCTAGTTACCTTTCCTAATGCACTTGCTTAGTTAATCTCTGCACCACCTATGACGTTGACTGTTAGAGATATGAGATTATTTTGTGTTAAACAGTCCATTTATCGAGAAAGCTTAAAGGCTTATATATTATTAGTCAGGAGAGGAGCAGTAATTATAAATGTCAACAAATCCGGTACATTTGCATACGTTATTTGAAAGTTAATAAATTGCGGCTATATGCGGCGGTGATACGGGGTTATGAAGTATGCCACGGGTGAAGCTGGTCGGTTCATATATCTAATTACTAATTTCTTCCAATTTAAATAATGTACTTTGCATAACATCCATTTATAATGTGTTCCTTTTTTATTAACTGGAGCGATTATCTATACTATACTATGTTGAGAATTCCATTTTTAATTCCCGATGCAAAAACAACGACGTGTCTGTGTGTAAGTGTGTGTCTGTCTGTGGCATCATAGCTCCAGAACGAATGACTATTTATATTGTTGATTGATGGCACTTGGCTGAATTTGTTGTTACACATATTGATAACTCACTGGTACTTTTCCACATTACTTTATTACTTAGGTCAGGTGTAATAAGTAATAAAGTAATGTGGAAAAGTACAAGTGAGTTATCAATATGTGTCCAGAACCAATGAACCGATTTGGTTTTTTTTTTGTTTCAAAAGTGTGTGTGGGAGTGTTCTTAGTTATATTTGAAAAAATTGTTCCGAGATAGCCACCGCCATAAAATGACGGACCACATATTTTTTCACAACTCCCTCAATATAGGTATCAGATGAAATGGCTTGACTAGTAGATCCATTTAAATAGTGTAAAATCAAAATTTTAAAAATGGATGTCACTAAATCCAACGCCAAAAAAGTTGAAAATAAATTGTGCTGGGCTAACCTTTAACTTTAATAAACCTATTTAGATACAAGCGTTGTCATGTCAATTTCATTTATTTTAATTTAGTCAAATTAATTTTTACCTGACTACGGCGACACAAAAAGTGGGTTATGATTTTGAGAGGCTATGTATGTTTGTTTGCAGGTCGTATGTATGTTCTCTCATAGCTCCTCAACCACTTATGAAAACTAGATAAATTTATTTTTTATTTAGATCTAGATTAGTTCTATCTAGATTAATTTATTAGATAAATTTTTTAGTATCAATAGAAGCGTCTTATTTGTCCACTATATGAAATGTCATTAGGCCCCAATATAATATAATTAAAAAATAACTTAGTTTAACAAAACAATACATTCTTGGGAAAAGTGGCATACGAACACGGCTATCCATGATATTTTCTTGGTTAATACTCTTTAGATCGTGATTTTTTGATTGTTTTAAATTTATACATATTAAGATTTTCTATGAGATATATCTCTTTGCTAATACCACATAATAGGTAATTGCAGTGCTAATAATTACTGATTATATAAATTGCAATAGGTAGAATATTACCTAATTGATAATAAATGTGACAAAATACTGTTTGTGGGATATGGTATTGATCTTGTTACACGATTATTACTATTCATATAGTAATAATCGTGTAACAAGATCAACAACCCGTAATCATATAAATATAATAATCAGTGATCATTCACTGATTATTATATTTATATGATTACGGGCTATTAATATGACTTACATTCTCAAATTATAACTCTGAAATATATCTGTGGAAAACGTCAACGCAAAATGTCAAATCAGTGAGTGAATGACTTTAATGCTATCGGCCATCTTTACAGGCAGTCGACGTTTGACAGAGCTTGTGTAAACACTAAGGTCAGTACTTTGAATATTTATAATTGTAACTCGAATTAAAATGTGATTATACTTTGTTAATAGCTTGTGAATTGTTTGATTTATACGACTCCTGCTATCTCGGTTACATATCAGAAGTGGGATGTCGTGATTGTTAAATCATTTATATCAAATACCACCCCACAAGCTCGACCGCCTTCAGTTTAAATAAAGTGCTTTGAAATGATTTCTTGTTAAAATACAGGCTGAGATGCACAAAATAGACCCGTATGCTTAGAACCATACCGTTATTTTTACAATTCATAGATGTATCTAACAGATGAATCCGGATTACTTTGATAATTGATCTCATAGAAAAATTTATGTACTTTAGTAATCACATGTAACGAATAATCAAGAAAAAGTGACCATATTACTAGATTCTGAATATTCCAATAAGATGTAAATGGATTTATTTTCGATTGATTGCGTCTCATACTTTTGTAGGTATACCCACAAAATAAAATAAACAAATTTATGTATGCTAATTTTTTTTCTCCTCGTTGTGCCTCGGGAACCAATTAAATTGATATTAATTATTATTAAAAATACACACTGATAGTTTCAAAAACAGTGAAATACGTTTCTTCTTGATTAATGAATGAACATTAACACTCGAATTTTTGAGATTTCAGTAAATGAGTGACCGTAACCCCGAAATGAGAACTTCTCTTCGACGTGATAACTTGCGGCGCAGTCGCAGTAGCACTCGTCGCAATGGTGATACTCCACGAAGACGACGCACACGAAGTCCTGGTCGGACAAGAAGCGATCGCCGCAGCTATCGACGCAGTGGGACTCCAAGCAGCATGCAGTCATCGCGACAGCGAGAACGTAAGCTATCTCGTAAGAGGGAGAAGCTTCGTGTGTTGGAAAATGAGATTATTAGTGTAATTGTGAAAATAAGCTAAATTATGATATTCAAACTAGTAGAATCATGCTAGAGATAATAATTTGTTCTAAGTGAATTGTTGAGAGTGAAGTAACTTAATTTAGTGTACGAAAACAAGTAGCTATGTGATATTAGTGAATAATGGCAATTAAACTTAGAATGATGAGATTAAACTAGAGAAGATAATGATTGTAACTAGCATAGTGAAGTATCATTGTTGAGCTGATTTATGAGAGAAGATCAATGTTATTCAGTGAGGGTGCTCCCTTGTCGGGCAGGATTGGCGTATGAACTCGTCGCCCATGAATGACTTGAGGCATCGCAGTTGCGCGCAGTATTAGTGAAAGAAGTAACTTATACCGCGCGTTACTATATATGTATATTATCATAGCGAGGATGTTTTCGGGTCGGGCAGGATTGGCGTATGAACTCGTCGCCCATGAATGACTTGAGACATCGCAGTTGCGTGCAGTATTAGTGAAAGAAGTAACTTATACCGCGCGTTACTATATATGTATATCATAGCGAGGATGTTTTCGGGTCGGGCAGGATTGGCGTATGAACTCGTCGCCCATGAATGACTTGAGACATCGCAGTTGCGCGCAGTATTAGTGAAAGAAGTAACTTATACCGCGCGTTACTATATATGTGTATTATAGCGAGGATGTTTTCGAGTCGGGCAGGATTGGCGTATGAACTCGTCGCCCATGAATGACTTGAGGCATCGCAGTCAGCCATATGACTGTGAAGGAAGTAGCTCTCATAAGGTTGACTATAGCTATAAGTAGATTTGTGGTTATTATTGGAAATTAGAACGAAGAGACTCGTTCCTGTAGGATGGCCGACTGTTACACGATTATTACTATATGATCACTGATTATTATATTTATATGATTACGGGCTGTTAATATGACTTACATTCTCAAATTATAACTCTGAAATATATCTGTGGAAAACGTCAACGCAAAATGTCAAATCAGTGAGTGAATGACTTTAATGCTATCGGCCATCTTTACAGGCAGTCGACGTTTGACAGAGCTTGTGTAAACACTAAGATCAGTACTTTGAATATTTATAATTGTAACTCGAATTAAAATGTGATTATACTTTGTTAATAGCTTGTGAATTGTTTGATTTATACGACTCCTGCTATCTCGGTTACAATCTATATCATAAAAAAATGTGCCACAAAATAATCTTCCTCAGTTTTCTACCTAAAAGGGCAGTAAAGTGTAGCAACATGATAGATTACGGTATTTTAAGTTCAAAGATTTAGATACAAGTTAATATAATGTATAAACACACATTACACGGATCCGAATACGGCTCATTTCCTATAACTGACTGTCAAGTCGTGCGCAACGAATTGATATGATTCTTTGATATTTAGATCTTGTTGAAAATACATTGCGGACGTTACTTGTTCCAACATAAATATGATTTGAGTGAACAGATGTTGAGAAATTGTATTTATTCTTTAAGGATACATTTCTGATCTGGGTCAAGTCAACAATACACTGAGAAAAGTTTGTAAATGTATTTAAAACATTTTTATTTTAAATGCAGTTCAAGATATGTTACTTTATTTTTTGTACAACCAAACTTCAGTATGATCAATTCTTGATGATCATTTTTTTATGATTGAATGATCAATTTACTAACCATCGTGTACCTCACACGACGGTATTTCCGTCCAATTGAGCATTCCGACTGAGGAAAGTACCTTCGCCCTACATAATACCGCCGCCATAATAACTTCGTGTTGTGTTCCCAGCGGTGAGTAAGGTAGCCAGAGCTCACTGGAGAGCACAAGTGCTATCAGCGAGAAGAATAAAGGCTTCTACACTGACGGCACAGGAGCTCTGTGCTTACAGGGTCGGCAGCGCGAGTGTGACTCCTCTAGTGTTACACACGTCCATAAGCCACGGTAGCCACTTTCCTTTAGATGGGCCGTGTTGCTTGTCTGCCACCTCAGTTGGATTAAAAACAACCTCATACATACCAACAACAAGATTAATAGTGTAAAACTCGCCGGGATAAACACCTCAACAAAGTCTAGGGAACAAGATGACCCCAATTATTTTTTTTCGTGTAAATCTTGTTTTGCAAATAACTGGCAGCAAATAAATAAAAATAGAATAAAGTAGATTACAGAGTTGTTCGAAATTTAAAAATAAATTTAAATAAGTAATGATTTTCGAATATGGAGGGAAAACTTTTAAAAGTGTTTGATTGTGCAGTTTCTCTGAGGCAAAATAAAAATTTTTTTTTTGATTGTAAATAACGTTTATTATCAATAATACGTCTTTTACGTATGGTTTGTGCATTTTTGTGACTATAGTCATCATGTCACGTCGTCATTTAAGTCGCGAAGAGATGTTAAGGGCTGTTGGTATGCTGGAAGCTGGACGAACTCAACGCGACGTAGCGGATGCTGTCAACACCCAACCAAGCGTAATTTGCAGATTATGGGCACGCTACAGGTCTACAGGGGATGTTGCCGAACGTCACAGGGGACGAAATAGGGTTACTACCCCGCGACAAGATCGTTTCTTGCAAAATTCCGCAAGGCGACAACCCACGATTACTGCTCGTCAGTTGGTCGCAGGCCTCCAGTCTCAGCATCAAGTGGTTATTAGCGATCAAACTGTCAGAAGAAGACTACACGAAGCCAATCTTTATGCTCGCAGACCGTTTAGGGTTCCAGCTCTTCGACGTGGAAATCGAGGTCGTCGCTTATTGTGGGCTAACGCACATTTACAGTGGACCGACCATCAATGGGCACGGGTTCTGTTTTCCGACGAATCTTGCTTCGGTTTTCATCCTGATTCGAGAAGAGTGCGTATATGGCGAGTTCCTGAACGTCGGAGTCGTCTCCAGAATCCGCAAGAAGTTCATCCTTACCAAGGTGGAACAATCATGGTATGCATATTGATAACTCACTTGTACTTTTCCACATTACTTTATTGCTTATTACACCTGTCATAAACCTTGCATATAAAGGCAGTATATCTATGACCTCGGAGACACACAAGAAGAGATGGGCTCGAGTACCGTTCATCGGTCATATTTCTTACAAATGCGCTAGACTCTTATCCGAAAGCAAAGCTGCTTTTTATACCACACACAACATACAAAAGTTAATATGTAATAATAAAGATGTCACCCCCATTGATCAAAAAAGTGGTATATATGAATTAACATGTTCCACCTGTAATAAAAAATATATTGGCCAAACAGGACGATCTTTTGCAACTAGGGTCGCTGAACATGTTAGAAGCTGGAGACTTAAAAAAACGGACTCAAATTTTGCAGAACACCTCCTTAATGAAAACCACTCCTTCGACTCTAAAGTCAACTTTAAAGCACTGCGACTGTGCGACAAAGGCAGAAAAATGAATGCTATGGAAACCCTCGAAATAAATAGAGTACTAAATAAAAACAGAAATAATATATTAAATCAGCAATTAGATTTAAGCTCATCACCTCTATTGCAATAATAATGACATCTACATAACTATTTATTTGGTTTAATCTCTTAATTTGGTATAATTTGACATAATATTTGACATGGTTAATTTTCATTTGAAATTATTCACATTTGACATTGTTAATTTTCATCTGACATTATTCACATTTGACATTATTTAATTTTCAATGATATTAGTATTTCAACATTTATAAGTATTTCTTATAATTTTATATAATTTTTTAATTGACATTATAACTTAAATACATAATAGTAATAATTCATAAATTCAAAATATATTTAGGACCACATATATATTATTTCCCTATATTTTGGGGAAAAAATTTATACTGGTATACATAATTTTACAACTACCCACATGTGTAATATGTTTGAGTGTCGCAATGTTTCTAATAGGAATGCTCTTAAATGTCATTATAAACCTTTGAGGATGCCGTAAGGCGAAACCGGTCAGGTGTAATAAGCAATAAAGTAATGTGGAAAAGTACAAGTGAGTTATCAATATGTGTAACAACAAATTCCACCAAGTGCCATCAATCTACAGTATAAATAATCATGGTATGGGCTGGAATTCGCCTTGGTGGAAGGACCGACCTCGTTTGGATACGGGGCAATTTGAATGCAAACCAATACATTCAGGAGGTTATACACCCCATGGTAATCCCTCATCGACAGCAGTTCGGTCAAGATTTTATGTTCATGCAAGATAATGCACGGTCACACACCGCGAGGGTAGTGGTCAATGCGTTAAGCGAGCACAATATGACGACGTTGGAATGGCCTGCTCAGTCTGCCGACCTCAATCCCATAGAGCATGCCTGGGATTTGCTTGGGAGAAGAGCTTTCAGTGATTCTTTGGAAAATCTGAACACTGAAGAACAACTTTTTTTACACCTTCGCAGTGTGTGGAGCCATATTCCACAGACGATGATTGACAATCTCATACTAAGTATGCCACGCCGTTGTCGAGCTGTTGCTAATGCTTTAGGAGGTCCTACAGATTATTAAAAACGTTTAAAGTACGGTTAATTACTGTATTTCTTACTACCTCGTTATTTTTGTGCCTAATCATAGAAGGTTGTAATACTCAATATTGGGACTATTCAATTCTTTCTTAAAAAAAAAAAAAATTGGTATGAGAATGTTTTTATTAAAATTAAAATTAAAAACGGTATAAAAATACCCTTCTATTGATATAAAACACTCACTATTACAAGAAAGGGTTTTTAAATAAAAACTAGAAATGTCCTTGTTCCCTAGACTTTGTTGATGTGTGTATTTACCATGTTCATTATTTTCGCTGAGCAATCGATTTTTCATCGCTGTTACAAGGCCATGATTACGGTGTACTGGAATAATGTGAATAACCCTGTCAATCTCAAAACAAACAACAATATTTTTTAATCATCAAAATTTGGTTTAAATGAAAAATAGTGGTTTAATTATGTCTTTTTTACATCCAAACCCAAAAAATATTCCCACGAACATTGCATTTGTAGTGATTTACAAACTTAATGAAATCACGAGTCACATTTACAAGGACCACTTATGTCTTATTAACTACAAGCACATAATTGCAACATACAACACATATTTGACGTTAATGTAACTCTGCCACTCCATTCCCTGATTGTGTTTACTGTAACTACTCTCTGTCACTGCATCAATATGCCATTCGCTTCTGTTTCATGCTACTTGAATAGTAATTGAATTAGATGTGTTCTAGTGCGAGTATGTATTCAGTATAGAGACATAATAGGAGTATACTTATGTACAAAAGTCTCCATCTGTCTATCCTCAGTTAAATTTGGGTCCAAATAGTTTCTATGTTGTATGTTTTTTACAGCCTCTTTGGCGTGGCGGTAGTGAACGCGACCGCTACACGGGGGGCGCGGATTTGATTCCCGTTCAGTGCAAATATATTTATACGAGTGAATATATCTATTTGCATTGATCTTGTACGAGCCTCGTACATTGTTCTACTTATTATATTTTGTTAACACAGCATTATGTATATTTCATTATTCATGCCATTTACTTTAAGTCCAGTTCGCGTTCGACTACTGTCGACGAACTCCGCGTACAGCAACAGTTGTCGCGTATCTTATCTTATCCAACAATATACTTAGTCAGCTAAAACTTACTTCTGTGTTTTACTGAACTATTTATAGAACCCAAGGTGTGCGGACCGTACAGGTCTAGCTATTTGAAGTTGTCATATGAATATCTATGGCAGTCGTAATAGCTGGTCAGAGTCCTAGGAAGTTCAACAACTGCTCTAACTGCAATACTCCCATATCGCCAATGAAGAATATCGAATATCAGCTGAACCCGCAGTTACACATGAAAAACCGGACTACGGGCTCCTCCAGTGAAAGCTTCAGATGCGACTAGTATTAACGTTAGGATGAAGTCGAAGTTTCTATGATTCTAGTAAGTGAAATTAATAAATAAGTTTGAATTTTCAACGTTTCAATATACTTACATCGATTGTGGTCACGCATAGTTTAGTGCGTGATACAAAACAAAAGCCCGGTCTCTAAGCACGTACTTCACGGAGTCAACACTGCACTTATAATATTAGCTCTTTGTATTTGTTTGTTTCAAAAGCTTACACTGAAGTACCAATAAAAACTAATTATACGAATTCTGATTGAAATACGATCAGACGAACAAAGGAATACTAATTTATAATACTACTATAGAAATAAAATTACAATCAAATTTAACTCAATAGCCAAAGAACTCTCAACAATTATAAATACGTGCAAAGATCATTTAATAATCAATTATACTGTTTGTATACAATGTAATTGGTGTTTGCCTAAAACATTAACAATGGAAGCTGTCCGATCTCGAGCCAAACAATTATAATATTAACGAACCCAACAATTTGAGCACCTCGAGATTCTGTTCTTCTCAAATTTTTCGCAATCTCGATACGTAATAATGATTACGAAAGTGGTAAAAATATTATTTCTCTTTAGGATTTTAAATAGCAATATTGTTTTTTTTTCTATGTAGTTTGAGTATAGTATCGGACTGTGGTAAAGCTAAAGTAGGGTTATGATTTTAACAAACCTGTAAAAATGTATATTGGTATGTATGTTAATCTGTTCTGTTAAGCTCCTCAACTACTTATTAGAATTGGACGAAAGACGTATCGTTAAAAGCGTCTTGATCGTCTTGGTCGTGTTTCTATATCCAATGTGGCGCCCTCTAGTGGTAAATTTTGTTAAAAAAATCTCTAGAATAAATTATTCCTAGAATTATATTGTATTGTTAAAGTACTCTTTAGTGGTATACAACCTTTGCTATTCCCCATATTCTTTTTGTAGATTTGTAGATTTGTACGTGATTTTTCAGTAAACTTAAACTTATTTTTTATTTATTAACCCCCGACACAAAAACTACGGGGTGTTATAAGTTTGACGTGTCTGTGTGTGTGTGTGTGTGTGTGTCTGTCTGTGGCATCATAGCTCCTGAATGGATGAACCGATTTGGATTTTTTTTTTTGTTTAAAAATTATATTAGCCGGGAGTGTTCTTAGATAGGTTTGAAAAATATCGGTCCAAGATGGCTGCCGCTACAAAATGACGGAGTTCATATTTTTTCTCAACTCCCTCAATATGGATATCAAATGAAAGGGATCAAATAAAAATTATATGTTATCGTAATATGCGTTGTCATTGTCGGGAGGACCTTAAATCGTTCCGATAATATGACGTAGTGCTCTACCAGTTAGGGTCCCCCGACATGACAAGGCTTGCATCAAAATATGTATTACTAGGTATATCAAAGTTATAGGGTTAACTAACATAACTTATTTTCGACTTTTTGGGGGTTGTTTTTTCTATGACTGATATTGTGCCTCTGTAGAATAAATAAAAAAAAATATTAACGTATTGTTTATGTACATATAGGACACATCAGAATGATTTTACCTCACCTTATGGTAAGCCGAAAGCAAAGTCTTAGAAAATGGTGGCCAGCTTCTTTCCCCAAGGCCTCATTAGATACTTTTTTACGAAAATGAAATCTATTAAGTAACCTAAAAAAATTCAACTTACTACCGGAAAAAAATCTTTTATAAAATTGTAGTTACAAATATAAGAACTTCTTACTTCTTAATGTAAAATATTATTATTACTTGTTCACCTTACCTTGTTGAGTGTTTGCTTATTTTCAAAGTGTTACATTGTAAAGTAACGTAATTTGTTTCTTTGTAAAGTGGTTGGATGTTATTACATGTGATTTGGCGACCTGAAACACCGCTCAAGCTGCTTTCTCTTGAAACTTGTTTACAGGTATGTGAGTATTAGAAAGTACAATTGAAACAGGCACTAAATTGATATCATAATTTCGTAGTTCCTCGAGTATTTTTGGAAGAGAGAGAATATTTACTATTTTTTATGAAAATTTGAATTTTTTTTTAAATATTTTCCTCGTAGCAATTTCCCCGTGGGGTCCAGTCTGCACTATCGAGCCTAATGTCCATTTATTGATTTTGCTTGGCATTTTGACTTTTCTGGGAGCAACTTTTGTCAGACCTGCCAATCCTGAAAGTATAGCCTGCACCAGAACCTTATCCGTTTTTAAACAGGCTTGCAGGTGAGGATGGCGAGGCCTGAAGGATATTGGTAAGACCTTGTACAGTCAAAAAAATTTAAAACTCAGGACTCAACAAATAAACCAAGAAAATATCAAGGATAGCCATGGTCGTATGCCACTTTTCCTTAAAATGTATTGTTTTGTTAGACTAAGTGGTTTACAACCACGGCTATCCTTGATATTTTCTTGTTTATTACGTTTTATAGCGTGATTTATAGTCGTCGAGTTTTATTTGTAACTATTTTTTTATTTATATTATTTTGAGCACGCAAAAGGTATAATTTATACATATTTGAAATGTGTTAATTAAACCCTTTCAATTGAAAACTCATACGACATATTTATCTGAAGTTTATTTTTTAACACAGTACTTTATAGTCGCTAGAGGGCGCCACAATAAATTCAGTGACATATAATATAGCTTACAACCAGTGTATGACTAAGACGCTTATAACGATAAATCATTTGTCTAGATCTAATAAGTGGTTGAGGAGCTGTGAGGAAACAGATGATCCTATATACATACATACATAGCCTGTCAAAATCATAACCCTTTTTTACTTCGCCGTTAGAAATAAAGTTAGAATTAGTTAGAAGTTAGAAATAAAAATAAGGATTAAAACGCATAGAAAAAAATGGAAAAGTTAGTACATAAAACGAGTATACCACAAGGGTAAACTTGAGCAAATTATACTTCACTTTTGCAAGCAAAACCAATGTTAAATTTTAAATTTCAAAGCGGAAAGAAATTGAAATAATACTTTGTATTAGTACTCAGATTTAATATTAAAATTTTCAATCTCACAATAAGGATAATTTTAAGCGCTACCAAAGTTTCGCGAAACTGATTTCACTTAAATAGCCACCGAAAACCTATTTCGAATTGTCCGTGGTAACAAAACTTGGAGCCGTTTTAAAGTTTGATGCAGTCGCGCCGCATTAAACGGCAATGCTATAATTGTTTTGCGAGAATTTTCAGTAAACAACGCCTGAAGTTTATGTTGACAATGCTGTTACGTAATGAATCTACTTAATAGGTAAGAGTAAAAATGGTAAATAAAACATTGTTGAATAAACTTAAATGCATGGCCTTAACTCTTTAAGGCCCATTACGTACTGTCGACAAGTCGCCAGTGACTCGGACGATAGCGACGGTTACTTTCATTAGTTCAAATAGGTGTGTACGCACTTAGTAACCGATCGCATGCTTATGTATTAGCCACCAAGAGACTGAGTTGCTGGTGACTAGTCAACAATGCGTAATGGCTGGTATACATATGACGTACTGAAGTGTACTATGCCATGAGTACGATTTAGATTTATTTTTCACCAGCAATAATCAACTTAAAGTCAAGTTAAGCAGGAAATTTTTTGACAAAGTGTAATGCGATTATCGAAATAACTTTTCTTCTGTACTATGCTAGGTATATTTGATTAAATATGTAATATTATTACTATTGCAATGCTATCTACCGTCTTGTATATGTCATAATAGTAATTGGCCATTATATATTATAATGGTTTATAATCTGAATACTAGCTGTAAGTTTTTATAAAAGAATAAAATAAAAAATACCTGCTGATTGACGGACCAGCCTCTGTATAGTATCCCTTTCTAGGTTGGAAAGTTAGACAATAGTTCCTCCAGTAAGTGTAATAACCACATAAATTATGGAAAGTTAGAGAAAGAGGACGAGAGCGGGCTCCAGGCTCCAAGGTCCAATCAAGTAAAAAGACAAGAATCGAACCAAGATTAACGCTCGGATGATAAAGATAATGTCTACTAGTTTTCTACAAATTAGATAAAAACTAAAACGTGGTTACTGAAAAATACCAAACACGGCATTTTTATCTCAATTTTCTTTTTTTTAGAGAGTACAATATTGAATGTTTTGATTGCAAGTGCAACTTTTTTTTTTTTTTTTTTACGTGCGCAAAATCCCCACGGATACCTCCCCACCGGAGCCGGTGGAGGAGGTTATGTCGGACTCGAACCGACTAAAACGCACGCCGCCTGTGGGTCGTTTTGGTTGCCGAAGGTGAGGTTGACAGGCATATCCCTCGCACCCCGGCCGACCCAGGGCCATCTCTCACGATCTGGCCCTCTTCTCGGGTGTGGGGACCACAGAGTCCCCAACTCGTCCCCGGAAACGGAGAGGCGCGCTGGAGATGTCCAAGGACACCGCCAACGTCACCTCACCCCGGGCAACTGCCTCCTCCGCCAAAGTCCTCACGCGCATGATGGCATCCACGGTGGACCGCCACCGGCGGAAGCCATATTGGGCATCCGCCAGGTCCGGCCCCCTACCAGAGAGGTGCTCGACGAGGCGCTTCGCAATAACTCTTTCAAAGAGCTTGCCCACCTCGTCGAGCAACACAATGGACCGGTAGCCGGACGGTTCGTCCGCCGGGCGACCCTCCTTTCGGATGAGGACCAGTTTCCCCGTCTTCCACATCTTCGGAAACTGGCCCCGCTCCAAGCATGCGCTGAGGAACCCTCTCAGCTGGGGTTCGAGACCGTCTTCTCCCAGAGCTAGGACCCACGCGCGGCCTGGAATGCCGTCGGGTCCCGGGGCGGTGCTCTTCTTGGCTCTAAGCCTTCGCACCGCCAGCTCCAGTTCTACCCAAGTGACCTCGGGGACTTCGTCGTCAACTACCACACTGGGCGCCACAGGCGACCGAGGTGGCGGAGTCATCTGCGGCGGAACGTGTTCCGCTCGCGCCGAGAACAGGGACTCGACCACTCCACCGAGCAGAGCTGGCTGGAGAACCCGGGTTAACGGCGGGGCCCGGGGGCGCAGCTTTCCTCTTACCATAAGGTAACGCCGCCCCCATGGGTCCCGCTCCAGCGTCTCCATGAGCTCCTTATAAGCCGCGGCTTTCGCCCGCTTAATCTCCGCTCGGAGGGCATCTCTGGCCTCCCTGTATCCCACATGAAGTTCCGCCACTCGGGGCTCCGTATCTGCGGTTCGGCTACGCCTCCTACGGAGTCTGGTCCACCGGCGGTGCGCGATCACGCAGGCTTGCCGTAGCCTCGCGATCTCCGCAGACCACCAGTAGACCCGACGCCTCGGACTGTAGGGTGGTGCCCTAGGCATACCCGCATCGCAGACACGAGTCATGGCCTCCCGGAACCACACCGCCTCATCGTCGATATCGACAGGCCTGTCCGGCGCAATGGCCCAGGCCTGTACGATGGCGGCCTCCAGGAGGACCTCCCGATTCAGTCTCCCAAGCACCCAGCGTGGCTCGCGTGGGGCCGGTATGACCGGCGCATCACCCGCGGGGGGGGAGACATCAAACCGAACGTATCGGTGATCCGCCAGTGTCTCCACCCCCACAACAACACGCCAGTCCCGCACACGGTGCGACAGCGAAGCGCCTGCGAACGATAGGTCGATAATCGAACTGCGCTCCGCGGTCACGAACGTGGCTTTGGCCCCGCGATTCTGGAGAACTAGACCGTGATTAGCGGCCCAGCTCTCCAGAGCCCTACCTCGTGGTGCAAGTGCTACTTAATGACATGTTGTTAGCCAATTGCTTTGCATGTTATACCATACTTTTCATGTTAATTACTGCAAAGTAATTATTTTGTATTTAAAATAGCAGGTTTAATTAAACAAGTGGACAACAATAATCAAGCATACCTAATATTAAGCTAACGGGTATTCATTTAGTCATACACTAAACTAAAACAATGGGCCAAATTAGCGGCGGTAAGACCCATCACGGCGTCTGGCTAGATTGGCCTCACGCGGGTCTCTCGTACCAGCTGACACAAGTGATTTCCGGACACGGGTGCTTTACCTCCATCGGATCCAGAAGGCGCCAATGCCTGAGTGTCATCACTGTGACACAGGTGAGGATACAGGGCACAAGTGAAGGCAAAGTCACTGGAGCCAGACAGGCTGCTGCCAGGCAGACAGGCGGCTCCACCCGTCACACTCAGGCCCGCGCACATAGGGGACGATGCTCATTCTGCTACCTCTGACGCCCGAGTAGCCTCCGCTCGTCGTGTGGTGGGTGGTTAGCGAGTCTTCTTTATTCCCGCTCCGCATCCTCATCCCACGCATTCGCGCAGCGCACCATCGCTATGAGCAAAGCGGCGAGCGAGAGAACTCTCACTCCTAGGGCCACCACTAGCTTCCACGCCGGGCACTCGGTGAGCGTGTATAGCCCCGAGTCCTCGGTCGCGTCACAATGATGGCATTCGGGCATTGGCTCCTTCCCGATCCGCCGTTACAGTTTCGAG
The DNA here is from genome assembly GCA_963662185.1 of Eilema griseolum. Taxonomy (NCBI): domain Eukaryota; kingdom Metazoa; phylum Arthropoda; class Insecta; order Lepidoptera; family Erebidae; genus Eilema; species Eilema griseolum. Next base: position 8,697,454 of record OY759243.1, read on the forward strand.
TCAGCCAAATTTGATTCGCCTGAGTCGCCGATGGCCGAGGAGCGTGCCGCGAACACTATCGCGCGCCCCGCCGCCCCCGCTGCCCCTTCTTCACCCGTGAAGAGGCCGAATATCACGTTGCAAGTTCCTCATCCACGTGACTACGCAGCTGTTACGGCCAGCACCCCTACAGCCGTACCAACAAAGAGACAACAGTGTAGTGTCACTCAGTGCAACACTGCATCCGTCAAGGCGCCGGGGAAGGAGCCTTGTAATGTGGAGGACTTCAAAGTTGTTGAGAAGAAGAAGAAGTCCTCCCGCAAGAACCAGTGTGGTACTGCAGCGAGGAGCATTGAGCAGCAGTTCCGCGCAGAGGTCCCTTCGACGATGGTCTACGTATCTCGTGTACATCACAGCGTGAAGATCGTAGACGTCGCGAACTATCTCCAAAAGAAAACCGGGATGGGCTTAAGGGTGGAGAAGCTGGACTCTCGTCACAACGTGAGCTTCAACTCTTTTGTGGTGCGAGTTCCAAACAGCCACACCGCTACCATCCTGCGTCCTGACTTTTGGCCGACGGGGGTGAAGTTTCGGCGCTTCCGAGGACGCCTGCCGACACGCGACACCCCGCCCCGTGACACGTCGACGTCATTACGTGTGCTTTAGGTTAAGATATATTATATGTATTTTTAGTTTTAAGGTATATATTTATGGGCCGTAGAATAAGTTTTTTAACATCCTGTAACTTTTCTATTATTGCCTGAAATAAATGATTTATTATTATTATTATTATTATAATCCCTCGGTGATCATCTGCGTCAGACGGTACGAGAGGCTGCCGTGTGGCCTCTCTAGCCACTCCTCCATGAGCGGTCTTACCTCTGCTATTACGGCTTGCCCTGCGCGTGGTTGCCCAAGTCGTCGGTCCCTCTCCGCCACCATGTCCCTGTGGAGCTGAAAACTCACGGCCTCTTCGGGTTTGAGTTCGTGTCCCCGCACCCTCGCCACCTTTTAGGTACCGATATAAACCGCCTATCACCCTAGCAGCAGAGCAGTATGCGCCTTCTTTTTCTGAGGAATCAAATCAAATCAAATCAGTTTATTGTGAAAATGGGTACAATAGTGATACAGTACAATAATATAATATGGTTTCTCCATTCTCCGCCTCAAAGCATACAATAAAATTTACTAATAAAATAATTAAGTATTGTAATAATTAAATTATGTCAGCATACCAATAACCTTACAATTTTACAATTTATACAATTTTATGCCCAACAGGGAATGTCCATATTTAAATTTGTCATTACATTTTGTCACTAAAATATCTGTATTATATCACTTACAAAGTTTTATCTTCAAGATACTCCTTTATGGTGTAGTATACCTTGTTAGTCAATAGTTTCTTTACTTCTCTTTTGAAAAATACAATATTTGTAATTTGAAGAATGGATTCTGGTAATTTATTATATATTTTGGGCGCCATTCCAAGAAAATTTTGATTGAACACGGTTTTTTTATGTTGTATACATCTAATTTTATAACTATACCGTGAACTATTGAGAGTCTCAAATAAATAAAAGTTATTTTTTATGAATGTGACCACTTCAAATATATATAAACAAGGTAATGTTAAAATGCCAAGACTTAAGAAAGAGGTTTGCAGCTATCGGTACTTTTTATACCACATATAGCTCTAACACATCTTTTTTGTGACTTAAATACCATTTCTGTATTATTGGAATTACCCCAATATATGACCCCATATCTTAGAGAAGATGTTACAAAAGCATGATACGCGGTAAGCACAGTTGTCTGGTTCACTATTTTGGAGAGGTTATACAGCGCATATGAACATTGACTCAGTCGTTTGCAAACACTCTCACCGTGACTTTTCCAAGACATATCTCGGTCTAATACTATGCCCAAAAACTTTGTGAACAAGACAAGTTTTTATACAAGAATTTTGTGAATCAGTTTCTTAAATTATTTTCATGTCATATCTTATGTCAGGTTTTATGTGATTAGTCCTTTGTTCAAATGTCATAATTTTAGTTTTATCAAAGTTTAATTTTAAGTTGTTAGCCTCTAGCCAGTTTATAAGTACCCTTAGACACTCATTTATATCAATTTCTATTGTTTGAGTTTTATTTGCACTAAAAAGTATGGTGCTGTCATCAGCAAACAAGACCATTGGATGACGTGTAACTTTGGGCATATCATTAATGTACAGAAGAAATAATAGTGGCCCTAAAATACTCCCTTGCGGTACGCCATATTTAGTTACTCTTAGATCTGAGACGTATTTTATTTCTGTTTTTGATTCTATACAGATTTTACTTAGGGTAGTCATTTGTTTCCTGTCTGTTAAATAACTTTTTAAGAGGGCATGAGCATTACCTCTGATTCCATACCTTTCTAGTTTTTTTAGGAGTCTAGATCGATCCACACAATCAAATGCCTTGCTCATATCCATGAACAGAGCCGCTACAGGATTTTTTGTATCAATATTAGTTATAATTTTTTCATTTAGTTTATACATGGCCATGTTAATATTTTTATTTTTTCAAAAACCGTACTGTTCGTCTACTAGGATTTTATTGTGTTCTAAGAAAGAATACAAACTGTTATATAATACCTTTTCAAAATTTTTAGCGAATATTGACAGTAGAGCTATCGGTCTGTAATTACTGAGACTTTCTCTGTTACCTTTCTTGTATAAAGGCTTGATCACAGACAGCTTTAATCTCTCTGGAAAAATACCCCTTTCGATGCACATGTTCATAACGTGACTGAGAATAGGTGCAACAATAGTAGCCACCGATTTAATAATATGCGTAGTAATTTCGTCACATCCTGTGCTATTTGTATTATTTAATGCATTTATTATTGTTATAATGTCATTAGAAATTGTCGGTGTTAAGAATAAAGAATTACATTGCATGTCAAATTTTAAATAATCATTATCGTCATTAGTACCACTCAAGCATTCAATTTCATCAATAAAATAGTCATTGAATGTCTGAGCTATGCAATTTGGGTCAGTTAAAATCCTTTTGTTTGTTTTAATTTTATTTATTCCATCCATCGGTTTATTGTTTTTACCTTTTTTAATTATTTTCCATATAGCTGCACTCTTATTTTTAGCCTTATATATATAGTTATTATTTTTTTATTTATTTATTTATTTATTTATTTGGAAGACCAACAGCCATAACGAAGTTATAGTGATTGACGTTAGTTGCATACGGCCAATTACAGGTCCTCACTGATACAATTCAGACTGTAGACAAAATGTGAACTGAAAAATTTGTGTCACTTTGACAATTATTGGTAATCAAATGTCACAAAATTCCTCTTTGAAATTATAATAGTTACAAATGCTGTGTGAATCATACTACCATACAATTGAAAATTCTCCAACATATTTATTGGAAAAAAGAACAAAAATTAGATTAAAAACTAATGAATTAATATTAATATTGTTGAAAGAATTCCAGGCTAAGCAACCTCCTGACTGATGCTATACTTGCGTTGAATATGTCTAAATTATGCTGCGAGCTTGCTGCGTTAATCGTGTAACACGCTCTCCACAAAAACGTATTTTGGCGGTAATTAGAAGGCACTATTGGTACGAACAGGGGCATAAAGTTACGTAGGATTTTGACTGGTACATTGATATTAATTCTAGCAAGAAGTTGAGGGCTATCGACTTTTGTACCTTTTGTGTCAAGCGAATTATCGTTTTCAGCCTTTTAGAATAACATTTGTACAGTCGTTTATTATTGGGGGAAGGCAATTTACGAAACTCCCATAACATACGGCGCTTACGTTTGCAACATACTTTTATTCCTTTACTAATCCATTGTGGCCGTAGTCCGATAGCCGGGGCGCCTTCTCTGACTCTGCATCAATCAGAGTGCGCGATGGATATGCCAAAAGCTACCTCACCCTCGGCCAACTGATGACCCGAGGTAGCCGTGCGGTTTTAGTTGGTCCGAGTTCGACATAACCAACTCCGTCACATGAACGATAGTAAACCAGCACGCTTGGAAAAGTGGCACAATCATTACTAGATTAGAATAAAACAATCAATTTATGAAATAATAGTCAAAAACGTCATGTGTCAATGTCGTTTAAATACACTGCAGGGGGGGAATGGAATATTATATGGTATTATCTTGATTCTGTAAATTAAGAAAAAAAAACGCAAATACTATCTTGGAGAAGACAAAGACCATCCCATCTCTCACCTATATGGTTGCAATACTATCTACCAGGCTATTCTCAATCTAATTTTTTATTTTTTTATTTTATTTGGGGAGCTTACAGCTACATTCACATAATATACACAACATTTAGGTTAGTACACGCCAATTACAAGCTTCCACAATTATATCAACCAGTTATATAAAACAAAATTGTTAACAGCTGAGAGCAATAAGACAGGAATAAGAAACATCTATAAACTTTCAACAAAACACTTCGTTAGACAAGACCTGGCAGAATGTTTACCGGTATTAAAGAGATCCAGGTTACTGTCAACATTCAATTGGTTAAATTCACTAATAATTCTAGGCAGAAAGCTATTCACTCTAAAATTGGTGCGACACGGAGGCTTGGGCAATAAGAAATTCTTGCGTAATCTTTTGACTGGCACTCTTAGCTTAATTTCAGAGAGAAGCCCAGGACAGTCAATCCCACCCTGAGCAACACTGAGAAGAAGAGTTACATCAGAGATTCTTCTTCTTTCGTACAACGGTAGGATATGTAGATTAACACAGCGCTGCTCATAGGTGAGGTCGGCTAGGTGGGACAGTTTGAATTTAAACCCTAAATATCTGATAAATTTCCTTTGAATCATTTTTTTTCACGCCTTCTCCCACCCAAACTCATGGCAGCGCAATACAGAGAAATAGGCAACACAGCGGCTCGACACACTCCCAAAAGCTTGCTATTTGAGGTGGAGTCCACTAACATCTGTGGGCTCCATGCAAACCTCAACGCCGTCCACCAACACCTAGAGACGGCGAAACCTGCCATGTTTTTTCTAACGGAGACGCAAATACACCGCCCTGACGACACGACCTACTTGCTCTACCCTGGCTATGTTCTTGAGGAAAGTTTTCGTGCAAAAGCCGGGGTGTGCGTGTTTGTTAGGGCGGATGTTTGCTGTCGCCGTTTGCGCTGCCTAGAGGACCCATCCTTCTCCATCCTTTGGGTACACGTAGACCATGGCCCTACGAGTCAGATCTATGTGTGCCTCTACCGTTCCCATACAGGAGATGCTGAGACAACTCGACTCTTTGAATATCTGAGTCAGGCGGCAGATGATGCGCAGGAGCGATTTCCGAATGCCGAAATGGTATTTTTGGGGGATTTTAACGCCCACCACGAGATCTGGTTGGGCTCCTCCAAAACAGACCATGCGGGAAGAGCCGCCCACGCATTTGCTCTGGCGCACGGCCTGACCCAATTGGTGCACGAGGTCACTAGGATACCAAGAAGGTCGGGCCTAGCACCTTCTCTGCTAGACCTTCTGCTGACGAATGATCCGGACCGGTACAGTGTATCGGTGCGAGCCGCTTTAGGCAACTCCGACCACTGCCTGGTCTGTTCCACGGTGCCTATTATAGCGCCCCCACGACCCGTGCAGGGGAAGCGGCGTCTCTGGCACTCGTCAGCGGACTGGGATGGACTTCGTGACTATTTTGCGTCCATCCCGTGGGTTGAGCGCTGCTTTGAAGGTAAGAACCCATCGGATTGTGCTACTGCTGTCGCCGGTGAGATCGGTCTGGGTATGGAATACTATATCTCATACACCGATATCACCGGTGACCGCGGGGTGCGCCCTTGGTTCGGGCGCGAGTGCGCGGAAGCTGTTGAACAAAAACAGTCTGCGTACCGCGCTTGGGTAGGGGCGCGCGCCACGCGCCATCCCAATCTGGGCCACTTCAAGGCGGCGTACAACAGAGCCACAAAGGTCTGTAGAAGGGCCTACGTCAGAGCGGATGCCCTGCGCATAGCGCGGCTTGGTCAAGAGCTAGTGATGCATCCCACGGGAAGCCGTGGCTACTGGCGACTGGCTAAAGCCGTGCAAGCCAACTTCTGTCAGCCTTCGCTGCCTCCGCTGCGTAACCCTGATGGATCCCTGGCCCATGAGCCGCAAGAGAAGGCAAATCTGCTGGCTAATCTCTTTGCGGCCAACTCCCGAATCGATGATTGTGGTACGCAGCCACCAACACTACCCGACAGTGACCACGCGATGCCTGATATCCATATCAGGCAACGCGATGTCCGTGCAGTGCTGCAATCACTCGATGTCCGGAAAGCCAGTGGTCCGGATGGTATTCCAGCGGTAGTTTTGAAAAAATGTGCAGCGGAGTTGTCTCCAATGCTTACGCGCCTGTACCGGCTATCCTACAGTTCGGGTACAGTGCCTTTGCCTTGGAAAGAGGCGAATGTTCAGCCGATTCCCAAGAAGGGGGATCGCTCGGAGCCAGCCAACTATCGACCCATAGCCGTCACCTCAGTGCTGTGCAAAGTGTTCGAGCACATAATTAACAAACAGCTCATGCGGCACCTAGAGGATCACTCCTTAATTAATGACCGGCAATATGGCTTCAGACCGAAATGGTCAACGGGTGATCTTCTAGCATACGTTACCCATCTTTGGGGTGAGGCTATGGACAAGCACGGCGAGTCACTGGCAATTAGTCTTGACATCGCCAAAGCTTTCGATAGAGTCTGGCACAAATCGCTTCTTTCCAAGCTACCTGCCTTTGGTCTGCCTTCTAGGCTGTGCAACTGGGTTGCTAGCTTCCTGCAGGGGCGCCGTATTCGCGTCCTTTGTTACGGACGAGCTTCGGAGTTTCTGCAGGTTAATGCTGGCGTGCCCCAGGGGTCCGTCCTATCACCCACTCTCTTTCTTCTGCATATCAACGACATGCTGTCTACCGGCAATGTTCATTGTTATGCAGACGATAGCACTTTGCATGGGAGTTATCATGGACATCCTGCGGCCAAGCAGTTGGATATCGCAGAGAAAAGGCAGCTTCTTGTCACTGAGCTTGACGGGATCCTGAATCACATTTCTCAATGGGGCTCTGAGAACCTGGTTGAGTTCAATGCCAAGAAGACGCAGGCATGTGCGTTTACAGCAAAAGTATCTTCTTTCCTTCCCCTCCCCACTCTTCAGAGCACGCCACTGCCACTGCAGGACAATCTCAATATCCTAGGTATGGATGTTCGCTGCAACCTGAATAACAAAAACTACATCGGAAGTATCATCAAAACAGCCTCACGAAAACTCGGAGTCCTGAACAGAGTGAGACGATTTTTCACACCGGAGCAGCGGTGTCTTCTATACAAGACACAAATTCGCTCCTGTGTGGAGTACTGCTCGCATCTCTCGGATGGTTCAGCAAAGTACTTACTAGATGCTCTCGACAGGTTGCAGCGACGTGCGGTCCGCATCATTGGGAATCCCGAGATCACGAACACCCTAGAACCTTTACAGCTGCGTAGAGATGTTGCGTCCATAGCTGTATTTTACCGTTTGTACCATGGGGAGTGTTCTGATGAGCTCTTCCAATTAGTCCCACCCTCCCCTTTCCTACACAGGACAACGCGTGCAGGTCTTAGATGTCATCCGCACATGGTGCAAAACATCCGATCAAGAACCAAGCGGTTCGGAGACTCTTTCCTCTGTCGCACCATTAAGGCCTGGAATTCATTACCAGCTCACGTGTTTCCTTCTTCCTACAATCCCGGGTCCTTTAAACGGGGCGTGAAAAAGCATATGATGAGGCCGTCATGCTGAGTGTCACCATTGTCACACGGTATGTGTAAGTAATGGTGACCATCTTTTCTGGGACTTTGCCTTCAGCTTACCATCAGGCAAGGCGAAGTCCAATTGACGTGTCATATATATAAAAAAAAAAAAACTCAATCTCATTAGAATAGCAAGCGTAGAATGGGTTCTAAACCAGTGAAGCGTATTCCAGGTGACTTCGTACATATGCGCAATAGAGTACTTTTACGGTTTTCATATTTCTGAAGTCCCTGGAGCGACGGATCAAGAAACCTAAAGCCCTAAAGGCTTTATTAACCATTTGACTAACGTGCTGATTAAATAAAAGCTTGCCATCATGTACCACACCCAAGTCCCTAGAGACAGTCCTTCTCTCCAAGTTATGGTTCCTAACTGCGTAGTCGTAATCATAAGCGTGACGCTCACGCGTAAAACTCATAGAAAAACATTTAGAGACAATAAATCTAATTTGTTTAAATAGCAGTATGAATCAAGACGTTGGAGATCTTCCTGCATTAAAACGGCATCGTGAACATCGTTAACCGTACGGAATATCTTCATATCATCGGCAAAGAGCAAAAAATTTGAATATTTAAAAAAGAGACCAATATCATTAATAAAAATAACAAAAAGCCGGGGGCCCAATAGGGAACCCTGAGGAACTCCAGAGGGGATTTTAACCCATGACGACGCATAACCACTCAACACCACTGACTGAGACCTGTTTAGCAGATAAGAAGAAAACCAGCTATGGAGTCTGCCGTGGATACCGATATCCAGAAGCTTTTCAAGTAAGATTAAGTGATCTACACGATCAAAAGCTTTGCTGTAATCAGTGTAGACCACATCCACCTGATTACCACAGTCCATATTACTGGATAGGTACTCATTATATACCAACAGGTTAGTAACAACCGACCTGCCCCGCAAAAAGCCATGCTGTTGAGGTATGAACACAGATTTCACTGCCTCGTAAAGCTGATCAAAAACAAGGCGTTCCAGAACTTTTGCAATTAAACATAATTTTGATATAGGCCTATAGTTTGTAACTGCGCTTCTAGATCCACTTTTATGGATAGGAGAAACGAAAGCTGATTTCCACATAGTTGGAACGACACTCTCATTCAGTGACCGTTGGAAGAGCAGAGTGATAGGTGTGAATAGTTCCTTCGCACATGGAATCAAAAAGGAAGCTGGTATTGAATCCGGACCAGCAGACTTGTATGGATCAAGTGCTTTCAATAGTTCGTGTACCTGCCCAACATTTTATCTGAACTGTGGAGATGTCACAGATTTGGCCAGATGACGCAGCATGGCGCGATGGCAAAGAGATACCGTTATCAACAAGAAAGTTCGATGCAAAATAATCAGAAAAAAGCTCACTAATGTCTGGTCCAGTGTCACCACACCTATCAGCATAAGTCACTAGTGCTGGGTAATTACTGCTACCACGTTTGGACTTAATATAAGACCACAAGCGCTTGGGGTTTTCAGTTATGGAATTTTCAATACTCCTAGTATAATTTTTGTAACATATATCTTCCATTTCCTTTACTCTAGCGCGTAGCAGATTAAAGGTGATCCCATCAGAATTGTTATTATAATTTCTGTATTTTTTGAAGTATTTAAATTTTTCTTTAATGCATTTAATCAGCGCTCCGTTGTACCACGGAGGGTATTGGGTATTTTTTACTTGGCGCAAAGGAATATATTTAACCCTAAGCCGGTACAATATATCATAAAAAGAACTAACAGCGTTGGTTGCGCCGAAGTAGAAACTGTATTTTTGACACGGAAACACACTCCTTTTATACCCGTCTCCTCTTCCGCACTAACCATAGATGTAGCTTCCGTCCGCCATTTGTGAAATATAGACACTCAGTCTCGCTTTGAACTAGCCAGCGTAAAGACGGACGGACCGCGCTCGCGTCTCTCAGAAATGTATAATATTTGTTACATTTTTACCGCTTCATAGACCTTTACCGATCGGATTGTGCCTCTCGTGTGTTCCTCAAGCGATCTAGTGATGCTGACGGCAGCTCCTGAGCAGGGAAGAGAAGATCCGTGTACCGGCTGCGATGAAAACACGTGTGTCGTGAAGGTTAGTGCATCCTCTCCTAATTTCTCGGGCTGCATTCACTGCCTGGATCGAATCCGCGGCAGCCCGGCCACCTGCCTTTTGTGTGTAAAGCGTCAATAGAACAGTTAGCTACTTCCCGCAATACAGTCCATTACCGCACGCTGCCAAGCGCCACCATTTTTGGTCCGGATCGAGCCGGATTCTTAGCCGTAGTTCGTATTTTGTTATTATTCTAATGGGAATGAGCGCACCGCACCTAAGTGCCTGGTTATTTTAGTAGAAAACCCCGCATCCAGACACTTAGGATTAGATTTGCTGTCCGTTCGCCGCTGGCTCGCATTGTACCTACCTAATACATAAATAGGTTAGGTATCATATCAACACTTAATCGTAGTTCGCAATTTTCGCATCGCACCTAAGTGCCTGGTTATTTTAGTAGAAAACCCCGCATCCAGACATTTAGGCTTAGATCTTAGGTATACTCAGACACCCTAGTGCATAGGCACAGTGTAATACCTAACGCATTTGGCTTTGTTTTGTTTTTTTCAATTACGTTGTTCTCGGCTCGCGTCGTATTTGCCTAGTACCTGCGTGGGTGGACACGTGGCTGTACCTACCTCGCTCGCATCTCATCCCAATTCATACGAAAGTATTTTAATTTGAATAGATATTACGCAATACTTAATCTCTGAAATAATAGTTGAACCTAGACAGCGACCATCGCGTAGGTACGACCTTGTTGCTATGCGCGTTAGTTCAAGCTTGCACTGGCAGTCATAAGTACCTACCTACCTACGGTTATCGCTCGCGCCGCCTCGCTGCTCTGTACCGCTAAGATTAAGTCATTTCATATTTGTTATTTACCGCACTTTAGTTTGAGATTTAATTGTAAACATGTCCCCAAAGGTTGATAAGACCGGTAAGGTTCAATTGAAACTTTTATACGCTAAAAAAGAAATGATTTACTCTCGCGTACAATCGATCTATGATAATGCACTTAAAACCTCTGATTTGGTCATCAGAGATTCGTTCTTGTGTTCTATAGAAAACTTAGATAGTCTACGCGCGGATTTCGAAACCTTAGTACATGACATCAATGTTTTAGAGTTGAATTTGGATCCCGATTACTCAGTGAGTTATCAAGCCTTGTCGTCGTTTGACGATTTGTATTGTCGTATCAAACGCGTCGCTAGGAGTTTGGAGAAACCGGCTGACCTACCCAACCCCACTCGCGACCGACCTAAGTTGCCACCAATTCAAATACCCGAATTTGATGGTAACATTCGCAATTGGTGTCTATTTATAGATAGTTTTGAGAATACGATAGATAAGAACGATTCGTTGACAGATCACGAAAAATTGCATTATCTCGTTGAAAAATTGACTGGTAAAGCTATAACCGCTTGCGCTGGAATTACGTTTAGTGCCGGGAATTATAATTTAATTTTAAATACTTTGAAAGCTAAGTATGAGGATAAAAGATCGGTAGCTAACGCCTATTTAGATCAGATGTCTGATTTGAAATCTATTACGGCATGTAACGATCAAAACTTAGAGAAATTTCTAGATACTTTCGCGTCAGCTGTTCGCGCCGTAAAGAACTTGAAGATCGATGACCTCTGCGACTTCGTATTTTTGTATATGGGTTTAAAGAAATTAGATTCCGAAACCATTCGTTTGTTTGAGTCGGATCATCGCGGCAGTAAAATTCCTAAGTTCGAAGACTTAGAAAGTTTTGTTCGCGAGCATATAAAGGTATTGCAACGCTCTTCATCGAAACATGAAGGCGCGAAGAAGGTTGTTACTTCTGAACGCAAAATAGATGCCTCATCGAGGTCACCGAGGTCAACCCATACTTATGTTAATACCGCACCAGCACGTGTACAATCATCTGTTTGCTCTTTGTGTAGTACTCATCATTCGCAACTGTACAAGTGTCCTGGTTTCCTAAAATTGTCGCCTAGTGATCGTTATAAATTTGTTCGCGCTAATAATTTTTGTTTTAATTGTCTCGGTACTAAACACCGCGTTGTTTTATGTAATAGTGGAAATGGTTGTCGCAAATGTCAAGCGAGACACCACACTTTGCTTCATTTTGAGAATAGTAATGCCGCATCCAATGTGAGTACAGTTGGCCCGTCGAGCGGTGACACACGGCAGCCTGCGCCGCAGCCGCACCCCGCGCCCGCGCGCGCTCCGGCCCGCCCGGTGACCGCTGCGGATGACGTCACCTTGTGTTCGTTCTCCGCTAGTGCTGCACTCACCACTGTGTGTCTCGCGACCGCTCGCGTTGTTATTGTTGATACATTAGGTAAACCGCACCTTGTTCGAGCGCTATTAGATGGCGCTTCGCAAAGTAATTTTATTACTCAAGATTGTTGTCAACGTCTTGGTTTCAATGTTGATAAGCGTTCAACCCATTCAGTGGTGAAAGGGTTTGGGGGTTTGCAGTCAGCTGTTCATGGCACCATTAAAACAAGGTTTGGATCTCGTTTTAATAATAATATTTGGTTTGACATGGATTCGCTCGTTACAGATAAAATAACTGAACAGTTGCCTACCGTCCCAGTTGACACGTCTTTATTAACGAAATTTAAAGACTTGCCTTTAGCTGATGAGACTTACGCTGTTCCTGGAGTCGTCGATATATTGATCGGCGCTTCGATTCTCCCGCACCTCCAGTTATCACGTAAGGTCAAAGGGGGACCGACGTACCCCGCTCCGCACGCCCTGGAAACAGTTCTGGGTTTTGTTATAATTGGTTCCGCACCCGCTTCTATAGATAGTTTTAGTCACTCGACTGCCTCGTTCTGTTGCACCGTCGAGCCGCCACTGGAGTCTACCATCCGCAGGTTTTGGGAGATTGAAGAGGTCAATGTCCCACCAATCCTAAGCCCCGATGACAAGATGGCTGAGGAGATTTATTGTCGCACGACTACTCGTGATGAGCAGGGTCGTTATGTGGTCGCGCTCCCTTTCAAGGGAGATATTTTTTCGCTCGGGGACTCCCGTGCATCCGCTGAAAGACGCTTTCTTTGTTTAGAACGAAAGATGCAGGCGTCTCCAAAGTTAAAGCAAGCCTATGATGAGGTTGTTAACGAATATTTAGATAAAGGTTACATCTCACCTGCGCCTGCGGACACTGACGAGACCCAGCCTTCGTACGTTATCCCGCACCACGGAGTTATTAGAGAAGATAAGCTTACTACTAAACTCCGCGTAGTTTTAGATGGCAGTGCTAAGACTAGCACTTCCGTGTCGCTTAATGACATTTTGTATTGTGGTCAAAATCTTCAAGGTAATTTATTTGACATAATTGTAAATTTTCGCTTATTCGCTGTTGCACTCTCTGCAGATATTCGACAAATGTTTTTGTGCCTTGAAGTGCGCAAACCCGATCGTAGGTTTCAACGATTTTTGTATAGATTTTCACCGCAAGAACCTTTAATGGTTTACGAGTTTAATCGTGTTTGCTTCGGGCTTAAATCTAGCCCTTTTCACGCACTTCGCACCGTCAAGCAGCTGGCCGCTGACGAGGGCGATGCATTTCCGAAAGCGAGAGCCACCATTGAGACTGGCTTATACATGGATGACTTCGTGTATAGTGTAGATGGCGAGGCAGAGGCTGTCGAGACGGCCGCTCAAGTTATAAGTCTCATGAAGGCTGGTCAATTTGATCTCGTGAAATGGACGAGCAACTCGCAAACTGCGTTAGAGTCGATTCCACCGTCGCACCGATTGTCTTCGGTTAAGGAATTCGATGAAAGTGATACGCACAAGGTGCTTGGTTTAAGCTGGTCGCCCGCATCTGATACGTTTAGTTTGAAAATTAGTTCGACCCCGCAAACTTGTACTAAACGCATTATCCTGTCGTGTGTGGCACGGATATGGGACGTAATGGGATTCGTAGCTCCTGTCGTTTTGTACGCCAAACTACTTATAAAGGAGCTTTGGCTTTCCAATTGTGATTGGGACGACACCGCGCCCGACAACATTGCTAAGTTGTGGGCTCGCTTTAGAAAAGAACTTTCTGTGCTTGACCAAATACAAATTCCGCGTCATGTAGGTATATCGCAACATAGTGTTGTTACGGTAGTAGGCTTCGCGGACGCTAGTGAGAGGGCGTATGGAGGAGTAGTCTACTTTCATGTCTCGAATGTAGGTAAGGTTTCAATTAGCCTTATAAGCGCGAAATCAAAGGTCTCTCCCCGTAAGGTCGTCTCTCTGGCACGCCTCGAGCTATGCGCTTTACTATTGTTAGTTAGATTGATCACCTCTATCGCCAATGCTTGTAGTAGTCGCATTAATATTAGTAGAATTTTAGCTTTTTCGGACTCAACAGTCGCTTTGTGTTGGGCCCACTCTTCGCCCCATCGTTGGGACACATTCGTCGCTAATAGAGTGGCAAAAATTCAATCTGAATTGGCGCCACATAATCTCTTTCACGTTGCTGGCACCGACAACCCAGCCGATTGTCTCTCTCGTGGATTGCTTCCTTCGCAAATTTTGGATCACCCGTTGTGGTTTGGTGGACCGTCCTGGATTCATGCCGCGTTGGATGGGTGGCCAGTTATTCAATTCAATCCCACTACGGTTTCCGAACCACCCGAGGAAAAGAAGCACTCGCTTGTTGTATCGGTCCCGCGTGAAGAGTCCCTTATTTTGTTGTTGGCTAGTCGCGTCTCGTCTTGGTCGAGACTGTTGCGTTGTGTTGTTTATGTGGGCCGATTTTTGAGAATTCTATCTACACGCGGTCATATAACCGCCGCTGATTTAGATAAGGCTGAATTGGTCATACTTCGCGAGTTGCAGAAAGGTTATTTTGCTTCTGAATTTAAAAATTTAGAATTTAACAAACCTTGTAGTCGTTCTTTCCGACACTTGAAACCATTTTTGGAGGATGGACTCATTCGAGTAGGTGGTCGTTTGAGAAATTCAAGTTTAGGATTTGAACAAAGGCATCCAGTAGTTCTCCCGCGTAAGGACCACGTATTAGATTTGTTAGTAGATTATCATCATAAGGTGAATTGTCACGCTGGTCCCGATTTGTTGATGTCTATTTTGAGACAGAAATACTGGATAATTTCCGCTCGTAATTTGATTCGCGCTAGAGTACACAGATGTGTACCTTGTTTTAAGCTCCGCCCGCGTTTTATCGCGCCTGAAATGGCCGATCATCGCTCTTGTCGTGTTGTTCAATCCGCAAAACCTTTCGTACACACCGGCACAGACTTTGCTGGGCCTTTCAAAGTCACCATTGCTCGTGGTCGTGGCATTCGCTCCACGAAAGCTTACGTTTGTTTGTTCATTTGTATGACAACTCGCGCGGTTCATATAGAGTTGACCGGTGATTTAAGTACGCAAAATTTTATGTCCGCTTTTAAACGTTTTTTGTCGCGTCGGGGTCCGGTTAAGCGCATGTATTCGGACAACGGTACAAACTATGTAGGGGCCCGACGTAGTATCTCGGAATTGCACACATTCTTACGGTCTAAGTACTACCAAAGTGAATTCGCTCACATCTTAGCCGAAAATCGCATTGAATGGTACTTTAACACGCCTGCCGCTAGTCATTTTGGTGGTAATTGGGAAGCGAATATTAAAAGCCTTAAGTCGCATCTGTTTCGCGTCATAGGCGAGCAGATTCTCTCGTTCGAGGAGTTGAGTACCGTACTCGCTCAAGTAGAGGCAGTGATGAACACGCGTCCGCTGTGTCGGACTCTATCTAGCGATCCGTCAGAGCCATTAGCTCTGACGCCAGCTCACTTCTTGAATACGACTCCTCTAAAATATTTGCCCGCAATAGATGTTGATGACGATAGAATGCACCTTCTAACTCGTCACGCTCTTTTAGATAAGTTGGTCCAATCGTTTTGGAATCGTTGGAGAACCGATTATTTGCACACGCTGCAGTCACGTCAAAAATGGAATACTCCATCCAACCCAATTACTGTAGGTACGGTGGTAGTCCTTATGACTGAGAATGCTCCTCCTTTACATTGGCCTCTGGGAGTAGTAGAGGAAATTTTTCCCGATGCCCGCGGGATAACTCGTGTTGTACGGGTTAAAACTGCAACCGGATCGTATCTGCGCCCGGTTGTTCGCCTCTGCCCTCTGCCTAGCCAGCAGTAGGCACGAGTTCCAATCTATGTTTATATTTTAGTTGTTATTTCACAAACCTAGATTTAGATTAGACATTAGATTTGTTCCACATTTTCGTTTCGAAGGTAACCCTTCAAGCCGGGGGGAATGGTTGCGCCGAAGTAGAAACTGTATTTTTGACACGGAAACACACTCCTTTTATACCCGTCTCCTCTTCCGCACTAACCATAGATGTAGCTTCCGTCCGCCATTTGTGAAATATAGACACTCAGTCTCGCTTTGAACTAGCCAGCGTAAAGACGGACGGACCGCGCTCGCGTCTCTCAGAAATGTATAATATTTGTTACATTTTTACCGCTTCATAGACCTTTACCGATCGGATTGTGCCTCTCGTGTGTTCCTCAAGCGATCTAGTGATGCTGACGGCAGCTCCTGAGCAGGGAAGAGAAGATCCGTGTACCGGCTGCGATGAAAACACGTGTGTCGTGAAGGTTAGTGCATCCTCTCCTAATTTCTCGGGCTGCATTCACTGCCTGGATCGAATCCGCGGCAGCCCGGCCACCTGCCTTTTGTGTGTAAAGCGTCAATAGAACAGTTAGCTACTTCCCGCAATACAGTCCATTACCGCACGCTGCCAAGCGCCACCAAGCGTCATCTAAGCACCCACCGCCAAGCAACGTCTCCCTGTCTACATCAGCTAGCTCAACGCGAATACTGTCATAGTCCCCAAGCTGGTAACAGAATTTGGTACGCGGACGTTCATTGAGTGTAACTGAGCAGAGAAATGACGGTTTAATTACCAAGCTCATGTGATAAGGGTCCTCCCCAACGATCGGGTCAGAACAGGATGACACGGAAATAGGGTCATTGCATAAGACCAAGTCTAATAGTCCACCGCTATAGTTTTTGTGTGAGTTATATTGAACAAGACCGCACTCACTCAACTTCGTAATAAAATTGTTATGATGCACGTTGTTTAGGCATGCCGCCTGAAAACCATCATCATCCTCGTGCAATATCCACTGGATCTCACTCATATTGAAATCGCCGACCACCAAAAAATAATCAGACGCATTAGTTTCAACTAAACTTGTAAGCTTGTTTAAAAAATTATTGAGCTGCAAATGAAATGGGTTACCCTTATTCTGCGCACATAAATATAACGTACAGATATGCGTTTTAATTACAACATTATGCGAGTTACGTGATTTCAATGTTATCCAGATATCCTCAGCACTTGACCTCCAATCCACGTTGTGCACGACATCATGATGTCGTAGGACAGCAATCAGTACCCCACCCCCATACAATTGGTCTGTGAGCGTATAGTCGCGATCACGGCGGAACACCGTGTATCGGTGATCGAATAGTTCACTATCACCAATACTCTCAACTAACCAGGTCTCAGTCAGCAAAATAATATCGTAGTTAGTCATACAGAGATTACGAAAGAAAATAAATGTCTTGGTGCGGAGCCCCTTACAATTTTGGTAGTAGAAATTGAGCATTAATGACCGAAAATACGATCAATAGATGTACATACAAACAAGTAGAAAACACGACCATACAATAAACAATGCGTCAGCTCCGCAAAAACAGATGTTCTGAGCCGTAAGCAAACAGCATTCCGAACGTAAGAGGGGACATAATATATATTAATATATATAAATAGAAATTGGATAGTTAACAAACAATAGGCCGATTCCGTGAATAGCAAACTGACCACACAAAAAAATACTGGTAAACACGCTGCGATGCTCAAAGTTTTTAAATCGACGTACAATAAATGATTATGGTATAAACCCAATTTACACAATGACACTGCTAGAAGATCCTGGACAGATCCTTCTCGTTTTTTTATGGGAAAAGACTTTGACATTTGATCTCTTCTAACAAAAATTTTGGAGTTTTTGACCCAGACAAATTGAAAGTCGTTTTCCTTTGCTAACTTTTTTGCCTTAGTTAACAGCAATTTATTTTGGACAGTAAGATGATCGTTGACATAAACTCTGCCAGTCCCCTCGAGATTAATATCAGCTGGGCATAGTGTTTTATAGGTACGTGCTGCAGCCACAAAATCCTCCTTGGTATATCAGTTCAAGAACGAAACTATAATGGGCTTGACTCTGTTTTCCTTGGACGGCACCCTCACGACGAAACTAATGTTGTGCTTTGAGATGGGGCACTGGATCCTTGAAGCAATTTTACCAACAATATCGATAAGGTTTTCATGGTCTTTGAGCGGTACTCCTTTTATTTCGACGTTGTTTAACCTCATAAATTGGTCTCTCTCATTCAAATTGTCTTCAATCGCCTCCAACTTCAACCGCATCGATACGACCTCGTCTCTCGTCTTTTCAACAGCCCGAACCCTTTCATCCAGGTCCTTGTATTTTTTCTCCATGGAACTTTTGAGAACACCTACATCATTTTTGATGCCCTTGATATCAGATATGACTTCTAATAATGGGTTAAGAGTCAACTTGATATTAGATATTTCCTGCATTATTTGATTCAGGGATATAGACTTAGGGGAACCGACGTCCGAGCTAGAAGAAGCCGACGCTGACTTGCAACTTGGACATTTCCATGCTGCATGTCTCTCGGCACCCAGTTTACGGTAACCGGCCTCAGTGACCCCAGAACATGGGAAATCATAATGCTTCTTGCAATTATTGCATTGAATAGCATCAGAAGCCTCACCGCCACATCGGAAACAACGGACCATTTTTTTAATTTTTTTTTTAATAAAAATACGCAAATTAAGTAACAAACAAGTTTGAGAAACGCGGCCGCTCAGGTACAACAGTTGTATGTGTAAGGCCGTGTGCGTTGTGTGCGCAAGTGGCTGGATGACGTAGCTCGATGCGTAGCACACACTTAGCTAATTCAATGCACGCGTCTAGTGTTCACTTAGCCGAGCGGGAATGCAATCAACTTGAAGTTGCAGCTGCGCGCCAATGTCCCGGGGTTCAAATCCTTCACCAATCACCGACACAACACGATCACTTTTAGAGGTGCAATTAAAGTAAAAATTATGCGTCTCTTTCACGTCACGCCCTAGAGGAGGAGCTAGTCTATAAGAACACTTGATGTGCGACAGAGATTCGAAAAAATTAAAACTGACTAATCGTAAAATCATATCAAAGCGAAGCTCGACACACGTCCGGAACCACAGCAAGCTGACAACGATACTATACAACGATAGTAAAAATATAGCCCAGCTGGCAATAAACTTACTCCTTCTCACATAGGGTATAGGATAAAATGGTGCGTATTGGGAGAGGCCTATGTCCAGCAGTGAACTGCGGTGGGCTAATTGATTTTGATTGATTAACACATTGAACCAAAAACCAAAATTGACGACATTGTATGAACATACATCTGTCTTCCCTCCAGGATTATACATGAGTGAATATATTTACGGCGTTTCCAAGCCAAACAAAGCAAGCGTTGGTCCGAAGTGAATAAAACATTTATATCGATAGCCGTAGTCCGTAAGCTGAAATATTTGCTGATAAATAAATAATATAATCCATTGGAAACATTAAGTTAATATGCGGTCGGACAATGATGTAGTAGATAATGGTAAAACTAAGTATTTTATGAACAATATTTTAGGGCACTTCACGAAACAATATTACGTTTATGGTTATCATTCACTCTTGGAGTATAACAACCATTCCGATCCGAGTATTATCTTTGTTGCATACGAAGCTTTTATCTCGGAGTTTAGGGTTCGCTTTTTCCAATCTAACTGGGCGTTTGGCAGAACTTTAACATTTTCCGTGAAGCGACTGCCATCTGACCTCCACAAGTCTCATCACAGACACCAACACAGCGGAAATCAAACCACCACAGAGGCGCACCCGATCCAAATTTAAATTTATCTGTATTTTTACCCGACTACGGCAAACCAAAAGGAAGGTTATGATTTTGACAGGCTTTGTATGTCTCTATCTATGTAGGTTCATCTGTTGCCTCATAGCTTCTCAACCACTAATTAGAACTGGACAAATGAGGTATGGTTAGATGCGTCTTCGTCCTCCACTGGTTATAGGTTATATAATGTGTCACTGAATCTATTGCGGCGCCCTCTAGCGGTCATAAAGTACTGTGTTAACAAATTAAACTCAGATAAATATGTTGTGTTTATTATTAACTGAAAGGGTTTAATTAGCACATTTCAAATATGTATAAATTACACCTATTGCTGGTCCCAAAATAATATAAATAAAAAATAAGTTTAATTTACTGAAAAAAGCTCTAAAAAGTATTAAACTAGAAAATGTCAAGGATAGCCGCGGTCGTATGCCACTTAGTCTAACAAAAAAATACATTCTAAGGAAATGTGGCATACGACCACGACTATCCTTGATATTTTATCGTTTAATACTTTTTAGAGCGTGATTTTTCACCAAACGAGTTTTAGTTTTAAACTTAATGTATAATCCAGCCACCAATCTTTCTCTATATTTATGCCATTATTGAAAATTGTTCAATAGAAAAATTCAATAACACAGTATATAGCCTAGAAATTGAACGCTATACACTACAGTCGCATTCCCAGTATAAATACGAATAATCAAACATTTATTCTTATGGTGGCACTTCACATTAGAATTTGCGTATTTGATTCTCTCGGATGACATTGTAAAGACATATTTATATTAAGAAGACATATTAATACATTTATTATTTTATTTTAGTGTATTATAGTAGCTACCTAATAATAGTTTTAGTTTTAATTTTTAATTGAATTGTATTGATTTGTATATGTATATATTAAATAAATATTGAAACTTGTAAAAAAAAAAAAGAAGACATATTTATATTAATGTTACTGTAAATTCTGGCGCGCCTCCCCGTTTTCCGGGAGCGAGTTGGGGACTCTGTAGTTCCCACACACCCGAGGAGAGGGCCAGATCGTGAGAGATGGCACTGGGTCGGCCGGGGTGCGAGGGATATGCGAGGGATATGCCGGTCAACCTCACCTTCGGCAACCAAAACGACCCACAGGCGGCGTGCGTTTTACAAACCTATGATCCACAAATAAATAAATTGAATTGAATTGAATATATTTATAATAATAATAATAATAATAATTTATTAACCAAAAGAAGTACAGTATCTATAACAACATTGATTTGCTACCTACTTGTAACATTGTTTGTGGTTTAAGGTGTACAATAATATTAACCCCATTTGACAAACAATTACCATGGTGTGGACAGTGTATTTGACAAAGCTTTTATTTGTTTTTATTTATGTATTAAATAGCATTGTAAACTTACAGTTTGCATGCCAAAGCGCTTCTAGTTGTAAGTTACAAAAAAAAATAATTATACAATACATTACATTAATTTCGAGGAATGAACCATTTAATTATTATAATAATTAAATGACATGAGAGGATAAGGCAGTAACAGTTTAAAAAATCCCCATAAAGGTGCTTTAAAGTAGATGAAAACCTTTTTCTAGTAGATAATAAGAATCCTTTGACATAATCGAAGAATGACGATATGAGCTATATGTTTAAGGTTCACTGTCTTAAATACCTTATTTATGTATTTAACTGTAAACTGACTAGAACGGAACTGAGAACAACAGCTGTTCTTTTAATTTTGAGGAATGAACCATTTAATTATTATAATTTATAATTTCCTCGAAATTAGAAACTTTTTCAAAATACTAATATTACGAAATGTTAGTCTAGCTGTTGCTCACAGTTCCATTCTAGCCAACGAACCAATCACCATAAGGCTGATAATTATACAGTATACAGTTAAATACATAAGGTATTTAAGACAGTGAACCTTAAACACATAGCTCATTTAGTCATTCTTCGATTTTGTCAAAGGGTTCTTATTATCTACTAGAAAAAGGTTTTCATCTACTTTGAAGCACTTTTGTGGGGACCTTATAAACTGTTACTGCCTTACCCTCTCATATCAGTAAACTTGTCTTTCATTATAATGATATAAAAAACCATGGGATTTTGGGCCCGTGAAGGGCAAAAAAGTATCGTAATGTAAAAAAATATATTTTTAGTCAATTCTTGGAAACGTACCAAGGCTGCCAGTACCCGAATTTAATAGCGTAATGGGTTCGAAATGAATGTTACTTATTTTGATTGGGTTTACGTCCCTTAGTAAGACGAGTTATTACAAGCAGTTATTCGCTAACATATTAGGATTTTTTTTCTATATTCGAGCAATTTCAACAACCTATCTTAATATTATTATAGTGACTTCGTTCTTTTGCCTTCATGCGGGGGTTAAGTACTAAACAGAAAAAAAATGGACACATAGCACATTGGTAGCTTAGTGGTTAAGGAGACGACTTTACGATTGAGAGGTCCCGGGTTCGAGGCCTACGTGAACCATCACCTAATACAAACAATTTAACTTAGCTGGTGTGTTTAGCAGTAATATTAGTAATTTCGGACACCAATCGTTTCATCAAACTGATATATAGGGTGGAACCTTTAAGTGCATTTTTAATGTATAAATAAATACAAACATTACGAGTAGTTGGAGTCATAAAAGTTCAACATCTGGTATAACTGCAATACTTCGATATTGCTAATGGGTTATGGAGATCAGATGGCAACTGCTTCACAGAAAATATCGAAGATCACCCAAACACGCAGTTGGACTGGAAAAACGAACCCTAAACTATGACTTGAAAAGCTTCGAATACGACTGGAATTAACGCTAGGATGAAGAAGAATACAAAATAATAGTCATACCTACGTATGTTTGTTTGTTTGAGATTTTGAATAAAGCGGTAATAATGATAATGATGATGACCTTGACGTCATTAATGAGAAAAGATTGCTTCATCGGAAATTCAAGTAATAAATAAATAAAGCCAGTGAAAGTGCCAAAGGCTTTTCTATTACTTTCCTTCGTAAAAAGCCTCCCTCTTCCGTTCTGCAGGTGAGCGACCCTTTCGTATTGTATACGTTTATAGACCACTTTAACGTCTAATATTAGAATGTTTGCTTATTTGCCATCTTAGTCGATTTAAAGCACAAAAAATGAAATAATGCTTTACTTAATATTAAATGTTTAATGTATGTGGTAGCCGTAGATATGATTCGGTAAGCATAAAACAATTATTTTATGCACCAGATTATTTTCTAAAAAACACTTAAGGTTCTGTAATAATATTTACTATTATTTTCTAAAGCTATTGATTGTAGAATCTCTACTACGAGCAATAATCCAAACTCTACAAGGATTGAATCGCGCTCGCGTAGTCCCGTAGCAATTCGTAGCCAGTTCCGCCGCGGCTTCGTAGAGCGTCGGACGCCTATTTCGTTGCTACGAACCACCTTGAAATAGTCGGCCGAGTCGAGAGCGTACGAGGCGCATCGACTTTGTGTTTTGTGACTAAACCTGTGACGTGTTTGTGTTCGATTCAAATTCGTGGTATGTTTTGCCGATAATTATTCAATTAACAGGTAAATAGTTCTAATTTTGTAGTGTTAGTTGTAACATTTCAGGTACTTACTAGGTTTTATTTGAGAGGAACGTAAAAGGTTGAGCACCGGTAACTAATGGTCTGTAGAGATAAGAAACCTTAGTGGAAGTACTGTTATTAGGCGGTTTAAAGACTCAGTCATTGATAGCTTTGGTAATGGTCAACATTTTTCATAATACTAGTACTTTTATTTTTTAATGGAACTACGCAAACGTTTATAAATATTTTTCAATATTCGAATTCTCGAAATTCATTTAATAAATTGAATAGCGCATGTGAAACTTGACCAAGTAATTTTTTAGGCATATCAATTTGCTTTTTTTTCGTAGAATTCATTTGTTTTTATGTCTGTAATGTGAGGATTTCAATATTTTAGATTTAACATTTATTTAGTAACATGTGTATTTCAAAATTGAAAACAATTTAATCAACAAAGTTCAAAATATGGTTTATTTTTTATATCAACACGATTTCCAGCCCACTGTTCTGACGGTAAGCGATTACCAGTGCCTACAATATGTGAGTTACTCGCACGTCGAAGAACTATCTACGTTCCGACCGTGATGTTACTAAGAACAGAAACTCAACACGAATCGCGTGATATATTACTGCGGTTTTGTGTAACGTGGAGTCTCAATTGGGTAGTTCTAAATTCAAACGCATTTCAAAATGCATTGTTTTACAACTAAAATAAAACTTTCTTGCATGTCCATTCAACTGTTTTTTTTTGAACACGGGATGTTAAAATCTATGAACTTGGCTAGAATCAATAACACAAACATATTTAGTTCTAGGAATTATTTCGAATGAATTCGATAGTTTAAAAAAAGATACGCTTGATCTATAACTTGTGTTTTCGTACTCATTTTGTATAGTTACATATTTTTGGGTAACATGTTTTTTTACCCATACCATATGCTTACCCCTTTAGCAATGTATGGTGATTATGTTTTCGACTCCTTGTAATAAAGGGCGATCCTATGGCCCTATCAACAGAGCCAATTTGAGTTATTTAAACATTTCAACATTACATCGATAATAATGGTATGTTGAACATTTTAGCTTAACGTTTCTTTCGGTGCAATCCGAGCCTTTCATTTCGCCATTCCTTCTCTTTCTTTCGGCTTATACGACTTTTGTGGGAGCGTAGTGTCGCGCGACTCTATTCTGAGAAAAATACTTGCGCCAGAGTCTGGGTATAAGTAATTTTCTCAGAACCAGCACATTCTCATTCGTCAATCAGCATGTGTACCAGTTAATATCCAAAAGACATAGTTGGCAAAATGTGGGAGTAAATAAATATTACATTTATACTTGCGTGGATACATCTCTATGTAAATTCGTCTCTAAGACTCTAGATTATAATATTAATTTATGTTATTTTGATTACCTATTCATATTTCGACGAGAAACGTTATATGCTAATAACCTATTCGTTGAAACTAGAAACGTTATATTAACATTTACAAACAGCTTAGCATATTCTTGTTATGTTTTCGCGTTAGTGCGAATCACTCTAATATAGAACCTTCACATAGAACTAGCTAAAATTACAACATCTTTTATTTTAGTACTAGCTGTTGCCCGCGACTTCATTGGCGTGGAATTTCAGTATCCATAATTTCCTATGAGTTGCAGGCACTGAGAGATAAAAAGCAACCTATATATTATTTCAGAATATTATCACTATGTGTTATTACATAGTACATCTATCAGTCACGTAACTGATTTTAATTAGGATGATATTTTATTAAATATTCTTTCATTCGTATTTTCATATGTCCATACCTTTTTTTGACGCACCTAATTCTGTATTTTTAGATGATCATTACCTTGATCTATGTTTATTTTTTATATTGTCGGTCAGACTTGCTCTCGGGTCTTTATATACCTATTCGGGTCATTCATCTCACGTACCGCACTAAACTCAAAGATGTTAGAGTTTCATTACTACATTGTCGTAAATCTGCATTATTTCCTATCAACTAATCTAAGCCCACATATATTCCGCAGTGATCTCATTTCGACTGCGTTGATTCTATTTTTGTTTTCTCGTGGGCCGATAACCCTTTCTGTGGAACCAACTCCATAAAACTTATTTACTCCAGAAAACGTAATTCGGATTTTCTCTCTTGTGGTTTAAAGTAGTACGAGTAAAAGAAAAATTAGTTTTTCTTTCACCTACTATGTAATAAAAGGTTTTTTATTTTACAAGACCAACTTGAATATATTAATTTTGCCCCTTAGAAAAAGGTGTCGGTGAAACGACTAGCGAATACTTGTGTGAATGGTAAAATGTCAGATGAGGAGGCTGTTGAAGTATGTAAAGACATAAGCAGATGACGGGCAGTGGTCTCTGCCTACCCCGGAGGATAAAAACTGAGAGTATACATGTAAAAAGTTACATAGAACAAAGGAGCTTTTATGCTTATCATCCTTCTCTAACTAAGCCAAATTATATAAAGTAATAATAATC
Organism: Eilema griseolum; assembly: GCA_963662185.1. Lineage (NCBI taxonomy): Eukaryota > Metazoa > Arthropoda > Insecta > Lepidoptera > Erebidae > Eilema > Eilema griseolum. The sequence continues at coordinate 8,723,392 of OY759243.1, forward strand.
AGTAAGATTTATCCCAACCCAAAAATGCAATCCTATTTGAGTTGAATTTTTTGATAATAAGCTCAATTATCAAGATAATAAGCTCAATAATAAGCTTTCAATTCGCTTCATCACTTACTAGTAAGTTGACGCAGGCTAATCAATAAAAACCACCTTCCAAAATTGTTTATCCGATCGTTCAAATTACAGTTTAGGATCTTCTTTAACTAATTTTAAACTCTTATTGCTCCTACACTCAATAATACAACGAGCTAATCAGTGGAATTTAATCCACCTAACAATATTAAATTTCAGCGAATCGAATGAAACGCTTACTGAGCAGCAGTTTGAACTAGTAAATTCTTCAAATCAGATCTAGTAAACTCAAGTTAAGAGAATTTTAAATTTTTAAATTGAAAAATTGTTTCACTTGATTTCGAATTACGCTTCCTTTTGATATATGAAGGTAGATATTTCGTTATGAAGGTTTATTTAGAATTTTGTCATAGTTTCAGATTATTTTATGTTTTTATGCTATTAAATGAATAACTTTTATTTTATTTTTCGGGATTAAAGTAAACTCTCTCCATGAAGAACCACTCGTGATCATGAAAGTTTAATATTTAATATGATCCGTCAAACAGTTTTTTAGTTTATCAAACCTCACGCTAAGTACCTATATATATTATAAACATGTATAGTATATAAAAACATCATTACCATTTCACTTTGTGAGACTTCTTCTTTACGTACCCAAGATGTTTTGGTCTAAATTATTAATGGGACAAGGTGCACCATATAATATTTATCTCAACTTACTGAGATGAACATCTTAACATTGTATAAGAGACAAATGCTAAATTCTGTACTTTTATACTTTTCAATTATGTATTACTTAGATACACATACATTCGTAAATTAACAAACATCCATTGTTACATTGACTTGTAAATTAAATATTAATGAGTTATGTCTGGAAGTACTATATTGTAACCTCTTGAGGCCTACGTTAGTAGCCACAGTACAGTCCCTGAGTAATAGACTAAAACTTTAATGTTTATTTTTTCATAATAATGCCTAGATATGAAGAATACATAATAAATATTTTATTATAAATTTGAAAGCTTGTGAAAGAAGCAATGTATTTACATTGCACAGGTATTAAAAATGGCCCACTTTTCTGATCATATATACATACATATAGTCACGCTTTATCCCTGGAGGATTAGGCAGAGGTGAATTAACACTCACATTCTTTCACCAATGATTGTATTCGGTCTTAAGTAATAGGAGGTGAGCCTATTGCTATCTTCCGAGTACTTCTGTTGATTCGAGCACTACATCTGAAGCGGAGACTGGGCTGTGTATATCTGTCTGATGTTAAAGAGCCCTATTCCTGAGTCACCTTGTACGACACCGCATGGGAAGATATGGAGTGGTCCAAATTCTCCACAGCCAGAAACCACGATCACGGTCAATTTCGAGAAAAGGGTACCTCAAAAGTGGTTTATATATTACTGACAGAATCCTATCCAACTTGTAATTTTTCCAGGAACCGTAGGTATTATCTTGTCAGTTGATCACTATTATCATTTTTGCGTTAGTTTTGGTTGCAACCGAGGTTTTCTCTTCGGGGTCCGGCGTCCGTTTATCCTAGTAGTTAATTTATTAAATAACAGTTATATTGTATATACTGGATGTCACCTGCTAAGATAAACACGTTTCGTTAAATTTAAAATTTTAATTAAAGAATTAATTTTTTTCCTGAACAAATTTTAGTTATACATATTTTCACTGATGAAATTCAACTGATGTAATAAGAATGGTGATTGTAAGTCTTAAACCATTTCAGTTAAAGTATTTTGACTCATGGATGAATGCAATAATAAAAATAAATCTTACATTGAAATGCTACACGAAAGTTACAATTAGCAATTATTATATTAGGTTTCCGGCTGAGCAGAATTTGGACCACCCCATCTCTTCACATGTGGTGTCGTACAAGGCAAGTAAGGGATAGGGCTGTTTGACATGAGACAGATATATACAGCCCAGAAACAGCTTCAAGTGCATGACTTGAGCTTTGGCTTTAATGATGCTCGGAAGACGGCAATAGGCTCACTCCCTATTACGTGGAACCGAATTCAATGATTGGTGAAATGTGGGTGTTAATTCACTTTTGCCTAATCCTCTGGGGATAAAGGCGAGTTTATATGTATGTATATATGTATATTAGGTTGCATTGTTTGATCCGAATGATTTATTAACTTTATGTTGCAGCGAATTCAGTAAAACTTTTCCTAAAATTCACGTAGGCATTAAGCATTGAAGCACTCGTGTTATAAAAACACGAAGAGCAAACAAACAGTGAGTTCTAAGCATACATTTTTAATGAGATGTATAAATGCAGATGCAGATCTGCTCACTAAACTCGACCACGTTCTCAAGAATTGTATTCGATTCACCTTCAACTCGGAGTTGGGATAGTTGCAGATATATCAGCGTCGCAGCGGTGACGATGATCCATAAAATTTTAATCTCCCCTAATGTTCCCACTTATTTATCAACTTATGTTCAGATACTTGGCTGTTATCATAATAAAAAACTCCGATCAACTAACAACCATCTTCTGCACGTCCCACTCGTAGTTCTGATCTAGTTCATTCTTCTTTCCTCGTACCTCCTCTGGAATGCGCTTTCTCTCGGAATCAGGATGACCACCAACCGTGCTACGTTCAAGTTCCAAAAATTGTCAACTCTACAGTGGCCCCTGGTCGACATAATGGATAAAAATGGAATATTATATTTTATGATTGTGTATATATGTAAGTATATATTATGCAATTGTGTATAATATGAGTATATAAGTAGTTTACGTAAATTTGTATTTGTATGTATAATGTATTTATCATTATTGTGTTCAAATTTGAGTATTGTTCTTATGATTAATAATTCATTATTCTGCCTGCACCTACCTCAATGCACCTCTGCATAACTACTGACAGATAATGCCTTTGGCATGAAGTCCGCCTTTGTTCAATAGACTGTGCATAAAGTTTAAAAATATTAAATAAATAAATAAAATAAACATAATAATAAAATATTTTTTATTTTATTTCATTAGTTACACAACATTTACATTAGTCATAAAAATGTCACATAAACTCATTAGAGTTTTGCCGTGCCTTAGTGCCATCAATGTTCAAACAGATTACAATAATAACAGTTTTTTATACACAAGCGAGAAATTGTAAAAACTTAGGAGGTAGAATACAAAAATGAATGAACGCGTCGTCGGCGGCCACACCGCGCCGCCCCGCCCTAAGTCGCTGTGCCTTGGTGATATATGCATTACTATACAGTTTTATAAAGCTTTAAAAAATGTTGAAATTATGATTTTATAATAGTTACAGACAGTACCTATATAAAATTTACCTGGTAAAAAAAGTAAAAAGACTTACTTTTTATTTATATCTTTTTAACATCAATAAGCATCCTGAAAATGTGTATAAAATCGCAGTAAAACGATTTGTGAATTAAATAAAACGGTGGTATGGCTGTGGTACATGCAAGGCCTAATTGTATAAAATTTGATGCAGTATTAGGTAACTGAAAAGTGAACATTTCACCCTGTGTTTACTGTTTGCATTTTTAAACATTTCCCTCTGCCTTCATAAAGTAACACCAATGCCTTGATAAAAGTGCCACAGTAAGATCATATTGCACCAGTGATAAAAACTAGACGAATAAAAGCTAAACTGCTTTATACATGATTTAGTTAATTTGAACAAATTTTCACTGGTTATGCTACTGCCTTTTATTTTTGTGTATAAAACTAAAATGATTTGCATAACACGGGTCAAATAAAACATTTTGGAAACTACTAAAAGGTTATATAAGTAGTACAATAGCTGATTGTAATACGAGGTTCGTTCACTCTCATTGGATCGGAATTAGAACTCAATTTGGTTTAAAAAAGTCCATTGTCTCTTATGCAGCACTATCTTTGTTTAATCCAATGAATGAAATTCTTTTATTCACAAAACGAGCCGAGTAAGACGCGCTGGTACTGAATATTTTTATAAAACTTCATGTTTTATTCAATAGTGCCATTTTTATTGAAGATAGCAGTAAGATAGTTAAAAGACAGAGCTTTCAAAGGGACTATTCGTTTTAGAGATAATATGTTGGTGTGGAGTTAAAATGATGTTCATCAGTTGACATCGGTATTAAAAAATCTACCTTTATGAACATTTTTTGGTAACAAACTTATTATAAAATAACATTATTTATCTTGACAGGAATTTATCAAACTCGTACATATTTCATGGTATTATAATTCTCTCGGTCTGTCCCGGTTGCCATGCAAGCATTTCTAACAGTTGCTACGGATAGTTGGAACTCAAAAGAACTTCGATTTCGCCAATTGGTTGTGGAGGTCAGATGGCAGTCGCTTCTCGGAAAATATCGAAGTTCAGACGCATTTTAGACTAGAAAGCCTAAACCAATTGACTTAGAACAAGGCTCAGAGAATGATGATGATGACAATTATATTATTTTTAGGGTTCCGGGTTTCAAGAGGAAAAAAGAACCATTATTAACGAAGTGATCCTATTATTTCGTTGTCCATCTGTCCATCTGTCTATCTGTCAAGACCTTTTTCACAAGATTGTGTTGAAATTCGTACCAAATACTCAGATCTGCAATACCTTGAAGCTGTGAAAAAATCCCTAAGCTTCCTTAAAAACTCCTACGTCAAAACAAACAAAAGATACAATACAGAAATGTAAGACGTCAACCACGACTACATCTTTCTTTTTCGACCATTCCATATTTGAAAATTAATAGAAACGATTTTTTTTCTCGGTAAGTGCTCTGTACCAAAATTTATTTGCCCTATTTTTAAAAATAATTTGAAATATAGGTATCTATCTAAAATTCAAAATTTTAAAATTATAAGGTTAGACAGAATTTATGATTCAACCCGATCATGTAAAAGTCGAGCGCCATTTGCATGAACGTCTGGATTCTGTTCGCACTAAACGTAGAACGTTTATTGAACATATCATAAACTCACGCCTGTATCCCCGAAGGGGTAGGCAGAGGTGCTAGCATCCAAATTTCGCCAGTTTGTTTTCATGTTTAGGTCCCAATGTGAAAGATATTAAAAAAAAAAAAAAAAACCAAAAAAAAAAAAGAGTGCGAGCCTATTGCCATTAACCGGGCACTTGTAAACCTGCGATAAAAACACGAATAAATTCGAAAAGCATCGAAAAGTCATTGGTGTGTGCCATGATAAATCTGGGATCGAACCCGAGACCTCGTCTCAGCAGTCCATTACCCATACCTCTAGGGTACCGCGGTTTACATTAATTGAAATGCGCATAATATCATCGAACTCTCGTCACCGCTTGTAACTTATAATTACACCTCTGTATACAATTATGTAAATACATGTATAAATAAAAATGAATAAGTATCTACGTAATTATTTTAGCCAACTTTTCACTTCTGGCGGCACTCCCGGAGTGCCTCTGTTTTTTTGCTATAATTTCACAATTTTGGTCATTTTACAATACTTATTTATACTAAAAGTTATTGTTTTGTAATTTTTTTTTAAATATTGTTGACGTTTTTATTAATTTACTTCAAAAAACTATGAGATAATTTCTTGGTAACCATAAATCTCAGTTAAGTGTATAAAATTTATGTGAGTTTAGTTTCTTTAAGTATACATTTTTGTAGGAAAATTTTCCCACAAAAATGAATACTTAAAGAAACTAAACTCACAAAGCAGTGAATACATAATTGTATAATAGGCGGCCTTATCACAATTAGCATATTTACGTAATAAAGTATTGTACTGACGGAGTCATGCTGGCTTGTTAAAGGAGTTATGTTTTGAAATATTATTAAGCTACTATATGAGACGTATACTAAGGATATGACAAGAAGTAATCTCTTCCATCATATAATGAAAGGGACAAGTGGTCAAGAATATTATATTTAACGAAGGCTTAGGATCGGATGCGAGTTCCGAGAGTTGTTCAAACATGATGGACTTGCTACAAAAACGTATCAGTCTCATTAAAAATACATTATTATATGGAACCTATATAACAAAATACAGAAGCTTGTTCTTGGCTACTTTAAATCTGTAGTTAGGCTTAACAGGCTGTCTTACAAACTGTCAAAGATTTTTTTTTATTTGATATAATTATGGAAAAATTACAGCTAGTATAATAATCTAATTGCTATCTAAAGCAGCAGATTGATCGCCTGAGACCCAGTTAAAAGCTTTCACTTATTGTAGGTAATCCTACTAATCTTACTAATATTATAAATGTGAAATTTTGTAAAGATGTTTGAATATATTTTTTTATCTAGGACACGCCAATTTGACTTCACCTTGCGTGATGGTAGGCTAAAGCAAAGTCTCAGCAAAAAAGGACACGTAGTATGCTACAATGGTGGGACTAATGGTGGATATTTGTTATTCAATCGCTGACTAAACGAATTTGGCTGAAATTTGGTACATGGATAAATTAAAGTCTGGAATAGCACAGTCTTTATATTACACATATTGCACAGTCCCCGTTTCCGGGGACGAGTTGGGGACTCTGTAGTCCCCACACCCGAGAAGAGGGCCAGATCGTGAGAGACGGCTCTGTGTCGGCCGGAGTGCGAAGGATATTCCTGTCAACCTCACCTTCGGCAACCAAAACGACCCACAGGCGGCGTGCGTTTTAGTCGGTTCGAGTTCAACATAACCTCTTCCACCGGCTCCGGTGAGGAGGTATCTGTGGGGATTTTGCGCACGTAAAAAAAAAAGTTTTTACATATATTACCATAGGTCGTGTAAACAGGATCAAAATTCCACGTGGAGGCACGGACATCAACGCTATCTATTCACCACACCACTTTTTTATACAACTTAGGTGGCAGACAAGCACACGGCCCACCTGATGGAAAGTGGTTACCGTGACCTATGAACGTGTGTACCACTGCTCAAGTATCAGACTAACTATACTTACTAACTGTGTAGTCGAAATGTGAAGAAGAGAACACCAAAATATTTTAGTCAATAAAGTATGACTGGAATATGAATAACAAAGAAACTTTAACAATTGCTTCAGAGAATCTGTTCATAAATCAACATTTATGAACAGATCCTCTGAAGTTATTTTTATGGTTGGAAAATTCACTCTCTAAAGCTTATTTTAATTTGATTAACAGCCACCTAGGGTATCATTTGAGCTTATAGAAAAATGTTTATTTGAAATTTCACGTTTTTTTTGCTTTATAAATTATGTACGAAGAGGTCATTCTTTGAATTTTAAGCATTTCGCCTGGTACTTGAATTGTAAGATAGGTTAAAAAATTATACATAAACTCACGCTTATAAGTCCGTGAAAGGGTAAGCAGAGATGCATAAACATCCACATTTCGCCAACTACCATTTTCGATCCTACGTAATAGGGGGCGAGCCTATTGCCGTCAAGCGGGCACTTAGTCATGGGCTGTATGTTAACTGACGGATAGATAACAACTCTATCCCTAAGTCGTTTGCTGCAACACCCTCAGGAAGAGATGGGGTGACACTATTCTACTCACCCGGGAACCAATATGGCACATAACACCATGTTATGTAATCTCATTTATGTAATTGAAATTAATCCAATTTTTAAACGGTGTTATTAAGTTTGTTGGACCAAATCTCTCAGTTCAAATTTTACCACTGCCCTGTTGACTGTTTAATCTAATATTTGGTACACACCTTTTGTTCAAATAACAATACAATTTCAATCAATAAAACAGTGTATATTTATGTCATATATTTGGTAAATATGTGTCAGTCATACTGAAACCTTTGACAAAGTAATCAAAAATGAAAGTCCTACAACGTGTCAATTCCAAGTCACTATCCGACTATCCGTTAATCAATCAGAAACTGTTTTCACTAGATTAAGTAAATACTCCTTCAGCAAATAAATACTACGCTCGTACAATCGACACCGACGTATAAGGTACGATCGTAATTTAATAACAATGCGTTTGACATATCAAATATACAGGATGTTAACTTGACGAAACGCTACGGCGATGTTTGAGCTGTATAATTGAATATTTCGTTTTGTTTGTGTTATGAAAGCTAAATACAATTATTAAGTTAATTGTGAATCCACATGACAATGTTTATGACTACGTTTGTAACAGCTTCGAAGTAGATACAAATAATTATTTTAGCAAATATTTTGATATGTTTAAATATATTTTCTATAATTATGTCACCAAAGGGTTGGGAAGGCTAGATGGCAGTCGCTTCACGGAAAATATCGAAGTTCAGCCGCGTTGGAATTAGACTGTAAAAGACCTAGGCCTCGGATTCAAACGGGATTAACGCCAAATGATGATGACATATTTTATGCTCCTTCTTCATCTTACCGTTTATCCCGGTCGCATCCAAAGCTGTCACCTCAGAGTCTGGGATCCGCTTTAACCGTCTAACTGCGGATTTGGCTGAAAAATATTTTCCGTGAAGTGACTGCCATCTAATCTCCATAACCTTAAGGCGATAACTATAAATTCCAACAATAAAGTTATTGCATTTAGATTTAGCACCAATAACAATAATAATTTTCTTACATCTACCGTCCTTCAGAACCTCACTACCTAAAGCTAACCGTTGACCCTATAACTTTGATGCTAAACCAATAAAATATGTTACTATTATACAAGTGTTAAGTTTATACAAAAAGTCAACTAATAACATTAAATCGTTCGTTCAAATCTTGTACCGTACCAAAAAGAATTAAAATCATTCCGTTACGACCATGGAGGACAGAACCATGGTTACGACATTCTCTATGAGCACTATCGCTACTCGAGAGAGATAACGTCATCTTTCTTGAGCTTATGTCAATTCCGAATATTCTATGACATTTCGGAGTGTATACGCTGTGCGTATATGCAGAAGTCTTATTCCTTGAACCCTTCATATTTAAACCCACACCGCAGCGCGAGTATAACGCCCCTGGTGTTGCACACGTCCACAGGCCACGGTAACCACTACCCATCAGGTGGGCCGTGAGCTTGTCTGCCACCTAAGTGGTATAAAAAAAGTTAAGCCGTTTAAACGTGACTGAATAACAAACATTCAAAGTATATGTAAAATATTAGTGAAAGCGTAATCAGAAGGTTCGTTAATTGATTTTACAATTTGGAATTGTTATCGTGGAGTCTTGCGCTAAGTATGGATGTAGGAGTTTCCAGTCTGTCTAATTCGCTGCTGCCACATCTCAATGGAGTAATCCCCGTCTAACTTCGCAACTCGACTAGCTGGTGTACTCGTATCCCGGAATTAGACTTGTTGACCGAAATATTTAGGTCTTTGTCTGTAAACTGTAGTTCTAACTTCAGCATAATGCAATCGATACGCGTAAATGTTGTTGCTTTAAAGTTTGTTTGGTATTTTTTAACTAATATATTTTATTAGCTGTTGCCCGCGGATCCGCCCGCGTGTTGTCTGTTATCGCTACCAAATATATGTCTATGTCCTTTCTCAAGGTCTATTCTACCTGTATACCAAATTTCATCGAAATCGGTTCAGTGCCTTAGCCTTAAAAGCGTAACAGAGAGACTGTCAGATAGACAGACAGAGTTACATTCGCATTTATAATATTATTATAGATTGATGTAAAGTAAATAGTTATTATAAGTATATATAATAATTAATAATTATAAGTATTTATAATGTGTATTAGTATAAACAATAATTATAAGTATTTATAATACTTATAATTTTATGATTACACTTATCCATTAAATAATACACACAATTATTAGTTCAAGTATTGTTCAAGTATTCTCAGAATTATACATCTCGACTCAGTATTAAATTTCCACAATACCTTCATTTATTTGAGTGTTTCTTGTTCTAATTTATTTTTGTAATACAAAAGTATTTTTATATTTTATGTTTTAATTTGTGTTCAAATGAAACTGGCCATTTTTTATAAATAAGTAGGTATTTTTTCCAACTCCCACATTTCGCTTCGGTTCTGAATATTTTGTTTTTGAGTACGTAATAATTATTTTAAAGCTTGTTTAGTTTGTGTTTAGTCAGTTTGTGCCAACTATTACGGTATTAGGCGGTATGTTGATTTTTTTACTCATGCCTGCAATATGAACAGTAGTTATAGCCCTTTTATGTATATTTTTATTTAAATAAGGGCACTAGAGTTCAAAATTACAAAAAGTTATATTAACCCCTTCAGCTAAGCTTGTTTGAGCTAGATTGATTTCAGATCAACAGTGTTATATCCAGGATTCTAACTCGCTATCAGTCGATTGTTGGGTTGACTCTTGAACCATTTAAAATATTTTGGATATATAATTGACAACAGACAAAATATCTAATATATAATAATAAATGTTACTATGAATGATTGTGAAATGAATGACCTCTTGTTCTCAATAATACTTAATAAATGCCTAAAATGTAATTGAGCCAAGAGGCTAATGGTTCTAAATACTACTAACTAGACTTACTAGATTAAAATATTACATGTGACTGGGTTAAATAATTTATTAACAAACGTTCTACTGTAATATTCATAGGAAGGTTTTATTATCGAGGCCACAAGCTAGAAAAATCAGAGTATCCTTTCGGTTTTCAAATGAACAACAATGTTTAAAAAAATGTTGTAACATCATTCACTGTTGCCGATAGTTTTACAGAATTTTGAAAACTCAAGACGGGACTCGGTAGCTCAGTGGTCAGAGCATTCCCCTGTAAAGGACTATTCACTGGTTCAAGTCCCGTCTGAGCATTCCTTTTTCCCAATTTAATTCAATGGAGTATTCTACAAACATACATATAATCACGTCTTTATCCCTGGAAGGCCAGATAGAGGCAAATTAACACCCACATTTAATTTCATCAACAATTGTATTCGGTCCTACGTATTGGCGGGTGAGCCTATTGCTGTATTCAGGGCACTATTGTTTACTCGTGCCATGGAGCTGAGGCTGAATCTGGCCTGTATATATCTGTCGAATGTTAAAGAGCCCTATCCCTTAATCGTCTTGTACGACACCGCATGGGAAGAGATGGGGGTGATCCAAATTCTACTCTGCCGGAAACCACGCGGTTTCCGGTATTCTATATTTCTTTTAAGACCATATTACATAAATAACTGTTTTATAAACACAATTTCATCCGCTGTGTCTACGTCACACAAAAAAGTAATAAAAATAGTTCATTTGCATCATACAGTTTGGTGTTACAATTTAGTGATTGAAGCCTCCTTTTAAGCAAATAATGCCGCTATTAGGAGACTCCACTCCTCCATAACAGAACGTACAATTTTGTGCATTAATACAGGTAGGTACTATAATGAGCATACATTTAGAAAAGAAAAATATATCTAGCTGCTAAATTAAAGAAAGTTATGCATTGTTTTTCTGATCGGGACAAATATGACACAAATAGCCCTTAAATACTCTAATCGACTTCACGCAGTGAGTACCAATACTTGCAATAAAAAACTGTTTGGAATTAAGTCTCAATCTAATCTCACTTAAAAACGATATTCTTGAACAAAATTTTCATTGACATGTGATTCTTTTTGATATACCTACATATTGCACAAGATGGGTAAGCCAAAGAGTTTTCAAAATAATAAAGATATACCATTAATAAATATAATAATAACATTGTACTCGTGTATCGCAATACAATAAATTGAATTGAATTATTTCTAATGTATACGCTTTATATGCAAAACCTAATAAAATTGTCATCACAATTGTATACAACATACAAAACATACACAAATCACAATATAACAATCGACATGCTCGTTTGTAACATTGATCACATAATACAAAGGACAATGTGTACGTATATTATTTCCTGCAGCTCGTTAGACCTTTGAAAAGACACATTGCATGCGTAATTTGCGACGTACATTTAGGTGAGCGAAATGTCATAGCCATAAAACAATGTCGTTAGAAAATGAAGCTCGTTCGCGCGTAGTTCTTTTTACCCGACTACTGCGAAGCAAAAGGGGGTTTATGATTTTGACAGGCTATGTATGTAGGTATGTATGTTCTGTGGTTCTCGGCAGAGTAGAATTTGGGTCACCCCATATCTCCTCATTTCATCCCCTATAATACAAGGCGACTAAGGGATAGGGCTGTTTAACATCAGACAGATATATACAGCCTAGACTCAACCTCAGATGCATGTCCTGAGTCAACAATAGTACCCAGAATACGGCATAGGCACACCCCCTATTATGTATACATGTATGTATGTTTATGTAGGTTTATTTATTCCCTCATAGCTCCACAACTACTTATTAGAACTGGTTAGGTATCGTTAGAAGCATCTTAGTTGTCCGCTGGTTTTAGGCTATATAACGTGTCGCTGAATCTGATGTATTTTTATTTTTTCCTTCACTATAGTATAGGACGCAATCAGACCAATATGTTATATCACAATTTTCTCAATTAATCTCAATCCGCACGAGCCTGCGAATATAATCCCCATCTTACGTTAGATCTGATCGCAACCGAGGCGTCCACTTGGACGAGGACTTCCTCGTTCTTCAAGTCCAAAGTCAGCTTATGATGTGGCTTACTTTTTTCGCCTATATTAAGAGCAATTCTGAGATCCCAGCTACTTACTGATTAACGAATAAAAATATGTCGCAGGCATTCTCTTTGAAGTTGGGGGTTAGACCAGAGTTGCTTCCAGAAAAGTCACATCAGGTGAGGAAAGCACAGGAGAGTGGATCTCGGACTCATTGATAATGACAGATGGAACTTGGATGCACCTGTAATTGACGTTACAACAACACACAATCCATGAGAAAGGGCCCGTTTAACGGCAATAGGCTCGCCCCATATTACGTGGGATCGAAGAACATAGTCGGCGAAATGTGGGAGTTAGTAAACTCACGACTGAAACTCCAGGCGTGAGTTTATGTATGTTTGATGATGATTCTGTGTTCAAAAATGTAAATGAACGCAATAAGGACAAGCTATATAGTTCTCAGGCTACGTCGAAGAGCCAGAGGGAATTAGTTCAATCACAAAGACACCTCCCCTGATTCATGTCAAATGCAATATATAGATTTGACACCGGCCACTTGATTTATTACCCCTAGAATCGGTGTCTATAAATTCGTAGGTGACAAGCATCTAATAAGAACGTATCTAACGAAAATGAATTGATGCAGAGGAATTTAGTAGACTCTAAAACTTTGACTTTTTATAATAATATCTTTGTGGGAAAATATTTCAGTGGGAAGACTAAATAAACACTTGTTCTGATGGTTTCTTCTGCACTGATGGCACGTACACTCTCTGTTCTTACAGGGCCGGTAGCATGGGTGTGACTCTCCTGGTGTTGCATACGTTCGTAGGTCACGGCTACCACTTTACATCAGGTGGGCCATGTGCTTGTCTGCCACCGAAGTGATATAAAAAAATATTTTTATTAATTCCTATCAACATGAAGTTTTCAATAAATATTAGTCTTCAAATCAATCATTTTTTAAACTGACAAGAAACCATTAACTGACCTAGTACGGCCAACAACGGTTACAAATACAAATATTGGCAGCGTCAGAGTCTAAAATAGGTGGGGTTCAGGTAAATTGTGGCACCTGTCCCATTAAGCATGCATTGTAGATACATCAGCTGCCAAGAATTCAGCGCGACGTCTGACATTTAATTTAGTGTCTGTTTTGCATTTGTGTCAGTTCAGAATTCTATGTCAATGTTAAGTATAGTTAGGAATACATAACTACTTACGTAATGGGTAGACAAGAAAACATATGGAGTAATGAAGAATGAATAATCGAATGTATCCCTAATTTTCTGGATATTTTATTCAGAACCGTCTTAAGTGTCACTTATCCTTTTTCTGAGGAAAATGGAGACACCGTAGTCCCACATCCAAGTGGGCCTTCGATGGTCCTGGGTCAGCCGGGGTACGAGGGATATTCCAGAAGCTATTTAATCCTCGGCAACGAATGGCCTGAGACGACCATGTGGTTTCGAGTCTGACATAACCATCTCAGCTGGCTCCGGCGGGGAGTTGTGGAGATTTCCGCACGTTGTAAAAATACCCTCTTATTTTCTTCTTTTACAGCATATTTCAAAACCTTGTTATAAGCCACTTGTAACCAGCACCATCTAGCCAAGTAAGACGAACTTCAACGAACCGCCAAGCATTATTAAGTCGTTATTTCTCTGTAAACTTATGACTAAAAAAGGAAATGCGGTAAGATGCTGGTATTTAATCATTGTCGAAAATATCCCTACTATAAATTATAAATGCGAAAGTAACTCTTTCTGTTTGTCTGTTACGCTTTCATGCCACCACTGAACTGTTTTGGATGAAATTTGATATAGGGGTAGATAAGACCTTGAGAACGGACATGGGTTATGTTTGGTCGCGATGACCGATATACACGCGGGGAAGCTGCAGGCAATAGCTAGTAATTTATAAACAGGATGTAAGAAAATATTTCATCGGAAGTTACATGTTCGTGATGCTGATATTAAAATGGAAACTGCATTTAATAAAAATTAATCTTACTTATAAGAACATAGACTACTAGATTAGAATTCTAATCGTGTTATAACAATGCTATTTTTTTAATCGTCTAGTGCTATTACGACACCACCTCAACACAATCATGAACACATCTGTTTACCAAGAAAATCCAATGTTATTCAATGAGCCGCATCCCTTATTGTAAACATCTACTTTACTATTCCAGTACTCCTACTAAATTATTTCCAGACAGAATTTCGATTTTGTAGGGGGAGTAACGTCACTAAATATTTGCATTAACCAATCCCTTCTCAAATCTAACATCTAGCAATAGCAATATCCCAAAAGCATGTAGGAATACGATCGGATTTGAGTCAGCGGATCGGTCTCAGAGATAAGAAACTAAATTATTGGCCGATGTTGACCGTAACGATAGTCGCCGATCGATTCGTCCCCGTATGGTGTAAATCGACTTTACGAATGCGGGATGTTATTGTGAGCTGACATCTATTTGTACAATCTACTGGAACAATTCACGAATATCGACAGCAATCGACTTTTGTTGAAGGTTAACTTTGTTTTCAATGAGAGGTTACGTCGTTAAGTAAGATTTACGTTATTTGACAAGTTAGCTGCTGTAGGTTTAGTTCCACAAATATGGTTCAAATTATATTGACTGTCTTTGTTTACAGAACCCCATGCCTAAAATTGAGTGAGAATTGAGACGGCAATATAATTGTACCAGCAGTTGTAATCTGTGAAGTGTAAGATGGTACCACTGTCCATTCAATATTGCTAAATTGAAGTTGATGCACAATAAAACAGTATACATTTGTCAGTGATAATTTTATTGTACTTACTATTACAGTCATTTCACACATTCGTACCAACCAATTGTTTTCGAGTATACTCAAGTATGAGATAGGCATTAGGCAGTGATGAAAAAAAGAGGGTTTTGTAAATAAGTATAGAACATCAAAGTTATTAACATAACTAGGTACAGTAACCGTTAGAACGTTTTTTTTTCATACCACTTGGTTGGCAGACAAGCACACGGCCCACCCGATGGAAAGTGGCCACCGTGGCCCATGGACGCATACAACACCAAGGGAGTCACAATCGCGCTACCGACTCTGTAAGCACAAGAGTTTCTGTGCCGTCAGTGTAAAAGAAAAAGCAGAACAAGCTTTTGGTCTTCCCACTGACAGCACAAATACCCTCCAGTGAGCTCTGGATTTCAATTGGCTAAAATCAATCAGATTCTGACTGTACTAATCCTGACTCAGATCTAGCCATAACAATTTTAAAACATCATTTTAATCTTTAAAATAAAGGCTGTAGGTACATCGTATATATATTTTAACAGGAGGTAGGACACGGCGGTATTTCCGCCTAATTGAACAGTCCGACTGAGGAAGTACCTCCTCCCTACAGAATACCGCGGTTATAATAACTTCGTGTTGTGTTCCCAGCGGTGAGTCGGGTAGCCAGAGCTCATTGGAGGATTTGTGCTGTAAGTGGGATGACTAAAGGCTTCTTCTGCTTTGTCCTCTACACTGACGGTACAGAAACTCTGTGCTTACAGGGTCGGCAGCGCGAGTGTGGCTTCTCTGGTATCAAACGCGTCCATAGGCCACGGTAACCACTTTCCATCAGGTGGGCCTTGTGCATGTCTGCCACCTAAGTGGTATGAAAAAATATCGAGTTTTCTGCGTAAATTTTACTTACATCAGGCTTAATATCTTTACACCTGGTCAACTCGGAATCCACGTAACGTTTTTCTCCAAGTGAATAGAAATAGAAACTATTCACAGTTCTGTTGGTGCCACATGAATTGAAGAAACCGTTCTTGTGTACAAACAAAAGAAAGCGTTTCTTGTTTTCTCAGCTACCTATTGACCGTGCCTCAAGCTATAAATAGAACAGCCTTTTCTTACAAGGAAGCTACGAGATTTATGTATTAAGATACTCTGTGTCTTGAAACTTTACCTACGTTTTATTTTTTGCGATAAAAGTATGTAAATACCTATCCCATGAAAAACACTTTGATATGCCAACTTTCTAGATGATTGGTCAAACGGTATTTTTGATTATATGGAATGGGAAATAAATATCAATGGTGACTGTAAAGGCAAAATAATTTTGAAATTCAGGTACAGGTTTAACCAGGATCACAGTACTGGAAGATATTTGAAGTTTTCCAACAAAAGCCTTATTACTATTGTCAGTTTGTCTGTCACTAATTTTAATTTGGTGCGATGGAAATGGGACATGAAATTTTATCCCCGATTTTTTTTTGCTGATGTAGTAGATTCAATTAGAGAATAATATGAATAATGTGTTTTTTCTCTTGGATTTAACAAATTTTGTGCAAATCTTGCAATTATATGGCAGTTATCTCAAAAAGTACGTAATTGATAGGTTGAGCCACACTTGCAATTGAGACGCCAGACGACGGGCGTTTTTATTCGGTTCAAACATCGACATAACCGCAAAGTCAGCCGACAGGGGGTTCGTTCGTTCGTTCTACACAGAGTGAGTTTAAATATCATAATCTTATGATTTGCTCTAGTTTCTCTAAAGGAGCATATTCGCAAAAAAAAAGTAAAGCCACTCTACAGGGTAAGTCCGGAACCTCCCTAAAAGGTAAGTCATTATCGTCTTAAAGTTATACCCGGTTGGATCTAACGATGTCATCTTGGAGCCCGCGGCCCTCTCACTCTTTCTCCTCCTTTAGGCTTGGTGTATATGTCTTTCATGGAAAAAATTCCGTAATCCCGGCGGGAAAGAGTGCCTCTTGCAGGACTGGCTGCCTTGGACCTTGATCATAGATATTTGTAAGACCCCAAATACATCGAGTGTAAGGATACGTTCACTTAAGGTATGACCCATATAATATGATACAGCAGGCGACGCATAGTGCATCATGAAATAGACTTGAATATGATAGAGAGGTTGAGATGGTAGGCGTCTGTTACTAACGTCTGCGGTCGGCCTCAGAATCGTACCTTTATGTGTAATATAATATATCTGTGGCATATTTTAGACAATGCATTTCACACATCAAACCATGTCTTTCAATGTCAAAGTGTCAGCTGTTTATAAACCCTCAAAAGAAACAGGAGTGAGATAAGAAGGTTTTTTCAGAGATGAGGACACCATATTGTTATCGTACACTTTGACTCCAAGCCTCCAAACCCTGCATTATCACGAAAATAGTAAAGAAAAAATGAATTTCAGTTTTTATTGAAAAGTTATTAAAAAATATTATTATGATTTTAGACAGATGTTAAGTTACTTTATTTATTTTGTGCAGCTGATCGTCATTCAAGAAATTGTAGAAATGTTTCCTACCAAAATACATGAGAAATAAAGAGATTTAAACGCCTAAGTGAACTTAGACCCTTAGCTTAAACTATAGTCATTCATTTAATGCTCTACTTATACCTAACGAATTTATATTTTTAGTAGCGGTAACTCAAACCAGTAAATTTATACGTGATAAAAATAGTATAGTACAAAATGCTTACTTTAACTTTACTATAAATAATACAAACAAAAATTTAGATTAATCAACTTCATTTTACGTGAAGAAATCTTCAAGGAAACACACACAGTAGTTAGGGTAACCGACTAAAACGCCTCCACTTTATTTGCAACAGGGAGCGCAGTCACCACACAGTGGGCACACAACAGGAGGCCGTATTTGTAGTATTGAATGACAGTTTCAGGCCCCAAGACACAGAGTACGACACACTGCAGGGGGCTTAACGTATGTGTCTGGGTGAGCTACGTATAATTACGAGGAATCTCTGTATCACCCTCGGTATTTCCCCTAACAAAAAAAACCGGCCCAGGCTATTTTTTCGTTAGGGGAAATACCGATATTTCCCCTAACAAAAAAAATTGCCTGGGGCGGTTTACATACATATAATCACGCCTTCATTTCCGTAGGGTTAGGCAGAGGTGAATTAACACCCACATTTCACCAATCATTGAATTCGGTCCCTCATAATAAGGGGTGAGTCCATTACCGCCTTCCGGGCACTATTGATGATTATGTTGACTCAAACCTTGCATCTGAGGCTGAGTTTGGGCTATATATATATATATCTGTCTGATGTCAAATAGCGCTATCCCTTAGTCACCTTGTACGACACCGTATGGGAAGAGATGGGGTGGTCTAAATTCTACTCTGCCGGTTACCACGCGGTAATGCGTAGAAGTATAAATAATAAATCTCCCTCGTAAGAATCTGAAAAGTAATTGAGCACTTGAAAACTGGTTTTGACTTTTGACAGGTGTGGTTAAGTGCCTTGAAAAGAATATTAATATGTGCCCGTTTACCTTAGAAAGGGTCTACTATATTTTGACGGTTTAAAAGAGTATCGATAACGTCACTGCTTTAGTTCCTTTGCCGGTTGCTTTTAAGTCGCTACCACTATCGATCGTGACCATACCGTACCAAGACCGCACAAAGTGGAGAAGTAAAAGCTGTAAAACGGACCCTGGACTCCAAGGTGAAAGCGGATGCATCCTCGATCAACTCCTTGCATTAATCCAGGTCGATTCCCTTGTAGCCCGGGTTCAAGAAAATTTAAATTTTTACTTACCAAAAAGAACAAAACATAACAAAATTGTAGTATGGTGGTGATACTGTCCCATGGGGCAGTTATCCGTTTAAGTGAATGTTCCTGTGTCCCCTGTCGCACTTATATGTAAAGTGATACGAGTTTCAACAAAAGGGACCTGTGTGGCCAGTTTGAATAGCTATACTTAATCTGTTTAATCCCGTATTAGTACGGGTACGTAACTCGAGATATAATCACAGTCTAACAACTCCTTCTCATACATATAATATACATATAATCACGCCTTTATCTCCGCAGGTTTAGGCAGAGGTGAATACACACCCACACTTCTCTCCAATAATTATATTCGGCCCCACGTGATAGGGGATGAAACTATTGCCGTACTCCAAGCTCTTCCAACTAATCCCACCATCTCTTTTCCTACATAGGACAACACGTGCAGGCCTTAGATGTCACCCTCACACTGTGCAGAATATACGAGCACGAACCAAACGGTTCGGAGACTCTTTTCTTTGCCGCACCACCAAGACCTTAGATGTCACCCTCACACTGTGCAGAATATACGAGTAAGAACCAAGCGGTTCGGAGACTCTTTTCTTTGCCGCACCACCAAGATCTGGAATTCATTATCAGCACACATGTTTCCTTCTTCCTACAGTACAGGTGCCTTAGGGCGCGCCGTTGTAGCGGCGGTAAGACCCATCATGGGGGAGTGGCTAGAGAGGCCACACGGCAGCCTCTCGTACCGTCTGACGCAGATGATCACCGAGCACGGGTGCTTCGGAAAGTACCTGCGTCAGATGGAGAAAGAGCCAACGTCCGAGTGCCATCACTGCGACGCGAGCGAGGACTCAGGTCGGCACACGCTCACCGAGTGTCCGGCGTGGGAGACGCCGAGGCGGGAGCTTGTGGCGGCCCTGGGAGTGAGAGTTCTCACGCTCTCCACCTTGCTCGCGGCGATGGTCCGCTGCGCGGATGCGTGGGCGGCCGGCGCCTCCTTCTGCGAGCAAGTAATGCTCGTGAAGGAGGAGGCGGGGCGGGAGCGGCAGCGGGAGCGACGAAGGATCGCAAGCCAAGCTGCCCGCGTACGAAGGCAACTCGGGCGTCGGAGGTCGATGAACGACCTTCGCCCCCCATGAGCGCCGGCCTGGGGGTGACAGGTGGAGCCGCCTGTCACCCTGGCAGAAGCAGGCCGCGGCGGTGGCGCGCCTCCCCGTTTCCGGGGTCGAGTTGGGGACTCTGTAGTCCCCACACCCGAGAAGAGGGCCAGATCGTGAGAGATGGCCCTGGGTCGGCCGGGGTGCGAGGGATATGCCTGTCAACCTCACCTTCGGCAACCAAAACGACCCACAGGCGGCGTGCGTTTTAGTCGGTTCGAGTCCGACATAACCTCCTCCACCGGCTCCGGTGGGGAGGTATCCGTGGGGATTTTGCGCACGTAAAAAAAAAAAAAAAAAGTCCAGGTGCCTTTAAGCGGGACGTGAAAAAGCATCTGATGAGGCCGCCAAGCTGAGTGCCACCATTGTAACACTTAGTGTCTGTAATGGTGACCCTCTTTCCTGAGACTTTGCCTTTAGGTTACCATCAGGCGAGGTGAAGTCGAGTTGGCATGTCCTATATAAAAAAAGCACTATTGTTGAATCGAGCTATCCCTTAGTCGCCTTGTACGACACCGCATGGGAAGAGATGGGGTGGTCCAAATTCTACTCTGCCGGGAACCACGAGGCTGATATATATACTTCATTCATATAATATTATGTAACTCGTTATACTGTGATATAATAATGACAAAATGAAGTAGAAAAATATCGATTGTTAAAAACTTTATAAAATTCAATCATTAATTTATCATGCATTGATATTCTGTGAAGACCAATTTAAATGTCTGACGAGTCACTAGACTCACCGCTTACGTTATCGTTAGTGAGTTTGAAGAATTTAACCAAAAGACTGGTGATTATCGTAAATATACAGGTACGACAGTTTTACAAAAACATTTTTGAATTTTTGTATTAAATGAAATTCAATAATAGTTATTTATGTAAGTGAGTTATAAAACATATTGTGTAAGGATTTCAAGTATACCCTTTCCACTTTTTAACCACTTTACATTTTTTTTTATATTTTGGGAATTAAAAATAATGAGAAGTCATAGTTTCAGTTTGGTTAGGTTAGTTTACTATGCATATTTTAAGATATAACGCTAAGACATTTTATTAGTATTGATAAGAATTCTATGACTCAGGACACTACCCTATTTCGATTACTAAAAAAAATCCTTTCTAAAAATGTAAGTACAAATTGATAACACGCAAAAAAAATGCCTGCTGAATTTCAATATAGAGACCGCAATCGAAGTTAGCATATATAAACCTGAAACTCTTTCAATTTAAAATTGTTTCGCAACAAAAGGGACACTAAATATATGTGTATGTGGGTGAAAAAACAATAAAATGGAGTCGGCAAAACACACGGTCGTTGTATCCCGCAATAAAAAGAAAAAACTTCTGTAAGTGGGTTTCATAAAAAGAAAGCAAACGCTTGTCTCGCCCTTGCAAATAGTGCCAGGCTGGCAATCGAAATCTTCGAGAGTAATATTTGTGCGTTCACACAACATCGTCCCTTCCCTTTTTTTTTGTTTCCGAAATTATGTAAAAATGGACCAAAGTACGTTACTTGCTTTGAAATTTAAATGCTTAGCTATTTTCGCACATATTTTGGAGACCATCTTAGTTATTTTGCAAAAAAATACATACTCTGTTTGTGGGCTCTTTACAGTTGAATTATGGCTGTTTCTTTTGTTATATTTAACACAAGTTCTCGACACCGTGAATCCGGTTATTCAGATACTAAAGTGGTCAGCGCAAAAACCTTTATACTTACATTTTTTTTAGAAAGTGCTTTCGTTTTTTATTATACGTAAAAAGTTAAAACATTGTTTTATGTTAGTTATCCAGATTGCTCTAAGTTGTCATGATTTGACACAGAAAAATGGTTCCGAGCTGTAAAATTCTGGTTAGATTTACTTGTACTTCTTGATGATTATCCTGATTGACCAGAAGAGGGTCAAATTAATTGAAAAAACTCGTTGGAATTCTGAATATGGAAACGTCCCTACGCGTCTGCAAGGGCTTAAGGGCGTTGGTGACCCTTTAACTTAGCTTTCAGCAATAAACTGCTATGGAGAATCTTCACAAGGAAATATCCGTAGCTGCAATGTATAATATAGACAACTGGGATCTGTGACAGCAATATTATCGTTCGGTGTGCCTTCTATTATGTTTACCTTTATCTCAGATGTGTTTACTATCAGAATGAATTAGTTGCTTTTTGACTTGGAGCATTAAATTAACATCAGAAGGCTGATTACTTTTTGTCTTCTTACATCATTGGTGACTTTCATCGTTTCAGTATATTATGCAACTTTCAGTCAAGATATTTCAGGAGTGTGTCCTCCTGATTATCTTAAGCATGCCTATAAGCTCTAATTCTTGAGTTAAGTCATAATAGTATGAGAGTGACATGGTCACTGCGTGATCAAGCCCTCACCTTATGGTAAATAAATAGAAAAAAAAAAATACATGTCTTTAGATGTTGATTGTATGATGGCTATTTGTATTTTAGATGATAGTGTGCCGTGAGACGTGTAAATAAATATCCTGTCTGTGTGAATGCTTTCACTGTAATTTTGAAAACTGTATATCTCATGATCTTCGCACTGAGACTCGGTGGCTTCTCTTCAAAATATTGTATCTATAATATAATATACTCAAACAGATATTTTCTTATATAGGACATGTCAATTAGACTTCACCTTGCCTGATGGTAAGCTGAACAGAGGGTCATTATTACTTACATATTTATACTATTTTTTTTATACCACTTAGTTGGGAGACAAGCACACGGCCCACCTGATGGGAAGCAGTTACTGTGGCCGATGGACATATGCAACACCAGGGGTGTCACACTCGCGCTACCGACCATGAAGAAACCTTCTGATGCCCCTCTTGAAGAACCCCATATTGTAGGCGCTTGAGAAAACCGCGGCAGGGATGTCATTCCACAATGGTGACAATGGTGACACTCAGCTTGACGGCCTCGTCATATGTTTTTTCACGCCCCGCTTAAAGAACCCGGAACTGTTCGTAGGAAGAAGGATACACGTGAGCTGGTAATAAATGCCAGGCCTTAATGGTGCGACAAAGGAAATACTCACCGAACCATTTGGTTCTTGATCGGGTACTCTTAAAATTTCAATAAACCTACCTTAGAAACAAACAGTTTCAATATAAACAGTGTTCAACTAAAGCATTAGTTACTAAAACTCTACTCATATTGCTCCCATTACAATAATAATTAAAATATATTCTTTATACAAACAAATATCGGGGAGATGGGCCTCGTCAGCATTGGGCTGCAACCCGTCTAAGAGAAGGAAAACTCTGAAATCAAAACCGGGGAGATGGGCCTCGTCAGTATTGGTCTGCAACCATCTAGGAGAAGGTCACTCCGAAATAAAACCAACTCTCAGGGAGCATACCCGAGAAAAAACCCCGATCCAAGGTGTTAGCCGACCCGTGCCAAGGATTCGTGACCAGAGGGCAAGCTGGTGTAACGGAGGGTGTCTGTGTTGGCGGTCACAGGACACACTTGAGATTCCGCCTTACCTCCGTAAAGGGCTCTGCGGGGGTGGACCATATTTTCCCTATGACTCGTGGGAACGCAATGATTCCAAAAAAAATTAATCATCCGCATGGCGGCGACGCGGTACGCCACCCGTCACGTCTCGTTTCCAGTGGGGGCGAAAAGTGGCTCACGGAGAGCCGTTTTGCTACGTTGAATGTTGGAGGAGGAATGGAAGAAAAAATGAATGATGTTTGTAAGATGATGGATGAAAGAAGGATTGATGTGCTTTGTGTGAATGAGACGAAGAGGAAAGGATGTGACACCACCAAGCACGGACCCTACACCGCGTACTGGTCGGGAGTACCCAATACCGACAGAGCTTGCCAGGGAGTTGGTGTCATCCTATCTGCTAGAATGGCTGAGTGTGTGAATATATTCGAATGTGTGAATGCTAGACTGATGTGGATGAGAATGAAAGTGGGACTCACTCGTATTTTTGTCGTAGGGGTTTATGCTCCTGTAGACTCCGGTACGAATACGTCCCAGGAAGTACAAGAAGAAAGAGAACAGTTTTGGGAGAGTTTAAGAGATGTATTAAGAGAATGTAAGGATAATGAAAGAATCATAATGCTAGGTGATTTTAATGGATGGGTAGGACTGAAACGAGATGGATTTGAAAGGGTTCTTGGCAAGTACGGAGATGAACGAGTGAACGAAAATGGTAAAGGTTTGCTTGAAGTATGTTTGGAATGGAACCTTTGTGTGTCAAACACGATGTTTCGACACAAAAGGATTCATATGTATACAAGAGAAGCGAAGAATGTCAGTAAAAGTATGATTGATTTTGTAATAGTGGATGAAAGATTGAGAAAAAATATTCTAGACGCTAGGGTATATCGCGGTGTGGGTATCCATACAGATCACTTTTTGGTTATGTGCCGTATAAGTGATCTCTTTAAAGGATGGAGACGTAGAAGGGCTCACGGCCCATAAGTGTTCTAGAAAGAATAAAAGTAGAAAACTTGCAAGAAGATAAAGTGAGAGAGGAGTATGGAAGCAAATTAACTGAAAGGTTTCATGATCTTGATAGTATTTGTGAGATTGAGGAGTTATGGAAGGTATTCAAAGATGAGATTGTGAGTGTGGCTTCCCAAGTATGTGGTATAAGTAAAAGAAGTAAAGTGCAAAAGGTGAAGCATGCATGGTGGGATAAAGAAGTGCAAAAGTTGGTATGTGAGAAAAAGAAAGCGTGGCTTGACTGGCTCTCAGTCAGAGCTAATGAGAGAATGCAGCAAGCTACAATTGAGAATGTGGATGAAGCGAAAGATAAATATAGAAGACTGAAAGGGATAGTGAAAGGAGTGATTGCTAGAAAGAAAAAGGAACAAAAATACGTGTTTGATGAAAGGTTATCTGAGGATTTCCAGACGAACATTAAGTTCTTTTGGAAGTCCATTCGTTTAGCCAGAGGAGAAACACAGAGCTCCGAGCTGAACGCTATTAGAGACCAGAATGGAAGTATTGTAAAAGGTGAGGAATGTGTGTTAAAAAGATGGCAGGACTATTTTGAAAGCTTGTTTGAAAGAGAGGATGGTGTACATGCACTAACCTCGGTGATGGATGACTATGTTGATGCTGATAAAAGTGGTATTAGTATGAATGAAGTTGTGAGTGCATTAAGAAGTATGAAAGCTGGTAAAGCAGCGGGATATGATAAGGTGACAGTCGAGATGCTGAAGGCTGGACAGGGCCTTGTAGCAAGTCAGTTGTGCCGCCTTTTCAACATATGTTGGGTTAGCGGTCGTGTACCAAGTGATTGGTGTAAGGCCGTTATAGTTCCACTTTACAAAGGAAAGGGCTCGCATCAAGACTGCAAAAACTACAGGGGCATTAGCCTACTCAGCGTCGTCGGCAAACTGTATGCGAAAGTGTTGATTGAGAGAGTTATGAAAGAAACCGATGAGAAAATATGGGATGCACAAGCGGGTTTTAGAAAGGGAATGGGATGTACGGATCAGGTCTTTTCATTGCGAAGCATAGCCGAGAAATTTTTGGCCAAGAGTCAAAAGGTCTATTGCGCATTTGTGGATTTGGAAAAGGCCTATGACAAAGTGGTGAGGAATGAACTTTGGTCGGTACTGTCTATGTATGGGGTGAGCAGCAACCTTATTCGAGCTGTGAAGTCTCTCTATGAGGACTCCAGAGCTTGCGTGAGGATACATGGGTCATACACTGAATGGTTTAGTATCCAAAAAGGGGTTAGACAGAGATGTGTAGCGTCACCATGGCTGTTTAACTTATTCATGGACAGTTGTTTGCAAGATTTGAAAGATAAAGAATGTGGTTTAAGAATGAAGAATTTACTCGTCAAATGTCTTCTTTATGCTGATGATCAGGTTTTACTGGCGTCATCGGCAGATGAGTTGCAGGAGATGGTAACAACTATGCATGAAGCTTTTGAGAGGAAAGGAATGAAAGTGAATGTTAGTAAGACAAAAGTTATGGTTTTTGAAAGAGATGAATGTGTGACAGAGTGTAGGATTTGTATAGATGGAGAAAAAGTGGAACAAGTGAATGAGTTCATATATTTGGGAACATTGTTTACGAGAGATGGAAAGCATGAAGAAGATGTTGAAAGGAGAGTGATGGCTGGAAATAGAGTGAATGGGGCACTACACAACTTTATGAGCAGCCGGAAAGTGTCCGAAAAGGCACGACTGGCTGTACATGGAGGAGTATTGGTGCCGACTCTTCTGTATGGTAGTGAAAGTTGGGTGTGGCAGAAAAAGCATCAGAGTAGAGTAAATGCAGTAGAAATGCGTGCGTTGCGAAGTATGTGTGGCTTGACCTTGAAAGATAGAGTGAGAAATAGCGTGATAAGAGAACGATGTGGAGTGATAGAAGATGTAGTGATGAGAATTGAGAGAGGAATGTTGAGATGGTTTGGTCATGTTGAGAGAATGAATGAAAGAAGACTAACGAAACAGGTGTATGAGGCGAGTGTGGATGGTACCGTCGGAAGGGGAAGACCTAGGCGCACATACCTGGACCAAATCGGGGAAGTTTTAGAAAAGGGGCAGGTCAGGAGTACTCTAAACCGACGAGCATGCATGAAGAATGTAATGAGAGTGAATGAAGCGAGAGTAATATGTCAGGATCGTAGCAAATGGAGATCCGTGATCTCTGCCTACCCCTATGGGAGACAGGCGTGATTTTATGTATGTATGTATGTATATTAGTTATGTAAACAAGAAAGTACAATAATATGTGTACCTACTGGGTTATCGTCGTAGTATCAAAAGTCTTGGAAGTTTCAATACATTAACTTGTCTGATCGTATCTGAATATAGAATAGGGTTGAACTGAACAAGACTATACATATATACTACGTCAAAAATATACGTATGGGAAATGTCTACACACAACATCCGAAAGAAAGTTTTAGTAATTTTTCTACCGCGAACTGAAGTTCCCTAATTTTCTTTCGTAACTTATAATGTTCGTTTAACATTTCCTATTTGAGACCTACCACGGCAAACGCAATTATCTACCTTAAAACTTTTGATAGCTTCGCTTAATTTTATTTTAGGAAATCGTCTTTTGAACGAATGAACTCAGAGAAAATTGTTTGTGGGGTTAGGTGCGGATGTTGGTACTTCCGGCAAATAAAACTGAGTCAGGCTCGAAAAAAGAATTATCATATTAAGTCACATTTTGTTGTCTCTGAAGGGGTTGGTAGAGTTTGATGGTGAAATGCGAGTTGTTGAAATGACTCGTTTATATTTCTGAATTGAGTAGAAAAGTATGGAATACATTTTTCGCTGAATCGAATAAATAAATGTGACATGACATCAAAAAAATGTGATGTAATAACTTTTTATAGAATTTAAAATTCAAATGTCTCGTAATATTCATTTCTTATTTCTTATGTTCTCTATATCGGTTTCTTTTTATTTATAATACTACGTCTCTTTTTAGTCAATTATTTATTTAGTTATACTAATCTCATTCAGTTGCTAAGAAAAGTTAGCATACTGATTGCTTTATAATTTCATTGAATTGGACTGCTGAATATAGTGTAAATAGTTATAGTTGTTTAGGCTATAAGGATATTGGTTTGTGAGCTCCATGCGTTAAATAATATATCTTTATCATATTTAATTTTTTTCCACATTAATGTAATAATCGTTTAAATATTTAATTGTCGATCTTCACCATGCTTGTGCAAATAGGAAAACGTTATTCGAATTTCCTGGTTCAAATTTCATAACACTCGTTTAAACTCTGTATAATCACCTTTCTTCTGAAGGGAGGCAAGTATTATGTAACTTTTATTCCAGAATATTCTCCATAAAACAAAGATAACTTATCAGACAATCATTGACATGGCTCGCGTGTCACCAGTCTCGTGTAACCACTGCTGGGGACCTGTTGTTCGAGATTACGTATGTCGTTTCACTAGATAGGGTTTCTTGAGTGATAAGTTATCCGTGTCACAATCTGAGCGAGGTCGCTCTGACAATTTTGGGAGATACAAACTTACTAGAAGTTTGTTGTTCTGAAATTCTACTTGAGGATTGTGTGGTGAACAGAATTTCTTTTATTTTGGCGTTCGTGTATATTTTACTGAGTTGTTTGTGTTCATTGTTTGGTCTGTTCCAACATAGTTTAGGAAGACAGTTCGGTTACAGTAGAGTGTTTTAGAGTGAGTCTAAACTTTGAACTTGTGCAAAAAGAATCCGCTGTTACTGAGTAGAATTTTCATTCCCTGGAAAGAATTTTAGTTAAATTACAATTGAGTTTGTACGTAGCCCTTTCTGATTTTGCGATAATATATAAAGCCAAGATCATAAAAATATAACATAACATAAACTCATGCCTATATCCCCGAAAGGGTAGGCAGAGTTACTAGCACCCACATTTCGCCAGTTTATGTTCGGGTCCCAATGTAATAGTTGGCGAGCCTATTGCCATTAACCGGACACATATAAACCTGCGATAAATACACACATAACTTCGAAAAGTCATTGGTGTGTGCCCCATATCTACACCCGCGAAATATACTCAACGAATATGACCACGAAGTTATATTACTTGTTGACTGTTATAATAATAATAGTCAACAAGTGCTATATCACTATATTACTTGTTGACTATTATAACAATAATAGTCAACAAGTAATATGCAGAATAGCTTTGGTAATTTAATTGGCTACACGGGTGACGTAATAACCGGTTTAACCTTAGATATTGGAGTTAAAGTAAACATCTAATCATGAAAATAGATCCTCAAGCCGTATAATTTGGTATTCGATAACTACTGACAGTAATTGATTGTTCAGAGTTTAGTAATAGTAGTGGGCGTATCAGTTCAACAAACGGATTACTGAATAATTATATACAGGATGTTTTTTTTTGGAAACGTGGCGGTAAGGGTAGTTACTTCAACCGTTATAGTTAAATGTAGGAAACTGTAGGTCTATATTTGAAAAGTGCTGTCTATTGTAATGTATATGTAAATGACTGTTTATTTCTTAGTAAATAAATAAAATAAATAAACGTTCTTAGGAGATTATCCCTAACTTTTTAACATATCCCGAACTGCATTTACTCACACAAATCGTATAGTGAGTTTTAATGCCCATCACCACTCTTCTTGTTTCTCTTAGCGTTAGTCCCAGTCACATCCAAAGCATTCACCTCGGAGTCTGAGCTCCGAGTTATAAGTCTAACTACGGATTTTTCTAAACTTCGTTTTTTTATACCACTTAGTTGGCAGACAAACACACGGTCCTCTTTATTAGTTGTATATCAAAACTGTAACTCATTATAAAACTAGTAGCGACATCTAGTGTAAGATATGTCAGTTGTATTCTTGATGATATGTCATTCTAATGAAATAGTTTTTTGTCTGCTATTGGAACGGAACCATATTGTTTTATTTCAACAGGTTATGGGCCCAGATTTTACAGCTAAAATAGTGAAAGTAATTGTGTTTTGTGTAAAACAATTACAGTTCGATAGACTATCGATTTTTTCATTATTAGTTTGGCAAGTTTCCGCGTATCAACAGTGAACTTATTGTGAAACGCTGGTGCCGATTAGTTGTAATGGCGGCTAACTATATAGTGAACGTTCCAAAGTTGCGTGGTCGAGAAAACTATGATGAGTGGGTGTTCGCGGCAGAAAACTTTCTAATACTTGAAGGTATGATGAAGTGCATCAAGACCCAACAAGATGGAAGTGGTACAGCAGTAATTGTATCGGCTGCAGATGACGCGAAGACGAAAGCGAAGCTAGTACTCACCATTGATTCATCATTATATGTTCATATTAAGACAGTCAAAACTACAAAGGAGCTGTGGGATAAACTCAAGTCACTCTTTGATGATTCCGGGTTTACCAGAAGGATAAGTCTTTTACGGAATTTGATATCCATACGTTTGGAAAATTGCAGTTCTATGACCTCGTATGTCACACAACTAATTGAGACGGGTCAAAAACTTTGTGGAACAGGGTTTGCAATAAATGACGAGTGGATCGGTTCGCTTTTACTAGCTGGATTGCCAGAGAAGTTCTCACCTATGATTATGGCCATTGAACATTCGGGCATTCAAGTAACAACGGACGCCATTAAAAGCAAACTTCTAGACATGGAGACCGGAAACATAGAAAATATAGATGGCGCACTTGCTGTATCAAAAAGAAGTCATTTCAAGAGGAAACCAAAAGCGACTATGAGTGGTAGTACTGGTAGAACTGACAACAAAGATGGCGTCAAGCACCAACATAAAAATGCCGACGTGAAAACTGTCAGATGTTATAAATGTAAAGAAATTGGACATTATGTCTCGCAGTGCTCGAATAATCCCAAGTTCAATAAAAATGAAGACCGTAAGCAGACAAACGCATTCTCAGTTGTATTCTTAAGCGGCAGCTTCAATAAAGGAGACTGGTATATTGATTCCGGTGCTAGCGTTCATTTAACGGCGAATTCAAATTGGATCACTAGCAGATATCATAAAGTTCATCAAGAAATATTGGTAGCAAATCAGGAAACTGTTTCAGTTACGTGTGCTGGCGATGTTCAGATTACAACCTCCGTCAATGGTTGTGAATATGAAATAAACATCGAGAATGTGTACTGTGTACCAAACTTGACAACTAACCTCATATCAGTGAGCAGATTAATACAAAACGGTAACAAAGTGGATTTTACCGATAATAGTTGTCAGATTTACAATAGAAATCATGAGTTGGTTGCCACTGCGACATTGACTAATGGTGTCTATAAATTAAATGTACAAGAATGTTTGGTTGCTGCAGCTACAACCTCGGGCTTTACTTGGCATCGCAGGTTAGGCCACTTGAACAGTGATAGCTTAAGAAAAACTAAAAATGCAGTAAAAGGTATGAATTATGATGAAAATTTCACTGTAAGTAAATCAACATGTAAGACTTGTTGTGTAGGTAAGCAATGCAGATTACCTTTTACAAATAGTGGTACAAGGAGTACTGAATTACTAAATGTTATACATAGTGACCTTTGTGGACCTATGGAGGAATATTCATTAGGAGGAGCATCCTACTTTCTATTGTTTGTTGATGATTTCAGCCGGATGTCTTTCATTTACTTTCTAAAACATAAAAATGAAGCATTGAAGTATTTTAAAGAATTCAAAGCAAAGGCAGAGAACCAAACTAATGGAAAAGTGAAAATATTCAGAACAGACAACGGTAAAGAATTTTGTAATGCTGCATTTGATGATTATTTAAAGGAATTTGGGGTTATACATCAAAAATCTAACCCTTACACACCTCAACAAAACGGATTGTGTGAAAGAATGAATAGAACAATTATTGAAAAGGCTAAGTGCATGTTATATGATGCTGAACTAAACAAGAAGTTTTGGGCCGAGGCTTGCAATACGGCTGTGCACTTACATAATCGAACTGTTTCATCAGTTTTAAATGGTAAAACACCATATGAACTATGGATGGGTGTTATGCCAGATCTGAGTGATCTAAGGATTTTTGGATCGCCTGTCATGGTCCATGTCAATAAAGAAAAAAGGTCCAAATGGGACAAAAAGTCCATTGAATGTATATTACTGGGCTATCCTGATAATATTAAAGGCTATAGATTGTATGATCCAATAAAGAAGGTAATTTTCACAAGCAGAGATGTGATCATTATGGAAAAACAGTTAGTCATGATGGATATTACTTCTGAAGAGAATGAAAAAGAATCTGAGATGAATGAAATTGTGAAAGAAACTGAGGTTTTGCAGGATTCAGTGGAGGAAACAGATACAACATTGATGGAAGAGTCAATGGAGGATTCGTCTTCAGATTACTTACCAAGTGATTATGAAGATAGTTCAGATAATCTGGTTAAGTTAGATAGACCTGTGCGAGAACGTCGTGCACCAAACTGGTATGGTGGTATATGCTACACAGAAAACAGTATAGATAGTGGAATAGATCTCACACTCAAACAAGCGCTGAAAGGGCCTGAAAGAGATCAATGGCTACAGGCAGTACAGGAAGAATTAAAGTGTTTTGAGGAAAATGATGCTTGGGAGATAGTGAATGTTCCTAATAATTCTACAATTGTACAGTGTAAGTGGGTGCTCAAGAAAAAGATTGACCCTAATGATAAAGTTCGTTTTCGTGCAAGGTTAGTAGCAAAAGGTTTTTCTCAACAGCCTGGTGTGGACTATACAGAGACCTTTTCACCTGTGGTAAGACATACTACTCTCAGATTATTGTTTGCCATTTCTGTGAAACTTGGACTTGATATAATACATTTAGATATATGTACCGCATTCTTGAATGGTAATCTAAATGAAAATATTTATATGCAAATACCTGAAGGGTTTAATTGTCCAGACTCATCAAAGGTTTTAAAGTTGAAAAAGGCTATCTATGGATTGAAACAATCATCAAGAATGTGGTATGACAAGGTAGATGCGTGTTTAACTAAAAGTGGATATTTAAAATCTAAATATGAACCTTGTTTGTATACTAAAAATGATGGTAAAAATATGACTATAATTACTCTGTATGTTGATGATTTTTTTGTATTTTCAAACAATAGTGATGAGACTGATAAGCTAAAATCTGCATTAGAATCTCAATTTAAAATTAAAGACCTAGGCCAAATAAGGCAGTGTCTTGGTATGTCAGTTTGTTATGATAAAAGACATAAGATTTTAACATTAAATCAGAGTGATTATATTGAACAGTTGTTATTGAAATTTAATTTGGTAGATTGTAAATCACTGAATACACCAATGGAATGTGGTTTAAAATTAACTAAAGCTGTGAGTTCTGATAAAAATTTACCTTATCAGCAACTGATTGGATGTTTGATGTATATTGCCATACTCACCAGGCCTGATATGGCATTCTCTGTTAGTTACTTAAGTCAGTTCAATAACTGTTACAATAAGGAGCATTGGGCTCATGCTAAGCGTATATTAAGATATCTAAAGGGAACCAAAGATTATTGTATTAAATATACTGGTACAGATAACAAAGAGATTGTGGGCTATGTGGATGCAGATTGGGGTAGTGATATAACAGACAGAAAATCTTATACAGGTTACTGCTTTACTCTCTCTGGGGGTTTGATATCTTGGGGAAGTAGAAAACAGAAGAATGTCACCTTATCTAGTACTGAAGCAGAATATGTAGGTATATCTGAGTGCTGTAAAGAGGCAATTTACCTCAGAAATTTACTAAGTGAAATTATAAGTCAAAAACCTTGTATGTTAATTTTAAATGATAACCAGAGTGCACATAAGTTGTTGCATAATCCTATATTTCATAATAGGACAAAACATATTGATATTGGGTTTCATTTTAGTCGAGAATGTGTTAAAAATAATTTAGTTAAGGTAGAATATTTACAGACAGCTCATATGCCAGCTGATATACTCACAAAATCGTTGAATTGTGTGAAGCACTATAAATTGTTGGAAATGTTGGGAGTTAGACGAATATAATAATTATATTTTTATTTTGATATAGTGGGTGTATTAGTTGTATATCAAAACTGTAACTCATTATAAAACTAGTAGCGACATCTAGTGTAAGATATGTCAGTTGTATTCTTGATGATATGTCATTCTAATGAAATAGTTTTTTGTCTGCTATTGGAACGGAACCATATTGTTTTATTTCAACACTCTTGATGGAAAGTGGGTACAACAAGTGTGCAACACCAAGTGAGTCATACTCGCGCTGCCAACCCTGTAAACACAAGAGTTTCTGTGCCGTCGGTGTATATTTCCCGTGGAGCGTGTCACTGACCTCCACAACCAAAAGGCGATATCGAAGCATTGCTGCTACACCAGTTATTGGACTTCAACTACCTGTAATGACTGCCATAGCTGTTGGTATGGCAACCGGGACTGATGGATTAACGTGCTCTCCGAGGAACAACCAGACCAATGCAAATACCATTACATTCATACATCCAAACATTTGCAATGAGCCGGGATCAATCGACTCTATGAACGTATACTAGAAACGACAGAAATCGACAAAAAAGCTTCCCATAAATTTTGTTTTCAAATAAAAATAAAAGCAATTTAAATTTTAACTGTCGAAAAATGATGTCACTTCTTACTGTGATCAAAATTCTTTAAGATTAAGTGATATTTGAGTACAGAAATAATATCATGACTTTATCATTATGTAACAAACAAATGGCACTTAATACAGCATCCTAGTATTTCTTCTTGGAAATTTTGGGGATTTTTGCACTTAAAAAAGGTACAGTGAAATGACAGGTTCTCTGTTTATAATCATAAAATACAAAACGACCTTCTTAAAAAGATATTTACGCTGGTAAAATTAAGCTCCCATTGACAACAAAATAACAGCAATATTATTGAATTTTTCTCGTTGAAACTTCTTCGCAGCAATACGTAATATAGGTATTTAAATATGCTGGTCTTAATCTTTCAAAGACATACTGGTGAGAATATAAAGACATTACTGTTTCAGACTTACATTTTTCCTGACAGTTTTCAAAAACTCCATCACCTTTAATACTCAAGGACAAGTCACGCAACTCCACATGTTTGGAATAAGTGTGTCATAACATTTTTCTACGAGTAATGTATATATTCTTCACGCGATTTGACAATCACTCTTCCCTCACATTCCAGTAACCAATTGAATACGGAAAAGCAAATTTCCTACAATACTCGTTGCCATATTTTATTTGTCACAAAAAACACGGTAACCGTAAACTAACAGGAGTAAGGTGCCATTGCTTACCCTGTTGGTGATATAAAATAAATATTTATCAATAGAAGCACTACGTTGAATCAAAAGAAAAGTACATAATAGTTGCTAATAATTTTGACTCAGTGACGTCACAAAATGTAGTAATGAGTGTAGGTATGCGTTTTTTAGGTATCTTGTTTTGGATAGCACGGGGTGATATAGCGGCGGAGAAAATCCACCAATCATACATTATAACAAACAAATAGAGTGTTTTCCCATTATCCCATCCAATATCGGTGTTGGCTTCAATATCCGACATCCTATAGCCGACATGAAGTAAAATGTACGAAATATGTATCTGTCTTGCACATTGTCCAACCCGATATCGAATATCGGAGCTGACACCACTGTGTTCACCCGATATCGGATATCAATGTCAAAGTCACCACAACAGCAAAATACAGATAAGCAAATGTCTTGTCATACTCAATGATAGACTTCTAAGGAGTCTTTACTTGAGCTTATGGTTAAATTTTATTCAGTCTGTGCTATCGAGCAAATGGACATGTCCTAGACGTATCAGACCGATTTTATCGGATATATGTGAAAACAGCACATGGTGCCAGCTATCGGATATTGGATTGGGAATCCTGAGGTCAGGAATACCCTAAGCCCATTGCAGATGTGAAGAGACGTTGCGTCCTTGACAGTATTTTACCATCTGTACCATGTTCTGATGAGCTCTTCCAATTAGTCTCACCCTCCCCTTTCCTACACAGAACAACACGTGCAGGGTTTAGATGTCACTCGCATACGGTGCAGAATATCAGATCACGACCTAAGTGGTTCAGATACTCTTTCCTATGTCGCACCATTATGGTCTGGAATTTATTACCAATTCATGTGTTTCCTTCTTCCTACAGTCCCGGGTCTTTTAAGCTGGTCGTGAAAAGGCACATGATGAGACCGTCAAGCTGAGTGTCACCATTGTAACATGGTATATGAAAGTAATGGTGATAATAATGGTAATTGACGTATGCTACATAAAAAACACATGGGTGTGCATACAAGCACATGACCCACCTAGTGGGAAGTGGCTACCGTGGCCTATGTAATACAAGGAACGTCACACCCGTACTGCAGACTTTGTAAGAACAGAGATTTTATGTGCCGTCAGTGCAAAAGACAAAATCAGGACAGGCCTTGAGTCTTTCCACTGATAGTACAAAAACTCTCCAGTGAGCTTCGGCTACCCTACTCGCCGGGAATACAATACGAGGTTATTATAGCAGTGGTAGCGTCTGTAGATATGTATCTAGTTTTCTCTGCTCCCGTCTACAGGCCTAACAGCTAAATTTATAGGTAGTATGATATAAAAGGCGGTACAATTTACTCGCCTTCCCTTTATATTGGATACTTGGGTTACCAAAAAGAATGGTGGCGCGATCCTCACGCCACGTGAGCTAGTGGACTGTATTCTACGGGGGATGAAGCTAAATATTTCAGATGACACTTTACACAACAAACAAGATAGGTGATCGGGTTGCCGCGGAGGTGGTTTAGGCAGTGAATGCAACCCAAGAAATTAGGAGAGGATGCACTAACCTTTATGACGCCACGTGCTGTCGGAGCCGGTGCACCGGTCTTCTCTTCCTGGCTCAGAAGCTGCTGCCCACCTCACTAAATCACTTGAGGGACACGAGAGGCACAACCCGATCGGTAAAGGTCTATGAAAGCGGTTAAAATCCAACAAATATTATTAATTTCATTGTCACCATTGTAACATGGTATATGAAAGTAATGGTGATAATAATGGTAATTGACGTATGCCACATAAGAAACACATAGGTGTAAATACAAGCACATGACCCACCTGGTGGGAAGTGGCTACCGTGGCCTATGCAATACAAGGAGTGTCACACCCGTACTGCAGACTTTGTAAGAACAGAGATTTTATGTGCCGTCAGTGCAAAAGACAAAATCAGAACAGGCCTTGAGTCTTTCCACTGATAGTACAAAAACTCTCCAGTGAGCTTCGGCTACCCTACTCGCCGGGGATATAACACGAGGTTATTATAGCAGTGGTCTTCTTTAGGGTGGAGGTACTTACCCAGTCGGATTGCTCAATTGTGATAGAAATACCATCGAGGACTTTTTACGCGCGTCTGTAGATTTGTATCTAGTTTTCTCTGCTCCCGTCTACAGGCCTAACAGCTAACTTTAGAGGTAGTATGATATAAAAGGCGGTACAATTTACTCGCCTTTCCTTTATATTGGATACTTGAGTTATACCAGGTTCTTGAATCTGAACACAAAAATAATTTTTCAGTATTCTTATCTGTTTTTTCACAATGGATGGTAAATATGTACTATTGAACGTTTTTTGACGCGTTTATTTAATTTAAAGGGTCTTGTTAGAGTAGAACCATAGATAGTACCAAAGTCGCGAGAACCTACATCCTTGCAGGCAATGCCGCGGGCATAGGCTAATATACATTAATGTACAAATATTACCAAGTCAGTTACGTGAAGTTAGGCATATGTTGAACTCATCCGTGTATCCACTCTGTACCGTTTTTACCGACATCTTTCACTATATTTTTATATTACAATCACTTTAGTGACGTGTGTGCGGGGTTTCGTTTATTACGTTCGTAGGCTTCACCCTTTCACTATAAGGCATCGTCTCTGGTAAAGATCTAATATGCTATCGCGGACTTTATTTAGACCTTTTAGAGCTACACATTTTTGTAATATATTATTTTATTCTATCATTAATAGTTCTTATAATAGTACAATTAATAGTATCGCAGCACACGTTATATAAGAATTTTTCAGGTCATTTTTTACACGTTGAGTTGCATTATTGGAGTTTTAGAAACGATCCGCAATTGTTTTGATAACATAATATAGTCAGTGATAATGTAGCTTTCTTTACTTTATTCAATACTGTATGTATTGAATAATACAAATCTATTCTCTTTAGAATATTAGTACAGATATATATTTGCTAACTATCTGTTTTTGATTGATTGAAATTGAGTTCGGAAAAGTTAGAACCCATGTTATTTTTAGGTATTTATTATGAAGAAAGTCATGTTCGAGTGACTGATTTATAAACTACTATAAATTACGAAATAGACAGGTTTCTTCTATGGGCTAGGGGTTTTCAAAAATATTAAGTTAAGATCGATGTTGTTCTATAACTCCAATTGCACAACCCAGTTTTATCACGATTTTATAATGTGTTTACCTATGGATGGTACATGGATAAAACAATAAAACAACATGATAAGTGAAGTCTACCACAATCAAATCTACACAGCCGATTCTGAGCTTAACGGGCACAAACGCTCAGATAAACAGACAAAAATTCCAGCAACCGTTGTTTTGGCTTCTATTACGTTAATAAATACCCCCCCCCCCCCCCAATCGAAGTTTCTTTTGTATCCTTTCCACGTACAGACATCGATCGGTTATAAATTTCATTATATTTGATACTGGTAGACCTACAAACTGCAACGTAACAAGGAATTCGTGAGTGGGAAGTTATTTGTAATATCTTAAGGGATCAGAAATTACTTGAATATCAAGTTCGATATGGTTCGACTGGTATTCTGCAATATGTAGATTATATTTTTAGAAATTCCCTCCTACTTACATTTTCATCCAGATAATATAAAGCTTTTTACGCAAATACATAAACTAGAAGTAAGAAATAGAGGGTTTATTTTGCAAACAATTTTAATTTATGTGCTTAAAGTCTCATAAACACAGTAGCTATGGGCGCCGCGAATTCTTCGTACATTCTTTTTACAGCCTCAAATAAAGAAAGGACACAAAATATTTCATTACCCAAAATACTCATACGTATACGGATGACTTATTTTACGCTCATTACCTCATGCTCGGAGCACTTATGATGTACTGCGTTACATTGCCTGAATATGTCATTTATTGTTCAATTTAATGCTAAAGTTACCATGTTCAAATTGCTATTGATAATCTGATAATGTGTAGGTACGTTTGATAAATTACTAGTATTATCCTACTAATATTATAAATTTCACAGTTTGTGAAGATGTATTTCTATCAATTAGCCCATCGCAGTTTGCTGGACATAGTAATGCTGGGAGGCTTTGGCCTATTGTTTCCACGCAGGTCAGACGGGTTGGTACAGGTTTTTTTTCGAGTTTTCATTCTTTCGCAGTGAAATCATTTGCGTATTTTTCCGTTAGTCGCCTCTTACCACAACAGTCGAATGAGATGGGGTGATGATACTTGAACCTGTGGAATGTGTTTGGATGTTGGTTACTCAATGATCCTCAAATGGCTGAACAAGTCTGACTGACATTTTTAGAGGAATAGTATAACAGAAATTTTAATAAGTTTGGATTCTCTCTTGGGGTAGCGACTGCTGTCTGACCTCCCAATTCCAAGAGGAAAACTGTTGTAAATATACAAACTGACATTGAGGACCATTCATACAAACCTCCCTATCATCGGGTACCCGATACAGTTACTCAAAAATATTCATTGAAGTGTAAATAAACGTAAACATAATATCTAAGTAAATGCGTACTTAAATAATATATTATGTACTCCAAAAGAAATCGATATGTAGTTAGAGCGGGGATAGCTACATACATACGTAATAGGTTGCGGAACCGAGCGGTTTTTGTCAATATACTTACATAAGATATGTATGAAAATGTTTATACAAGAAGGGTTGAAAGTAAATGTGCAGAAACAATATAAACGGCCAATACCGAACGTCTTTGTATATTTAATATTAAATGCGTGTACAAACAGAAGACACAGAAGACACAGAACTTTCGGAATATCTCTTTGAGTTTAAATGGCGGGACATGTGTTTTGAGCAATGTTGTTTATCCGTATGGCGACGGAGAAGGATGTCGTAAGAGGCGACTAATTGAAAAATACGCAGATGATATTGGTGCCAGAGAAGGAAAACTCGAAATAAAATCCTGTACTAACCTGTTTGGCTATTGTGGAAACAGTTGGCCAAAGCCTTTCAACATTGGGAGAGACTTGTATCCAGCAATAGACTGCGATAGGCTATTAATTGACAATTTTATTGAGTGTGTGCTGTTAGCCTTAGAGTACAGGGAACCTACTTATAAAGTTAGGCTACTTACTCCTAGATTGTACTCTACGGATTACAAGGCATCATGAATCCTGAACAAAAATATTCCATATCGCTAGTACATTTATTTTTGATAAGATACAATAAATATTGTACATTACTTGTAATATACAAGAAGAAGGCGGAGGATCGGAGAAAATGGCGCACATTGGGAGAGGCCTATTTCCTGTAGTGTACTGCGGTGGGCTAATTATTTGATTGATTGATTGACTTGTAATATAATTCAATGTTGTCATGAATCTAAACACACAGTAGAGTGCAAGTTCAAATCGAGAAATATTAATTCACATTATAAGCCTAATGCAAGACGCCTGCAATGATTACTATTAATTCTTTCGAAAGCCTCCTTACACTAAGGATCAACACAGACCGAGAGACGAACTGCTCGAATGG
Organism: Eilema griseolum; assembly: GCA_963662185.1. NCBI lineage: Eukaryota > Metazoa > Arthropoda > Insecta > Lepidoptera > Erebidae > Eilema > Eilema griseolum. Next base: position 8,763,962 of record OY759243.1, read on the forward strand.
ATTTTAAGTGTTAGTTGAATTTCAACTTATTTCATTTACACAAGAAAATAGTATGCAGCATTAAATCTTATCTAAATGAAATAAGATTGACATATTATTAACACTTAAAAATGGTTCGGTTTATGTTGACCTTAACTTTCTGAGAACAGTCTGCTCTAAATCAAATATCAAAATAGAATGAATAGAAGATTTTTTAAATTTTGATTTGGTTATTTTATAGTCAGATTGTATAACCAAGAAAATAGTTAACTTTCAATGCAAAATAAATATTATTTGCGTTAATTCCGCACTCACGAACGCTACATGCTCGCCCCGAGGCCTACAGGCGCGCATGACACTGTAAAGTGTGTCGGCTATTTGACACACTGAAATGAAGATATATATGCGGTGTCATGAACGAAGCTGGCGACCCTGTAACACAAATATTTATGTGTCGCAAATATTTTTCACTGACTTTGATTTATCGAATGTTATGCAAGCGCGCATGAAAATGCTGATAATAAATGTAAATCATGCAAATAGGAACGTATTACATTAATGACAAGCAATAAATTAAATTGACTTTCTATTTCATATGTACACGTCAATATTTCCTCAAAAGGGAAAGTAGAAGTCTATGATATCCTTATTACGTAAGGATATATTATAATAAATAAATAATAAATAAATATTCTAACGCTATCTAGACCCATTTTAAGCATAGTTTAACTAGCTTGTGTTATGGAATCTAGAATACGGATAAACATACTTAAATACTTTTTTTTTGTAAATACACATATTATACATAGAAATACCCAGACCAATGCAAATACCTATATTCATGCATACAAATATTTGCTCTAAGCGGGGATCGAGCCCGCGCCTCCTGCGTAGCGGTCGCGTTCACTACCGCCACGCCACAGAGGCTTTGGTTGGTTAAAAGCGATGAACCTATTGCCATATACCGCGCAATTTTAGTCCCTTCTGCTATTGATAATTATTATAGGAATAGAAAAGACTCCGTGGCGTAGCGGTAGAGCATTCGACTGCTATGCAGGGGGCGCGGGTTCGATTCCCGCTCAGTGCAAATATTTGTATGCATGAATATGTATATTTGCATTGGTCTGGGTGTTTCTATGTATAATATGTATGTATTTACAAAAAAAAAAAAGTATCTAAGTATGTTTATCCGCATTCTGGATCCCATAACACAAGCTAGTTAAGCTATGCTTACCATTGGTCTAGATAGCGTTGTGTAGAATGTTGTGGAATATTTAAAAAAAAAAAAAAAAGAAATAGAAAAAATTGAATCGGTTCAGGCGGGATTTGAATCCACGATCTTACCCTTACAAGGGGGAAAGTTCTGACCACTAAGCCACAGAACCTTCGCCCGAAACCATTCAAATACATAAATCTGTCTTACGGCGACAATTTGAATAGTTGGCATACTAAGTGCTTTAAAATTTCATTCAATCGAAAACACTTGTATGTAATGTATAACTCTATTAGAAAGCCAATTGTGCATCACAATGCAGCTGAATAAGTAGGTATATACGGAAGGTAGCTAGTACTAGTAAAAACTGTAGTTGGATAGCCACTTAAATTTTGTAGCGTTGCTCTGTCTTTGTCAGTCCAAAGTATCACTAAAGTCACACCCCTGGCGTCGAGTCTACAGACGCGTCAAGTGGATTGAAGGAATCTCTGTCATTTTTAATTGAAGTTCTCTCTGTTCCTTTTTTGAGTACAATAGAATTGACAAAAGCTTTTATATTTATTTTCTTATTTTTGTTGAGATTTATTGGTGTTGTTGTTGAATTTGCTTTGTTATTCTGCTTATAACTTTTTCTTTGAATCCAGATTTTTAATAAAGAAAGGTGTAGGCATTTGTGCTGAGAAGCTAGAAAAGCGTGGTTCTCGTAAACAGTTCTGTTCAGTACAAAATAATGGACGGACACTATCAGAAAATGTCAAGAAAATATCTTTGCAACGCAAATCATTTTTAAGTAAGTCTCGTCTCTCTTCTATTCCTTGGTACCAAACTGCCAACAGGGGTGGCTTTTCTCACCTTCCTTTTTGCTATTGCTTAGTCTAGGATTGAACTAGTCAGCCCATCTACAGTAATATAAACTAGAGTGGTGACAGAACATACTTGCATTTAATATAGCTATTGACATGCAAATATAGGTAGGTACATAAAAAAGAAAGCCTTTGATGTATTTGGTGAGGTATCATCTTTTATATTCATGAATTGCACTGCGTTACGAATACTATGCAGATTACTTTTGTTAAAAAGACATTAATTTGAAAACTGTCCTTTTAGGATTTTCTCTCATGCATATGTATGTATGAGCAATCCTCGTTAATCGATTTTCATTTACGCAACCCACATGGAGAAACCAATTTCGTTCCTCTTTCAATACTTATCAACGCCTTTTAAAATAGCTGTAGTCTGCTGATGTCATTTCGATTCCATTCAATCACCTTACGCCTGAAAATGTATGTATATATGACGGATGACGGGGCTATTACTTCTTGAACGTAATAAAGACAACAGGAAAGGTAATTGATAATTGCCAAACTAATTTAACAGATTGAAAAGTGTCAGGGCATACACAGTAAGTCGAAAAGATGTAACTGCCTGCGTGTCCAGACGCCAAAGTCATAATTATTTTCAGAAACAAACTGACATATATACATGCACACCTGTTAATCCCCGAAAGGGTACGTAGAGAGGTATTAACAGCCCACTTTTCCTCTATGATTTTCGGTACCACATAATAAAAGGCGGGCCTATAGCCGCCAAGCGGGAACTTTATCATAGCCAAATGTTTAAGCAGCCTAACAGCCTTGACATAATGCTAAGTAAGTAGATTACTAGATATTTGACGACCTCAGCAAGGAATACACGCGAGCTCAAAATAAACAACATCGGAATAAATGAGAGTCATCTGGGTGAACCGTGGTTACAGCACACATATGCGGTCACAGCGATTTAGCGCTGCCATGTGCAAGTTTACAGTTAGTACCTTGCCACAATTTTTAGAACCGACGATAGTGACTTTCTGGAGATAAACCTAGCGATAATAATAACTAAACTGTTATTTGCACTCATTAAACTGTTGCAGTTGGTTTTTAGAAGAACTAGCTTAAGAGATAGCCCACTACTATTACTGCCAGTGGTGACGTTGGCAAGACGGTGATCAGCCCTTGTATGGGGGCTATTTCACCCATTTCCCCTATATGATGACTGTCATACACTGTATATGTTCGTATGGTAACTGAGACGTGCTATCCGAGGCACGATCATAGCAATGCAAATACAATATTCATGCATTCAAATATTTGCACTGAGCAGGGATCGTACGTGCGCCTTTTGCGTAGCGGTGGCGTTCACAACCGTCACGCCACAGGGGCTGTCTAATAGATAGCCTAAGCAGTTACCACAATAGCGAGAGTCTGCTGCCCGTAAGGTTACAGATTTGATTTTAGTGACAGCTAAAGAAAGATGAGTACTAATACAGTTCTGGTCATCTCTAAGGGGGTTATTATGAATATGAGTATTTTGTCGATTTCAGATTCACAATTTTATACCTCTAGCATTTAGTGAATAGTTAAAAAAAAAAAGTTAGAATGTCTAGTTACCGCTAAACTAGACATTCTAACAATAACAAATATCATAATTGGGTATTTTCATGTAGTTAAAATATATTATTTAACTGAGCTTTTGAGGACGAGCATGGAAGTATGTAATTGCTTGTGTTTATAATAATAATAAAAAACTGAGCTTATTCAATTAAGAATGGTAAAAGAACGGTAAAAGTTGCATCGGTTCTTATTTTATCGCTCTTATTTATTTTTCATCGTCCGCCCAATCTATAATAGTAAATTATTTGACTATTGATAGATAATATGACATCACAATACATTATTTTATACAAGTTTCCCTGTAACTTACTGTTGTGATGTTTAGTAAAAAGTAACTAATTTAACTAGTCAGTCAAGTAACCAAATAATAAAATAATAATCCATCCCCTCATTGCGGTTGACATAATTGAAATGCAAAGTAAAATGTTCTACATAATTATACAGCCGTGAGCGGACGAATACGCTTTGACAAACTGTTACGCAATTACTAGCAGTTGTGCATTACGTAATAGGGCTTCAGGCGGTCGCTTCCTTTGTTAGGGGTGTTAGACAATATTGGTTTTGATTTCTCTTCTTACAAAAATGTCAGGGCTGTCCGAAATATAATTGAAAATAAATATATTACAACAAATGAAATAAATATGTAAGACGAATTAACTGCTAGGCTAGCTGCCATCGACCACGCGATATTATAACTAAATTATTTATTAATGTATTGAAAAAGCAGGGTAAGTTAAAAGCACTTGCAACGGTGTGGAGGAACCTCGTGAAGTACCTAGGATAAAAGGAGATGATTGGCTGTTGTCTCTGCCTACCCCGGAGAGAACATCTGAATCGCATTCATCTACATTCCACAACTATGTGCTCAGTACTCGTTATTGAATTAAAAAAGAGGTGAAAACAGTGAATTACTGCTAAACTGCGATATTTATAGAAACTTGCGTATAGAATACGGTATGTCGGTATGTCGGTACGGTGTTGGGTATGTAATGTCTTAAGAAAATTTACCTCAAACATGAGCACTAAAGCCAAAAAAAAGAATTTGAATGAACTCATACCTCACTGCGAGTTTTACAACGTTGGTAAAAATTGCCATGCACTCTAAGTCTCTGGCGTCATTTTTGTCACGGACGGTAAACGTCCCTAACACGGCCCGAAATTACACGTGGGCTTTACATCACAAGCTGAAACGTCCCCACCTGAAATTGAAGCATGTTACCGTTATTATTACATAACATTTAAGTTAGAAAATGAAGGTTTTACATAATATTATGTTTTCAAAAGGGATTTGGTGTGACCGGATGGAGCAGATAATCTATTTTTGGGCGTTTGCCTTAAGCTCTGTGATTGGAATGTAAGGGTTTTCATTTTCATTGATAAGATTACTTTAACATTTTCATATTTGTAAGACACCCTTTATAAATTGAGCCTAATGTAGTTATAGTTTTTTGGGTTACGTAAGGACGTAACCTCCATTCCAGATCTAAAGAGATCTGGAATTTCTATACATTCATATTCTGATATTATTTCTTAAAAAGATCTAACTTTCTCTCTCTCCCGTTAAAAAAAAAACCAGATAATCCATTACATTCACCACGAGTAAAAGATTCGAACCATGTTCAACCCCGTACATTTTTCACAGAAATCCTTGTTCCTTTTACACACGATTAGGCACCTCCCGATCTCAACAATGACCCATATCATTTGCGTGTTATACAAACACACAATTACCAGTATAGTTTCTTTGTTACCTCGGCGCCTATTTACCGTTGTATCTGGGTTATCGAGCTCCTTACTATACAATACGACGTCAGACTGTCCCTCCCTTCCGACCTCGCGTACCTTTGTATTGATACGTGAACAGGCCGTACATTGAATATTATGTTGAGACACAATTTGCATAAAGCAATTTATAGAGGCATTGTACTGCTTACGATTAATATCAGTCGTGAGTAACGATTTATTTGACGATACTTGTTGTCTTCTTTTCATGTAAACGTAATATGTATCGATATTTATGACCACCCTTTTTGATTCTTTTTCGTTGTCTCGTAGGGTCGCGTTTTGGCACGATTCTGCAGTAAATTGATAAGGGCAGATTGGGCGTGTAGACGTATAGTACTCTTATATAATATGGTAAAGTAGGAAGGAATTGACAATTTCCGCAAACGGTTATGGCGATGTCCTCGCAAGAACATACCTAATAGGTTCATTATAGGAAGAAAAGTGGTTATAGATGTTACTATTATGTTTTTATTAGCGTCGTATATTGTTAGTATTCAATAGATTGCAATATGATTTATACCTAAACATTACTTGTCTAAATTACTATCTTTTTGGTGTAGCAGTAGTATTATATTCGACTGATGCCGGAGCGCGGTTTCGATTCCCACTCATTACACATATTTTGAATGCTTGAATATGACATTTTCACTGTCACAAAAAATTCACCATTTGGTCCTATTTAGAACTCAAATAAATCCTGAGGAATTGTGTTTTGTAAAATGACCTAGAATAGCAAAAATAATAAATAAAACAATCACAGAATATCAGTCATTAACTATATAATATTTTTGTTTCAGACTAACCAAATCACCAAGAACAAATGAAATATAGAACAATGAGAAGATCACGACCAACTCGGACTTCATGAATAGTGAATAGTGACTAAGCTCATTAGTATGAGATGATAAGTGCCAAATAATTCAAAGATGGCGATGGTCATATCGCAAACGACAAAAGCAGCCATAGGAGGTTTCCTTGCTCTGATGATTCTCGGTGCCGTACTGGTTGTTGGAGCGGCCTTTGGCTGGTTCGACCCTAAGAGAGAAGATGAGGATACCCCTGCGAAGATCAGCGCAAGACTTCAAGGAAGAACGTCATTTGTTACACATCGTGCTGTAAGTATTTATTTTATACTACGAGTACTAAGTACTTCTTTATTTTTGTTGATCCTTTTATTCTGAGTGACTTTAGATTCTTGTCATCATCATTTTAACGCTATGCCTTATCACTTTATGATTTGGGGTCGGTTTAATCTTTTTCCTTCTTTTGATTTGACTTATCTTGACTTTTACGTGTGCGATTACCGTCTGACCTCCCAATCCCAAGAGAGAACCCTATGCCAAAGCCTAGTCTGTTAATCAGCAAATGTACACCAGTTTTCAGGTGAAGTCCAAAATTTTAGGGGAGTTAAAATCTATTTTGCTATCGAGGCTAAATCGCGCATCCCACTAATACACTGCATAAAAATATGTTTTCATTTGAGTGAAAGGCAATAAAAACGGAATGAATGTAGCCCCCAGAGTGAAAACAATTAAATTGAAAGGAAGCTATAACTTGTCGCTTGAGAGTCGTGGCTCTGCGGTCGCGTGGCGCACCATTTGCCGCAGTTGGCAAGCCAATCTGAAAAAATATCGGTCAGGATATCCGATATTTCCATATCGGTAGTACATTGTGATTCGTATCTAATTGTTTTTAGAGTTATCAGAATAAAAAAGGAAAGCAGTGCTTAAATGTAATTTCTTTTCATATCTTCATTATTTGGCATATCTTTCTGTACTAAAAACGTAATTATGGTAATATAATTGTGGTTTATCTATTCAAGTGCTAGTTATTCATAATGACAAAATATGGTAACTATTTGTAAAATTCACGAAGTTGTAAAATTACAAAGCTCGCCAAATAGAGAGATTGAACATAACGCAGATAAGATTACAAAGGCTTGACGGATGTGAGTCATTTAAAAGTGTAACCCGCAAAAGCCTCTTCAGTGATGTTAGAACATGCCACAGATTTTTGTAACAAAAACACCATTGTTTTGGTTACAAAAATCCGTTTATCTTCGTTGTACAAAAAGCTTTGTATGTTGCTTGTTTATTTTTAGGAATCATATATCTTTATATTTAGCAGGACTATTTCAAAAATTCCACTGACTTCATAATTTAACACTTGCCGTCCAAATAAAATAGGTTTTATTTTAAAGCACTGAATATGACTAATGGCCTCGTTTAACTGTCACTGGATGAACTGCTCTGTAAATTACATTTCTGGTACTCTCTTGCGAATTTTCACTGTCAGTCTCTAAGTTTAGTCGTAAAATTATTATTGAGTAGGGGTAAACTTAAGATCAAGAGTATATTTGAGCAAATTTATGACTAAAAAGTAACTTTAAATGGTATCTTTTCCTTAGTTTTTGATAATTTGGAATATAAATACTCAATCTATTAAAATCTGTCAATACATGTTATACACTCAGAACCTTTGCTAGGAATTTATTAACGATAAAGGCGAAGCGCAGAAACTGTAGGAAGACTTGCCCTCTTTTTTTTATACAAATTAGGTGGTGGCGAAGAACACCACCTGATGAAAAGTGGTTACCGTGGTCTTTTTTTTTTTATTTTTTTTATATAGGACACGTCAATTGGACTTCGCCTTGCCTGATGGTAAGAAGGCAAAGTCCCAGAAAAGAGGGTCACCATTACTTACACATACCGTGTGACAATGGTGACACTCAGCTTGACGGCCTTATCATATGCTTTTTCACGCCCCGCTTAAAGGACCCGGGACTGTAGGAAGAAGGAAACACGTGAGCTGGTAATGAATTCCAGGTCTTAATGGTGCGACAGAGGAAAGAGTCTCCGAACCGCTTGGTTCTTGATCGGATGTTTTGCACCGTGTGCGGATGACATCTAAGACCTGCACGTGTTGTCCTGTGTAGGAAAGGGGAGGGTGGGACTAATTGGAAGAGCTCATCAGAACACTCCCCATGGTACAGACGGTAAAATACAGCCATGGACGCAACATCTCTACGCAGCTGTAAAGGTTCTAGGGTGTTCGTGATCTCGGGATTCCCAATGATGCGGATCGCACGTCGCTGCAACCTGTCGAGAGAATCTAGTAAGTACTTTGCTGAACCATCCCAGAGATGCGAGCAGTACTCCACACAGGAGCGAATTTGTGTCTTGTATAGAAGATACCGCTGCTCCTACTTTTGCTGTAAACGCACATGCCTGCGTCTTCTTGGCATTGAACTCAACCAGGTTCTCAGAGCCCCATTGAGAAATGTGATTCAGGATCCCGTCAAGCTCAGTGACCAGAAGCTGCCTTTTCTCTGCGATATCTGACTGCTTGGCCGCAGGATGTCTATGATAACTCCAATGCAAAGTGCTATCGTCTGCATAACAATGAACATTGCCGGTAGACAGCATGTCGTTGATATGCAGAAGAAAGAGAGTGGGTGATAAGACGGACCCCTGGGGCACGCCAGCATTAACCTGCAGAAACTCCGAAGCGCGTCCGTCACAAAGGACGCGAATACGGCGCCCCTGCAGGAAGCTAGCAACCCAGTTGCACAGCCTAGAAGGCAGACCAAAGGCAGGTAGCTTGGAAAGAAGCGATTTGTGCCATACTCTATCGAAAGCTTTGGCGATGTCAAGACTAATTGCCAGTGACTCGCCGTGCTTGTCCATAGCCTCACCCCAAAGATGGGTAACGTATGCTAGAAGATCACCCGTTGACCGTTTCGGTCTGAAGCCATATTGCCGGTCATTAATCAAGGAGTGATCCTCTAGGTGCCGCATGAGCTGTTTGTTAATTATGTGCTCGAACACTTTGCACAGCACTGAGAGTCTATGGGCGTGAGTAACATAAGGGGAGTCATACTCGTGCTGCCGACTCTGTAAGAATAAAGAGTTTCTATGCCGTCAGTGCAGAAGACTAAGCAGGGCAAGTTTTTGGTTTTCCCACGAACATATCAAAAACCGCCGCGCGTCGGTAACACAACACGTGGTTATTATGGCAGCAATATTTTTTTTATACAACTTAGGTGGCAGACAAGCACACGGCCCTCTTAAAGGAAAGTGGTTACCATTGCCTATGAACGTGTGTAGAGTGTGTAAGAACAGAGATTTTGTGCCGTCAGTGTAGAGGACAAAGCAGGACAAGCCTTTGGTCATCCTACTGACAGCACAAAAACTCTCTAGTCAGCTCTGGCTCCCCTACTCACCGCTGGAAACACAACACGAAGTTATTATAACTGCGGTATTCTGTTGGGCGGAGGCACTTCCCCAGTCAGACCGCTCAGTTGGGACGGGAATACCGTCATGTTCTACCGCCTACTCCTACTGTTTTATCTGAGACCTCATACATGATTCCAGCCTTTGTCATTATTTTCTGTCGACAGGTAAAGTATTTCATCAATTCAGACTTCGACGCAACTTTCCATCGCAAGAACTTAAATACTTTCTTTTTTTTTTGTTTTGTGATCTCTTTTTGTTCGACCAGTAGTAGTGTTCTTAAGCCTCAACCCACCTTGTTGGGGCTTAGGATCAATTCTTATTCAGACCCCCGACTGTAGGCCCACGTGATTGAACAGTGTACGTTTCCAGTCGATTTATTTCCGACATTATAGTGCCCTTGAGAAGCGTATGCCGCGAATATATATACCTACATACATTGCGCTAAGAAAAGTTATAGTGTTTTGTTTGAAAATAGATCTAATAGGATCTTGAATCATAGTTTCTATATTATGCTCTTCGCTTGACCTCTGATGAGCAGAAGATGCAGATGTGTAGTGATGTAGCTTCCTTGGCTGTATTTTACTCTCTCTACCATGGCGAGTATGCTACACAAGGAGCTCTTCCAATTAGTCCCACCCTCTCCTTTTATACACAGGACAACACGCACAGGGCTTAAATGGCACCCCCAAGCGGTTCGTAGACTCTTTCCTCACTAAGATCTTGCATCACTAAGACCTGTAATACTTCACCAGCTCACATGTTTCCTTCCTCCTGCATCCGAGTCCTTTAAGTAGGGCGTGAAAATACATCTGATGAGGTCATCAAGCTAAGTGTCACCATTGTAACATGCTAGGTGTCTATAATGGTGACCCTTTTTACTAAGATTTTGCCTTTAGATTATCATCAGGTGAAGTGAAGTGTAATTGGCGCGCTCTATATAAAAAAATAATACTATATTTAACTTTTCATTATATTGCAAATATACATCTCGTTTTTCGCTTATGAATTTGTATAGCATTGTGGTACTTTACAATAAAATAGTATGAAAACTACATATAGTTTAATAATAATAGATTACTTGAAGAAATAATATATTCTCCACCGCTGGCAAAACCGAGACCGCAATTTATTTCGACGTTTCTTATTACGATATTCCTTACAGGAGAATATCATGCCCGGTAATGGAGTATGATCTGTTAACGGTACAGCACATTCCATTTTAAACGAGGACAATTCATGAAACTATGTCAAAGACACCATTCTAAAAGTATTTAGAACCACAAAAACATTCCCGGTCTTATTATTCGAGTGCGAACAGAACGCTTGAAACAAAAAGGTTGTCAAATTTCATAGATTATACAGGAGATAGCGTAAACGAAACCGCCTCTTCCCATTTGTGTTTTTACACATAAAAAGTTAAATTTGCGCTGCCCGCAATATGGCGGCCCATTTTCGAATAAAAGCAAAGGTTTAATTAACATAAAATACAAAAGAGTTTTAAAGTGTTGGTTGCTAAACTCATACTAAGTAAGGTAAAATTTTGATTTGCTTTTTATATTATTATTGGAACGTTACGAGAAAGGTTCAGTTGTTTTCTAAAGAATATTTTGTTTACTATTTTTATGTTTTCAGCGTGTATTTTGAACTGAAAAAGTCCGATTTGTAAAAGGAAAGGTACACGCCTTTAATTTTCAGTCATAATTGGATAATATACAAATTATTATGGTTTCAGTGTAAAATGATTTCGTAATTATTAACAAAGTTCAATAAACGGTATGTAATGTTGTAAAATCAATGAAGTTAGTCGATATAACTACGGGTCGGCTTTCTAGTCTAAAATGCGGCTGAACTTCAATATTTTCTATGAAGCGACTGCCATCTGACCTCCATAACCAAGCCAATTTGTTGCCTCAAAAGTACGGCTAGTAGACTACCCGTAACGACTGCCACAGATATTCATATGTCACCAGGGCAACGGCTTAACGTGCTGTCCGAGACACGACCAGACCAATGCAAATACCCATAATACCCAAATACGCAAATACCCAATGTGTGCATGAACACAAATATTTGCACTGAGCGGAAATTTAACCCGTGTCTTCTGGGTGGCGGCTGCGTTCACTACCATGCCCCTTTGTTTTCTGCGCTAAAATGTTCATGTGAAATCTCTACACCTCTGTGTAAACATAACGCTTCCCATATAATTTTATAGTTAGATCCGATTTCGTTTCCACGCAAGCATTTTAGCTTCCAAAATAATAATATTATACGCCAGCTTGTATACCTACACTCTTAAAAATGCATGGATCGCAAGCTATTTTCTTTAGGGTCTCTTTTCTAATTTACCGAAAATTACTTTGATCTTTCCCATCGAATATTTTAAAATGTAAAACCTCTGCCATTACCCAAAACCCCACATGGAGTTAAGTAGTTAACATTTTCTCCCTAGCGAATCTTGCTGCCCCGAGTAAAATCCTGATACATGCACCTTAAAACTCATACAAATTGTATCAAAATGAGACCGATAAGAGTATATATTATGGGTAAAGGTTTTGCTGATAAAACAGCGGGTATATATTGGTATTGTCCGTCAGAGGTCTGACTGGAGCCGTTCAATAGATTTTGTGAACCCTTCTGTAGAAGAGTCAAGTCACGCCCAACAAACGTTCGGCTTCAGCATAGATACGGCACAGTCGCAACGATACATATAAATAATTCATACCAGCCGATATTGAAACAATCCGCTTTCATATACTTTTTAGGGAGCCTCTCTTAAGGCGGAGTTCGCTCCGATAGAGCGTTGCTAGATATTATGCAAATACGATTTGGGTGGATTTAAAAATTATGTGGCTTTTATACGTAAATGTTGGGAATACTCATATGAAGTCGAAAGAGAATGAGGCAGACCATTTATCCATTTTCAATTTTCCGGTTGGATAGCTTAGTGGTTTAAGTATTCACCGCAATACTTGGTAGTCTAGCAAGTCCTGCGTTTGCGGTTTCAGAAATCAATAGCTATTTTCTCTTAGTCTACGTGAACTTTGGGAAGCAACAAAATATTTCTTCATATTTTCACTTCTTTTTCGACTTGATAACTACAATAGGCCCTGATTTCAAATTGAAAGGCCGCTATATCAATTGAATCGACTAAAACCAAACGATGTCTTTGAAATCAGACTAATGGTCGGAGACGCAGCTAACAATGTCACCAGCAGATATATGACTGTCTCCCAAATAATCAGTGTTGGAGAATCCTACAGGTACGATTAGGTCAACTTTCCAGGTCTAGATTTTTTTTTCAAGATAAACCGAATATGTGAAAGTGTTTAGCTAGCGGAAATGGATCAACATAGGAAAAAATATCAGTTTAAGCTTTCAGGGATTTACATGCGTAATTAGTAAACCTACTAATTACCCTATAAAATAAAATAAAGTTATTTGAACTAAAGTTTACCTGAGGCGTCTTTTATTTAAACACGTGTAATCATAGTTATTTTTGAAAGACTTACATAAATGTAATGTTTTATTTAATAAACGACTTGTCGTGAGCTGTAATTGGTAATATAATGCGGGGGTTTTCTTAACGTTATATTTAAAATAATGAGTGAAAAAGTTGTTTACAATATATTTTACATTTACGTGGTAGATGTTCAGTTTAGAAAAGCCGATATTCTAAACATTAATAGGCCAACTATATTGTGGAAGTACTATAATCTCACTTTAGATCAACTTTCGGTATCCAGTACGCCTTTATCCTCAGATTATTATAGAGATTACAGATATTAACACCCAGATTTCACCTTTTTTTCTATCCTATTACTATTTGAATTCGGTTCCACGTAATAGGGGGTGAGCCTATTGCCGTCTTCCGGTCACTATTGTTGACTCAAGCCATGCATTCGATCCCTTAGTCGCCTTGTACGACACCGCATGGGAAGAAACTCTTCTTTGAAATGTAAAGGTTCTCTGATGACAAAGCGGGAGTTATGAGTCTTGCTAGCATTCATAATTATGCTACCGTAATTACCGTCAATTACCGTCTGAACCTACCTCCACGAATAATCGACAATCTTGCCTTTCCTCTAAACTATCATCTATGTTCATGTTGCCTACTGTGCCCCAGGATGTATATAAAATAATAATGGAATTAAAAAACACAGCTAGCACAGGATACGACGGCATTAGCACTAGGATTGTAAAAAGTGTGTCAACTATTATTGCTCCCGTGCTAAGTTATCTTATTAATAATTGTATCACACAGGGTATTTTTCCTGAAAAGCTAAAGTTGTCTCTCATTAAACCACAATTTAAAAAAGAGGATAAAGAGAATATGACTTCTTATAGACCAATAGCTCTGGTACCGGTATTTTCTAAGATCTTCGAAAAGGTCATCCATAACAGTATTAGTAATTACTTTGAGAAATATAATCTGTTTACAGATAACCAAAAAGGTTTCAGAAAAAACAAAAGTATCAATGTTGCCATATATGACTTTCTAAGTACAATTATCTTTAGAATGGACAAAAAACAGCCAGTTCAGGCGCTATATATGGACATGACCAAAGCGTTTGACTATGTAGACCATGGAATATTGATTGACAAATTGAATGCATATGGTATTCGCGGGAATTTGTCATGTTTACTCAAGTCATATCTTGAAAATCGTCAACATATAACTGTAATAAATAAAATATGTAATAGAACTAGGAGTGAAATTTCGTACAAGTCGGACACAAGAACCATACGCTATGGAGTTCCACAGGGAAGTATACTTGGACCACTTCTGTTCATTATCTATGTTAATGACTTCCCATCAGCCACACCATTCCCCATGATCATGTACGCCGACGATAGTACAGTGGTATTCAATAATGATAACCTTGATACCACTGTTTCAGCTATCAACAAAAATATTAATTCTTTGATAAACTGGCTAGAGGTACACAATCTCAAAATTAATTTGCACAAGACATATATAATGGACTTTAATCAAAGGGTTAACAAAACAAATCTAGAAATACAGTATGACGATAAAAAGATAAATAACATTAAAGTAATAAAGTTTTTAGGCCTACAAATTGAAAATACACTAAAGTGGAATGCACAGATTGAAATGGTGAGTAATAGAATACACCAACATGCATATGCATTATACATGCTTGGTAAAATTGTAAACAGGAACACAGTACTTACAGCATACTTTGGACTGGTTGCTTCTACTTTAAGGTATGGGATCATATTTTGGGGCAATGCAACCGGTAAAGAATTAGTTTTTAAAGCTCAAAAGCGATGCATTAGAGCCATATGTAAGATTGAAACGACTGATACATGTAAACCGTATTTTATTAGCCTGAAGATACTGACGATGCCATGTATGTACATATTTGAGATAGTTATGTTTGTTAAACAGAACTGGGAGAAATTCTCTGTTATAACCAGCAGTCGCAGGTCAGACAGGCTATGCTTGGTCCCATCCAAAACGGCCCTATTACATAAAAGTGTATTCGTAATGGCACCTAAGGTTTATAATAAACTGCCTCAAGCTATTAAATCTTGTAAAAACCTACCAATGTTCAAAAAACAATTACAAGCATTTCTCCTGAATAAAGCCTACTATTCAATAGAGGAGTATCTTAATGAAAAGAGTAGTTAATCCGATTTCTGACTTCATTTCTATTAAATTTTACATTATTTTTATTGACATAATTTATATGATTTTTCTTGGTGACATTACTTTTTATTGACACTGCTTGCATTTATAACATTATAATAATTCTATTCAATTTTATATTACTTATTTACTTTGACATAATTTATTTGAATTGATGTATAAATATTCATGAAATTAATTTTCATTTGACACGGCTTGGAATTGTAATAATTCAATTTAATTTTATCTTAATCTCATCAATTTAAATTAATCTTATTTATTTTGACATAATTTATTTGTATTGATCTATTCGAAATTGAAACCTGTACTTAATAATCTGTAAACCACATGTGGTAGGACATAGCGTACATAACATAATTTATAAGACCTTTATACCTAACCTATGATCCACAGAATAAATATTATGATTATGATTATGATTATGAAATTCCTACCCTAGGTGCTTCTTGCTGCCTATATATTATAAAAAATAAACCCTTGTTTACAGCATTGAATTACTTAGATATGCTTAAACATTCAATTCAATCGCGACTTGATGACCGATCCCAAAGTAACAGCCCTATAAATATTTCAATCACATTTATTTTCCGTTCATAAAATTTTATTGTTAGGTCAACCCACAGATCAACATAAAATATGTTTTACACATTTATTAGTTGCCAATTACATGGTGTTTGTAAACATGGAAGTTATAATTATGAGGTCATTCACCTATAGATGAGAACAAAATTAAAAACCGTAAGTGACGTACACGCGATTTCATAATTAAGACGAAATAACGATCTTTATTATAACAAGTTCTGTATGTAGTAAGTCATTCAAAAAGTTAACTGGGTTTTTGGTATAGATTTTTCGTTGAAAAGTTGGTACTGTGAAAAAACAATTATTTGCACCGTGTTACATATATTCAAGTTGTTACTTATTAATCGAAATCGTGTTGAAAATTGTTACTTACTTGATTAAGGAAGCGACTTTTAATTAATACTGAATCGGGATAGTTCAAAATTAGAAAACCTAGGGTTGTTATTTAATATATGACAAGAAGAAAGTGACGTACGAAGTACATTCATAACATTTTCAGAGTCGTTGGTTTGGTTTGGTTGCAAAGATTTAACACAGTATAACGAAAAGTTCTTAAGCTAATTAGAAGATATGCTATTTATTTACTAAGACTTATGCCTAGTAATATAGGTTACGCATTGCTAGTTTTCAGGTTAACCCAAAAAGTTAGTCGAAATAAGTATGACTGTAAAATTTCCCAGTAGCACCTAAAAGTTCCACGTAAGCAATTTAAGTTAATAGATAGTGTGCTTCACACGAAATACTTACATATTAGCATGTGGCCTATTTCCAGCAATAGTAGTGAATACTGGAAATAAATTATTTAAAAAACCTTTCTGAAGTGACCTGATTTGAAAGTGGTAAAGGATTTGTCTTACGCAGGCTGTGCCTTGCAGTTTTATTTACCATTCTCAGTTCTTACTCGGCCGCTAAGGACCGTAGTGTGAAGATATGTAGTACTATGTACCTTTGTCAAGAACTGAGCATCTATATTGACGTATTTATATACACAAACAATGTTTTCTGCTTTTTTATTAGTAAAGAAAGTATAATAATTTCGTGGCTAATGACCAATGTAAACTATCATTTAACATTAGCTAAGTAAACCTTACTTTGTACTGTTAAAGTGTCGAGCGCTATTTAGGCTCAGCGCTGGTATACAACACAACATATACCCACACAAATAGCCAAATTTATACAAACAAAAACAACACAAACATCGACCCCTGACACTGCAGTCGAACGTTTCACTACGCCAAACAGGCAGTTGAAAAAAACGCTTATCATCAAGCGAGCCGCAAGGGTGTTGACGATTTGTTGTAAAAATAAATAGAATAATTAATAGATCAAACAACCCAACTGCAAATGAGCCACTTTGTAAGCATACATACACATACATATAATCACGCCTTTATTCTTGGACGGTTAGGCAGAGGTGAATTAACACCCACGTTTCACCAATAATCGTATTCGGTCCCACGTAATAGTTGGTGAGCCTATTGCCGTATTCCGGGCACTATTGTTGACTCGAGTCATGCATCTGAGGCTGAGTCTGGGCTGTATATAACTGTCTGATGTTAAACAGCCCTATCCCTTAGTCGCCTTGTACGACACCGCAAGGGAATAGATGGGGTGGCCCTAATTCTACTCTGCCGGAAATCACGCGCGTAAGTAATACATACTCCAAAAATACCGAAACAGGCGGTACCCATTTGCCAATCATAAAACGAAAGAAAATATCTGCTCTTCAAACTTATTTCGGTCTTTTAGGGCATTGCTTTTAGATGACGTAATTATTTTATTATTTTTTTAAAGTTTTTAACCCAGAAATATAGATCTCTGTGGGTTGCGGAAAGGAGTTTACGGATGTTTCATAATGGCAAATTCACGGATAACTGTTAGTACATAAAAGTGCAATCTGTAATCTTTATTATTTTCTTCAAAACGTGATCTAAAAATGAATGCTTCAGTGTTAAGCTCTCTTTCTTGCTAACTGTACAGAAGAACATTTTTAAGGTATATATTTTGATGTTTTGTGTAATCGAGTCGTATCACGTAACAAGCTTGTTTTCATGACATCATTAGACAGTGATACAGATCTCGGCTTCTAAATTGTCAAATAAATTTTCTTGTATTTTTCCAGGAAGTCACCTAATAAAGTTTATTTTTTATTATTCTCCTTTATAGTCATGCCCGTATACCCCCTGTTGTGGTAAGTCATGTTAACCCACATTTCGTCAGCTATATATTTAGCTTCACGTTATATGGCAGGAATGTATAGCTATGTCAGAATGTCTTTGATGGAGATAAAAAGGTGCATGGACATTTTTCGACAATTATAATATTCGGAACTCGGAAAGAAAGAAAGATAGACAGTAGACAGAAACATTTATAGGGTGGGCCTATTGCCATCAAATGTAGTTTTACATTGCCTTACGTTTACTATTGAATAGAGAGCAACCTCTTCCCTATTTGCCTTGTACAACACCCTTGGGAGGCGATGAGGCGGCCCTTTTATTCCATCTCACCGAAAACTGTGTTGCGTAAATGTCTTTAAATATATGTACATATTGCGCTTTTCTTATTTAAGGGGAAGGCGCAGATAGAGCCCGCTATTAACGTCTATCAATATAGACACGAGCTTGATTTCATTCCAATTACGAAGAAAAAAGTAAAAATAACTTTAGTACATATGTTTAATATGATCTTGGAAAATAACGCCAATCAATTTACAACATTTATTTCTTAATGTTACATAAGTTTAAAAATCACACGTTTCAAAAACATTAATTTACTGATACACGTCTCCGGACGGATCCCAGTATTCCAGTACGCAGCGTAAATATTCCTTATAGAAAGCAACTACAGATCATTCAATATATTTTCCATTTTTATACTATTTTTTATCTGTTAAATTTATAGAAATAAGTTATTTCACACAATAAATTGTAACATAACATGTTGCAAATCCACAAGTCACTTCAACCAAGCCTCATTATAATTATGTTTTGTTGTTCAAAATGTGACAGGTATAAATTTAATATGTGTAACGAGAATGAGTCGAAAAACGTGTTCACATATATACTATGTACGCTAATTAATTATGGAAATACTCAGAGATGTACGATAAAAGTAACGTGACCCGCAAACAAGCACTCACAATATACAATTTAATTTAATTCGTAATAAGTAGTAAAATGGTGGCAATATTTTTGGTATACACGATCCTGTGAAAGGCAATTGTCGAAGTGTAGCTGATTTTTAATGTAGAAGTTTATACTTATATTACAGGATAGATGGGTCTTCTTTAAAGATGTTTCTTGTGAGTTTCTCCACGAACCTTTTCTTCTTTATCTGACTACCAATACTAGTTGCATGTTTATGTACCTAATATGTCTCTCTTTTTTATACCACTTAGGTGGCAGACAAGCACACGGCCCACCTGATGGGAAATGGTTACCGTGGCCTATGGACGTGTGTAACACCAGAGGACGTGTGTGACACTCGCGCTGCCAACCCTGTAAGCGCAGAGTTTCTGTGCCGTCAGTGTAGAGGACAAAGCAGGATAAGCCATTAGTCATCCCACTGACAGTACAAATTCTCCAGTGAGCTCTGGCTACCCTACTCACCGCTGGGAAGACAACACGAAGTTATTATAACCGCGGTATTCTGTAGGGCAGAGGTACTTCCCCAGTCGAACTGCTCAATTGGGCGGAAATACCGCCGTGTCCTACCTCCTATATGTCTACCAATAGATTAAGATTTCTTCTGCATAGAACATATCATATCATAATCGTCTTTGCATTTGTCGTCACATTGGAGGCCTTCTCGTCCACGGCTCACTTCTCAGTTTACACTTTTCGACTTCGTTCGGTTTTGGGCATCCATAATAGTCAGAGTGGTCTCACGATTCTCTTTCAAATAATAATAGTGGCAACGCATGTCATCCTCTATAACGCCAATTCAGCATTTTTGGATCTACCCCTCTCAATGGGCCCGTAGGAAGCAGCATGGGCAGAAATTTGTTAATCACGTAGTCTGCCGTACCGCAGAACATTACCTCACCAGTGAAGGTAAATCTCCTGCATTGAAAAGCACCGGATGGTGTAGGTTTATTTCTCACCGAATAGCACTAAGCTGGGCTGTGATCAATTTTAGTAGCTGCAGCGTGTAATATAATTAATATTGTTTGTCCACACTTATATAACAATCATTTTTCTACACAAATTATGTCACTGCACTGCATTTATTTTTGTTTAAGCACAATTGTATAATTGGAATCCAGTGATTAAGATACTAAAACCAAAAAACACAGTGTCGTTAAAAACTGACATAGTGAGTGTGGTGTGTCGCCAGCCTAACCGTTCATAATAAGTTTAGTGTAATGGTGGGTAGGCGCTCAAAAAATGTTCCCCGCATACATCTCGACGCTCGAAGACTAGTCAAGTCGTGACCACGGGTGCTGCAACGCATCCGAAACGTCGGCAGAAATAGTAAGTTCCAAGATATAATTCGCGAGAAGTCCCGATACCTAGTTTAATTATGAATTAATTACCTTGTTTGAATCATAGATTATAATATTATATCATAACGTGTGATATCATAGATGTAAATTATGCAATGGCTGGAGATAAAGGAGGAAATGGTGGTGTTGCCGTAAGTCTCTTTCTATTTATACCTGCACAGAACATGTCTTATAACAGGCGAAACTGCAGAATAAAACAATCTTCATTGCAGCTCAGTACTAATTATTTCGAAGCTATGATTTTATGAAATCTGGTTTAAAACACACGAAATTATTCTTCATGCTTATTTTCAGCTATACAGGCTTACTACAAATGAGTCAACACAGAAAAATACTAGCTCAGTTGAATATTTTATTTTGCATATTTCCACCAAGGTACTGGTACAAAACCACAGTACTTCTCTTTAATATTTTATCCTTGAAAATGGGCTGGGATTTAGCCTACATACTCGCTCATTTTCTTCTATCAACAACTTCATGCAGAATCACATTATCCAGCGCAGTACATTTGCCTTTTTTCCAGAAATTTCCTTCTTTTTTTCTTACGATGGATATGGCTAAAAGGCTTTCGGACTAAAAGGCATATAGTGGTTTAATGATTACTTAGACGTGTGCGAGGTATTATTGTTGAAACATTGAAAATGAGCCATCCTTTTAGCATACATCTGTATCTAGCATGGGTATACAGTATTATTAGTAGGTACTATCATTCATTGTATCAATATTCTCGAATATTTTAAATATAAGAGTAAAACTAAAGGTTAGCAAATTATACTGTATGTATAGCATACGCCCATAGGTTACGGTAGCCACTTTCCATCAGGTGTGCTGGTCTGCCACCTAAGTAGTATAAAAATGTATGCTCTCTTTCTTTAGATTTTTTGTTGAAGTTCTATCAAGGGACTATTTTAAACCTTTTTGAAGTAATACTTACTGCTAATGTAGATTGCTCAAAGATGTAGAACCTAAAATCCTTCTGCTGAAAAATTTAACAGCCTGACTGGAAAAGTTATCGTACTATCAAAAAAACAGTACTCGGCACTTGATATGATCAAACCGACAAAACGTGTTGTGAACTCGAATAGTCGTGACATATAAGCTAAACATTGTCGATTAGAATTTATGATGAGAATGTCAAATACATATTCCTATGTAAATTACTAGTTTATACACAAACACGGGGTAGAACCCGTTCAATAATTAATTGAGCTTTGTAACTTGATGCCCATGGGAGGTTTCACTAGTCAGGTCAAGGCCAAACGATCGAAAAATCATTTAGTCTACGGCTTTAAGTATGCACAATAGTAATTTCGTCGGGCTTGTTCCTGAAACTAAGTTAACGTAAAATGTAGATTGAGGGAGTTCTTTGACTCATGAATTTTATTTTCTTATCAATCATACTAACAAATAACCATGGCCTTTCTAGACTAGAGTTGTTACTCACAATAGTTGTCTACAAATGGAAAGAGAGAAGCAAATGGGATTTTTTGGAATGGTATGGAAAGGAAAAAAAGAAGAAACTATGAAGATTATAGGTATTTAAACTATCATGGTCACTCATATCAGTATCAAAATAATCGGGATATTTACCATGTTGCGTTGTTTCGAGTTTCCGATATTTCGGAACAGCGCCAAAATATCGGCAACTCAAAACAATGTAACATGGTAAATATCTATACTGATGAAACCAAAAAGATTGTTGGCCTTTTAATGTAGGTTTTAAAAAATTCGAATGAAAAATATCTTACTTTTTTATTTGGAGAATTACTCTGCGCAAAGTTATCAGACAGATTAGACGGTATATGGCGGGCAGACGACGGAATGCAAAATGGGTGTGTCTAAGAAAAACGACTGCGATAGACTGATAGGGCTGATTGATTGATTGAACTGCCTACTTAGTTGAGGCAATAGCGAAAGTAATTAATTAGAATCACGATCATTTTACACTTGTTTTCAATCACTTTTATATAAGTTATGTTACGTTTAGGTATGTGATTGAAATTGCTGTTGAGATATATATAACCTCGATTCTTATTACCAAAACCAAAACCAAAAATTACCTCTAACTAAACTTTTATGTGACTGAACTTGATTATGACAATAGACGTTCAGTTCGAAAAATAAATTATAATACCTTTCATGAGAACAGAAAAATTGATAACACAGGTTTCGGAACGTGCAGAAAAAAGTCGTCTTCTCGCTTGCCCAGAAATTGAACTCTGCACTAGTGGTATGTACAGCATATCGTTACATATGAAATTGCCGCTTTTTGTTGAAAAAATTGGAGGAAACCCAATTTTCAGTACTAACATTTTTGCCTTTTTTTAGAAATGACCAATCCAAATTTTAAGTGACAGCTGTAAAAAAGTAACACGAAACTTATCATCAAAATGGATAGCATACATAGTAAGTACTGTTATTGAAGATCGAATGAAAAACGAAATTTAATACAGAGTTGTAAAATCTTGAAATCAACTTCCCAACAAACTATAAATAATGGAAATAGCTATTAAATTACAGGAATAACGAACTCATGAATCTGTACGAAAATTTCGGCAATTTCATAGGTAAAAACCTAATACAAGTATTAACGGTATTGATACCTCGCTAATTCTTTTGTTGTTTAAAATAGATTATTCAGTGAAAGCTACCGTCATCATCATCCTTGCGTTAATACCGATCATCATCAATTAGCCCATCGCAATCCACTGCTGGACATAGAACTCTCCCAATGTTGGGATGCTTTGGTCTACTGTTTCTATGCTAGCTAGATGGGTTTTATTTCGAGATTTCCTTCTTTCACAGTGATATCGTCTGCGTATTTTTCCGTCAGTCGCCTCTTACGACTCGTGGGATGAGATGGGGGTGGTAATAATTGAATTCTTTCTCCATCACCACACGGATAGTACCGGATATACCGATCGCATCCGATGCTTTCACCTCATTGTCCGGACCATATTGACCTAACTACGTGTTTGGCTTAACTTCGATATTCTCTGTGAAGCGACTACCATCTGATTTAATTATTCAGTGAAAGGATGCTTAAGTAAATACCGCGTAAGCGCGCCGCCGATTTAAATCTCATGGCACTATATTAGATCTTTCTACTCATTCCACCCACACTTGCGGTAATTATACGAAGTACGTTAGAGCATTTTCTTCTCATCTCATGTTTATTAACTCATACACGAAGATATTACCGCTTTCTGATGTACTTATAAACCAAATAAAGGACTTTTTCAATATTTAATACTAGCTGAAACCGTCCCTCGCTAGGATGTCATATTCTATGTTCGAATATCTACGGTTCTTATTCAACTAATTGCATTTAAATTTGCGCGGTTTTTAACTCGGACCAAGACCTTTCCAATAAAAATACGAGTCAATATCTATTCAGCCAAATAGGCAAACAGAATATTAAGTATTCCAAAAAAATGTTTCTGGGCTTAGAATCATTAATTTAACATAACTAAAGTTTTTTTATTCTCCAATATTTCATGTACAGTATCAGTGGTTAGTTCAGTTTTCATTTATATCAAAATCATTATACCAAATAATGATAATCTCTGGTAATTACTTTGGTTTGCTTAACAAAATTTTAACTACCTTAATTAAAATTCACCTCATTAATTGAATACTGTTTTTCAAGGAAATAATAAATGGATAAAATATTCTTGCCAATTAACCAAGACGTTGAGCGAAAGCTTTCTTTATTAAAACATTAATTGAATAAACAAATTGGGTAATGCAGTGACGAAATTAGAGCTCTTGCTGGGTATAATTTTATATACTTTAATGTAGTATTAGATTTTATAAGTCTTTCAAGCTAGCAACAAATAAAATTGGTACAGTATTGGATTCATTATGTGTGTCATCATCTTGACGTTGTTCTGGGTTGTAATTGAGGCTTTCACCTCAGAGAAACAGCTCCGCGTATTCTATCCCCTTGCTTTGATTAATCTGATGATTTAAATTTATTAATATTACCGGTAAATTACGTGACACTTAGTTTTAGGTAATATAATAGGATTAGTTAAGTATTTATAAAAAATCTGTTTAAAAATACTAAATTTGTCTTCTATTGTTGTTTGTTTTTACTGACTTTAAAATCTTTATAAATGACTTGAAGTGACATAATTCGAAGAGAAAATTCAATATGACTTGTGGTAAAAAATACCGGTTTTTAAAATATTTTATAATTCCGGAAATTGAAAAGAGCACAAGCTATCTTAAACTTAATACACCTTTATAGAAACCCTACTGGAACGTTAATTCTAATATTAGATTACATTTAATAGCACCCCGTCTTCACTAGCTGGGGAAAGCATGATCCATTTACTTAAATCGACTTTTGAAACTTACGCTGAAACTTTAAGAATCCGTTTGAAGTTTAGTTAATCTCATTTCACTAGAATGAAGTTACGCAAGTTTGAATCTTTATGGTCAAAAATATCATTCAAGCGAATATAACTAATTAATCATTAGTTCAAAGCAATGTTTGAAAGAAAGGCTGCTTGTGGTCTGCAGGCCAGCAAAAGATTAATATAACTAGTACCTATCGAGCGATAGCTGTTCGCGGGATGGAGCAGCGGTAGGCTCCCCTTGACATGCCTACATAGAATAAAATAATTTTTAAGTTATGGCCTCTCTTTGAGAAATTATCAATGGAAAAAAGAAATAAGAATTTTGTACTGTTAATATCGCCAATACAAAACCTTTGAGAAAGCCTTGAGGCGAAACCGGTCAGGTGAAAAATAAAATACAGTGGCTAGTACAAAGTCTCTTGTACAAAATTTTTGTAAGATATATATTATGTCTTAAACAAGTTTAACATAAATAATGAATATTAAATGAGACAACTTATGTGTTTTAACATTATATAGTAGTGTAAACAAGGCATTACTACATTGTATTTTATCTGTATATACATATAACATAATTTGTGTATGTAGAACACCCATTTAAATACACTTTATGAGTGCTATAGATAAACCGTATATGAAGTGATGTACGGTGTTATACAACACGATATGAAACGTCAAACTATTATAACTAATATGACCTATTGGTCATATTTAATAATCTGTTGACCGGCATTGCAGTGTACGTCACTGTATCTAAGTGAATATTTTGGTGTGCCACATTTTGGTGGGCGGAAATACCAACGTCATTATTGGGACTGCCCAATAATGACGTTGGTATTTCCGCCCGATTGAGCAGTCCGACTGGGGAAGTATTAAAATCTCGTGTTGTGTTCCCGGCGGTGAGTAGGGTAGCCAGAGCTCACTGGAGAGTTTTTGTGCTGTCAGTGGGAAGACCAAAGGCTTGTCCTGCTTCGTCTTCTGCACTGACGGCACAAATAATCTCTGTGTTTACAGACTCGGCACAGCGAGTGTGACTCCCCTGATGTTGCAACGTCCATAGTTTACGTTAACCACTTTCCATTAGGTGGGCAGTGTGCTTGTCTATCACCTAAGTGATATAAAAAAAGAAAAAATAGCGACATATGAAGTCAGGCCGCACCTAACTCTTCGAACGTTCATACGATGTTGTCTTTGACAGTTTGAAGCGTTGTCAAATCATACAGTCATGAATGGTACGGAATTGAAATGTGATTAATATTTTTCTTCTTTATGGCGTGATTATGGTGTATCAACAAACCTTTATTTACATTTCAATTGCATACAGTGTGCTCCAACAATCTAAATTGCATCAATAACATTGAACAATAATATCACAACCATGTGTAAACTACATAAAAAATACTTTGAATGACCGGTGACTTCCAGCTATGGTTACACTATCAAAATGCATAGAAAATTAATGAATTCAGTCACGAACGTTTTCCGCTGAAAGCCATCGTCATAGGAATGAATAATGAAATTGTAGTGCAAAAGTATACACAACGTATTTTCTAATAAATTCATTAAACATGTTTTCTGTAGGGGAAGATCGTGAAGTACCTATAAAAGATCAAAATAAGCGTGAGCGTAATCCCTCGTTTACACCTAAGTATAAAACATGTATTTGACAAATTGCAATATGCCACAGGCTACGTGAACGCAAATGTGTTTTATAATTGTTTACAACTTGTCGGCTATACATACTATGTGAACAAAAAAGTATCTGAGATACATGTATAAAACAAGCATTGTGTTTTCAACAAGTCTTCAACAAGTTTTTTATAAACAAGTTTATAACTTGGTTTACAATTTGTTTCGTGGTGTAAACGAGGGGTAAGTATGTATGTATGTTTTTTTATGTTCTTTTTGTGTGTTATTAAAATTTGATGTTTTCCTTTCCGTATTATTAATGACAAGATTTAATACGAACAATTTTATTCGACAATGCCACTCGGATGAGAAGAATCGGCACTCGGATGGCACCGGTGCGACTAGCTAGTTTTCATATCTAAACTTACTAATATTATAAAGATGAAGAGTTTTTTTTTTGTTGTTCCGCTTTTTTTTGTTTTTAATCTCAGGATTTGATTCGAATTGAAAAATTATTTTTATGTTGAATAGTCCGTCTATCAACGAAGGTTTTGTTTATGCTAAATATTTACGCTACTACTTAAGGGAGTGGAAGTAGTGATCATAAATGTTAATCAAGATAAATTCCCTAACATTGTTTGAAAACCAAAGAAATAGGGGATCAAATAGGTGATATAAGGTAAAAAAATATACCATGGGCGAAACTGGTAGAATATTTTTCGAATATTTACAAACTGTACCTACTACGTAATGAATTATGTTTATATTTTATTAAAATAAAATCGTTGAATCTATTCATAATCTTTCTTTGGGTGGTTCCAGTTTATTTGGCTTATGTTTGCCACTTTAATTCAAATTTATAGGTGTAGATGCCTAGTTAAAATTATATAGAAGTGACATCTACATTTTGCTAGTTTTATTTTTAATCTCACAAACATGTTACATACTATGGTACCACTCATTACCGTCTTCCGCATATCATTTCAGTTTCTGCACTAATACGGATAATTTTCTTACAGACTATTTGCCTTAATATATTTGTATCCAATGTAACCAGGACTTTATGATCACACGCAAAATTAAGTACAACCTCATGTTATATGTTCAGTAAAACATTATGAAAATAGATTGAAGCATTTAATTTTGTACTAATACTAAAAAACTTGTAATATCTGAACGTAAACATGCTGTCTTAAGATAATTACATTAAAAACTAACGTCTACCCAGACCTTTTAAAAGAAAACATTCCTGATTAGTTTATCTTTAAAGAAAACTTTGCTCCGGACACAAAACCTGTGTATACTTTCTCAGTAAATATATGTTATTTATTTCTATGACGATAGCTTTCAGCGGAAAACGTTCGTGACTGAAGTCATTAATTTTTCATGCATTTTGATAATGTAACCGTAGCGAAAAGTCACGGGTCATTCAAGGTGAATTTTTATGAAGTTTACACACGGTTGTGACAAAATTGTTCTAGGTACTTCAGTCGCGTTATTTAGATCGTCACAGTCAACTGTTTGTAATTAGAACTTAATTAATTCATATAGATATAGAACGGAAAAAGTGATATAAACCCACAACCAGACTGAAGGCCGTTTTCACATTTTCGGGTCCGATTTCGGTGTTGGATGACGATAGCCGATACCATGTGCTGTTTTCACATATATCCGATAAATCGGTCCAATACGTCAAGGATATGTCCATTTGCTCGATAGCACAGACTCAAAAAAAAATAACCATAAGTTCAACTACAGGCTACTTAGAAATCTCTATCATGAAATATGACATGGCATTTGATTTTTTTTATTCTTTTGCTGTTGTCGTGATTGATTGACATTGATATCCGATATCGCGCGAACACCATGGTGTCAGCTCCGATATTAACAATGATAATATCGGACATTATCGCGATAGCCTAGTGGTATGGGAGACGAGGTTTAGGGTTGGATCCCAGGATGACCATGGCCACTCCAATGACTTTTCGATGCTTTTCGAAGTTATGTGTGTATTTATCGTAGGTTTATAAGTGCCCAGTTAATGGCAATAGCCTCGCCACCTATTACATTGGGACCTGAACATAAACTGCCGAAATGTGGGTCCTAGCACCTCTGCCTACCCCTTCGGGGATATAGGCGTGTGTTTATGTTGTAATGCAATATTGGACAATGTGAAACATATTTTTTTTTATTTTTATTTTTTTATATAGGACACGTCAATTGGACTTCGCCTTGCCTGATGGTAAGCTGAAGGCAAAATCCCAGAAAAGAGGGTCACCATTACTTACACATACCGTGTGAAAATGGTGACACTCAGCTTGACGGCCTTATCATATGCTTTTTCACGCCCCGCTTAAAGGACCCGGGACTGTAGGAAGAAGGAAACACGTGAGCTGGTAATGAATTCCAGGCCTTAATGGTGCGACAGAGGAAAGAGTCTCCGAACCGCTTGGTTCTTGATCGGATGTTTTGCACCGTGTGCGGATGACATCTAAGACCTGCACGCGTTGTCCTGTGTAGAAAAGGGGAGGGTGGGACTAATTGGAAGAGCTCATCAGAACACTCCCCATGGTACAGACGGTAAAATACAGCCATGGACGCAACATCTCTACGCAGCTGTAAAGGTTCTAGGGTGTTCGTGATCTCGGGATTCCCAATGATGCGGACCGCACGTCGCTGCAACCTGTCGAGAGCATCTAGTAAGTACTTTGCTGAACCATCCCAGAGATGCGAGCAGTACTCCACACAGGAGCGAATTTGTGTCTTGTATAGAAGACACCGCTGCTCCAGCGTGAAAAATCGTCTCACTCTGTTCAGGACTCCGAGTTTTCGTGAGGCTGTTTTGATGATGCTTTCCATGTAGTTTTTGTTATTCAGGTTGCAGCGAACATCCATACCTAGGATATTGAGATTGTCCTGCAGCGGCAGTGGCGTGCTCTGAAGAGTGGGGAGGGGAAGGAAAGAAGATACTTTTGCTGTAAACGCACATGCCTGCGTCTTCTTGGCACTGAACTCAACCAGGTTCTCAGAGCCCCATTGAGAAATGTGATTCAGGACCCCGTCAAGCTCAGTGACAAGAAGCTGCCTTTTCTCTGCGATATCTGACTGCTTGGCCGCTGGATGTCCATGATAACTCCCATGTAAAGTGCTATCGTCTGCATAACAACGAACATTGCCGGTAGACAGCATGTCGTTGATATGCAGAAGAAAGAGAGTGGGTGATAAGACGGACCCCTGGGGCACGCCAGCATTAACCTGCAGAAACTCCGAAGCTCGTCCGTCACAAAGGACGCGAATACGGCGCCCCTGCAGGAAGCTAGCAACCCAGTTGCACAGCCTAGAAGGCAGACCAAAGGCAGGTAGCTTAGAAAGAAGCG
The DNA here is from genome assembly GCA_963662185.1 of Eilema griseolum. Lineage (NCBI taxonomy): Eukaryota > Metazoa > Arthropoda > Insecta > Lepidoptera > Erebidae > Eilema > Eilema griseolum. The sequence continues at coordinate 8,793,733 of OY759243.1, forward strand.
ATTTGTGCCAGACTCTATCGAAAGCTTTGGCGATGTCAAGACTAATTGCCAGTGACTCGCCGTGCTTGTCCATAGCCTCACCCCAAAGATGGGTAACGTATGCTAGAAGATCACCCGTTGACCGTTTCGGTCTGAAGCCATATTGCCGGTCATTAATTAAGGAGTGATCCTCTAGGTGCCGCATGAGCGTTTGTTAATTATGTGCTCGAACACTTTGCACAGCACTGAGGTGACGGCTATGGGTCGATAGTTGGCTGGCTCCGAGCGATCCCCCTTCTTGGGAATCGGCTGAACATTCGCCTCTTTCCAAGGCAAAGGCACTGTACCCGAACTGTAGGATAGCCGGTACAGGCGCGTAAGCATTGGAGACAACTCCGCTGCACATTTTTTCAAGACTACCGCTGGAATACCATCCGGACCACTGGCTTTCCGGACATCGAGTGATTGCAGCACTGCACGGACATCGCGTTGCCTGATATGGATATCAGGCATCGCGTGGTCACTGTCGGGTAGTGTTGGTGGCTGCGTACCACAATCATCGATTCGGGAGTTGGCCGCAAAGAGATTAGCCAGCAGATTTGCCTTCTCTTGCGGCTCATGGGCCAGGGATCCATCAGGGTTACGCAGCGGAGGCAGCGAAGGCTGACAGAAGTTGGCTTGCACGGCTTTAGCCAGTCGCCAGTAGCCACGGCTTCCCGTGGGATGCATCACTAGCTCTTGACCAAGCCGCGCTATGCGCAGGGCATCCGCTCTGACATAGGCCCTTCTACAGACCTTTGTGGCTCTGTTGTACGCCGCCTTGAAGTGGCCCAGATTGGGATGGCGCGTGGCGCGCGCCCTTACCCAAGCGCGGTACGCAGACTGTTTTTGTTCAACAGCTGCCGCGCACTCGCGCCCGAACCAAGGGCGCACCCCGCGGTCACCGGTGACATCGGTGTATGAGATATAGTATTCCATACCCAGACCGATCTCACCGGCGACAGCAGTAGCACAATCCGATGGGTTCTTACCTTCAAAGCAGCGCTCAACCCACGGGATGGACGCAAAATAGTCACGAAGTCCATCCCAGTCCGCTGACGAGTAGTGCCAGAGACGCCGCTTCCCCCGCATGGGTCGTGGGGGCGCTATAATAGGCACCGTGGAACAGACCAGGCAGTGGTCAGAGTTGCCTAAAGCGGCTCGCACCGATACACTGTACCGGTCCGGATCACTCGTCAGCAGAAGGTCTAGCAGAGAAGGTGCTTGGCCCGACCTTCTTGGTATCCTAGTGACCTCGTGCACCAATTGGGTCAGGCCGTGCGCCAGAGCAAATGCGTGGGCGGCTCTTCCCGCATGGTCTGTTTTGGAGGAGCCCAACCAGATCTCGTGGTGGGCGTTAAAATCCCCCAAAAATACCATTTCGGCATTCGGAAATCGCTCCTGCGCATCATCTGCCGCCTGACTCAGATATTCAAAGAGTCGAGTTGTCTCAGCATCTCCTGTATGGGAACGGTAGAGGCACACATAGATCTGACTCGTAGGGCCATGGTCTACGTGTACCCAAGCAAACATCCGCCCTAACAAACACGCACACCCCGGCTTTTGCACGAAAACTTTCCTCAAGAACATAGCCAGGGTAGAGCAAGTAGGTCGTGTCGTCAGGGCGGTGTATTTGCGTCTCCGTTAGAAAAAACATGGCAGGTTTCGCCGTCTCTAGGTGTTGGTGGACGGCGTTGAGGTTTGCATGGAGCCCACAGATGTTAGTGGACTCCACCTCAAATAACAAGCTTTTGGGAGTGTGACGAGCCGCTGTGTTGCCTTTTTCTGTAAATTGCGCTGCCATGAGTTTGGGTGGGAGAAGGCGTGAAAAAAGAAGTGATTGCCGCCGCAGCACCGTGTGACAAAGCGCGGGATATTGGTTTTATCTATGAATGTGAGGCATGGCGAGAGCCGACGCGCCGAACGGAAGGGCCCCCGTACCCCCCCGAGTATGGTCGCCGGGCTCCCAAATCCGGTCACCAACCGGCACGACGAACCATATCGGGATTATGCGCGGCCTGGTGAGGCAGCCTCCCAAGGTGGTTAACCCCAGTTGGGCCCCTGTACTATACCGCGGGCGGCCAGCGGCACCACCGTTTCTACAGGTCTCCCTGTTCGGCGCATCGCCCCGCGCCATCCCCACTAGACTACGCCAAGACCCACTGGTCCCACTAGTGCTGCGACAACCACCACCTCTGCCCGGCTATGCACATGCTGACCCCTGAACACAATCCAACCGAGATTGAATTGCTATGGAGGGGTTTTCGCAATAGTGCACGGTGGTACCTACCCGGTCGAAACTTGAGACAAATTTGTGCCACCAAGTTTTCATAAATTTTACTTCATGTCGGCTATTGAATGTCAGATATCGGAGCTAAAGCCAATATCGAACCGGATAATGGTATATAATTTAAGAGCCACGGTCAAAAGTAGATAATGATTGATTTAAAAGTAATCTATTTGAATAGAAATTTAATAATTTTTTTACATCTTTTATTATGGTAATTCAAGATATACAATTATTAATTAATTTAAGCAAAAGTCTAATAGTTGAGCTTTTAAACACACAAATAAAATTAAAAGTCAATAAATACTTGTGTATTATCATAATGACTCATAATTGCTTAAAGAAAATTTAACAAAGGTTAAGCTCGCCTTTGCACCTAAACACACACCACATTTATGTTTCACTAAGATATTAATGTGTAGGTACAGTGACATATGAATATGAAAGAAATTAATAATACCTAGCTGGTTTAAGTTTTTTTCTATTCAGCAGTCACATTAACCGCATATCTTATAGACTTTTTCTAAGCAAATCAATAACATTCCATAATTAGTATGCTATAAATGCATGTACTCAACTCTAATGGGCCGAATATATTGTTCCAAACCAAATAGATTACAATCGTTAAAAAAATTACTATTACTTAAGTATAAAAGAAATTCAATTGTATATCATAATGGAAGTGTTTTATTAGAATGTGCAACGTAAAACTTCACATGTGATCATTCTTCATTCATTAACACTGAAAATTTGTGTATTCCCATCTAGTAACACCCTAAAGAGTAACATTGTTATTGGTTAGAAAATACATTTCCAACGTGTTACAGGTGTTATTGGGTACTGTCATGATATTTGGGTAGTGTCCCATGGTGTTGCATGAAAACACACCATACATGTTAGACATAAAAATACTCTGTAATTTCAGTTCATTTGTGATAGCCGAATAGTATTAAACTAAAATTGCAAAAAATATGAGCGCAAACTAAAGTTCAAAGCTTTTAGTTTACTAATTTATATTAAGAATACTGACTATAACTGAGATTCATTCTAGTTAGAACTATAATTTATTTAACAGGTTTTCAAAAGCAAAACTATTTAAACAAATAAAAAACAATTCCAATGAAATAAATTTACAAGGCTATAACAGACAATAGAAATAAATATAAATATTGATGAGAAAATAAAGGTTTTTATTTCCATAACTGAACGCTTGGTAGTATTTTACACGGAAAAAAGTCATTAAGACCAAAGATACAGAAATATTTGATTGGGAATAAAGAGACACTTTGATTATGATTTATTAAAATGGTAAAGTTATAATTTATCTTCATAATATTATAATGACAAGATAATGGTGTTTGCAGTTGGCTTTGGAGTCATTTAATTGCCTTATGATATGACGGCACGCTATCGTATACAAGTAAGCTAATGCAGGGTGTATTAATAAAATATTTTCATTGGTCATCTGTGTTGTCATATATACATTGTTAGGGTAGTCAGATTGAGCCAGTCGTAACCGTTGCACCGATCAGCAGGGACGGGGGGTATTCATGGGCCGTTCTTTTGGGGAGATTAGAGATTGATTCGAATAGGTGGAAGTACAGCGACATACAGTGATATAAATTTAGAGGTTATTGTTATATTGGTTTCATATACATGTATATCGTAGTATGTATATCCACATTGATTTATTCCTACCGTTTCCAGCGCTTAGTTCAATAGGGTGACAGATTTCTTCTCTAACCAGTTTCGGCTTGATTGATTTACAAAGCTACTAAGTTTAATTGTTAGATCTTTTTGTTAGACTTTTAAGTATTCTGAATTCTAATATTGGATGGTACAGTCTGTGCTAGAAATTGCGTTTAAAATACGTTAGTCTGAAACTTTTTTACTGTCGGAGCTTTAGGAGTATTGTATAACCAGATCGTGGACAGGTGGATAATGACTGTGATTATACTTTGAGTATGCTTATTACTACGTCCGCATTTGATTGCTATTGCGTCACATGTTTCAACTATAATTTTTAGTTCTCAATATAAAAAGAGATAATAATGCTTTCTCTTTTACATATAACATAATTCTGAGTGAATTTTTCTCGGCAGAGTAAGTCGATTGTCTGTTTTTATCTTTACACACTTTTCGAGTTTCCTCTACAGTTACTAATCCTTTCATTCAAACACGCCATTATTGAGTGCATTTGACCAATAGTTTTTCAATATTAACCGTGTATTTTCTAAACTGTGTATTGAAGGGATGATCAATACCGCTATACATAACGTTTTACGAGGAAGTACAAGATTCTATTTTATAAGACCACGGTGACGCAGTACCAATGCTTAAAACCACAACTTATTACGCTTGGAGACGCTTAAAGTAACGTCTGGATGCAAACCGTCTAGTAATTATTTGCTATTGAAACTAAATAATAATCTGTGGTTCAACTCTAAGAATATTAAGTGTAAAAATTATTAAAACTTAAATTACAGGATTGCTATTTTTAGCAAACAAGTTTTAATCATGAAATTCTATCCATTCAAGTTATATTCAAAGTGGCCACTATATTTAATGGTAACTTTATGCTTCAATCCCTATTATAAGAAAAAACGCAAGCTTGACTTCGAAGAATTTAATTAAAAATGTTGCTCAAAAGTTTAAACAAGCCAAAATAAGGTTGATAATGGTTCTGGATCAGCGAAGCAGAACAAATAAAATAATTAATAACTGAAAATTCGTTTCGCTTGAGGATCAAAGAAGCGACATTCATTTACAAAATACAATTTATATTCCCAGTTTCAGTTTGTAATTACAGCCAGGGTCGCGGTTGCGAAAATCCAAAATGGATTTCGTCAATGATGAAATTGTAGCCTAAACAAACGTCGTAAATTATACTTTCAAATCGATAAAATAATAGCAGCTATCTAATTTCGGTACATAGATTTTTCATTATTTAGGTTCATTCTGTATTGTGTATTTAATTCGAGTACAACATCCAACGGCTGCCCAGGGTAACGGCCGGCGTGCCGTATTTCCACGCACGCCTCGTATACTGTACACTTGCAATTTATACCTGCAACGAACTTGTCTGTCATTCAAAATATTAACTAATTGACTAACATCTTGCTTTCTTTTTTCGTTTTCGCCATCGGGACAGGCGTGTATATAAATAAAAAGATGTTAAGTCAAATAACTTGTACAACAAGTCGATTTGAAGATCCAACACCGAGGTAAAAATCATTGTCTACTTTGTGATGAAGGATGTTATATCTTTTATAAAATATCTACATAAGTAAACGATTGTAAATGGGTACTGATACGGGTACTTACGGTTTACTAGTACCTAATAAAAAGAACATTGTTATGCATATAAATAAATACATTTTTTTTTAAATTAGAAGAAGGTACTAGGGTTTTCTCGAGTCAATGACTCATAAAATTGCCTAGAATTTGTCAACCGAATACTTGACCAGAACCGCAGCATTGTTATCATAGAATTTATATAAAAAAGCCGCATGGTTTCAGGCAAAGTAGAATTTGGACCACCCTATCTCTTCCCATGCAGTGTCGTACAAGACGACTAAGGTATAGGGTTGTTTAACATCAGGCAGATACATCCACTTCAGATGAATGGCTCGAATCAACAATAGTACCCGGAAAACGGCGATAAGCTCACCCCCTATTACGTGGGACCGAATACAATGATTGGTGCAATGTGGGTGAAATGTTGCCTAACCCTCCGGGGATAAAGGCGTAATTATATGATTGTGTGAATAAAAAAAATATGTACCTACTTTTAGGTCTTTTTGAAGTATGGAAACCAGAACCAAAAATCAGATAATCTAATAAACGTGACAACTACTTCAAAACATCTTATTTTAGTGTCGTTTAATGTAGAGAGTGTTCATATTAGCATACAACACTTTATTCTCTTAACCGTCCATCTTACTCCACGGCATGTCATGGCTCCGCATATGAAACTCCTAATGAGTTTATGCGATTATGCATTTTCACTTCCCGCAGAGTATAACTAAATTTCCCGTTTGTATTTGATAGCACCGGCTGGGAAAGTTCAGAGAACTGTGTAAATAACTAAATGGTTCGCCCCGAACAGGAAAACAGTATGCCGTACCTATTTGTAACTATTTTTACTGAACTCTTGATATTGTCAGAATTTTACATGAATATCACTTATTGAAATAAAACCACCTAAATCAAATAGATCACGTAAATATTAATCTCGGTACATTAAAAGTGGCTTTAATTCAATCTATCTTCCAATTTATCAATATCTTTCACTTTTTTTCCTCCTTGAAAGTATACGATTGACGTCTAGTTGAGGGTCATAGGCTAAACTAACTTCGCAGATGGATCGTGTGCAGTATGAAAAAGTAAAAGAAACGAAAAAATATAATGGTGTTATAGTCTATCTCCGGTTGAACTCATAATTTTGAAAGTGTCAAAAGTTCAAGAAATTCATTATCTCGCTATAGTTTTATGTCACTTTGCACCACATTAACTTATTTAAAAAGCTAGAATACCCAATAATATTACTATTTATTCCACAAAGTTCGAAACTCGGGTGGCCTTTGGCACGTGACGTAGTTGAAGATTATTGTGTTAGCGCAACTTTTGATAGTCACCGATCACGATTTTCTACAGAATGCCAAACAAGTACAAAGAAATCTATTCTGTGGTATTAGCTTATTTGAACAAAATGATAACGTATTTCGCAAAATTGGATTTGGAATTGCCTATTATCATTCTTCTGGAATTGGAATTTTTATTGAGATATTTTAATTCATGGAAATATTTTTCGTGTTTGTTATTAGCATAAACCTGGTTGGTTTGTGCTAGCGACTGTAAGTATCGGAAATATGATAAAGTGGTGCCTCGGCTCTGAATCCCTTTTTTATGCGGTCATACCCATGGATACACCCCTCAGTTTTGCAGGGCGGTTATGTCATACTCGAACCGACTAATATTTGACACCGTCTCGGAGGCCCAATAAAGCAGTTCACTCGCACCCCGACTGGCGATTCAAATATACGAATCAGTAAATATAGACAGTCTTTGTGGTTTAATATAAAACTTGATGTCATTGATCAATACTAACTACCTAAATACACTGAATATAGTTAATTTAAGAATATTGACAAACAAAGTATAGATGTAACAAAATTGCGTCACCACCCTTAATGTAATTACCGTCTATATACTGTACAAGCAGTACAGGCAGACATATTTACTATATATTTCTGACCACATCGCTGACCGTACGATTATGAACCTTTTATCTCGGTCAGTAAAGTACTATTTCAAACTAGAACCCAATTTCAACATCAATCAAGAGAACTTTTTTGCGTATAAGCCATCGATATTAACCGTCGATGATTAATCTACATTGTGTCAAAAATTCCTACTATTATTTTGGTGTTCTAAATGTTTCGGACCATTTATTTCATGTTGCTAAACTGTAATTATTGAACCCAATAGTAGTGTAAATGTAATTTGGCACATTGAAGTACTAAGTGGACTGAAAACTAGGTTGTAGGTAGTTGAAGTCGATTCCTGATTGGGTTGAACCTTTGTAGAGTATCACTTTGATTCAAACACATTATTGTGTATCTACTTGCTTATTTTTTGTACGGAATACGTATTCAAATCAGTTTACACGATACATTGCTACACAGGTTAAGTTGTTAACACTGCTGTGTTTGCGTCGAGGGTTAATAACAGCACCTTAAATTTCAAATAAAAGTGAGTTTGCTTTTTCCTGCAATTTGAATAGTTGTAAGAAGATAGTTGCAATATACGATATTTTGGTATCCTTTTTTCCGTGCGTAAATTCTCACGGATACATCTGTAGACTCAATCGGGACTCGGTGGCTCAAAGAGACATTCGACACGATAATTCCCTCAAAAGTTCTAGATTGTCCAATGGCACCCCGGCTACTATTGGAAAATACAAAACTTTAAGATGGGCACCTCCTGTGTAAGAACCATGATTTACTCTTCTTGTAATGAAGAGGGGGGAAGAGGGGAGCTCAAGTGACCCCAACTATCACACCCAGGCCTGCGCTCAGAGAAGTCCCCCACTACCATGCCTGACTCCAAAACAAGTTCACATAAACAATTATTATATTTTTCTGTAGGTATTGATTTACTTCTTATTTTTTAAGATTGGTATTCTCTTGGGTATAACAAACGTCTATAATAAATACCCATTTTTACAGGTGAATCCAGATGAGAACAGACTGCCTATCGTGTCACACTCTTCACCATGTAAGTGGATTTTATTCCCTACAATACATCAATCAAACTTGACATATTGTCGTAAGTTTTTCCACTGGCTTAAGCTGGAATAGGTTATTTTCTTTCGCATAATATTTTATGTGTTTCTATATGCTTTATATAAGTAAACTTAGTTATTTTTTGTTTGTACTTCTTGCAATAGTCAATATTTTACACACTACAGTTATTTTAATTTAAAAATATTTTTTTCCCTTGTACTCGTTAAGCAAAAGAACTACTTTTCCTAAACAGAAAGGGAAAAAGAGTTGAGGTCTAATTCATACTAACACCGAGTCAATGCGCACTCGCAAATGCGCGTATTCTGTAGAATGCGATTGTCTTAAACGAGGATGTCTTTGCTATTTTAACATTTCGATGCGCTGTAACTTTGTGCGAATATGAAATAGAAAATATACTTCAACTCCTTGCTTTTAACATTGACATACTCTTTTACCATAACGTTCTCTTGTGCAAAGTGTGAATACTCTTATATAGCATGATTTGACCCTTAGAGTTCGTACAAAGTAGGTACTTGGTGCATATTTAGATTATTTAGTCAAATGTATCCAGATTTCTTCACTCAGTTGTATTGTACCTAGAAGTAGTGAGGTGCCGTATTCATCATAGTTTAACAACCTGAGCGAGGTTTGACTACAGAATCAAGTTATTATGAAATCAGTAACATGAAACCAATTTATTGCATTTTTATAGTTTTCACTGGAGATAAAGGCGATAAAGAAAACAATGTAAGTATTACACAAATAAACGAAACAAAGTATCAAGTAGTCATTCTAAGACAACACTTTTCTTTCGGGCAATCCGAAGACATTTCAAACTTTCGTGAGTCAAGTCTTTCTCAACTCGGCCACGATTTCTCTAATCCAAAGGATCTCTGTCACCCCACCTGAATCAACTTTGATGGAACTTGTAACTCAAGTCACGTGCATCGTTACATCGATATGTAGTAAAATTCTCGTGTTTCGTACAATCGTGAACAGAAATTGTTAGCGAAATTGGGTCACTAAAAGCAAAGATATAGAAGGGAAGACTATATTGTTTAAACAAGCGGCGGTAGACATCGGGCAAGATCCAACCGACAGAAACCATGGGATGTAAGACAGAAACCGGTCTTTGTTCTGTTCATAATATTTAGGCGTATTGTTGAATACTTTGAATAATAAAGACGAGGGCTATAAGTGAAACACGATTAGAATACGTAATAGCTGTTGGTCCCTTTTTCCGTTTTAGATAGCATTACGACAATTTTATTACATTAATCCTACACTGGGGACGAATAACAAAAACTGATCTGAGTTATTGTATTTATTCAATAGAAACATATTAGTTGATATTCAGCTGCAATAACTTAGGGTTTGATATTCTACTCTTAGAAATTGTAACATTAATTTATAATAATACTAATATCATCAATTTATTGAAAACAGACACGATGCAACAGGTTTGCATTTTCTTGTTTTTTGAAGGTGAATCTATTTTTCAGGTAATCTCGTCAGGGCAATGTAGATGTAGTTTAAATGACATATCACAAATATTGGAGGTGATGCCTGAGTTAAAAGGTCCACCTGGACCTCAAGGATCAACAGGAGCTGATGGAACAACTGGAACACCTGGAAAAACGGTAAAAAACTAAACTATTTTTTAAAGAGAAAACTTGTTGAACAAAATAGTAAACATCAACGGTAGGATAGGCTATATTTCTGTGTAGAGAACAAACTAATATACTTTAGTAGAAAAACCTCTTGAAAAAAAGATGGTATGTTTTATAATTCTACCTTTATTTATTTATAAACATTAAGGCTCGCTATTGTCAAGGGAAATCTAGCTATCTTAGAGTTCTCGGAACAGATTAATATGAGGAGTTAATAAAAGATATGATTACCTTCAGGTCTCTTTGACCTTAAGAGCTGTATGTAGGCGTCAAAGGAGATTTCTGACATTAAAAGATTCCATTAAGCTAAGTGGAGTCACCTTTTCAAATCGTATCTAGTTTATTTACAGCTTAAATGTGTGTTAGCGTCAGATAAATATTGAATGAACTGATAAAATGCTTGTGTTACATCGAAAGAAGTTAAATATGTTGTATATTTTATTCAGATTATTTTTCGGGTTCCGTATTAAAACCTTATAGGATGACTTCGTTGTCCATCTGTGTGTCAAGACCTTTTTTCTCGGGAAAATGTCGAGTCAATCGAAGTTCGAATTTTATACCAAATACACATGCAATGCCTTAAAATTGTAAAAAAAATCAAACATCTCGGTTCTTCTAAGTAATGACATCAAACAGCCATTTACGTAGCAAATGTAACCTAAAGGCCACGTCTCGTTTAGCTAGAATTATAAAATATTTATACACGTTCTTAGACTAAATGCTGACCGATGTATGAGGCTGATATATTGTAACGTTTATAATAGTTGTAATTATATGTTAATTACATAAATTGATAATTCTATGCTCTTGCCCAGTAGCACTAACGATAGTGCTACTGGGCTAAAGGGACCGGGATGATAATAGGGATGAATATAAAGTCATTCCACTGGTTCAACTTCTGTAAGAAGTATTTCTCAGCATCTGTAATATGAAGAACTATGCCTTAAACGTTGTGAATATTATTAGGCTAACATTACACTAGTAATTAATATTTAGATTATACACTACGGCAATTTCGTTAATGATATAAATTAAGATGTTTCAGCAAAATTAATAACGCTGCTTTCAGAAATTTCGTCTGCTTAGAAATGTAAATTAGAAGATGAAATTAATAAGATAGTGAGTAAATATTCACCGTTGGTAAACCATAGGTTATCTGTGGTCAGTATATTAATTTGGTATAAAAATTTAATAGACATACCAGAACTTATTTTACTCATGTAAAATAAGTTAAAACAGTTTTACTGAAATTAATGCTAATTCAACTTGTCTGGGATAACGTTTAATAGTATTCGACTGTTAAGTCAGAGATCACGAGTTCAATAATCGCTTAGTACAAATATCTGACCCAAAGTATTGAAAATTTACAATTGCATTGGTCTATGTATAACTATTACTATTTATCAACATATTACACAAAAAATTATCTAAATTATGTTATAGATATTTGCATTAGAGAACCTGTGTTAGAAGTTTATTATAATTTTGAGTCTAGATAGCAATATTTAGAACGCCCTAAAATCCCTTATAACTATAACATTTACAGAACAGCTATAACATTTTAAAAGAATATCATTATACAAAAATGTACCTTTGTTTTAAAAAAACAACAAAAAAAATCTCTACGAAGTGATTTCGATCTTTACACAAAAATATCTTTATTAGGGCAAGTGGCTTTCTAGTCAGTTCGAACAAATAATAGTGATTTAAAGACACGATAGCGTTATCTGATTCACATAAGTTGCCCTAATTTTCTTTAAGTATTCAGTTTTTCTTTGTTTCAGGGACAAATGGGTGAACCGGGGCCACCTGGATCGATAGGACCTAAAGGTGAAAGAGGGGAGCGAGGGGAAGTTGGAGCACCGGGCCCTGAAGGACAAATTGGTCCTAAAGGCGATCCAGGGGTTGATGGGGTCCCTGGGCTGCAGGGCCCACCAGGACCACCTGGCCCGGCTATACCTATTTCAGCAGCAATAATAGTTAGTAGTTTTTGTTTTTAAGTTTCATTAGTATCACTATTATTCAGTCGCGTGCGCGCTGTGCTTGCGCAAGGTCGTACACACTGTGCGAATTAATGTTACACGCGCCGGAACGATATACCCTCACGATCAACTCGTTATGCGATTTATTGATTCATGTTTAAATTTTTAATGATATTTTGTGAAAATCATCATGACGAGTCAGCAAACGCTGATTATAAATGAGCTTCTCTGTTTTATACAGTGTAAAAGTGATGTAATGAACGAAGACAGTTTGATACAAATTTGTGATTCCGGATTTGTTGAAAAAGATGTTGAGGCAGCAAGAGAGATTTTAACGCAACTTTCTCTTCTTAGAAGTACTAGAAAGGGTGAAGGGAAAAAGAAAAGAAACCTGCAAGACATTGTGAATGTGTTGAAAGAAACTGACGCTGACAAAATACCCGTCTTTGTGGCCAAAGACCTACATCGACTACCTCCGGTCAGCTTTGATCATATTGACGCAACTGCTATACTAAAAGACATACTTCGACTTAAAGAAGAGATATTTAAAATACAGAGTGACTACGTTAGAACAGCTGACATCTCAAATATACGGGAGCAATTACAGACATTACAGGATCATAAAATAAAAGAAATTGACCAGAATAGTACTGACGCAGTGTGTAATAAGAGACAGAAACCAAAGAAAAAGAGAAAAATCACAAAACCTTCGTTAGATTTTTCACAAGAGGTGAGGGTAGACCTGGACAGTAATATTCAACGACCGACGGCGCCTCTGTACAGCGCCGTTGCTAAGAAGCGCCCGCCGACCCATAGTGAGGAGTGCGGGGCGGAATCTAACCCACGACCAAGTCATACTCCGTGCGCAACGAGTAGCCCTACACCTACTTTGAACCCGTCTGAAAATACCATCATAGAAGACAGCTTTACGACGGTAGTCAATAAAAAGTTTAGGCCTATTAGAAGGAATAATAGTAATAGGATAGGACAGGCAAAGCTGTCTGATAAAATAAAGGTGATACCCAGATTGTCATATTTGTACATATCGCGGTTTCAAACGGATACAACAGAGGCTGACATCAAAGATTTTCTTCTGGAAAGCGGATTATCGGCCAATAACATTGAAAAATTGATACCATTTAAGAAGACGAATTTCTCGTCTTTTAAAATAACTGTAAATCGGTCTGAGGAGTCGACGTTTTTAAGTGAACAACTGTGGCCGTCTGGAGTTGTATACAGAAGGTATAAGAATAGACATCGTTTGCATTCCGCTGATCATAATCCACTTGCTAACGAATAGCTGCAGCTTACCTACCCACCTACTTACGAAGAGAAGGATGGTGAAAACCAACATTATTACTTTTAATTGTCAAGGTATCAAGCGTACCTACCTGCATGTGCGGGACCTATGTAAGAATCACGATTTCATAGCTCTGCAAGAACATTGGCTTATACCAGAAGAGATAGACTTCTTGCAAACCATACATCCAGAATTTGGTTACCATGGCGTCTCCGCTGTCGATACAACTGCGGGTGTACTCAGAGGAAGAGCTGCAGCTCATGGAGGTGTGGCCCTGCTATGGAGAAGGGCGCTGTTTGCCTGCGTTAAGCCGATTGATACCGGATCAACGCGAGTTGCCGCCGTGCGAGTGGAGCTCGCGTCAGCTGAGCGCAGCTACATCGTGATGTCTGTATATATGCCTGTACAACACTTGGACAACCTACCTTTGTTTACTCAGTGTTTAGCCGTCGTTAGTGCAGTGATAGAAGATAATAGTGACGAAAGTGTTATCTGTATTGGCGATTTTAATGCGGACTTATCGCGTTCTAATAGTATGTTCGGAACGGAGTTGAGGACGTATTGTGAAGATCAGGACTGGGTATGTGTTGATACATCTTTACTAGGTTTAATGTCGAAAACTTATACGTATCGCAGTTATGCTCATTACACGACTAGCTGGATTGACCATTGTATTGCGACACAGGCCGCTCACCGTATGTTTACAGGTGCTCATGTAATTAATACTGTTTTTGACTCTGATCATTTTCCTCTTGTCCTTGAGTATGACGTTGACATGGTGATACCTAAAATTTATGACCAGAGTGTTGGTCGTAGGAACAGGGTCTTGTGGGGTACTAGAACGCCCGATCAAACGCGTCACTACAGCTCATTGTGCGAAAAATACCTAAAAGCTTACCCATGGCCCACAATACCGTCTTCAGGTGACCATCTATCTCGTCAACATATTTATGTAAAAACAACAATTGAACAGATGTATGTGCAAGTTGTAGATTGTATGCGAAAGGCCGCTGAGCGCTCACATGTAGGTAAAAATGTTAAGAACAAGAATTATGTAACTGGCTGGAACTATCACGTGAGTGAGTGTCATGGGAAGGCTCGGTTGGCATACCAGACTTGGCTTTCTTGCGGCTGTCCCGTCCAGGGCAATATCTTCGATGATATGCATAATGCAAAAAAAAGTGTTCAAAAATAAGTTAAAATGGTGCCAGCGTAATGAAAAGAAAATTAAAGCAGATATAATTGCTATGTATCGTCACAAAAAAGATTTTTGTAACTTCTGGAAGGAAACGAATAAACTTAAACTTAAAACTTCAATTCCATTATCAATTGACGGGACTTATAATCAAACGGAAATAGCAAATATGTTTGTAACAAAATTCAAAGTAGGTAAACAACCACTCTTTTCGAGCGGTAAATCAGCTTCACTGGGGCCGCCATGTCCGGGGCAAGCACCCGCGCCCCCCGCAGCACCACGCCCCCGTGGTGCATGCGGAGACTCACGGCACCTGTATGTTACGGCTAATGAGTTGTTTACTTGTGTTCGAAACATGAAGCGAGGCAAGTCACCCGGCCACGACGGCCTCAGCGTGGAACATGTGTTATTCGGAGGCAGCGTATTGTATGAAAAACTTAGCCAGATCTATAATTTATGTATTGAATATAGTTATCTCCCTAGTGAATTAATGAAGACTATTGTAGTTCCAATTGTAAAGAATAGAACCGGTGACGTTTCTACTGCCTCAAACTACAGACCTATCTCACTTGCAACAATAGTCTCTAAAGTATTTGAGCGAATGCTAAGCACACATTTAAATGAATATAATATTCCATTAAACAATGCACAGTTCGGCTTCCGTAAGGGTATGTCCACAGATCTGGCAATATTTGCCCTAAAAAATACTGTGAAGTACTATACATCTAAAAATACTGCTGTATACGGTTGTTTTTTGGATATAAGTCGCGCTTTCGATTCAATAGATTATTCTATATTATGGAATAAGTTGAGACGTACCGGGGTGCCAGAACAGGTTACCAATCTTTTACAATATTGGTATAATACACAAGAAAATCAAGTGAGATGGGGTGAAGCACTTTCTGAAGTATATAAACTCGACTGTGGTGTTAGACAGGGCGGGTTGACTTCGCCGGTACTGTTCAATCTTTACGTAAACGAGCTGATGGAGGAGCTCAGCAGCACGAGGGTCGGCTGCCACGTCGGAGGCGTATGCGTCAATAACTTGAGCTATGCGGACGACATGGTGTTGCTGAGCCCCTCCCCCGCGGGGCTTCGTAAATTAATATACATATGTGAAAAGTACGCATGCGCACACGGTCTTAGCTATAATGTAAAAAAGACAGAAGTCATGATTTTTAAATCCAGGCGGGGTCCGGAAAGGATACCTAGCTTCAGTCTTTGTAACAGCTCCTTAAGTGTAGTCTCTAAATTTAAATATTTGGGACACATAGTCAACAGTACCCTTGACGATGACGATGATCTTGAAAGACAGCGGCGAGCCCTTTCAGTTCGCAGTAACATGTTGGCGAGGCGGTTTGCGCAATGCTCGAGTCAGACGAAGCTGACTCTGTTCCAGGCTTACTGCCAGGCGTTCTACACCAGTCAACTGTGGAGCAACTACACGAAGGGTGCCTACAACACTCTTCGTGTACAATATAACAACGCTCTCAGAGTGATGCTCGGTCTGCCGTGGCGGTGTAGCGCGTCTGGCATGTTCGACGAGTACAGTATTAAAAATATGGGGGAGCTGTTGAGAGGGTTGAAAACCTCTTTTCACAAACGTTTGCACTCCTCTTGCAATGAAATAGTTCGCACGGTGTTTGATCATATTTACGAATATGAATTTTATTATATTATGAAATGACTGACAAATTTTGATGTATTTTGATTTTGATTTTGATGTATTACACTATGAATGTAATGTAACTATGGGCTATTTGCCTGAAATAAACTCTATTTAATTTAATTTAATTTAATTTATTAACATCATTTACCGGTATGAAAAATTATTTTGCGCAAAGTTGTATAACCGAATCTGTAAACTTACACCGAATTTTTTCAACCAACTTCAGTTATGTACATTTGCTAGCGGTTCTTGTTCGTTTTAGTTCTAAAATATTGTAACATTACAATTGCACTGAAGATATATAGTAACTTATTTTAATCTAGAAGTTGTTTATTTACATTTATTAGTGTGCGCAGTAACTTCTATTTAAACTTTTAAGATGTCTCAGTTTCTTTTCAACACCCACTTGCAACGCTTTAACTAACTGCAGTTACGTGTTATTACCATAGGTGTGGCGCATACTCATGGTGGGTAGTAAAAGTGCACTTCTAGGCAAATAAAAATCTAATTAAATTACTTCCTCGCATTTGCTACTTCGCATTTAACACTAGATTCAAAGGTTTCGCTCTGTGCACATGTACAAATGACTGCAGGGAAAGCAGGCCTTGCGTGCAAAGTCCGACTAGGGCGAGTTGCTCGTAGGAATTATATTTAAACTGACCTACAGCTGGAAAATTTATTTTACTAGTTACATATTTAAAAATTAAACAAGCGTGTTTATTTTTAATTTAGTGTTATTAGTGTTGAAATTGTATTTTAGACTAGGTACATTTTATTTTTAGTGCGTGTCTCTAATTTTTAATTTCAATTGGGAATGTAGACTATATGCCAGAACCAGAATATTTATGAAACATTAAATACAACATGTACTTGAATACAAAATTGTTGTTATGTACAAACAAGCGTTATACGTTGACAAATCAATATAAAAAAAAATGAAATAAAAAATCATCACTCTAAATACTATACATATTCTCACACCGTATAGCTTCATAGAGGTACTCGTATGCAAAAATAATTGATCAATAGCTACTTCCAACGACTAAGAGTGAAGTTCATTAATTTGTAAAAAGGACGATCAAAGTGAATTTTATTGATATACCGCATTTTGCCCGAAAATACTATTGAAAACGACAGTTATTGCAATTAGTGTAAATAATAATGTATAGATATGGTAAAAAAGTATGTTCCGATACAATTCAACAGAATATTTCTATTTCAAATAATTAGTAAAGGGGTTTAAGCAAAATATACCCAGTTGAAGAATTATCAGAATGCTGATGAAAAATAAAAATACTAAAATAAAAGGCGGGAGCGAGGTGACTGACTTCATGGCATGGGAACAGTTTTTTTGGTTTCCATCCGTCGAGCACTTAGAACTAAATGAAAAAAATACTCTAGCCATGTAGCTTAATGTTGCATAAACAATAATTTGAAGTCACTAATGTTCGTGGCCAATAGTGGGCAGGGTCCTAGGCTTTTCCTTTAAAGTTGCGCCTGGTTTCCCAGCAATATGGCAGACATGAGAGATACCATGTGCCTGGTGTCGGTTTGAGCCCGATGTTCAAAACTTGTCAAGTAATCTACCGCATGAAAAAAAATTGGATAATGTCCTAGCACCTCGACCTGTACTTTAATCAATTGAATATGTGCATAAATACGTACAGAAAATGTACGTAATACGCGTAATAATTATTTAGGGACATTTCTAATTCACTATTCATAACTAAAGTGGTCCTCTACATAAACTAGGCCACTTCCACTATTTGTTCTTATACTTGGAAGACAAGTTTTGTATACATCCCTAATCACCATGTCTTACACAGGAATCAACGGGATTATACGGGTCTAATAATCCAGGGATTCTCGGGCCTACCGGTGAGAGGGGTCAAATGGGGCTCCCAGGCCCTCAAGGCGAGAGAGGATATCAAGGAAGTAAGGGTGAAAGAGGATTACATGGCCCAAAAGGCGACAAAGGCGAGAGGGTAAGTGCTATCGAAATGTAAGTCTGAAATATTATTGCTTTTAACGGATTTATCGGTGATGGAATGTTTTGTCAATTAATTTTGTTTACATTGGTGCTTTTATAAACAGAAAAAAATCAATCAGTCAAATTAACAGTAGGTATATTAATCATTGCAATGATTTTATGTATTAAAAAGTAACAACTAAACGTACTGAACAAAGTAAAAACTTAAAAATGAATTAAAACCATAAAAACCTCACTACAAAAAACTGAACCCAATAAAAATATATATTTGCATTTGCAAAGAAAATTAATGAGTCTCGGCTGATATCAAATTTGGCTGTTTTGTTCTTAAATAATCGGGTCTTTTTAGTTTTATTTCTTCGTTGGTTTTAATAAGGCAAACGTGAGATTATAAAACACCAAATTAAAAAAAACAACAACTCTTTTCGATATTCAAAATCTGGGTACAGTACTCAGCTTTTTAATATCATCATTAGTCTTCTGGATATCATCATTCATCATTCTCTTCTTTGAATTAATTGTAATTCTATTTTGGTCTTGAATTTGTGCATATTCGTATATGGAGTATTTTAATCGTGGAAACAGATCCATTGAATGGCGCGCAAGGATCGTTATCCATTCCTTTATTCACATATTCAATGAAAAAATTACGCTAATTGCTATTGAGTAGCGTAAACATGGATGTTCCTGTTTCAATGTATTTTGTATTGATTTACCTTATCTCATGTTTGAAACGTAATTACAATAGACAGTGGTACGGTAAGCTTCAGAGAAAAGGAACCCCCGCGGCGATATTCTTTAAGTATTGAGGGGGTCTGTTTTCTCTGACGCTGTGTGTACGAACCGAATATTCAACAAAATGAATTCTACTCTGGCAACATTTGGTCACTTCTATGAAATTTCGAAATTTAGTAAACTTTCTTTTCCTATGAAATGATTAGAGAATGAACATTTAGAACGGTAATAACCGTGGGTCTATACCTTCTTAGGAAGAATCCAGGACTGATCCAGGTAGTTCAGGTAGGCAAAGTATTTTTCCAGTTTCATCGTCTATATTGACTTTTGTAACGAAAAAATTAAACTATGTAATAAACTATGTAAATGTTCGAAAACAAATTTAAAAATGGGGTTATGTCCCCTTATGAGGCCTTTCCTAGTAAGCGTTTACTACATAAGAGACTCAAGTTTGTATCCTCAGAGTTTAAATGGGCTACAAATTTGACATTACAAAGTCAGTAGGGAGAATAATATTAATACTCGTAACATTATGTACAGATTACAAATTAATTATTGAGGGGATAATGAATGTCCAGATTAAATCAGTTTATTGATTATACCTACAGATTAATTATATCACATTATGTGATAGGTGAAGCTCATGTAAGTCATATTGATTAATCCATTCATGTTAATGCGATTTTAATTAAGACATTTGAACATGAACAATGACATGAGCGCATCAGCGTTAATAAGCTGATGGTCAGGCTTATAGGAACAGTTTGACGGTATTATGATGGTAAGTTTAATGCAACAAGTCACACTGTTGATCTATACTTAAAAGGAACAAGGCTTTATAATTTAGTGGCATATATTGAGGATGCAAAAATATGTAGGGTATTCCCGAGGGGAGTTTGAGATACTGAAGTAGTGATTACTCGTGAGTGATTGCTGGCAACACTTCTGCACCGTTTAAGTTTTATTTAAGTTTTTTTCTAGATAAAAAGACAAGATTCAGATGGCAGAGGACTATGATTATCCCTAATCATAAATATACCAATAGATAAAATCAAATTATGATAAAATTATACTTTTAAATGTTATTGAGACATTTCTAGCGCTTAACTAACCGAATATCCCTTAAAATCAGTTAATATTTCAGAAAGGTGTATAAAGTTTTTATTTTTAGCTGTATAGCTAAAATGTGGTTGCTTGATAAGTGTATTTTACATACATATGACGATACGAAGGCCAAGCTAAATATCATTTTGTTTATTTGTACTTATTTCTGTAGTGATTTACGATGAGAGTATTTCTATAATGTCACAAAGTTGACATCTAAGTATTGATCTAAGTTCCTGTTCAGTTTGCTTGAACACCGACAAGCTAGGAAAACACAAAGTTATAAGACTGGTTAAACCTTGGTTTTCGGGCTATCAATCAAAACTTTTGTGTTCTGAGCGAACTACTGATATTCGACTTCAGAGTATGATATTTTCTGAAACTAACAGCTGTTTTTGTTCATGCAGACGTTTGGTGATCGATTTAAGGTGTTCATGAATAATCTATACAACGGTGGGTTAGTTAAAGTCACTAAATCAATCAATATTAATCGATTTCACTTTTATCACCCGTGTTGTCAACTTTACGAGCGTTTTCACGCTATTCGATTCGATATTGATGTTGGACGACGATAACCGACATCATGTGCTGTTTTCACATATATGCGATAAAATCGGTCCGATTTGGCCATTCCCTGGCATCTCTAACTAGTCTGTGCTATCGAGCGCACAGACTAGTTAGGGATGTTAGGGATAAAAAAAAACTTAGCGCAAGCAATTTTTCGATCTTATTGACATGGCATAGTATTATTTATAGAACCGCGGTAGCCTAGTGGTATGAACTGCTGAGACGTGGTTCGGGTTCGATCCCAGGTTTTACTATGGTACACAACAATGACTTTTCGATGCTTTTCGAAGTTATGTGTGTATTTATCGCAGGTTTATAAGTGCCCGGTTAATGGCAATAGGCTCGCCACCTATTACATTGGGACCTAAACATAAACTGGCGAAATGTGGGTGCTAGCACCTCTGCCTACCCCTTCGGGGATATAGGCTTGAGTTTGTGTTATGTTATGTTATGCATAGTATTTTTTTTATCCATTACCGTGAAATGACACGTACTAAGAAAATATCGTTAACGTTGAAAGTAGCTTGAAGTCTCCGTTTTAAACTCTATGTAAAAGACCTAGTTGTGTCTAGTCGTAATCAATATCGGGCCAGACAATGTGAAAGAAATACGTATTTTATACATTTTACTTCCTCCGATATCGGATCGGCGTCCGACACCAATATCGGATAGGACAATGTGAAAACGCTGTAAAGTAGGTACATAACACATTGCTTTTAACGTTCCTTATATTTACCTAAACACAATATGTTCAACGAAAATTCAGCCAAGGTCCCCCTATCCAATAAGCAACCATACACTAACAATCATAGAACTTTACGAGTGTAACTAAATCAAAATAAAATCACGCTGCGCCCGTCGCCAAATTAGTAGGTAGGTATTCGGATAATAAACTTGGGTCTAACGCAATAAGTGACGGGTTGACCCTCGTAACGGGACGTTATGTTACCTTCGAACCGTGAACTCATAACTGTGTTACAGGGCTATGTGGGGCCCAGAGGGCCACATGGTGTTAAAGGAGAGCGCGGCCTAACGGGCCGCGACGGCACGCCCGGACTTCCAGGCGCGCACGGTCGCCCCTCCGAAAAAGGGGAAAAAGGTATCTAACTTACTCAACCATCAAATTTTATGTTACTCTATGACCCATATTTATACCCGGGTAAAGCGTTCGCGAGATTTTTAGGGGTTTATAGTAACGATTTGGAAAATCTTTATTTCTTCGCGCACTGAACCCTTTGGATTGGTTTTCGAGTGCTTGCACGCAGTTTATTTATTATTGCTGTTACTTTTTACGATCGTCTAGAGAATTTTTGTTTTATTCCTGTATCGGATGTTTTTCTGTTATTATTTTTTGGGGTTGTTCGTAAAAGTTTAACATATTGAAATAAATGTTTCAGAATTTGCAAATGTTTTATGTTTGTTTACTTAACATTGGGTATAGAATAAAAATCCTTCCTTGGTAGTTGATCAAAATAAAAAAATACTTTCTAATAGATTTATGGTAAGTAGTGCAAATTAAATTCTAGTTTTTGTGCTATAAATTGACCAACAATTTACTAGCAATTTTGTTATAAGACTGACACGTATTAATAATAAAATGGTGTTCTTGTGCCTAGAATAATGTTTATACTTACTCATAATTGTTATAAATAGGTGCTCGAGGTCTTCCCGGCCCCCCGGGACCGAGTGTGCCTGCCATGACAGAAAACGCTGTGCTAAATGACGTCACACGCACTGGTAAGTTCTCTATAGAATATATAAGTATATAGTAACATTTGAAAGAATGTAATGACATTAAAGACACCTGGAAGACATCTGGCGAATTTTAAAATACAATAAAGGCATGAAAGCGTCAAGTTGTCTCACCGGTCTTAGCCCCAAAGTTGCCCAAAGATACCAAGTATCCTTCCCTTGCCACTAAGACTCTTACAAACAACATACGCAATGTACGCTTTGCGAACTGTGCGTCCTGTTAACAAATTCATAAAAATACCCGCGACTATTTACAAACATAATTACGTAGAAAAGACTGATGTAGTCGCTTTTTGCAAAAATAAACTTACTGCTTGCTTTAAGTGAAACACTATTGCACTTTGAAATATAAATGAGTAACTTCCTGAAGGAATATTTCACTTCGTATATTATGTTATGTAATATTTGGTCTGTCAATAATATTGTTCATTTGATATTATTAAATTAACACCAAATACATATCTGATATTCCATGTATCACTTCAATTGATTGATAAGATTATGTTTAGTCAGTTATTCAATTATCCAGAGCTTAATAGCAGTATATGGCATACGAAATGTTCAAAGTGGCCAATTATAACGATAACGGCTACA
This sequence comes from Eilema griseolum, assembly GCA_963662185.1. Classification (NCBI taxonomy): domain Eukaryota; kingdom Metazoa; phylum Arthropoda; class Insecta; order Lepidoptera; family Erebidae; genus Eilema; species Eilema griseolum. The sequence goes on from OY759243.1 coordinate 8,816,883, forward strand.
ATATAAAATGATAAATTAACTCCCTAAAAGTTTTATGTGCGATATTAATTAAAATTTAATTTGGTAAATTCAATTATTACGATAGAAATTATTACGATATATTATAATTCGGTAATGGCACATTTTTGATGTATATTTTTTAAAGTGCTAAATAAAATATTATGGTGTATGTAATAATTGTTTGCCAGGTTTTATGTTAAACCTCTTTTTATATAAAAACAGCACTAAACGCGATAGTACTAACAGATACGATATTATTTATTATTAGTACCGTTTGTAGACTTATTTTGGGGTACTTGGACGTACGCTGGAGTCTATTTCGTTAATTAGTAGTACTTATTTGCTACGAAGAATGGTGACCCAAATATCCTCCTGCAATTATAGCATAGTTATTATCATAGCAATAAAAATAACGTGATAAAATGAAATCATTCTGACAACACATCGATTAAAGGCCTTTGAGGTTATGACAGGTTTATTTTTTAATATTATATATTTTAATGTACGTCAATTACAATATTCGTAATAGAAAAATTAAGATGACAAGAGCAGTACTAAGGGCGGCCTTATCGTTTTCCGCAATGTCTTCCAGGCAGGCTTTATTTAAAGGTTTAAAGGTTAATTAATAACTTACGTTTTGAAACCTACATATGTCATACGTGACACAAGAACTATTATAGTAACGAAAGAGCTCATTACTAAGAATCTATTGAAGAACTCGTAGTGGTCAGATAACTTGCTAATATCAACGATAACTTCCAAGAAAATCTAATTTCAGTGTACAATATAATATATAATAATTGATGTATGAGGATACATGTGGTAACATGTACATAATTTACAAGTAAAGCTGTTAGGGCGGTAAGTCATTAATCATTTTCCTACTATGGACCATCTGTTTATATTGGATCTCTCTATATAAGTCCCTTATAAGTAATCAGTTTATTTATCACAGTATTCTTGTGTAAAAGGAGCGTTACTAACATGTTGTATAGTAATTCTTACATTCTTGGAGAAAAAAAAATGCTTCTGATCATAACATGCAAACGAACGTGCATTTATATTTCTTTTCACAATAACTAAATTAAGAAAGATGCATAGAGCGAGAGTGTATCATGCACCTAACAATATATAATTTTCTTTGCAAAAGGTTTTCGATAACAGTGTAACATAACATAAACTCACGCCTTTATCCCCTGTGTTAGTGTGACGCCCCTGGTGTTGCATACGTCCATTGGCCACGGTAACCACTTCCCATCAGGCGGGCCGTGTGCTTGTCTGCTACGTAAGTGGTATAAAAAAGGGAGCTATGTTTACATTGGATATAAACACATGTTGAAAAATCCCAATATCTTAAAAATAATCCAACAGAAGATTTTTCAAACTGACAAGGGAAGGAAAGAGGAATACCTCCATTAAAATTTTATCAAGGACTTAACTCTCTGTAGAAATACAACAATAAGTTATTACGACCTCAATCTTTAGTATGACAAGTTGGTTTCTATTATAGTATGGAGGTCGATTGTTTCATGCGTCTTGCTTATGAATGGGTGTTCCTTATGGTGACTGGTTGACAAATAATGGATGTCTTCTATCTTTTTCTCTCTCTCTAACAAATCTTGCCTACGTTTATAATATCAACCTAACGTCGATAATAATTTATTGCAGAGTTTAATAAATGTTTACCATGTATACAACAACATTATCAGTCTTGACCCTAAAAATCATATTGCCTCCTGAAAATTTTCTGTTGAGGATGAAAGTCTAAAGTCGCTCAATTAGAGGATCTCGTAGTAATATTTGGCTTTTTTCTGTCGACTTGCAGCTGCTAAATAAGTATAATCTAGTGGTTGTGAATGTTTTTATTTACTTAGGAATATAATATTTATATGGCTTCAGGGTGACATTGGTAATTAAAAAAAAAAAAATATGGTGAAAATAAAACAAGCGGGCTGTCAAACGTATCACTGGTAGTAGACAGTAACAATCTGTAGTTGATACACGACCTTAGCCATCACATTTTCATAATGAAAAATAAACAATAATTCATTAGCGGCAATATTTTGTTCTCCATGAAAAATAATTACTCTTGAAAATTGAGTAAGTAGACAAACGTTTAAACATTCATTTCTGAGTCACTAATTAAGTTTCCGCTAATGGAGCATTTAGATGAGGTCGGTTGTGAGAATTTGGGTGGGAGGTTTTCCTAAGTATAACATGAGGGCATGGATTATTTTCTGAACAAAAATATTATTAGATACACTCAAACATGACTATAAACAGAAATTTATTTTCAGAGGCAGCTCTTCTTAAATCGGGGAAGGGTGATCGAGGAGAAAAAGGAGACAAGGTAATTAGAAACAAGATTTTATACTTTTACACTTAATATGGCACGACCAAACTTGATTATACAAATAGATAGAATAACATCACGAGGAAAAATACTAATTTAGTCTATAGACCCAATAATAATACAGGCTTAGACACTAGAAACGGCAAAGATAATAGTCGTGTCTTAAAATACTCTAAAGTTACTTGAGCCATCCATCTTGAGCGTCCATAGGCCACGGTAACCACTTTCCATCAGGTGGGCCGTGTGCTTGTCTGCCAACTAAGTGGTAGAAAAAAAGCCAGGACGGCTTAAACCACATTAATTCATATTAGCACAAAGAGCTATTGTATAAGTCTGGTATTTCAACCCTTAACCATCTAGCCAACCTACTTTAAAACTATATGCTTAATTTTGAAGTAATTAGTTTATTTTGTATAACCACCGCAAGATACAAATTTCTACTGCAAGTACTTCTTAGGAAACAGACAATGCTAACGAAGTACCATTTATTCCAATATTATCATTCAATCAACTTAAACCCGAGAACTAACAAATAACGTAGTCATTAATACGATCAAATTTGCAATTTATCAAGGCGTAACTTTGTTTATAGTTAAAATATACCTACGTTATTTACAACTTACAAAAGATACACAAGAAGGACTACTGTTCATGTTTACTGTATATACAACATTCCTGCTGGAAAGAAATCAACAATATACATAATGTACTGTACCACAAATTTAATGATCTTAAATTCTTCATCTTTCATTCATTCATTCATCTAATCACATTACATCCCTTCTATAAACATTAACAATCAGTTGATTAAATTATAAAAAATAGTATGAAATCAATGTAGTTACTTTATACACAAAACTAAACAAAAAAACTAAAAGAACTATTATTATAAGGAACGCATGCTTTGTATACCTATTTAGCATACTCGTACAAGTTAATAAAACTATAAAACTCGTGAAGAGGTCGAGAGAAAAAAAAAATACCTACATAATATTCGTAATTGGTTTACATTTGTCCATAAATTTCTGTACGTTCGTAACTTTCGTATGTAATAACTTTGGCCCCTCGGTCCATAAAAAATGTACAGACGAGTTTTATGGGATAAAATACTCTTAAGAATGTTTCGAAGCATAAATCAAATATATCTCAAAACTTAATTTAGGGCGAGAAAGGAATCCGGGGTATGGAAGGCCCTCAAGGATTTCCCGGTAACGACGGAAAGCCGGGAGAACGTGGAGACATTGGCCCATCCGGCTTACCTGGAAGTCAAGGTCAAATAGGATTGAATGGTCCTAAAGGTGACAAGGGTGAAGCGGGCCCGCCTGGACCAGTTGCAATATCCAGAGATGACGCTTTAATCTTGACAAAAGTAAGTGTAAAAGTCAAAGTAATAAATTATTTATAGTAATTATATAAAACGCTATTACTATTGTTATCGATAGATGTATTTACGCCCTAATGGAAAAAATATATTAATATTTTAAAAATCTTGATTTTGTTTTATTGCAAGTCATTGTAATATGAAATTTATCACTTCAATTGATTGATAAGATTATGTTTAGTCAGTTATTCAATTATCCAGAGCTTAATAGCAGTATATGGCATACGAAATGTTCAAAGTGGCCAATTATAACGATAACGGCTACAATATAAAATGATAAATTAACTCCCTAAAAGTTTTATGTGCGATATTAATTAAAATTTAATTTGGTAAATTCAATTATTACGATAGAAATTATTACGATATATTATAATTCGGTAATGGCACATTTTTGATGTATATTTTTTAAAGTGCTAAATAAAATATTATGGTGTATGTAATAATTGTTTGCCAGGTTTTATGTTAAACCTCTTTTTATATAAAAACAGCACTAAACGCGATAGTACTAACAGATACGATATTATTTATTATTAGTACCGTTTGTAGACTTATTTTGGGGTACTTGGACGTACGCTGGAGTCTATTTCGTTAATTAGTAGTACTTATTTGCTACGAAGAATGGTGACCCAAATATCCTCCTGCAATTATAGCATAGTTATTATCATAGCAATAAAAATAACGTGATAAAATGAAATCATTCTGACAACACATCGATTAAAGGCCTTTGAAAATTTATCATTAGTTTTCATGAAAGTTATTTATTGTTCCGAAACTCAATTTCCGAAATTCAGCTTTTTAAAATATGAAAACAATATCTGGGAGCGGTTCTGCCACATTTTATGAAATGTATTGGTAAAATGCACAATTATTATCTTTAATTACCTACTCTACATATTGATAAATGAAATAATCAGATATTCACGAAGCAACATTAATGATACATGTGTAAAGCCCCTCTCAATTGAATTCGTCACTTCAATAATAATTATAATAATATTTACGCTTGTAACTTTAGATATGTTTTATCATAAATAATCTACATAAGCATGAACTACATAATTGGATATACACTCGATAAACATTTCCGGCTTTCCGTATATAAACAGGGTGACAGAGGCGAGACTGGTCCAAGAGGAAAACGGGGGCATCCCGGACCTCCCGGGCCCCGTGGGCCCCCGGGACTGCCAGGCCCACCGGGTACATCAGGCAGTAATGGTATATCTGGTGACATAGGATTACCTGGATGGACGGTAAGTTAAGAGCAATACATCACGTTGACACGCTATTGATAAAATTATATTTTTTATTTGACATGAAATATGATTATGATACATCGCGGTTTATTTAGTTATACTCGTACATTCACATTTCAACTTAAAATTAGATTAATTTATTTTCGTATGTCAATCAAGTTTCTTAACTTTTTATTCATCCTGCAGTAAATAAAACAGAGAATGAATTAATATCTACTACTTTTAGTTTATTGTATTATTATTTATTCTGGCTCGAATATTGAATGTAATAGTGATAACTATCGAGTATTATAACAATAAAAGTACGTAGATACCTAATTACAATATCGCCATTGACAGGGTCCGCCCGGTGCTGTCGGGCAAACGGGCCCGCAAGGGCCGAAAGGGGAAAAAGGAGACCCTGGCATTAGCCCACTTGACTTGGAAAAGGTAAAGTCATATACCTGCTTAATTGGATGCTTGAATATATTTTTGTATTTTCCTCTATGTTTTCCTTTGAAAGGTTAAGTCTGTTTGCTTACAACATTTTATCTATAGAAATTACTGAATCCTACTATATATCTTGCGTCGTATAGATATTAAAATACGACGACGACCTCCGTGGCGTAGCGGTAGAGCATTCGACTGCTATGCAGGGGGCGCGGGTTCGATTCCCGCTCAGTGCAAATATTTGTATGCATGAATATGTATATTTGCATTGGTCTGGGTGTTTCTATGTATAATATGTATGTATTTACAAAAAAAAAAAGTATCTAAGTATATTTATCCGCATTCTAGATCCCATAACACAAGCTAGTTAAGCTATGCTTACCATGGGTCTAGATAGCGTTGTGTAGAATGTCGTGGAATATTAAAAAATCCAAAAATATTTGGTAGGTTTAATTAAATACGCTCTAAGTATGAAAAATGAATTATAAAATCATTATCGTCATCTACATGGAGAAGTATTTCCGTCTTCCGGATCTTCCTCCTCCACTTCGCACGATCTTGGGCATCCATCATGGTGAGACCATTCGCACGCATGTCATCCTCCACGACGTCAAGCCTTGGTTCAAAGAAGAAAAGACGTGGTCGCTCCAACTGAGGCGGCTCTCTTGCATTTAATCTGCGATGTTAATGACATGAAGGCTTCTTGAGTTCTACACGTGATTTTTACGGACTCCTGCTTGTGTTGCTCCAGCAGCATCACAGCCGTCTAAAAGAACAGGCCTAATGATCGTCTTATAGACCTACCCCTTCAACCTGACTGGTATTTTAGGCTCGCATGTGACGCCAGTCATTTCCCGCCACTTGGTGTATGCAGTGGCAATGCGTGCCTTGACGTCGTAGTCGATTACACCTGTCACGTAGAGTACAGATTCCAGGTACTTAACCTGGTCCGTGCGCTTTACCAGATCATTGCCTATGCGGACGGGTGTGGGATCTGTTGAATTTAACGCCAAGTATTCTGTCTTCGTCACGTTCAGCTTCAGACCGCCATTGAAATGAATTATAAGATATTGGGGCTTATTTTCTTTTCTTTATACTTCAACTCATGAATTTATTCTTAAAAGCCCCCTAGTGGCTAATAAATCTCTTATGATGCGGTTTTATCTCGTGTTTATATCAGACACCCAAATGGAATGATTGCGGGTTGCTCATTAACTCTTTATTTTCCTGATTTAGTTCCGAGGCATTGCAAGCAAACACTTTTAATTTATTTTAAACAACCCTGAAAACACCGAAGTAGCGATAAACCAAATGAGAAAAATAAACAGAAAACACTTGCGTTGAGTTTCTTGAAACAACTTTGATATTAATTAGTGTTCAGATGCAACATTTTTAAATCAATTTCTGTCCAACTTTAAAGTGGTTTATCTAATATTTAAATTCTTGTGTCACAGTTTTAGTGTTTATACTCCTCCGAAACGGCTGGACCGATTTTGATGAAATTTTATATGTAAACTGAATAGGTATGAGAATAGGTTTATAACTAATTTTTACACCCCTAAATTTTAATGGTAATTGACACCAAAATTTTTTTTTTTACATTTCGGCCAATTTTTTTTTTGATATTTTTATGATGTGGAATTGAAAAATACATTCAGTCCTCAATTTTTACCCTCCTACCACCGACCCCCATGTTTTCATAGCATTATATATTTTTCTACCTGGTCGATAACTCATCAATGAAATTATCACTTGGTGAGCTATCCCCCCAGGTCTACCCGTGTCACTTATATGGCAAAACAACGTTTGCCGGGTCAGCTAGTAAATGCTATAGAAAATTGTATTTTAATAGGTAAAAGGTGATAAAGGTGATCGTGGTTTTGATGGCGTGTCTGGTCCTCCAGGCAAAGAAGGACCAAGAGGCCCAGCAGGCCCACCAGGCTCTCCAGCAACAAATATACAGTATATTTCAGTTCCTGGGCCACCTGGTCCCCCTGGCCCACCAGGCTCACCCGGTGTTTATGCAAACGAAATAACTGATACATTAACTGATAGCCCCGGTATCAATCGTTTGGGGCCTAGCAGTGGTAAGTAATAATTAATTTTACTCTAATTAATAATGTCCTTATTTGCTTTTGAGTTAAAATTGGTGACATTTTTTAAAGCTGCTAAACTATCTATATTGTACACTAAGTTTTGATCTTGATCACCATTTTATTCACGCTGTATCACTTAAACGTTGATAAAGAAAGACTTAAACTTAAGTATGTAATTTTATTAGGACATTAAGAATAAGATATAAAACTGCTTTTCCTGTGAAACAATCTATAAAACTGATATCAAACAATTATATTCAGTTTTGTAATTTTCAACCTCAATATTTATATTACTTGAGAAATTTACGAGAGAGAGATTTAATTCTTGGAAACTTCTCAAGAACTATTAAGATATTTCGAGGCGAATTTATCTAAAATGTTTTTAATTCTACAGGAAAACAACGCGATCCGCTACAAATTATAAGAAACTTAAACCATCTGGTACAATACCGCCAAGAACCTTACGGTATGCAATAGTTTTTATAAACGCTCTTCGTGAGAAGGAAGCTTGAATTGTTTTTCTTATACACCAGTAACTTTGCAACTTTAAGACTTAAAATTCTACTCGTATTTTAATGTTGCAAAAAATTGTTTTGAAGTTGAACAATAAAGCGGTAGTAAATGAAAAGTTTTTTCCAGCTTACCGAGATCCGCCGGATCCTCTAGGAGAAAATGCTGATTTTGAAGACGATGATGACGGAAGAACGATTGTTGGAACTATTTTATTCAAAACAACTGATTCTCTGATCCGGGTAAGCTACTACTCACTAAAAGTTATAATTCTACCACATTCCACCAACATCTTACTACTGAGAGAAAGTTATTGAGTATTAAACTAGGTTACTTTTGTCACCGATTGTACATAGGTTTTTTTTGCAGCTTGGTACAAACAGTCCACTTGGCACTTTGGCCTACGTTATCCAAGAACAGGCGTTGCTTGTCCGCGTCAACAATGGCTGGCAATACGTTGCTGTAAGTATGATATAACTTCTGTGTTTTTACGTCTGATCAGTATTTTATTCTCATTATGATTATTCATAGTAGATCAGTAGATGGGATTCCAACCTCTCAAGCAAAAGTCACATTACACACCACTTGAATTTTACTAAATCTATGTAAACCTATTACGGCTAGTTTTCACAATGCAAGGTTTCACGGTTGGGGACGCATACACAGATACATTTACAATGAGAAATGTATCTACAGTATCACGAACGAGCTTCTGTCCACCCCGTATGTAGTCCGCGAAATCACGTTCGCATAACTCTGTGAAATTGTGGATCGTGAGAAAACGGCTCTTATATAGGTTTCATTCGTCAAAACAGATGACAAATTCGATGGATTTTTTTTGTATTGTTGGCCTTTTAATTTGGTCTGCACATATTGTGACCAAACGTGTTTTACCAATAAAATTATAACACGGAAATTGTCAGGAGGGAGAATGACTGGAATCCCATCTCCGATTATTTTCCATCATCAAAAGTATGTTATTATTATATTGTAACCAGAAATTTATCAAATAGAGTTTTGTAGAATACCAATAGTTAGTATGTTAAACACACAAGATCATGTTTATATTGATGTTCTAAAACAATATTTGATCAGTTGGAAACATTTACTGTAAATTAGATTCCAAGCTATTTCACGACTCCGTATAGATATTTCAGGACATGGCTTACATCTTTACTGATATTATGAAGTTAAAAAGTTTGTTTCTTTGAATGTATTAATCTCAGGAACTACTGATTCGAATTAAAAATTGTTTTTGTGTTGAACAGTCCGTTTAAAGACAAAGATTTTAGACTATATATCATCACGCTACTCCTTAAGGGAGCAGAGCAGTGATCATATATCCGGCAAATTCCTATACATTATATGAAAATTTAAAAAATGTGGACTCATATGCCACGTGTGAATCCGGAGCAGGCTAGCTAGTAACTAATATTTTTACCAAACCTAAATAATAAAATAAAGCTGAGGTTTAGGGCTAGTTAATACTTCATGTTGCTTTCTTTAACAAGCTCACAAGACTTGGGCCGTTTTCACATTATGCAGTCCGATATCGATGTCAGACGACGATAGCCGATATCCATGGTGTCGGCTAACGGATATCGGCTATCGTCGTCTGTTCGTGCTGTTTTCACATATATCCGATAAAATTGATCGGATACGTCAACGAAACGTCCATTTGCTTGATAGCACAGACTTAAGAAAATAAAGCATAAACTCAAACACAAACTCCTTAGCCTCCTTATGACAGAACTTTTTTAAATTATTTAGCTGTTATGGTGACTTGGTGACATTGATATCCGATATCGAGCTGAACAATATGAAAGACAGATACATATTTCATACATTTTACTTCCTGTCGGCTATCGGAGCCATCAACGATATCGGATCGGGAAAACGCTCTAAGGAGAATTAATTTACTGTAACTACTAGGTTCATTTCTTCATAATAAAACCAAAACGAATCGCGTGCCCAATGAAAACTGGGTAACTTTTAGTTATTCAATATTCACATTCTCTCTTTAAAGTTTTTAAATAAACTCTTGGGCGGTATTTAGTTTTTGATGTTTTATTTTAATTAAAACACAACCCGTCATCAACAAAAGAAAACTTGTTTTTTAAATAATATCACCAGGAGATTTTAGTTATTAAATATTCATGAGTAATAAAGTAAATTTCCTTTTCCTCGGCCTCTAGAGAATATAGAAGAACTCCGCTTTATTCGGGTCTTATTATTTGAACGAAACTTATTCTTATTCTCAATGGGTATACATCTAAATGAGTTAGCAAATCTGGTAATGTTTAAATTTCAATCTTAATTCCGGGAAATGGAGTAGAGTAAATTAACTGAACCAAAAACAATATGGTTAGATAATTAAGGTTTAAATGCATAAGTAATATAAATGATATTGATAAAATAAATATACTCATTAAATTTATGAAGTGAAATACGATAATGTCCAATTATTTAATAAACAATACTAACAATGAAAATAAGATAATCACTATTTAAAACATATCAACAACCATCATAATGGGATTTACGAGGTTCTATTGTGAGCTAACACACTAAGTTGAGCTAACACACACAGTACCTATGGTACGATACTACCCCCGTACTGACAAACGGACGAAGCCAGTGCAGACATTCTTCTCAGGCAAAGGGTCAGATGAATGTCAAAGACAAAATAAAACAATCCACAGACGGAAAAAAAAGGTGCGTACCTCGGGAATAACTTTTAAGAAAAGTTGTATAACAATCAGATGAACGCTACAACAGTGATTAAAACACAAATAAACGCACAAATAAAATATACAATTAATTGTTACAATTAGACTATATGAGACTTGTCCGTGTGCTGACGGATAAAGAATACAAGTATCACTACCCCGTCTCATCCGAAGGGTGTCATAACAGGCGTCTAATTGAAAAACTCTGTACCAACCCAAACTGGCCAAAGCCTCCCAATACTGGGAGAGTACTACGTCCAGCAGTAAACTGCAATAGACTAATTGATTGATTGAATTAGACTACTATAGAAATATTTTCTCTCTTTGAAGAATACCGCAATAACATAAATTGATTTGAACTATGTGAAATATTGTTGTAAGCATGAAAATTATAAACAGTAATATCATTTGTTACAAAATGAAATTTACAAATTTAATTAATTCATAGCATGTCCTCACGCGGCCCAGGCCATTTTAGCAACATTCCCTTACCGCTTGACACAGTTGTTGATCACATTTTTAAAAAGCAGCTGTCTGTTTTCGCGCCTCTGGAGGACAATTACGTGAAGATAAGCTAATAAGGGCTAAATTAAAATTATTATCATTTCTCGTAATATGCATAAGGAAACCTGCTCACCGAATGTTTTATTTTCTTGATATATACCGTTATAAATCAAGAATAATTAAGAAGGTAGCCATTTTAAGAAAATATAAAAATATACTTCATTCTTATTTTAAAAGCTAAGTGAAAATTTCGGGCACTCTACTATTCTCTTCCGTTTTTCAAGGAATACTCCTTTTGGAGTTTATTTAGAGCCTCTACTAAAATCTTCGAGACCCAAGCTAGCCTACTGATAAAAGGAACAAGCAGCAGCAAAAAAATTGGACACATTTTTTATCCTTGAAACCTTGAGTCATATTCTCTTTAATTTTTTAATAATAACTATGTCAACTTCCGAACAGTATTCTATTGACTGACAATAATAAACCTATATGAAAAACTACGCACGTCATTGTACCACAATATTTGAAAATCGCCGAAAAAAAATTACATGCAGAGATGTTATACATCCAACTTTCCCTCAAGCAATAAATAGTGTATCCCACGGAATTGAGCGGGATTCTATTGCCATCTATTGGGAACTTTGCAAGACTCTACATGCTGGTATATAATTACGTAACGATAAAGTAAAAGAACTATTCGTATTTGCTATGTGAGTAAAACCAATGATTACTCCCAATCAGAGAGGCAAATTCTTTACAACGAGCTTTGTTACAGTTCATCATCATCTTAATTTTTTCTTTAGTGCCGGTTGAATTCGAGGCACTTACTTTAGAATCCGTTTTGTTGTTACTTTTATTTAATTTTAGGAAAACAATATGAGCAATACTCTAAAAATATCCGTTATCATTACGAACTTAAGTATTGTTCTGACGGGTTCAATAAATTTGTAATTACCAAATAACCTTTATATTGTTTGTTTATTCGTCTATATAACACAAAAGTAAGGTTCAGTTAACTAGATAAGAGAAACTTAGTCTTACTTTCAACGCTAATAATGTCGTGGGCGTAGCAAATGTACCGTAAATAGCAAACTTAATTTACATATCTCCTCCATACTTATAAGGTAAAATTGTTTTTCATAAAATCTCATAAATCTCATTTTAAATAGATGGGATCATTGTTGGCTATACATACTCCACCAGCAGGCGGCCCGACACGAACACCCTTACAGAATATTCTGGAAACGTCAAGCTTAGTACATCATAAGAATCCAGCAGTGGAAGGACCTGTGGTAAGTTATATTTCAAAATATTTGTAAAACATTTGAACGAATTATCTGTCTCGCGGAGAAATTAGAAGCAAACTATGAAAGGACACAAGCCACATACATTTTTCAAATTTTTTTTTTGATATGTGAATCATAATTATCATTGTCTGTACCTATTTTCAAGTCAGTTGGGGTCGGCTTTAAAGTTGGTCTAATAATGCTTACCTATTAATTTTGTTGAGCTCGAAACCGAAAAGTACTCAACGCAGTAGCAATGGGCAAGGACGGTAGCAATGCCCATTTATAATACTACCATCATTGTAGTGTACGCAGTCACAATTAAACAAACTAAATTTGGGTTCATTGTGACGATTGTTGACAGAGTAAATAGTTTAGTGTATTTGCTTGCCAACAATAAACGGGAAGATAGCAACAATGGGTGGTAGTTGTTTAATGGAGTCGGAAATAAGTCATTCAGCTGTTTATTTACCTTGACCTTCGTTGGTACTTTGGAATAGTTGCCGAACTAAAAATATTTCAAGGTTCCGTTGTTTCTGTGTAGCTTTAACGAGCTTAGAAAGTTTCACTGTAGCTTCGATAGTAGGATTATTATAATACCATTAGCTGTAAGTGCTAGTTTTAGATGCAAAGTTTTGTGGGTGTTAGAGTTTGTTTTCCAAATACACATGAGGTAATATCAAAATTCTTTATTGCAAAATGTATGAGGACGTTGAATGAATTTACCAATTTCTTAGTCTCCTCACATTCTTTCTTATACAATGCAAGAGATATCTCTGGTGTTACAAGTCTTCATTATCAATTGTTGTATTGTTTATAATATATTTTTCTTTTAGTTACGTCTAGCAGCCCTGAATGAACCTCATACAGGTGATATGCATGGTGTTAGCAGTACCAATTACGAGTGTCGAAGACAAGCTCAGCGAGCTAACATGGATGGTACTTTCAGAGCATTTATATCATCAAGGTGAGTCTCGTAAATTAGCGAGCTGATGTGTAGTTACACATCTGCTCGCTTATTTAGGAATGCCAAGTTAAGGTATTGGGTATTAATGGTACAATTCCATCCTGTAGGCAAGAACTACTTATAAGAGTTTTTGTGTTAGATACTAACAAAAAAACCACGTTAAAGAGGAGACGAATCTTTTAACATTTTGTCAGAACTTCAGAATAAATTTGAAGAATATGTAGGTATCTAATGTCAATATCGAGCTCAATGAAAGTTTGATTTTTTAAGGTTATGATTTCACTTTGTAAATAAGAACATGTAGTCAAAACTTGTATTGTTCACTATATGTAAACTACTTGGATTTATAGAATTACATAAAAAATATATGATACATTGTTATAATACTGCTTGTTCGCCAAAAATATTGAAACAATATATACAAGCAGTAGGAATACAAGGTATAATCAAAATAAATGATTATGAAAAGTTAAAGGCAATAATTGAATCTTAAAAAAGTGCGTTACATTGTTAAAAACATAATCTAAAAATATCTCCACTTTGTTTAAAACCTTTTCATGACAGAAAAGCCCCGGGAGACAAGGTATCAAATGGTTACGAACATTGAACAAATTTTTAATAAGTAGAGTTTAATAAGCTGAAAAAGAGTAGATATTTTTTTTGAAAATATAAAATCATTAACATGTTTCTGAAATTTTAGAAATGTCCATTTATTTACATTTTTTTTCTCAGGGTTCAAACAATAGACTCAATTGTGAGTTGGGTGGATAGAGAAATTCCTGTGGTCAATACTAGGGGTGACGTGCTTTTCAACTCTTGGGGTGAGATGTTTGACGGTTCAGGGGCATTGTTTGCTCATGCTCCCAGAATCTACAGTTTCAGTGGACAAAATGTTCTTATGGACCCTGGATGGTAAGTTACTTCTTATTGGCATGTGTTTCTGTCATTTAGTCATTGTTCTTAGTTCATCAATAATTTTTTAGGTTTTGGAAATTATTTTGTTTTTGTCACACTACCGATGTGAATTCACGAATTAGCAAAAGCAGGTTTACTTAAACGTTAATACTGTTGAATGATGGCGCTTCGTGGACTTTGCTACAAGTATTGAATAGTACACTTTTACTTCCCCACTATATTTTATTTTTCACCTGATCGGTTTCACCACTTGACATTTTTAAAGGTTTGTATCGGCGGTTAAGTTACAATGTTACTTATCTTAAGTCTGTATTCTTGAACGACACTAAGTCCTGTATTTCGATTTGTCCGAGGTCAGATTGCATAGATGGATTTGACAGATTATCTGTACAATCTGTCTTAAGATAAATCCAGATTCAGGAACATTCTAGGTAACTGAGTAATGAATGTAGATAGCTATGCATATGATAGTTCCCACTCATTGTCTTTATTCATCGTCAAAGCTACGTCTAATATCAAATCACATCAGTATACAAATAATGCTTTCAAGTAACATAAATTCATATTTTATGTAGATTATAATCAACTAAACCATAAGTACCCTCGTGAACATGGGCTTGATGGTGATTAGACATAGATTTTATTTTGATTGACAGAGACTGCTCGCTTCATAAATGTTTGGTCACACTGAAATTGATGTTAAATGTTCTAATAATGTAAACGTTGGAACTGATATTATCACTGTGTAGAAAAAAGAAATTTGGTAGTTTAGTAAAATTATGACAATGAAATTAATGTAACATTGGATAAGCTCGTACCTAACTGTATTGTCATTTTAGTGTTTTTAAATCAAACTTAGTACTGTCATATTCTTTACTCAGATTATATTGAGTATAATCTAATCACATTACAACAGTAAACACATACAACAATAGTACACATTACAAACCCAAACCAAGCCCAAAACAATGAAACTTTCGCAATATTAACAGACAATTCTATTATGTTACATCCAGAATTTATCAAAAAGTCTATATACGTATAGGTACTTAATACTCGTGTTCATATTGCTTCCAATAAAACCAATATTTATTTTCTTGAAGAATGTGTCTGGAATTTCAATCTTAATCCTTTTTGACATATTTTCATTGCACGGTATCCATTGCGCGCAGGCCAACAAAAGCCGTATGGCACGGTGCGAACCCGAATGGAGAGATAGCAATGGATGCATATTGCGACGCATGGCACAGCAGCAATCCGGACAAGTTCGGACTCGCGTCTTCACTTCGCTCCAATAAGCTTTTAGACCAAGAAACGTAAGTGGTTTTGATATTTCAGTGAAAACAGAAACTGCTTGTTGAGTAAACTTTCAAACATAATTTTCTTCTGCGTGTTCCATGTTTGTCTTTAATATAATGTAAGGCAGACTTCTGATTAGTTAGTAACAATATAAGGGATAAATGAAAATATAGTATTGTAATGAAACATTGAAAAGTAAAGGAAATATATCAAAATATATGTAATAATTTTTAGCACGTCATTTATGATGGTAAGGTTGAGTTCTTAAATATCATCAATTTCGTGAATTTATATGACAGTGACAGTTATAAATTAATATGTCGGGTTCTGCTAAGGATTAAATTTTGCATTAGCAAAATATTAATGGAGTTGTACTAGTTCAGACAAAAAGCAATCGGTGGTAAGGTTATATTTTATAAATGCAAACAATTATGGATAAGCACTGGACACGCACATAGGATTAAATACATCAATACAAAGTGCAATACAAATGAATAATACATTGTTCCAGATATTCATGCAGTAGTAAACTTATTGTTTTGTGTGTGGAAGCAACACCAGTAGATACAGTCAGAAGAAAAAAACGATCTAAGTAAGTGACATTAACCAAACCAAATGAAAGTTTAATCTTACTCTATCTCGTACAATGTTTGACGTATCTTAAAGTGTCTGTATTCTCTACTGCCTTATCAAACTAATGTGCTTTTCTAGTCCAAGCATCATACCACTGGAGATGACTTCCTCGTCGCTTATCAGTGATGTCAAGAACGCCGAGGGAACTTCGAGCCACGCGGACAAATTGAAAACGTAATGTTTTCAATCTACCCGAGTAGCTCTCTTTTAGTCTTCAGCTTATTCGTTTTCACGGTTTGCAGTAACTAGATATTGTGGGATGATAATCTACGCTTCCATAAAATAAATGACTTCTACAGGTGTCGACTTAGACTGTAGTATCGAAGTATTGTATACTTATACCTTGTAAATGAATAATATTCGATTGTCCGGATAGCAAAATTTATTACCAATGTGGGCCGGCACAAGAAATAAATAAATCAGTTCACTACCTCAATATATCGAAAGCCGTTCTCCGGTTCAGACAAACGAAATTATCAACACTTAACGCCGGTTTATTGTCGCTTAGTTTTTTTTTTTTTATTCCACTTAGGTGGCAGACAAGCACACGGCCCACCTGATGGGAAGTGGTTACCGTGGTCTATGGACTCGTGCAACACCAGGAGCATCACACTCGCGCTGCCGAGTTAACCTCAGGCTTCGATTTGAAGACCTCAGATGGTATTGTGAATTACGAATGGCGAACACTGAGATGACGATGATTTTTCTCCAATAAAACCAATATACAATTACATCTAATATAATTGAATAACCCATAAATATTTTTACCAAACAGGTATCGCAACTCAGCCGAGAAATTACGAGATATCGAAGAACGTAATGAAACTAAGCGAAAATTATAGACATTGATTAATTAAGTAAACGAATGTGAAGACTGTAAATAAATTGTATGTAGATAATGACATTTTCTCGAAGCAATGATTCCGGTGGAACATATCGACAATATAATTCAAATAAATAACAACGCTATTGGCTTTAGAATTTTGCTTTTCTGACTAAATTGACGTAAATACATAAATTAATATGTCAATTTGTTTGTAATAGCGATTGTCTACGTGCTATCATTAATTACTTTGAGTTGAGGCTTCTTCAGTCAATTTATGAATAACTTATTTTAAAACATACACTGTGGTATAATTATATTCGAACCGTAAATAAAGTTATTTGAATTATTTAAAGACTAGTGAATTCTTGTAGTGATTTTTAGTTATTTTTTATATGATATTATCTGAAATACATAATTAGTGAAAAACCAAAATCACGTCATTTTAGTTAGAAGTACAACTATGTTTTTTAAAGTATATATTTCTGTAGTTTTGTAAATAACTGTTTAATCAATTCTGTCTATGCAATTTAACGATGTAAATATATTTCTTAGTTATATAAAATAGATTATTTTCGGATTAAGGCTCAGTATTCATTAAACAAATAGGTAATTGAAATTTTTGGTCAAAGAAAATTAGTACTTCATTTTCATTTGAGTTCTTTTAAAATAACTCTTTGAAGGCAGACTAACAAAATTTATTAGAATTTTATTGAAATGTTATTACTTAAATAGATGTATTTAGTATTGTATTTTGTATATATTATATATGTGTTGTATTATTTAGGAGTGCTCTTACACTATGTCATTAAACAAGTGGCTTGTAAATAAAGTATTTAAGATCCGTCCGTCGTTTTATACCGACGTTATAATTTATGTTAATAATACCTAACGTTTTACTAATTCACTATTACTCGATATATTTTTAATTAACGATAAACACTTTACTAATTGTATAACAGTTTATTAAACTGCTTTGTATAAAAAAATCTAATTTCTGATTTAACCGACAGCCGGATCTTATTAATTCAAAACGATCGTTAAACACATAACAATATTTTTTATTCTATTACCTAGTTTTTTATCTGAAAAAATACTTGGACTATTTTCTTTGAATGTCAATACTGCCGCAGAATATCACGTAGTGTAAGAACAGTCTTCATGTGATAAGTCAATATTAAAATAAAGTCGACTTTAGCACTAGCCAATGAAGTTTACGTTACTTTTCCATAGAAGCATCAATTGTAAGTGTCAAGTGAAATATAACTAATAAATTTAAGGACCTTGTAATTTTTCATTGTTAAAAACCGATGCTAGATAAAATTTATTGTACTTAATAAGTACAAATTGTTTTGAAAATAAAAGGTTTTTGTAATAGGTACTGTGTTTTATTTAAACCATTACTATAAATAGTCCAGACCATAATCTTATGAGCCACTTCATAAAGTGATATAATATCAATCAGAATAAATATCTCAACAGATTGCTTTGAAATTGGATTACTGTTCAATAAAGTACACCCAACACCCAACCACAGAGTTACCTGGGAAGTAACTCTACATATTATTGGGAACCGTGAGATCACGAACACCCTCGAGTCCTTGCAGATGCGTAGATATATTGCTTCCTTGGCTGTATTTTACCGTCTCTACCATGGTGAGTGTTATGATGAGCTCTTCCAACTAATCCCACCATCTTCTTTCCTACATAGGACAACACGTGCAGGCCTTAGTTGTCACCCTCACACTGTGTAGAATATACGAGCAAGAACCAAGCGGTTCGGAGACTCTTTTCTTTGCCACACCACCAAGACCTGGAATTCATTACTAGCACACGTGTTTCCTTCTTCCTACAGTCCCGGGGCCTTTAAGCGGGGCGTGAAAAAGCATCTGATGAGGCCGCCAAGCTGAGTGCCACCATTGTAACACTGAGTGTCTGTAATGGTGACTCTCTTTCCTGAGACTTTGCCTTTAGCTTACCATCAGGCGAGGTTAGGTCAAGTTGGCGTGTCCAATATAAAAAAAAATTGTCAATTATGCAGTTAACTTTTTGACTGTGAAGCAATTACCAGGTATTAATACGCTTTCAGGAAGCGATTACCTAAAAACAACAGAATTAAAAAAAAACGTTAAAAAACATTTAAAAAGTATTATGAAGTGAGGAGCGTGTTAATAGTATACCTATTAATCCGCTCCTCACTGTATCCGGGGCAAACGTGCCCATCACGTTGGCTGTCTGTCTCGCTGAATAGCCATGGCCAGGCCAACCTTTGCCCCAGGTACGAGGCGGAGCGAGAGGCACCGGCTTTATTCTTTAACTTCAAAATTCTTGTAAATTGTGATTCTTGGAATAACTTTAAGAATTATAACATTGAATGAACCTTCAAGAAGATTAAAGAAAAATCGCTGATAATCTTACTTCTAGGAATATTTTTCTTGGAAATCAAAATATCGGTGTAGATTCAATTGATCAAATTGAACAGCGGTCATGAGATGCCAGTGACGTGTAATGATGGGACAGCGCTGTAGTTTAAGTGAGGAGGACACGTAAGCTTTCATGGCTATTACCAGTGAGTTATGGATTCGAGCCCCATGTAGGACAATATAGTGATTCACATAAAATTCTTATTATGTCTTCAAAAAGCATCCATAAATTGTTGCATCACATTTTGATCAATTCCGATTGGAAAAAGTAAAGGCTGAAGATAGGACTAGAACCCGTGATCAGTCTTTTACAGAGAATTCTCTGACCAATTGAGCTAAATGAACGCGTCTTAGGTATTCAAAAATCTACAATACAATAATCTTGGGGGTGAAGGTATTCAAGCTCCGTCTTGAGCATTCACTTTTTCAATCTAAATCGATTTGGATTGAAGTGCGAAAAATATATCTCCAGCATTCTAGGCCGAGGTACGAGAGATATGATGTCTCCCGCAATCTCACCTCCAGCAACCAAAGATCTAAAGACAGCGTGCATTTTAGTAAGTTGAAGTCCGACATAATCCGTCCGGATGTCTGTGGGGATTCATTATATTTCATTTTGAATTTCTTAGTCAAATTTCATAACGTACGGGTGAATTATGCGGAACTGCTGCAATTCCTAGAAGTAAGCAAAACACATTTCAACTAACAATGTATTTAAGCTAACAATGGCATCAACGTCAGCTCGGTATAGGCTCAAACAATGGTGAGTATCCGGGTAATGAATTTCCTCCAACATGGTTATACCCGTACATGTATTTACAGTCTCACAAAAGACGGATCCTACGTTTCAAGCAACCGCTAGGTAGATTATAGTAACAGAACTACCAAACAGTGTACGGGTATGCTCTCATTAGGTAAGATGATAAATAATTTACTTTTAAACTCTCGAGTTCTATGAGTATCATGATCGCGTTAATTCCCGTAAACATTACGGTAAATTATTTGTTAGAAATATTTAACGTACTCTTTCTTGTCTTCATCTGTCTTAAAGTACAAAGGTGGAGATAAGAAACTTATGATACCTACGTCAAAGAGGTCCTTTTTTAATTGTTGCTAAGCCCATCTTACGTACCAGACTGACAACAACACAAACAACTATAATATTAATGAGAAGGAAATTACAAATGCTTATTACCTGGGTAGCTCTTTTAGTTAAAAAATAACTTGCAAATATTCAGAAAACATCTATGAGATGACTCAGATACTTGCAAATACTCGAATAAATCTCTGACTGAGACTGCTCAATAGATATTTGTTTGAGGTTTGAAATTTCAGCAGAACCAAGCTGTACTGTTAAATTTTACTAGATTTATTGTTGTAAACCGGATTTTACTGGAGTCCGTGTGGTGATAGAGAAAGAATACAAGTATCACTACTTCATTTCATCCGAAAAGGCGCTTAACGGAAAAATCCGCAGACGATTTAAATACGAGAGAAGAAAATAAACCCCTGTACCAACCCGTCTGGTCAGTGTGGAAACTTTACGATAAACAGCAGTGGACTACCAGTGGAGGCTAACTGATTTAATAGAGAAAGTTATTTCAAATCAGACAAAAAATAACAAAAAATATTTTATAATAAATTAAAACAATTAGTCAAACAATAAAACTAAAATACCCTTGGATATTAAAGAAATTCGCCCTATTCTATAACCATACTCTAATGTCTCACAATTTCCTTATTTCCCATATCTTGCTGCCGCAAACGATTCATGCGTACACTTGTGTGGAACTTGGGATCATAACGGTTGAATTTTAGGAAAATTTATTACTTAAGTCGTAATCCGGGATCTGCATGTAGAACGTTCGTTTTGTTTCGTGTATATATTTATAAAGGCTCTTGGAACCCGAGAACGGTTTCTATTTGGGACGCGCCCTAACTTAGCTGACAATCCTATTCATGTCAGATATCTGAGCGCTACACGATAGTTTCTGTTGTATAGTTGTTCTTAGGATTATCTAAATATAATGCTAAGTTCGTTAGATTAATATGGAATTCAAATTTTCATTTATAAGATTTTCCTACAAAAATCAGAGTCATTACAAAATGGTAGTCGGCCATAACGGGCATGCTGCATATCAGTAATAAGTATGGTGTCAGAGCAACAAAAGCAGGCGGTAACAACAAATAAACAGTACTATTTGTTGCCTAAAGAAAATAAAATCGTAGACACAAACAATGGCGTCTGAAACATGATATTGGAAAAGTTTATATTTTTCTATTTGATATTCAAAATTAACATCTAAAATATGATTTAAAATATCTCGATCTGTTCAAAAAACTTTAATATAACAAGAACAACGGCACATCTGCTCTGAAGTGAGGTGACGCTCATTATGTCATTTCGCATAAAGTTGTCAGTTTTTGGGCACGACCATGTGTTAAAATAATCTGTCTAATAAAACGAGGTCATGGATTGTATGGAGGGAACGTGCCGTTTGTTAAATTAAAAGGGATTTGGAGTAAATTAAAGGTGTTAGATTTGGTCCAAAGTGGTCGAAGGACAACGCAAGGGTTGTGTCGGATTTCATAATGGAAATGTGAATTTTAATATAGCGTGAGGCTTTATTTCGTATTGCTTATCCGAAAGTACACTTTGCCTGTGTCCGCATATTATCCTTTATATACAATTAAAAATTACCATAACCAACGTTAATGGTATAACATTTTGTAAAATTTCGTTCGGAAAACATTTGCTGAGGACAAATGGGTTAAGTGTAATTTTTGCCACGGATTTTTGTGATTAAAAGTAATTTTAGAACGCTGTAATTTTAAATGTGATCCAAATATTAATATAATTAAATTTTAAGCTTGTTAATTCGTATAAAAAACATAGATTATGAATAAATCCAAATCCATATTTTCTAAACTATTGTTTTTATCATTCCAATAATAGGGAAGATGAAAAATAATAGTTTACAAAAACTCTTGTGCTCGTAGATTTTAGATACAGAAGTTCCTTGACAAAGAACTGTTTTGTGGTAAAGTTGCAACGGTATCTCCATTGTCGGCTGTGCAAATGTGCGTCTACTATTATGACATCACGTCTCTTCATTATTATTATTGTTTGATACACTTGCAGCTTAAAGCTGATGCGTGTATATCACTGCACTTGTGTTTAACATTCTAAATGCTTGACCAGTCTATTTTTAAAAATGTTTATGTTAGGAGCGCTTATTATTGTTTCTGGCAGGGAGTTCCACAATTGCACCACCCGGTTTGGCAAAAAGTGATATCTAGGGTTGCTGGCACACTGAGGTTTACTGATTTTCATTGATCAGTGTTCTTGATATACATGTTCTCGATGTTTGTCACATTGTAATGCCCATTAAGAATCTTGTATGTCTCAATGAGGTCTCCTCTCCTCCTTCTCTGCTCCAGTGTGGTTAAGTTCAGATCCAGGAGGTGTTCTTCATATGACATATTTTTCAGGCCAGTGACCATTTTGGTTGCTCTCCTTTGTACCCCTTCTAACAATAGAATATCCTTTTAAAATATGGGCTCCAAATTTGGAAGGCATATTCCAACAAATTTCGCATGTAGGTTTTGTACACGTTGAGAAACAATTCTTTGGTTATGACATAAAATGCTGTACAAATCATGTATAACATGGAGTTGACCTTATTGGTTATCCCTGCGATGTGCTCATCCCACTTAAGATTATGTGTTATAGTGACTCCAAGGTCTCCTTGGAAGTTTACTGCTTGTAGTGGCATAGATTCAAGTGTGTATTTGTGTTTAGGATTATTGTTACCTATATGCAAAACAGTGCACTTGCTCTCATTGAGCGAGATCAGCCATTTCTTTGTCCATTGTACTATTCGATCCAGGTCTTGCTGTATAATGTTATGAGAGACTAATGGGTTCCCCATAATTTTGGTGTCATCTGCGAATATTGTCAAATTTGAGTGAATGGCACATTGGCACTGAAAATTGAGAGCAAAAAGACCTAGTATCTATGACGTTATGGCAAACGGCGCGATACTTTCAAATGACGTCATGTATTTTTATCTATATATTATTTCAATTTCAATACACAAATAAAAAAATTCGGATCTTTCACACCTGCAAGGCGTCTCACGAGGGCTTATTTTATATTGTTTATGGTTTACAAAAAAAACGTAGGTACCCAGTACCGACACAAAATTCTTTGAATAATAAACTCTGCTACATTATATTTGAATTTTGTATTACGACCAGGTTTTAGGGTAAGAAGTAAACAAATCCTGTTTATAACATGTGTAAGAATCTTTACCTTTAATTATATAGAATATTCACGTACCGAGAAGGTTCAATTGCATTTATTAAAATCATGTTCATATATTGTGATATTTATTCTACTGGTATAATTCCCAAATCAAAAATGTATACCAAAAAGTTATATGCAGATTATAATCTGAACGGTATATTAGCAATTGGTTTTCCATGGGTTGAATTGGTATCAGAGTAAAAGCAATATAAGCGGTATCTTATTATTTCAATAATTGAAACTTCTGTTCGTAACTGTAGGATATTTATCCGCATTCTAATACCAGGGATACGGCTGGCTTCGGTGGGGGCGGGAGAGGGATAAGTTGTGTAGAATGACCCAGAACGTTTCATTTATTATATTCTTTATTTCTTGAAACATACATATCATATATATTATATTGGTCTTAAAAAAAATTTGATCCCGTTTGTCGTAACCGCAAATCTCTAAAATACATCAATATGTTTACCTATCCCTAATAAAAATAAGCGCAATATCTACCTTTTTATATGTTTACTTTGATGAAAAAAGAACATTTACAAATGAAAAGAAATTGATTCCCTAATATTTACATTCATATTAAAACGTAAGAAACGGATATTACCTACTGGAAAAATATAATACGAAAATGATCAACAACCTCACTTATTTTTACGCTTTGATGTCAGGACCAATACAACGGAAGTAAAATTACGCGTTCTTTGTACTTGGCAATCGTGTTTATCTTATATCGGTGTGTATACACAACAAAATAGCTCTTTGCATGAATTTTAAAAACAAATACAGTGCAAAGGCTCACTGAACGTCGATAGCAACTTTTTGAGGAAGTACCCTTACGACAAGCACCAAAATGCAACATACTTTATGTGGACCAACAGACTCTCGAACGAGGTTCTGGTACTTGTTATCGCTTCACTTGATATTGGTGCTCATATGAAGAAGAAATACTCTTACTAAAAGTATCTATTAGGTTGTGAGAAATCGTATGCGACCATAGGTACCATGTGTTATGTACTAATTATTACACAGGCTACCTGATGGCGAGAATAGCCTACAAGTTAGCAAAATCAAAGACATCACTCGTATATTATTATTAATAGAATGACAAACCTCAAAAAGAGGGAAAATGGGAAATAGGAAACACAGGGGAGGGTCATACTTTACCGGTCCAAATACATGACTAATCCAAGAATTGTGTACTTACTAAACAGTTTGCTGAAGACATTAAAGATAAGAATGATAAAACTTATATTCAACAATTGTAAAGTAGTGTTTTAAGATGGATAATAGCAATAAAGTAAAACGTAATAAAAGACTCATCTGATTCTGCAGTCAAACTGTGTAAATAGTTTAGCAGGGGTTGGTATAATAAGAACAAGCTTTACAAAAGGACCTCGTCACAATTGAAACTAAATCTCGGCATTATCATGTTTATATAAAAGCTGAGTCTCACATCTACTGGGTATCAAAACGACTATGTATTAACCCTCATTGCACAATGACCAGGTACCCGGAATTATCAATTAATAATATTGTGGACAGGCAAAAAAAGAGAAACAGAGACGATGACATCTGATATGATTGTATGAAAGAGAATGACATTTTGTGTAGTAATTGTGACTAGAGCGGATAGATGATGATTCCATCTATATAAAACAAACATTTGTCTTGAATAATGATAACTAAAACATTTTAAGTACTTGAGACGAGGCTTATGAGCTTATTAAGAGGTCAAATGGCAGTTGCTCCCATAAAAGTCATCTGTGCTACCGGCAACAATTCTAAGATTGTAATGATGATGATAAAATTATTTTAAATATTCGGATAATACGAGTTGTATGAATATTATGTCTCGACTAGATTTGAGAATCATAGCTAGAGCTCGTAAATCCTCATAGTGTATTGGAACACGCATAGTAAATGAAGCAGACACAGGTTATCCCTGTGATAATACCCGAATATTTGAGGGTGTACCTGTGTATTTCATGGTAAGTCCTGCTAAAACTCGTCACATCCTGACTTTGAGAGTAGTTTCAATCTATTAAATAGCATTTTACGTTTTAATTAAGTTACTTTCCAAGTTTTCTGTTCTAACGGCTTCAATAGCAGAACTACTATAACTGATTTCGACATAAAATATTATCCGATCTAATCCATTTTACATCCGCTTTTGTTTTCTCTATCGAGAAACCCAGCAATATAATTTCACCGTGGTTTATGATCTGTATCTTTGCTGATATTTACTCTTATATTTGACTGCATATAGTCGATAGCCACCGATATAATAAGGAAATCTAACATTTCATCTGATTGACATGTGTTGAGATGATTCTCGATCTCCTTTTTCCTGAATTTTGCATTTTACATCCTACATGCTTCCAGTAAATAGTAATAGAATCGTATCCAGGCTTTTCAGAACTGTGTCTTCCTTTTAGCTACTATTCCATTTGCATCCGAAGCTTCCACTTCGAAGTCTAGACCCCAGACTTCGAGGTGAAAGCTTCGTATACGACCCGAGCTTTATCAGTCTAACTGCGAATTTACCTTAACTTCGATATTTTCCGTGAAGCGACTGCCTTGTTCTTCAGAACTAGTAAATAAGATAATCTTGATTAAACAAAAAGTATCTCTTGGTTTAATAAGATGTAATAACAGATTGCCTAATTTTAAATGTGAAATATTTAAAATATGGAAATCTACCATTTCATCTAGTTGTAACGGGTTAAGATAATATTCCGCCCTTTTCTGCGTTTTGCCTTATATATTTCCTACAAACTACCAGTAAATAGCAATTGAATCCTATCAAGTCTCGTCAGACTTAGTAAATAACCTTGCAAAAAGTACTCGCCATTTAAACAGGCACTGGGATTATGCCGGTCATTAATCAACGTTGGGCACTTCATTTTCCATTTCGAACCTTATTGCATGCCATAAAGTTATAATACCTTTTAAAAAAGTAAGTGTGATGACCATTATATATCCTGTTGGGCACGTTAATAGCAAGAGGGAGACGAAAATATTGTCGAACCAACAACGTTGGTACCTGAAGATGACCGATATTACTTCAACTTGTCGTTTAATTTACTTTATGAAATATTTCTATTTCTATTAATGATCCGTCAAATTTACCCTGCCTAATGGTAAGCTGACTGAGCCAGACTACCTTACGAATACTGTTCACTACAGTCCCACTATACTTCAGCCCAAATCCTTGAAAAGTTTCAAATAAATTTTCTTATCACACCACCGAGACAGAAAACCACAAAACTTTTCTCATTAATAAAACACCTCCCAATGAAACGCGTCCTAACGTTCTTAGTTCAACTATTTTCACACATTAAGAGCGGTTATGACGTGAAGTGAACTTAAAATTGGTATTACATGATATTTATTTCATTCACCACGGGTTAGTCTTCTCTTAGAAATTATATTCAAAATATTAAAAGATATCATATGCTTTTGAAACATGCAATAATAGTTTGCCATCTGGAAAGTTCTTCTACAAG
This sequence comes from Eilema griseolum, assembly GCA_963662185.1. Taxonomy (NCBI): domain Eukaryota; kingdom Metazoa; phylum Arthropoda; class Insecta; order Lepidoptera; family Erebidae; genus Eilema; species Eilema griseolum. The sequence continues at coordinate 8,844,299 of OY759243.1, forward strand.
ATAAGAGTTTACAACACTAAATTTATAAGTGTGATCCAATAGGTGTGGCACCATCGCGTGTGTTTTAATAGTCTTGATATGCATTTTTACGTTAAAAATATGACGTCATAACCGCTCTTAATGTGTGAAAATAGTTGAACTAAGAACGTTAGGACGCGTTTCATTGGGAGGTGTTTTATTAATGAGAAAAGTTTTGTGGTTTTCTGTCTCGGTGGTGTGATAAGAAAATTTATTTGAAACTTTTATTAGGTGTTTCCAGGGTGAGGTACTACAAAGACGTATTTCTCAGATTTATTTTACACTAGCAGCAATCAGCGGTTTAAAGCGCGCAAGATTTGATCACTTTCCTGCAACCAATGGAAATGTATAAAAACTTACCAAATTTCAGCGAAATTCGTTCAGGCAACGTTTCTGACGTACCATAATGCAGAGTTTTACTTAACTTTAATTAGTCAGGTTATATTCTCGGCTATCTTCAGTCTGAGACAAGTCAGGTACAGTAGAATTACTCCTCAAGACCGCAGTTAAGTACTTGAACACCCTACAGAAAATTAATCAGCGTAAGATAACTTTGCACTGAGTTTCTTACTGTGTATTAGCAAAAGCTAGCTTCTATTGCAAGAGATACTATTTATGTACAGCCTCTGAGGCGTGGCGGTAGGGTGTTCAGTGCAAATCTGATCGAGTCTCGGAGAGCACGGTTGGTCCCGTTTGCCATACGAATATGTATGACAGTCGTTATATATGGGTAATGGGTGAACGGCCCACATAAAAGGGCTGATCACTCGTCCGGTCAAGTAGTACTATTTATGTCATCATTAATTTAGTGTTATGTCCACCCGATTGTATTTGAAACCCAAAGCTGGTGATGTTTCTACGATCTTTATGAAAGTGAATATAGTCTGATCTCTCTGAACCTCGAGAGGAGCGCCAGAGCCTCTTCCGCCAAAGAAAGGTTCGCATGGCCGCATAGGTCTTTTTGGGGTGCAATAAGCTTATTACCACTATTTTTGTAACACTCATTCTTATAATTTCCTCCCATTTTCTTTTCACTTTGTGAACTAGCCTTTATTTACAAGTATGTACATAATTCACACCTCAGTAGGGCATGAAACATTATTATTTCTTATGAAGTCGAGTGGAATGAAAAATACTGCCTAAACATCGCGTACGTTACTAAGATTTAACTTATTTGATAAAATTCTTAACAACAAGTTAGAAGTTGCGCTACTCCTGTACGTAACAGGCTGTGACTTATAACAATTTTTATTTATATTACTGCCTGGACACCATATAGGGTCCGCAGCACGGATGATGTGACTCCACTGGTGTTACAAACGTTCATAGATCATGGTAACCACTTTCCATGAGGTGGGCCGTTTGCTTATTTGCCACCTAAGTTGTATAAAATAAATGAATATTAGGAGACAGATGGGATATATAATAGCATAGGTGTGCACAATTGGGGTACGACTACTCTCTTACAATATTATTTGATGATGATTGAAGCCTAGGATCCACTTTCCCGCTTTTCTTTCTATACTTCACACATCTTGGTCATCCCTTGTGACGTCAAATCAGTGGTGGAAACAATAATTACTATTGACGAGCGTAAGCTTAAAATTTAGCTCGGGATTCGTTTTTAGTTTAATTAATCCTGTATCATAAAGATAATAAAAATCATTTGCCTGTACACATCGATCATTTACCTATTACCAAAACTCTTTAAAAATAGGCACGTACGAAGGGGTTGGAAGGTATTTTATCGCAGTCCCTACCCTGCAAGCAATTTTAGATAATCTACTCGGCTTCGAACCGGACTAAAGTTATTTACAATCAATTTCCTTGCTATTAAAGCTTCGTTGAACATAAATGTTCAGCACGTAAGTTGACTGTTTAAGTGTGGAGTTATTCTATTTTGAGGCTACCGGTATCGCTAATGGTTGGTGAATTTATTTGTTTCTTTTTAATATAATGTATTTGGGCCAGTACCTTCCAGTGTCCTACTTTTATCAATAAATTTATGTTGGGCAAGTATTGATCACATGAGATTAAAAATGAATGCAAATTTATTTGATTTATGCAGCCTAATATGAATAAATCTTTATTTTGGCTATACTGTACTAAAATTGTTAGTTATATTTGTATCTGTATATTGGTGATATTAAAAAAAAATGCTATGGTTATGTTAAATTAATAATTCAAAATCCAAGCTCTTAATGCGATCCTATAATGTAGAAACGCATTAAGTATCATCATAATATATTAAACGTGTTACTAAAACGTTCTAAGATAAAGTAGATTTGCTATATTCAAAGCGTACACTGTCTTTCAATCACACCGCATTACATATTCATCACAACACAACCAACGAATACTAGTCCTTTAAAAACGTTTCAAGGCACGTAACTTGCATCTAAGCAAACTATGTAAACGACTTAGCTTCAAGTCCTGTAGTAAATAGTTAGCGTCAACTTAATCGGTGTGCAAAGCAGACATGCCAGGAACAGGTAAGCTAATAGCTAAAATTATATGAAGTGTTCGTTTGTTAGCTTTTTCCTTTTAAGTTTACTAGCGAGGTAAGAAAACTTAGCTCAACATACTTTCCTACGTGAAAACAGTCCAAGAACTGGGTTTAGGATAGTTGGTGATACTACATAATATAATATAAACACACGCCTATATCCAATAGGGTAGGCAGAGGTGCTAGCACCCACATTTCGCCAGTTTATGTTTAGGTCCCAATGTACCATGTGGCGAGCCTATTGCCATTAACCGGCCACATATAAACCTGCGATAAATACCCACATAACTTCGAAAAGTATCGAAAAGTCATTGGTGTGTGTGTGCCATGGTAAACCTGGGATCGAACCCAAAACCTGGTCTCAGCAGTCCATTACCCATACCACTAGCCTACCGCGGTTGTGATACTAAATTCGCTTAAATCGATCAAAATTGGAAAAAGTCAAACGTTCAGACGGGATTCAGGCGGAATACTCCGAAATGACCGTTGCCCCAAGATGGTAACTTAGGAAAATTTTAAATGCTCAAGGCGTAGGCCGGTAGCTCAGTGGTCAGAGCATTGCCGCTGTAAGGGGTTGGTTGTGGTTACAAGTCCTGTCTGAGCATTTCACTTTTTCCAAGCTTAATCGATTTGAATAGTTAGCATACTAATTGCTTTAAAATTTCATTCAATACGTTTACTTTATTTTGGGTCTACGTCACACAATACTCACATTGTTGTCAAGCAAGTGAGTGAAGATGCGCCTTTTAATGGCATTTATGTCGTTCTGGTATTGTAACGGTTTTGCATTCTATTGTTATGATGGCACTACACATGGCTATTTGTATTTGTGTATTTAACATTTTTGTCACACCATAACCATGTTTGGACTGTGTATTTGACAAAGCATTTGCCTTATTGCCTATTTGACATACATAAACGAACAAATTCCAAATACGTACAATTAACAAGTTACTTAGCTTTCTATCTTTACGGCCAGTTTACTTTTGACAGTAGACAAAATGTGACATTGTGGCATGTGGCATGTTTGCATATAAGCCAAAAATTTTGCCAAATCAACAAACGCATAATAGCAAACCAAAATTGACACGTGAAGTGCCAACATTAAACATCAAACGAAGAACAGAAAAGTACCTTGTTGCTATAGTTCCAAATAGAAAAATTGAGAAATACTTTTGAATAGTAATGGTCTGAATTTTATTTTTGTAGTGTATCGGTAAGCATTACTTTTTATTACCAAAGGTTTATGTAATATATAATACACGGTGCGGTCGTTACAAATGCAGACGTTCTGTGCACGGGTTATCTTATGCGGTGCACCAAGCAACGTGCAATTATTAGTGTTTGCTATTGCGCGTTTGTTGATTTGGCAAAACATTTGACGTATATATAAACTTGCAATTATAGAGAAACACATTTTATGCACTTCAAAGATGAGTGACATGTGAATTGTCACATTTTGTTTGTCAGAAAAACTAATATACTTGTCAATTGTACGTATTTGGTATTGTCAACACATGGTAATTGTTTGTCAAATTTGCCAAATACGCAAATACAAATAGCCATATTATGTGAAGTGTCACCATAATGTATTACGTAAATCTTGGTTGGTTCGTCTCGTAGTGTAATTTGTGAAGAATGGTTTAGTTGTAATCCTTGTTCATATATTTATATATACTTACGCCTGTAAATCCTCGAAGAGCTAGGCAGAGGTGTATTCACACCCACGTATCACCAACTATGATTTTTGGTTCCTCATAACCTTTTTCGCCCATGAACCTCATACAAATTGCGAATAAATGCGTACTTAAAGAAAGGATATTAAGTTTATAACTTTTCTTTGTGTTTAACAGATATAATCTAGCTATGCCAGCAGTATTTAGTTTTTAACAGCCTAAGAACTTGTTGAGCAATTTTACTTTTATTAAACAACTTTCGTAGGTGCCAATAAAACGCGCGAAGTTGGAACTGGTGTAAGTTTTCATTATAGGCTCTAAGGGTAAGATTTGAGTAAATATCTTTTACTATGGAGGGAGTCATTTGAATTTAGTTACTTAATTTACAATTCAAAACAAGTTGGAAGGACTAGACTATATTCGAGACCAGCGGCCGCCTACAACTTCGGACACTTGGACCCGTATTATCCTATAGGGTATAGTTTCATAAAATTCGATCCCATTGAATCTCTAACCCTAAAAGGAACCCAGCACCTTAATTACAACTTTGTAGATGTTATATTTTTTGAGATTTTGCAATTAATCAGTGATATTTCACTCATATGTAAGTTATTTTTATATTCATTTTCTGTTTTTTACTATAATTTATTTTATTTTTAATACCAAACTTACATAATTACTTCATATTAACTGTATCTTCTGACAATAAGGTGATCAATGTTCTCATACTATTTATTCAACCAATTTTATTCAAACACATTGGAGCTCTAAAACTACAGACATAATAAAATCTATCGAAGTTGGGTACCTACTGCCGATACTAAAGGTTTTATTTGGGGTCTGAAGTCAAAATGGAAAGCAAAACACGCAAGCGATTACATCGATGGGTTATAGTTACGGTAATAGCCCTACTACAAAGTTCAGCTTGTCTATAAGGTTAATAAAATTCGGACAACTCTTTTGTTACGGTTTTAGGTAGAGCATACTTCAATTGTTTCTTTGTTGGTTTATTTTCACCCGACTGCCAAGAAGGGTTATGTTTTCGCACGTATCTTGTATGTATGTTTGTAATATTCTTTATTACGTCATATCTTCCAAACTACAGGATGAATTTCTTCAACTAACATATCGTTAGATTCGTCTCGGTAACGCAAATGTTCTTAGATACGTCATGCGAAAAAAAAACCAACATGGCCGCTGTAATACACTATAATTCAAATGGAAAAATAAAATAAAATTTTATACTGCAAAATGGGTATCAAATTAAAGGGCGAATCACGAGGATTTCAAAATATATTTATGACCCCATTTTAATTTGAAAAAATAAATTAATAAAAATAAAAAACCCGACTGATACTAAAATGACCGAAACAAGTTTGATAACAGACGGTACTCATTAATTTTCTTTAAGTTTATGATTTGCAAATGGGAACTGTCAGCTATCAAACTGATTTCGATTTTTTCAAATTTTTTTTTTTAGATATTTTTTTACTTTTTATAATATTTGCCATAGGCAGGGAATTCATCCCCACATATTGCGACCTGAGACGGTGCGCACTGTGCGGTACGAAAGAAACTTCATCCCACGCACACTCAAGCTGTGGAATGACCTCCCTGCTGCGGTTTTCCCAAGCGCCTACAATATGGGGTTCTTCAAGAGGGGCATCAGAAGGTTTCTTCATGGTCGGCAGCACGAGTGTGACACCCCTGGTGTTGCATACGTCCATAGGCCACGGTAACCGCTTCCCATCAGGTGGGACGTGTGCTTGTCTGCCAACTTAGTGATATAAAGAAAAAAAATTTTAAGAATGTCTGGTTTTTCTTGTCGGTTTCAGAATATCTGCAAGATTTTTGTAAAATCTATATTATTACTCTGGAAAAATTATAGTGACTGTTTAATTATAAATTGCTATAAATTTAAAGAGATTGTGTGAGAATAATGGTTTTCATTTTAAGTTTACATAAATGTGTGAATAGTGAGATCAGAAACACTAGTGTTGATTATTATTAATTGCAGGGTATGCGTAAATAATGTTAGCTACTTATAAAACATGAAACTAGAAGCGTTTGTGGCATTAGAAAATTTAAATTAAACAACGTTACGCTCGAACTCCTAATTAATTATGAAAATTCAAGATAGGCGGGAGATAGAATTTTGATAATAAATATTTAGTGGTATCAATAGAAATAGAAATACAAATCTTTATTTGCATGAAATACAGTGTAAAAGATGATACATTGTGTTGGTTTCTTAAAGGACTGTGTCTCACCGATCTATCGGCATGCAAACTTTGTCTTAGAATACACAGATTTTTACGAAATCACAATTTTTTACATCATTAATTAAACGTTAGGGAATTATTATTTTGAATAATTATAAATTGATGAATAATTATAAATTTCAATAAGAAAATAAAATAAAATTAAGGATTTGCATAAATAATAGTAAAGAAATAATACAATATTGAATTTGTATTTTTTATAAATATATTTTTTTACTCGATTTAGTCATTAAAATAAATAACAATAATGCATAGACGTCTGACTTATTTTTTACTTAATAATTACATTTACTATCTAGGAATTAATTGATTGTATAAAACCACTTTTCAGTCAACGATTTCAACAATTCCGTTCAAAATTTTGGTAAAGTAGGGTTCGCGTTCCCTTATGGGTTTGTAAACTTTAACTCTCATGCTGTTATAATTTCTTTGATTAAAAGTGTGATATTGAATAGAAACACAAGGCGTTACAGGTAGGAGCTAACATGTAAGCTCGCAAGTTCGTATTTGCTTTCGTAGCATAACAAAATGTATTTTACTGATAGTATGTCAAGATGCTATGTCTAAAATCCTAATTACTATGTCCAGGTCAATATTGGTTCTTTGGGAGACTTAAATGTACCATAAATTATTTTTTGACCTACATGCTCAAGACAAAAAAATATTTCAAAGTGGGCTTTTCAAGTTTAAGTACTTATTTTTGACATTTAAAAAAAAACATTTAAGTTCATCAAAATGATACTGTATAAAGACTCAAGAGAGGTCTTTGTTGTGTTTATTAAATTTGCGGTTAGATAGAGTTGCAGTTGTTCGCCATTGTAATTTAATATTGACCTTGCTTTGGATTATAATAAAAACGTTTGAATTTAACCACATTAAAATAAAAGGTTTAAAGTTGAAGACGGTAGACTTTGATCAATTAGGTAATCAAAATAAGATATCTTTTAAATATTTTAAATAATATTATATTTTCAAAACTCTTGAGATACCTATTAGTATATATTATTTTCTTTTCATCGAGATTTGTGTTATCTTAACTGTTCAATTTGAAAGACCCAAGGGAAATTAATAGAAGTTGAATCGTAAAAGACTTACGAGTATGATGCGTGGGGCAACGCCTCTTTTCCTTGAATTATACGTGAAGACGTACTTTCAGCTACTGGTCTATTGATGCGAGAGAGACGTGTCACTGTGCTACAGTGAATACATCAAGTAGTCCGTATGCTTGTCACCTTTCTGTATGAAGAGTAAATTTCCCACGAACCTTTTACCCCATTGCTGTTAAACGTGAAAAATAGTTCTATAAATCAGTTTCACACAGTGTATTGATACTATATAAATTTTATGTAGACCATTAAAATTATGACAAAACCTGTATCTGTAGGGTAGATATTTTACGACAGAGAGACATAACAGTGAAACTGAATTATTATTATTGTCTTACCTATACCGAGCGCCGACTCGTAAATTTCAACCTATAAAATTAGTATGCATGAAATACTTGAACGTCTCCTCCTTCTATGTAATACATTTATTACTATGTCAGACTCCGAGCTACAATACTATTTTTCAATGTCGAAAATATAACCCGGAGTATCAGATTTATGGTATACTTCACACTAACGTGTGTTGTCAACCAAGGGAGAAAGGGTGTTTGAATGAGAATATTTCCGATGGGGAACTTTCTACATTATTATTTTTTATACAACTTGGTGGCAGACAAGCGTTTCACCTGATGGACAGTGGTTATTGTGGCCTATGGGCGTGTGCAAAACCAGGGTAGTCATACTCGTGCTGCCGAATTTGTAAGAAGAGAAAGTTTCTATGCTGTCAGTGCAGAAGACAAAGTAGGATAAGCCTTTAGTGGGGAGACCCACTGTCAGTACAAAATCTTTCCAGTGAGGTTTGGCTATCCTACTCACCGGGAATACAACATGAGGTTATTACGACCGCAGTATTCTGTAGTGCGGAGGTACTTCCTGTCGGATTGCTCGATTAGTACGGGAATACCATCGTGTCCTACCTCCATGGATGGCATTTAATTATTATACATCAATATATTTTCACGTACTTGATGGTTTGTTATAAGTGAATTTTCAAGAAATATGGTCACTGTTATAGAAACCAATCAACTAACAAGTTCTTCCTAGAAACCTAGTGAGAAAGATATTATAAACCAATGAAGAACCTGTGTTAATGCAAACAACTACGCTTAATTAGAACAATATGGATAGTATAATCCAGCTTGTCCAGGAGATTCTTGTAAAAGAAGGGATAGTCAGGGGAACATTTGAATGAAACAACAAGTGTTGCAAACATACCGCGAAATATACCAGTGAAAGTAATTTTATACCATCAATATCATAAAATTAATAATTTATGAATCGTGTAATCCCTCAGCTTTCATTAATTTAATAATCTGTTCCAAATAATGTTCCTATTTATAAGTACGGGAAAGTAAATTTGAATTATTTATGTTACTTAATTACTTTGGTCGTTTGAAATTATCTCAAAGAAATGAACATTAAGATGATCTGAAAATGTAGACCGGGATGAAATGGATGTAGAAAGTAAGGAATCGGGTGCTATATAAAATATAGAAGCAATACCTAGCCGTGGACAGTAACAGGCTATATTTAAATTAACGTAGTCACTCACATTAATATTAAAGCTATCAGGATATTTACGATTACGGGATTAATATATTTACTCCTAAAAACTTTTTCACTGTTTACCGCCAATAGGTCCTCCAGTTCCTCCGTAATAATGGTGTTTGCAACAGTGCCGAAATTTTGGAAACTCTAAGCAATACAATGTGGTAAATATCCCTATAGCTTTAAGACTTAATAGGCTAATTTACTAACTATAGTTGGTATTGGTTCCACATTCATTCCATACCAGCCAATAATGGTCATTTTATGAATGAATAAATATAACTTTATTATACACCGATTACCTATTAATCAACATAAAATAAATATCAACGAAGTTCACATTATTAGGTACAATGGGCGGTCTTATCGCGGACCGCAATCTCTTCCAGAGAACCTTTTGATGGTCTGGTATCTTTGCAATAGCAGGGAAGAAGTGGTGTACTTACTACTTTGAAATATGCATGTGTTTAAAACACACATCCAATGTTACACGCCATATATTTCCAAATCCCAAATGTTACATGACGTTATTGTTGTACATTATTTTATTGTTCATATATAGTTCAACATATCCGTATTTATCGGCCGTACATCGATTCATCGTCTACATCTACAGCACCCTTCAACAGTAGGTATGAACGACAACACCATCAGACAAGTGATTATAGTGAAGCACAATTCTAATAAAAATATTAGATTCCTACAAGAACACAAAAATCGTATAAAAATACAGCACCATTCTCGAATTTGAAATGTATTTTTCAATACAAACCAATCGACACAGCTTTCGTATTTTCGTACCTACACATATAGTGATGTGTGTGGGTACGAAAATACGAAGGTGAGCAAACCCCGCAACAAAACCAACCCATCAATTTTTCCGCTACACTGGGGCTTGGAGCAGAAAAAAAACGATACGAGTGGTCTATGCGGGATCAAATCAAATTGCCGTGTGTTGAGTTGCGTCGATCAGGCGTGTTACATACAAACTGGATTACGCAATGAATGTACACAATACAATGTTAAATAATTAAAAAATAAAATAATTAGTACTCCTTGTTACTAAGATTCTGTACTCATTTTGATAGACAGTATATAAGTTATGTAAACTTGCCATAGAATACACACTGTTACAGTTTAAAAATATAGCTATTATTATTCTGTAATTCATGACGTTCATAAACATTACTCTAAATCGCTATGTAACATTGGGGAAATGATGTATATACAAATATTACGTAAATCGAATTGTACATTATATCTATCATGATTTACTTAATTCTATAATACAACCAAACCAATATAAATTTAATAATGATTTTACACTTTAGAGTATCCCACAATGTAAATAAAAGGAATTTCTTCAAGGTAAAAAACCAAACCCAATTTTCCTAATTATGTACGAGTAAGCTCCATGTGTCTTGACTGTCATCTACTTACTTCTTTCCGTTTGTTTGATACGTGATGAGTGAAATATTTACACAATACCTAAGTTAAGTTAACAGTTAACCATATCACTAGTTGTAACAACTTCTCTACCTACTTCTAAGCGATAATCAAAACACACTTTTTACATACAAACATAAAAGCACTTCTGTTTCCCATAGAGGTAGGCAGAGATCACGGATTTCCAGTTGCTACGATCTACTGCTACTACTACTACTCTCGCTTCATTCGCTCTCATTACATTCTTCATGCATGCTCGTCTGTATAGGGTACTCCTGACCTGCCCCTTTTCTGAAACTGCCCCGATGTGGTCTAGGTATGTGCGCCTAGGTACACACTTTTTTAATCCAAATATTATTAATATTTTCATTTCTCCAATTTTTATCTTAGAGACTAACCTTTTCAACGTAACTTTATCGTATTTCATAAACCGTAACTTTGCTTAGAAATTATAAGAATGTGAAATAACGGCAAGGGCTGGGTGATCGTGACGAGAAATACTTGACATTCCTCTGCAGCTAGACGGAGTGATTCACAATTGGTATGCCTTTGAATATGCACTGCACATTATATTATATTAGCCATAGTACTGACTTGTGTATTACTATCGTGCTGGTATCTAGCTGGGGCTAATTGAACAGTTCAATGTAGTGAACTCTGCGGATCAATGAATGACACATGTTCAGAAGTAAATAACATTAATAACGAATGATTACCATAACCAATGAAAAACTATCGTACTGATAGTTTTTAGTGCTAGAGTACTAATTTATATAGGTAAGGTACGTGTAAGTAGGTAGGCAGCCTATCGCTTTACGATCCTATTGCTATTAGACCTCTGCAATATTATCATTTATTTTACCTTTTTCCTTTTGAATCAAGCTATAAATACCTAATATATATAATATAATAATTTAGGCGTTCATAAGTGTAATTATTGACATAAATTAACAAGACATTTGATTTGACAACAGCGGAGCTACAAACAATATACCAACCTAAAAGCAAGTAAGATTTTTATACCATCTTATAATATCCCTAGTTATTGAGTATCCTCAAATCAGTGACCTGGAAGTTAAGATTCGATCAAATTGAACCAAATTAATTTGATCTCTCACAGCGGCAAGGTTACATTAATGTAATCTATATTGAAACAAAGTGAAACGCAAAAAAATGAAATTACATTTTAGATACTTTTTCATGTTGTTTTGATAGAAAATGCAATGTTTAATTTTGTAATACATTTTGTAATCTTTCACAGCGGCAAGGTTACATTAATGTAATCTATATTGAAACAGAAAGTGAAACGCAAAAAAATTAAATTACATTTTAGATACTTTTTCATGTTGTTTTGATAGAAAATGCAATGTTTAATTTTGTAATACATTTTGTAATCCCTCATAGTGGCAAGGTTACATTAATGTAATCTATATTGAAACAGAAAGTGAAACGCAAAAAAATGAAATTACATTTTAGATACTTTTTCATGTTGTTTTGATAGAAAATGCAATGTTTAATTTTGTAATACATTTTGTAATCTCTCACAGCGGCAAGGTTATATTAATGTAATCTATATTGAAACAGAAAGTGAAACGCAAAAAAATGAAATTACATTTAGATACTTTATCATGTTGTTTTGATAGAAAATGCAATGTTTAATTTTGTAATACATTTTGTAATACAAAATTATTTTACAATTCTGTTTAATGAGCTCCCTGCAGTGGTTTTTCAAGTGACTCTATAATATGGAGATCTTTCAGAAAAGCATTAGTAGGTTCCTCCAGGAAAAGCAACCCGTCTATGTCACCGCTGGTATTGCACACGTCCACAGGTCAAGTTAACCACTTTCCGCGAGGGATATGCCTGTCAACCTCACCTTCGGCAACCAAAGCGACCCACATGCGGCGTGCGTTTTAGTCGGTTCGAGTCCGACATAACCTCCTCCACCGGCTCCGGTCGGGAGGTATCCGTGGGGATTTTGCGCAAAAAATAAAAAAAAAGTTAACCACTTTCCATCAGATGAGCTACTTGCTTTTCTACCATTAACTGGTATACAAAATGGTATATTAGAAATTGCTGTGAAATCAAAGCACTCTAATCATTAGAATCGAAAACCAAAAACCTAAATCCATACCTTCGATAGCCATTTTGTTTTTAATATTATATATCGAGTGTCCATAGATACTTAATAAATAGTAGTCGTCTAGTTGCTTCAGTACCTTTGTGTGTTCAATTACTTGTCACAAGTCAATTTTGTCTAGACGCCTATCATTTGAAATTGTTTGCTGATATTATAGAATAATATTTTTGGTGCTAGAGCATATTGGAAAAATATTGTGATATGGCCTCGTAAATGTTTGATTACGAGAATGAAGTTCTAAATGGATGGAAGAAAGAAACTATCTCTCAATATTCTTTTACTCAACATTTTTTCCTGAATGTTTTAGAGCTATAGCATAGTGGTTTTCACCTAACCATTTACGTTAATAAGCAGTACTAAGTACCAGAGGACTTAACTACTTTCTCTGTAATTATGAGGAGAAAAAAATAGTGTACGAGTATAATTAGAGCAAGAGGTGTGATTGATGAAAAGATTACATTTGTAGAAAAATATATTATGAACAATATCAAACATTTTGAATTATCTGTGAGTATAATACAATTATGAATAGGCATTCATTTGTACGTTAAAAAAAGACTTACACCCTTTTAAACGGCCTCTGTGGCGCAGTAGTAAAATGTTCGACTGCTACGCAGGGGACGCGAGTTGTATTCCCACTCAGGGCAAATTTTTGTATGCATGAGTATTTATATTTGCATTGGTCTGGGTGTTTCTATGTATAATTTGTATATCTTAACCAAAAAAAAGTATCTAAGTATGTTTATCCGCAGTCTAGATACCATAACACAAGCTGGTTAAACTATGCTTCCCATGCGCCTAGATAGTTTTGTGTAGAATGTTGTAGAATATTTAAATACATAAACCACTTCTATGCAAAACAAATCACGACAATCTGTTGCTACATACTAGCTAGTAACGTGAAAGAACAGCAAAACAACAAAGACACGTCCACATTTATATTAATATCAGTAAGGAAATGAGTCCCTGTATCATTCTCACGCAAGCAGTAACACAACGTGAGGACATGGATAATGTCATTAACATCTGGGACGTAGCCGAGAATGGCCGTGCGACGTAACGTGAGTTTGCGTTTGTTTTGTTATGTGTGTAACACCTTATATAACTTGTGTACGTGTAATATGTACAATATTTGGATCACAAGTGTAAATAGGAAATATGTTATTTTCAACAGATATTTTTCAATTTTATTTTCATGGTTGCAACAAGTGCTACTCGGGCGAGACGTCAGGTAGTTAACAGGTATTTGAGTACATTTCGTACGAACCTATGTCAGATGATCACCTTCATTGGAGTAAATAATCATAATTTTGTATTGACAACTATTATATTTTCACCCACATGTCCCCAGTAAACTCATCCTAAGTGGTATAAAAAAAATCCGAACGAAACCTCGAGTAATTCATTATGGTAAGCCCTCTGGTTATGGTATTTTGCTATTCTAATTCAAGGACCCATAATATAAGATATGCTTAGTCAAGGTCTAGATAGCGCTGTGTACTATACTGTGGAAAAATAATAATTTGTCATATTTTAGAATACCTTTTTAGACAACTCGCGCGAGGACGGCATTAATCAACAAGAATTAACCTAAACCTCTCCTAACATAAAGTTGCTTAGTTGAAGGTACTAACGAGCATAAGTTACATATATTTGTTTAATTATCTGATCAAAGTCCTTTAAAATATAGCTTATTACTTTTTACCTTTTATAACTTTATATAATAATGTAGCACAGAGCTAGATTATAAAATTCAACACACACATAAGTAAAATACCCTAGCTAAATCACAAGAAATTTACCTATGGCTTCACGAGTTTCTAATACCTACCAGTCATCCTTTCCTTAATACATCTAGACAAAAACCTTTAATCTCCCTTTCCAATAGCGAGTCAAGCCCGATTGGTTCCCAGTCACAAAGTCTTAGCCACACATCCGATACGGGCATTTTCTAACCCCCTAATACTCATTACGGGCACCACCGCAGGCTGCGAGGGGCCGTAAAAGCCAAGAACTTAATTAACGTCCCGAGGGTTTTACTTCACATTTATTTGGGCGTGAATTTGGTCTCGGTAATAAAAATAAACAATGAAATGAAACAGGTGTACACCGCGATGGGAGCGTGTGTGCAATCAGGGTAGACGACTGCGCGCCGATTGAACAGCTAAATTAATTTTGTCAGGCATGTCGACCTGTTGTTGAAGACGATACTGTCAAAAGAAATAAGTAATTAGTAATCCAGTAATATGATCAATTATCGCAGTCCATTGTTGGACATATACCTTTACCAGTGTCTGCCATTCGTCCCAATCCACCACTTGACAATAGAAAACAATACAACATATTTTTTCTGGTTGCTAACGAACGAATGATGCGCGAGCGTGCTAAGGAATTATCTCAGTTCTAAATCCCAGACTAAACCGAGTAAGGCTTCCACGCCAGACAGAAAAAGTTCAGTGCAGTGACTTTCTGATGCTTTCTAGTGGCTTATGTACCCAATAGAAATACCCAAGTTATTGAGTCCAAATTGGGACAGTGAAATCAAAATAAGCACAGCCTATCTTCATTTTATCGTACATTCATATTATATAATGTACATTTACAGTTTGAAATTCTATTGCATTAACAGTTCATATTGGTTATAAAGACAATAATAATGCAAGTGATAAGAAATAGTTGTGGGCATAATTCACGTAATTAAAATCCTGCATAATGAATATTGCAAAACTTTGTTCACCCTATAAAGCCAATGGCCCTAAAGTATTATCGTTAGCTGCACGTATTTGCGTGTGCAATAAACTTCTAGCTTCTGCTAGCTTTACACAATGGCGTTTACTATAGAATGCATGGGTTTCAGCCGGAATAAAGTAATTCACGTCCTTTTAAGGCACGATCGTTTATGTAGTCTGGTATATTTTATTCGATGAAAATTAGGTGCTTCTTGAAAGAACAATTTTATTAGTTGTGGTATAAAAAAGGGTTATAGACAGCAATTTGTGTCCCAAATATTTTCTTCATAAAGAACAAAATTATTGTTTTTAATAACATCCACATATAATGCTTCTTTGCAATTTTAACATACGTAATGATTCTCTTAATTGAGTTCGGATAGTTATGAAATTGGACAAAAATTAAAAATCTCTTGACTCTTTGAGAATTACGTGAAAAATAACGTGAGCTAGAGCAAGATTTTCTGAACTCTAGGGGGGAAGTCTTGGAAGAATCAAAGGATGAAATATATAGATAGAAGGGTTTATCTTTATTTGTGACTCACGAACTATCAGCAAAAGGAGGAATAGGTGGACTTGGGGCTGCAAAGAATAAACTTTCGGTAATCAAACGGAACTGATACTCGAATGATTCGAAAATTCGAAAATTCTCTGAGCTGACTTCATTACACAGTTTATGTACGTTATTCTCATGCTAGAATACGGCCATAATATAATATCATAATTGTACAATGTTTCGGGACTTATCGCTATTAAATCATGAAACTTACTATTTATGCCGATGGACGTTTTGGATGCATTGCAATTGCAGCACCCATGGTCACGACTTGACAAACGTCGAATAAAAGACAACGCATTCGAAACGTCGACAAAGATAGTAAGTTCCATGATTAAACCGTGAAAAGACCTGAACCGTTGTACAGTTATGAATTTACAAACTTTTAAAAGTAATAAAATATAATATGTCTGAATTCTATCACAAAAACAGTCCAGACATAGACATAGTATCAATTGATATCGTATCTTATTAAACCTTAAGTCATATGTGATTAAGTCTATAATAACTTCGTGTTGTCAGTTTGTGCCGTCAGTGGGAAGACTAAAGGCTTGTCCTGCTTTCTCTTCTACACTGACGTCACAGAAACTCTGTATTTACAGGGTTGGCAGCGCGACTGTGACTCCTCTGGTGTTACAAATGTCCATAGGCCATGGTAACCACTTTCCATCAAGTGGGCCGTGTTCTTGTCTGCCACCTAAGTAGTATAAAAAAATAAAAAAAATTAGCACCAGCCTAACTGGAGGTAATCCTCACATACTGATAAGTCAGTATGTCTAAATTTACCCAGAGATTGAGACGGTTGATTTACTATCCTTAACATTTTGTAACACTCAGCTTAAATAATTTTTAATGAAGATAATTCTTAGAAAAATGTCTACGACGCTCAACGTTTGTCTTTTATTCGACACTTTATTATTCATTTTAATTATTTTAGCGTTTTCTTTCTATCTTTAATCCTTATTGTATTTCGTTACAGAATCAAATTAAACAGGGCATTTTATACAAATAAGTAAAATATTATGAACTAAGGCGAGCTTAACTCAATGTTGAGTTCTCTCTAAATTACGGTACTTTCTAATATATTCGTTAGGATATTATTACGATTTAAACATGATGTGATGTGTCCCTGATGGCAAATAGTATCGCCAAAATCGTCCAGCATAAAGTTGTTGTTTAAAATCAAATGCAAGTGACTCCTTAAGTCTCATAAACCTTTGCTAAAAATAATTGAAATGACCTAGGTTCTGCTTATTTAATAAAAAGTTTGCCTAAGTGCGGTTCAGCTATTCTTCAAAGAACCGTATATAAGCCCATTGTTATAGAATAATGTCTGAACACAGCATGTTAATAAAGGTTGCAGCCGAGTCATGCTTTTTGCAGCAAAAAATTACTGGATGAACTTGACGGTTAACATCGGCAACTTAACAAAGATCTTAACAAAGAAGGGTTAATCAACATCTATGATCAACCCTTCTTTGTCGAGATTCACTTAAAATACACTCAAAATCATAATCATAATCATAATCATTTATTTGCGAAAATGGGTACATAAGGTGTTTACATGAAATATTTTTTTTTTTAAACAGCCAAATTCCGCCTCAAGGCATGCAAATATAGGTACTAGGTAAATAATAAAATGAACTAACATTTAAATTTAAATTAACACAATCATTTCAACATTCATAATTAGGGATTCATAATAATGATAATAAATATACAATATCATAATCTCATGAGTAAAATTGAAACATAATAAAACAAACCATAATCAATGTCATAATGAATAAGATTGAAACACAATACAATTGAGTTATACCAAATGGAAAAACAAAATATACCATAAATCCAATTTTCATAAAAGTAATAACAATGTCAATATTTTTTTTTTTTTTTTTAAGTCAATAAATTAAAAACATTTGAGTTATACCGAATGGAAAAACAAAATATACTATAAATCCAATTTTCATAAAATTAATAACAATGTCAATAAATATGTAATGTCATAATGAATAAAATTTCGAATTATATAATGGTAATTATGTCAATATTTCATGCCGTGAATAATATCATAATATTACAACGAAATAAAATTAAAATTTTGCCATACATTACACACACTTGTCATCTAAATATTCTTGCACACTATAGTATGCCTTTTGTACCAAAATATTTTTCAGCTTATTTTTAAATTCGTATATATTATCGGTGCAGCATAGTTCAGTCGGCAGTTTATTGAAGATCCTTGACGTCATACATAAAATACTTTTATTCATTAGAGCAGACTTATTTTGAATTATTTTTATTTTATGTTGATGCCGAGTGCCACAGAGATGCTCGAACATTCGCTTATTACCTTTGACAAATGAAGCCACCTCCATGATATATAGGCTTGGGAAGGTTAATAGCTTTAAATTAATGTAGTGTGGTTTGCAGCTATCAGTTTTCGAGATTTTACAAACGGATCTGATACATCGCTTTTGGGCTTTGAAGACCATTTCCCAGTCCGTGGAGTGACCCCAAATTAATATGCCGTAGCGTATTACCGATTCCGCATAGGCATGGTATGCGGTCACTAAAGTACTTAAGTCTACGGTTTTTGCCAGCATGTATAGGGCGTACGAAATTTGATATAGCTTAGTGCAAACATTATCAATATGTGGTTTCCAATTAAGGTTACAATCGATTGTTAAACCTAAAAACTTTGTCGTGTCCACTTCTTTTATATTTGTGCCTGCGTAGTCAATGACTACGTCAATTGGCGGTCTGACTCTATTTCTAAATACCATTATAGTGGTCTTACTGAAGTTAACTGTAAGATTATTCGATTTCAGCCATTCAACCACGTCAGAGAGTGTATTACATAAGGTGTCTTTAAGTATTTTATGATTTTTATTTGAGAATATTAAAGTGCTGTCATCTGCAAATAAAATCATTGGCACATTGACTGATTTCGGAAAGTCGTTAATGTACACTAGAAATAATAAGGGACCCAGTACACTGCCTTGAGGGACTCCATATTCTACCTGTTCATAGTCCGAAGTATAAGTAATTTCCATTCTTTTTTCTTCACAAATTTGGTTAATGGATGTCGCTTGTTTTCTATTGCTTAAGAAAGACATAATAATATTTAATACATTCCCTCTAATCCCACATTTATCTATCTTAGTTTTTAGAATTTTGTAGTCTACACAGTCAAAGGCTTTGCTGATATCCATGAATAGGGCACAAACTGGTGTTTTATTATCTATATGTACCATAACGTCACTGATAAGTTTATAAATGGCTTTATTTATAGTCATATTTCTTCTAAATCCCGTCTGTGAATCTGTAATTATGTTATACTTTTCTAAATATTTGTAAAGTGCCTCATATAAAATCTTTTCCAATATCTTAGATATTACTGGTATCAGAGCTATTGGTCTGTAACATGCTATATCTTCACGATCTTGTTTTTTAAAAAGTGGTTTAACAATAGTTGTTTTTAATTTCGAAGGGAAAATACCTTGCAGTATGCATAAATTGAAAATGTGAGACAATACCGGTGATATAGTTTTACTAACATGCTTTATTACTTTAGTTGTAATACCGTTGTAACCAGTACTCGTTGTATTCTTAAGTGTAGTGATTATTCGGTCAATGTCATATGCCGTCGTAGGATTTATAAAAATAGAATTATGGTTATTGCAAAATTTCAAAGTCTTATTATATGTCATATTATTTCTGAATGTCTGGTTATTGTTTAACGTCAAGTTATTTTTTGATGTCATATTACTGTTCAATGTCAAGTTACTGTTAAATGTCAAATTATTGTTTAATGTTGAATTATTATCTAATATTTGATTTTTTATAGACGTCAACGATTTGATTTGATTAATGAAAAATTTGTTAAAGTATTGGGCTATGTCTAATGGGTCAGTTATCACTTTACCATCTATTTTTAGACGTGTAATTGAGTCCTTGGGAATTTCAGGCTTTAAATTATTGATAACATTCCAAATAGCTTTGGGTTTATTTTTACTATTTTGTATATAATAATTGTTTTGCGATTTTTTTGTTAATGCAATAATTTTATTCAGCTTAGCTGAATAGGTTTTAAATTTTAATTTATCCGATTTACTTTTACTTTTTCTATATTGCCATAATAAATGGCATTTTCTTTTCGAACACATCTTAATGCCTTTACTGAGCCATTTTTGCCTTCGTTTAGTAGTTTTTTTAATTGATATGATAGGAAAGCACAACTTGTACAACAAGGAAAACATGTCGTAAAAATTATTAAATGCCGTTTCAGCATCATCACTGCTGTATACGTCGAGAAAAGATAGGGAACTGATATATTTCTGAAATTTATTCATATTTTCTTTACTATAATCTATTTTTTCAACATTCCAAGACTCTGAATTACGAATCTTTTTAATTGGATACTGTAATAGCTGTGCTGTGTGATCTGATAGACCAAAGTCATAGATATTGCTTTTATACCCTTTAATATTATTAATGATAACATGATCAATACAAGTACCGGAGCTTAATCGTGTTGGGGATTCTGTAATACATTTAAGGTTGAATCTTGCTAGTAAATGTATATAGGTTAATGAGTTCTTATTTCTTTTCAACGTATCTATGTTGATGTCACCACATATTATGATTTTCTTTTTTTTTAGACTCAGGTGTTGCAAAAGATTATCAAGACTCGAGAAAAAAAGGTCGTAGTCCTCTGAAATGTTACTGGGTGATCTGTATATGCATATTAGATAAATATCATAATCGTTAAGTTCAATCCCACTACACTCCATTATATTTTTTATTTGAAACTTATGTATATTTTCGATTACTTTAAATTTGTGGCAATTTCGTACAAGTATGCAAGAACCACCACACCTAGTGTTTCTTACACATGTAGAGGCGATGGTAAAATATGACATATTTACTAGAGATACGTCTTGCCTAATCAGATTGTGTTCAGTTATGCATATAATATCTACATCTACTTTATCATCTGACAAATTTGCAAGGTGTACGCTCAGTAGATTTAACTTGCTTATAAGCCCATCAATATTTTGGTGAATGATGTTAATAGTTTTATTGGCGAAAAAACGTATTGTTAGTGTCTGGCGTAGTTAATGGGTTCCCGATGGATTGATTGGGTATGTTTATTTCGGCACCGTTTACATCATTAGGGCATACAACAGACGATTTTACTTCCATTGTCTGGGTGGATTTATCTACCAATGTAGGACTGTTTGTACTGACGAGCGAGTTTCTATATTGCACACGATAATTTATACGCAGTAACTCTCTCAATAATATTTGACAAGTGTGGCGAGCAAAGATACCACTTCGAGGTATCGCAGAGCTGTAGCCCATGTCTATATATGTAACATTAGTAAATTTAGAACATAACAACTTAATTTCATAGTTTAACTTTGTTTCTCTTAAAAATTTGTTATGTGGAATTTCACAAAATAGTACATTTGTATTTCTCGCCATGCACATAAAGTTGCTTATGCAAATACTAAGAATACATGGGGATCTGTCGTTAGTTCCACCTAAAACAATAACGTAGTCCTTATTAGTTAGTAAGTTTATTTCTGTTCGTTCTGACGCCAATACATCTTGTAGTGTAGCCCCAGCCTTCCAGAAACAGGTCACCAAAAAACGATCACCAATGAGGCGTTGTAGCGTATGCTGAATATGTCGTCCCTGATCATCCGCAATCACTATAATTCTATGTCTTGATTTCATAGATGTGTTGTTAAGGTGTTTTTGTGGCATTGATGTTGTAGTCGTGATCTCTTTAGGCTTTTTAGAAGTATTACAAGACGACCCTGGTAAAGCTGATGTTCCCAGTAAATTGAGATCTATTAAGGCGGGTTGTATGGGAGCGGCAGAGCCTTGTCTTGGAGACTGGTTGGTACTGGATTGACCAATACGGGATTTCTGCGTTGTTGCTTGGAGTTTTAATGGTGTGGAGGAGCATCTTATACGTTTCTTACAGCGACATGTCATTGGCGAGGTATACAGGCTATCCGAGAGAGACATCTGTTTGTAAGTGTGTATTAGTTTGGTTGATTTTTCTAAGTCCGATTTAAGTGTATAGTTTTCACTGTTGAGAACCTCAATTTCTGAGTGGGCACTTGCCAGCTGATCAGTAAGAGCCACAATTTTTTCTTTGAGTTCCAACATTAATGCTTTCTCTTTTTGAGGTGTGTTCGGTAGACTCATCACAGTGGTTTCAAAAAGTGGAGATGTTAGTATGGAATCATCGCTTAGCGAGTTTGTACGTTGAAGCCTAATTGGTCTAAATGTAACATTTTGATCGTCTATGGTATCCATTTATATTAAGTGTATTATTTTTGTAGGCAGTAATTATATAATATCAGCAGTAAACACGTACCTGCTACTCCTATTATTATTTGAATCGTGTTATTTGTAGTCTTATTATTTCCCACTAGATGGCTCTTTACGAGACACTTACTCGTATACAATTCAAGCTGTTACGTTACAATTATTATTATAATAGGTACAATAATTTATTATTGAAGAGATTGATTTTCTTCAATGCTCTCTCAGTCTTTATAATAAACGAAACAATCGGAAAAAGAATTCCGTAAAATGCTGGATTCGAACTCGCGCCACACCAAACACAGCCAATCACAAAAGATGCACTGCAAGCCACTAGACCAAATACACATTAGGTTTATAGTTTGAAATTACAGTCCGTCAAATCTAAGAAGTACCGTTTGACAGTTCTGACAATTGAATGATAGGGATGGGATGAAAAAATCGATTACTATAATATCCGAACTTTAAGAGATCGATTACTATAATATCCGAATTTTAAGAAATCAATTGTTATAATTAAATAAAAGAAATGTTTAGGATATTTTTTTATTCACTACTAGTACTAGTATCGTCGTCTTCGTCATCATCGTCATTTAAATTAATGACCAGTTGATTGTCCATTACATTATCAAAGTGTACGTCTCTTTCGAAGTCGTCCATTATTATTTTCTTTGTTTTTTGTACTACTTTACTCCAATCTTCCTGTGTAACTTGGGCACATGCTTCCTTTAATAAACCTTCCATTTTCTTGACACTGAAGGGTGGTTTTGTGTTGTGTCTTGCTGCATAACCTGTAAAACAATAATGTAACTATTTGATAGCAGACGAAAACCATTGTTTAAATTATAAATGTTAGAAGTACTCGTGTTATTATTATAATATTATAAAATATTACCTTTAACTTGGGCCCAAATCAGTTCAATGGCATTATATTGGCAATGGTACGGAGGAAGTCGTATGACTTTGTGCCCGTGCTCTTCGGCCAATTGGTCAATTACATATGTCGGTTTTGGTGGTTTATGCAATTTCACTAACTGTAATAATTCAGCTTTTAATAGTGACATGTCGGCATCCACTCCTTTTCTTTGCAGCCATGCCACCAAATCTGCTTTCTTATTGGCTGACGTAGGTGCTTTATCAA
Organism: Eilema griseolum; assembly: GCA_963662185.1. Lineage (NCBI taxonomy): Eukaryota > Metazoa > Arthropoda > Insecta > Lepidoptera > Erebidae > Eilema > Eilema griseolum. The sequence goes on from OY759243.1 coordinate 8,867,795, forward strand.
TTTGCACAGAGTGGTATGGGGCATTATCCATTATAATTGTGCTGTTAGGAGGGATATTCTGTAATAAATTTAAGAACCACTCTCGGAACCTTACTGCGTCCATTTCTTCATGATACTCTTTAGTGCTTTTGGATTGGAAAGCTAATAAAGAGTTTTCCACGAAGCCTGTAGACGCTGACCCAGCATGGCATATTATGAGGCGTCCACCTTTTCCTATCGGCACCTTCGAGCACGAAGCTTCAGAATCATCAGTCCATGTTTTCGGCACAGAATGGTTGGAATTTAGCCAAGTTTCGTCCAAAAATATTATATTATCCCAGTTTATAATTTGTTTAACTTCGCGCAGGAATGTTAGTCGCTGCATAATTATGTCATGTCGCTCCATAACAATTTTTCGTTTGTCAACTTTTTTGTATCTGAAGCCAATTCCTGTTATTACCGTTCTCAACGACTCTATGCTTCCCTTATACAGCCCGGCATCTTTTAAAGTTGCACATAACTTTGCCAATGTTGGAAATTCGCCTCTTGTAAAATACCCGTATATATGGTTTCTAATAGCATGACTATCGAATTCATCGATGCCTGTCACAGGTTTATTTCTTTTTCGTTTTTTCGGTGTGTGAAGTACGTTACTGTCACTCCCCGAAGGCCCATATTTTTCACTTAATATTTTGCCAACGGTGCGGCTACCAATACCGAGAGCTTCACCGACTTGTGTAACTGGCAGTAGAAGTCCACCATTTTGAGATTCACGCTCAAAATACTCGTGTAATTTCACCACCAATTCACGAGCCTGGCTGTTCAAAGTACGTCCTCTTTTCGACATTATTAATAAACACTTGCTTAGTTCGGAGTCCAGTATAAATATTGCCAAGGTAAACGGATAAAGAATGATCAGTCCAGAAAAGTAATAGCCAAGTCACAAATTGTAAAACACAAACGAGAAAGCAAGTACGCGCACAGTCAGCTTCCAAGATGGCGAGAGACTGCTGACGCCGAACCGACCGAGCGGACCGCGTGCGCTTGTAGTTGGCAGTGTTGCCAGAAAAAAAAATTGTAGAGACTTGGACACCTGCGATTTTGCCTATTGACCTAAAAATAATTAAATTAATTTATTTTAGGGTATCTGTGTATTCAGTGCATTATGCGGTCGCGCAGTAACGTCGTTAATTTATAACATCAGGCAACAACATTTTTGTGAATGGGTTCTACATACCTTATTTTTATTAGTTTTAGACGTAGAAATAAGACTTAGAAGAAAAAATTGTAATTGTAAAATCAATGGATGTGCTTGTTAAAAATTTGTTTATTTCTCTGTAATATGCAAACCCATACTATCATACACAAAAATAAATGTAAAAAACACTATCCCTGACTCCATTTACTATTTCGACAGCGTTAGCGCGAGAAACCCCGACTTATTTGGGCGCGAAAATCAAAAATCGACAAATCGCTTTCGACAACTTTTTAAAGAAGCAAATATATTTGATTTATAAATACGTATTTTTGGTGAATGGGTTTTATCTCATATTTTACGATTACATAACTATTTAGTTATGTAATCGTAATATGTGAGATAAATCCCATTCACATGAAAAAATATTTGTTTGGTTGTCAAGTGTAATTTGTAAATAATACATTCGATTTTTCGTATATGTAAACGATTTTTTTGCATACAAGTGTATCCGAAGAGTCGCAACACTACGTGCAGTGACCTAACTACGTAACTTTGTAATGCGGTCAAGAATATAACTATTAGAAATTATTTACTGTGTAAATATGTGTTATTTTGCTTTGTTTGAAAGTTTTCAATTACATTTAGATATTAAGAATTGTACATTTTTAGATACAATAATGAAATCTTTCTAAATTCATGGTTTTATGAAAAAGGTTATCGAAACTGAATAATGTACGTATGAACAAAGTTGTTTCGGTTTGAAAAATATGAAACGTCAAACGGTACCTCTTAGATTTGATGGACTGTAGTAAGTGCTTGCCTCCGAACACTGTGCAGTGATTATGGTACAATTTTTTGTTACTATGAGCGCCAGAGGATGGGTTCAAAGTCCAATTTCTTATTACCGAGAACGTAACTAATTTTTGAATAAAATTAACGGTCACTATATGAATTTTTGTTTGTTTAATAATTATTTGCACTATATTCACTGTTACTGCACTGTATTATTAGTTTTAACGTTTATGTATTGTTTTACAGTCTATCTTCCTTATTTAAGTATATTGTTTTTGTTTATTGCCGATGTTGAACTTGAAATTGTTTATCACTTCAATTACCCAATTTCATTGTATGCATTGCTATGATAACGATATGGCAGGTGTATTGTCACTAAATAATACTTTTTACGGTAATCAATCACTAGAAAGTTTGAATTAATAATTTTAAAGCATTTTTCAACACAGAGCCGATGTTAACTCGACAGCGAGCGCCATCTATACACTACCCATACCCTCTTTTATTCCAATTTCTCCTTTGTTTCCTTCATATTCTCTTTCCATAGGGCTTAGATCTATAGGGCTACGAGTGGTCCTAGGCTATAGTAATCGCTTATCTCTGACCGATATTAATTTGATGTACTTTCAATGTTGATTGTAATTTAAACGACCAAATAAAGATACCTTCAATAGAGAACTAGATAAATAATATTAAGCGTCGGTAATAATATTATAATATAATAAATAAACTACGATAGCCTAGTGGTAATGGACTGCTGAGACGAGGTCTCGGGTTCGATCCCAGGTTTACCATGGCACATACCAATGACTTTAGAAGTTATGTGTGTATTTATCGCAGGTTTATAAGTGCCCGGTTAATGGCAATAGGCTCGCTATTACATTGGGACATAAACATAAACTGGCGAAATGTGAGTGCTAACACCTCTGCTTACCCTTTCGGGGATATAGGCGTGAGTTTATGTTATAATAAATTCCAGGGTTCGAATCCTGACCATTACACTACCGACGTGAACCCCCTCCTAAAGACGGAATATTAGTAGATTCGGTTATAATATTCTTAAAAAAAACAACCTTAAGAAGGTTTTATTATCCTTATTCCTTGTTCCAAAGTGAGTGACTCCAAATTAGCACTGCGAATATATTTTACGTCATTCTAGAAAAACATTCTCAAAATAACGTTAAAAACAACGTTTTATGGTTACTTCATTTATGAAAGCTCTAAGACCATTGTTTATGACTCTTAAAAATATATTTTCCTCAGGTAACCTCTGTAAATGAAGTTATCTTAATTATATCTGATGGTTTTCTTATCTGCTAAGCTTTGTGGCTTGTTCTGTGAAGAACTTCATAGAATTTGAATGACGACTTACAGAGTATAAACAAGAAATAAAGGCTAGTTTAGGATTGCACTAAGGGTATTGCTTAAATTCAATAATGTTAATATTAGGGTATTTTGAAAGTACAAGATTGCGATGGACCACAGATCATGTATTAATTATTAATTAATATACTTATAACTACGTCTATTACAATAAGTACGTCATGTAAAAAGAGTTTTGTAAGTGTCAATATGTAATACGATTGTAAATCTGTTACCAGGAACACCGTCGTCGAGGTTACTGTCGTTTCCATTATCTAACTTCTTTCAACAGACGGTTTATAAGTTTTGTGCTATAGAAAGCACCCAGTATAATGAGAAATTGACAAGACCAAGTAGGTAGGTGTAGGTTCTTGTGTCCTCATGTAGAGTAATCATAACTATGATTCACGTCTCAAGTACTGAATGCTCCTAATTTTCTTATTTCCTTTTTTTTAAAGAATATTAGAAACGAAACTCCTTAAATTCCTTCTTACCCCTCCAGCTAAGCTAAATTGCTTGTGTCAGGGGTAGGTTCACATCGGTAGTGTAGTGGCCAGAATTCAAACCCGGAACCTCTCGATCGTAAGGCCGACTCCTTAACCACTAAGTCACCATTAGTTATACTCGTCGTTAAAAGTAGCATATCACGGACCACTGTACACATAACACAATATTAGACGTGAACTTAATATAGGAGAATGTGTAACATAACATGACATAATATAACCTCACGCCTATATCCCCGAAGGGGTAGGCAGAGATGCTAGCAACCATATTTCGCCAGTTTATGTCTAGGTCCCAATCCTACTTGCAAAGCTAGATGCTTACGGTATCAGGGGAAACATCTTAAATTTACTGGAATCATATATCTCAAATAGAACACAAAAGGTCATAATTACAAGACTTGATTCTGAGACTAAAACAGAAACAATATACACATCCAAGGTGCGTGAATTATCATTTGGGGTACCCCAGGGCAGTGTACTGGGACCTTTACTTTTCATAATTTATATAAATGACTTTCCTAAGGTAACAAACCATCACATGACTCTTTTTGCCGACGATAGTACATTGGTAATAGATTGCAAGGAACCTGACCAATACGAATCAGATATTAACAGTTCTCTGGGCTCGATCAATACTTGGCTGAGTAATAATAATTTACGAATGAATTTTAATAAAACGAAAATTATGCATTTTAGTCAAAGGCAGATGACATCAAATATAAATATTAATTGTAATAACAATGTAATTGACAAGTGTGAACAAATGAAGTTTTTAGGTATTGTCATTGACAGACAACTTAACTGGAAAGCACATATCGAAGCGCTACGCAAAAGAGTCAGTAGTGCCTCTTATGCACTGTACAAACTTGCTCCGACAGTTGGTACGGATACATTGCTCACTGCATACCATGGCCTGGTAGCGTCTATATTAAGGTACGGGGTAATATTCTGGGGTCACTCTACAGACAGAGAGATAGCGTTTTTAGCTCAGAAGAAATGTTTAAGGGCAATGTTTGGTCTTAAACTCACAGACAGCTGTAGACCGTACTTCATCAGGCATGGAATACTAACACTACCGTCACTATACATTCTAGAAATGGCGATATTTGTAAGACAAAACGCTCATTTGTTTCCGCGACTATCGGATGGTGTCCAACGTAGCAGACGGGACAAAGACAGGCTACGCATACAGAGTGCCAAAACAGCACTCATGTGGAAAAGCATGTTTTGTATGGCACCTAAGGTCTATAATAAAGTACCAAATGCACTAAAGGACCTAAATTGTAACTTATTGAGGAAAAAACTAAAAGATTTATTAATCTCAAAATGTCATTATGACATTGAAGACTTTTTAAATGATAAAGATGTTTGACATAATATAAATTGAATTGTAATTAGGTAATTATGAATGCTATTGATAATATTACAATTTGACTTAAATTTTGACATTAAATAGTATGGGCACTTTTGACATTAGGAGTAAGTACCTTGTAATAATTGTGTCACAATAGTATAAAAATAATAATTAATAACATAATTTGAATTGTTAAAAACATGCATGCAATAGTTTAATTTAAATATGACATCCTAACCAGATAATTTGTACGCCACAAATGGCAGAATATGATGAGACATCACATGTATATCATGTTATTATTATATCTGTAAACAACCATATTCACAAATAAAGATTATTATTATTATTATTATTAATGTAATAGGTGGCGAGCCTATTGCCATTAACCGGGGCTTATAAACCTGCGATAAATAAACACATAACTTCGAAAAGCATTAAAAGTCATTGGTGTGTGCCATGGTAAAACCTGGGATCGAACCCGAGACCTCGTCTCAGCAGTCCATTACCCACACCACTAGGCCCACGTTCGCCTGCAGGATGCGGAGCTGGGGATCCATTTTGGAACCATCTCCGCATCCCGCCGTGAACTTTGGGTGGAGCTCCCGCCTTGCGGCTTCGGCTCCCCTCCGGTGCAGGCCTTGCTACCAACCCTATGGTCGGCCGGTTTGCCACCCGCTGCACACCTGAAGCAGTGCAGCGGAGCTTCGCATCCACCACATTTCACCAGGGCACGCCGTAGTAGCGGCGGTAAGACCCATCATGGGGGAGTGGCTAGAGAGGCCACACGGCAGCCTCTCGTACCGTCTGACGCAGATGATCACCGAGCACGGATGCTTCGGAAAGTATCTGCGTCGGATGGAGAAAGAGCCAACGTCCGAGTGCCATCACAGCGACGCGAGCGAGGACTCAGGTCCGCACACGCTCACCGAGTGTCCGGCGTGGGAGACGCCGAGGCGGGAGCTTGTGGCGGCCCTGGGAGTGAGAGTTCTCACGCTCTCCACCTTGCTCGCGGCGATGGTCCGCTGCGCGGATGCGTGGGCGGCCGGCGCCTCCTTCTGCGAGCAAGTAATGCTCGTGAAGGAGGAGGCGGGGCGGGAGCGGCAGCGGGAGCGACGAAGGATCACAAGCCAAGCTGCCCGCGTACGAAGGCAACTCGGGCGTCGGAGGTCGATGAACGACCTCCGCCCCCCATGAGCGCCGGCCTGGGGGTGACAGGTGGAGCCGCCTGTCACCCTGGCATAAGCAGGCCGCGGCGGTGGCGCGCCTAGCGCGCCTCCCCGTTTCCGGGGTCGAGTTGGGGACTCTGTAGTCCCCACACCCGAGACGAGGGCCAGATCGTGAGAGATGGCCCTGGGTCGGCCGGGGTGCGAGGGATATGCCTGTCAACCTCACCTTCGGCAACCAAAACGACCCACAGGCGGCGTGCGTTTTAGTCGGTTCAAGTCCGACATAACCTCCTCCACCGGCTCCGGTGGGGAGGTATCCGTGGGGCACGTAAAAAAAAAAAAACCCATACCACTAGGCTACAAATGTGTAATGTTTAAGGATACAAAATTAAATTTTGTATTTCAATATCTGACATTGATATTGGAACCTCGATCACTGATTAAGCGAACCACTAAGCTCGAAATAATACAGAAAGAAATAAAATGTCAAGTTTCAAATCCTGTTATGTTGATATTTTGGTAACATTGACTGTAATCTTCTTAATATGGCTTAGAGCATTTTCCCATTATCTGATCCGATATCGGTATCAGCTATCGGATGTCGGATCCGATAGTCGACAGGGAGTAAAGTATACTAAATGTCTTTCACATTGTTCGGCCCGTTATCGGATATCGGAGATGATACCGCTGTGTTCGCCCGATATCGGATATCAATGTCAGTCAGTCATCACAACAGTAAAATAATAAAAAAGACAAAATGTCATTTGAATTTGGAATTATATATAATATAGAAATAGAACGCAAATTGCATTACGTGCTGGCCGCGGGTATCCGTGCTAACTAAAAAACAAAACAAAGCGCGCGTATTACCTATGTCCCTGGCTGTTTATATTGAAGATTGGTGGCGCTTGGTGGAACTAGTTACACATAGGCATTTGTACTTTTAAACAGCGTTTTTAGTTTTACTTTATTTTAGAAAATAAGAAAACTGGAAACATGCCAGTGCCTTATTCAATAATTATATCTCCTTTTCTCTTCTCTGTCTTTATAAACGCCATGAGGAAGGTCTTGACCTCGGATTATCACCTCTACGTAGACGACTTGCAGATATATTGACATTTCAAAGCTGATGACCTACCCGGGGCTGTGGTTGCCATCAACAATGACCTTGAAAATATCAATATCTGGGCCCAATTTTTTAGACACATCTCAAAAAAATCTCAAGTAGGTACTCATTTTTGGTGGTAGATACGTGCTCCGCCTTTTGGATCATGATTCTCTGCCTCCATTAACATATGATTCTGTAACTATTGATTACTCCAAAAGTGCCTGGTATACTGTTCATTTCTAATAAACCAAAAACAGTTATATGAGATGGCTCTCTGCCAGTAACGAACAATAGCAGTTGAATATTGACTTAATTAATATCAGAATTATTTTTGTTCATTGTAATATTGCAATATAATATTATATTACATATATTTAATAAAACCGCTGTAGCCTAGTGGTATGGGTAATGGACTGTTGAGACGAGGTCTCGGTTTCGATCCCAGGTTTTACCATGGCACACACCAATGACTTTTCGATACTTTTCGAAGTTATGTGTGAATTTATCGCAGGTTTATAAGTGCCCGGTTAATAGCAATAGACTCGCCACCTATTACATTGGGACCTAAACATAAACTGGGGAAATGTGGGTGCTAGCACCTGTGCCCTACCCCTTCGGGGATATAGATGTGAGTTTATGTTATGTTATGTAATATAGACGCTAAACCAGTACTTCATGGGTCTACTCCTCTTAACTATAGCGGGATAGCTCGAAATTTATTATCCACATGACAAAGTACACCATTACAAAAAGACTAACTAAAGATCTAAGAGTACCATCTTTAATAGACCCACTGCTGTTATATAACTCAATAGTTATTAATATTTTTTATCATATATATTCACATTTTTTATATTAATTGTCAAAAAAATGTTATACAAATCATCGGTTGGCTCCTGACCACATCAGCTAATTAAATAACCACGACATTCTGATTGCAGTTCACGCTTCATTTATTATCACCACATCATGTGCATTATTGTGCATGAAAATTTCCTATTTAGATTAGATTTCTATTCAGTGAATTGCTGTTTTATGAAACACTAGCGTCCTGCCCCCGCTTCGCACGGGTGCAATGCTGATACTAAATACACTATAGAAAATCTCTGAACGTTGTATTCGCCGGTACCGCCGCAAACGCTACGTCTCGCAATTTTTAAATCTGTAATATCTTCGAAAATATTAATTTAAATCATTTGCTGTACTCTTCAAAAATAACAGTCATTTTTCACTAATTAATGGAAGTTATTTTATATATAAACCTTCCTCTTTAATCACTTTATCTATTAAAAACTGCATCAAAATCCGTTACGTAGTTTTTTTTTTTTAATATTAGAACCGAAATTACTAATATTCTAACCCTTCCAGTTTAAAAAAAATTAAGCATACATAGGGATATAGGGACAGAGAAAGCGACTTTGTTTTATACTATGTAGTGATGATGATGATGCAGGATGGATAACTGAACGGGAACAACAGGCAATAGCAGTTTAGAAAAGTTTTCCATTGGCCATAGTCACCTGAAAAAACTGAAACCATTGCACCTGAACTTCTAGACATGCAACTCCAAGATTCTCCTCCAGCACCATTGGTACAAAGACACGGGGTCCTCACTTCCAGGTCAGCCCCTATCGCAGAGACCAGCTTGGAGCCTTCCAAAGAGACCGCATTGCAATGCGATGGCAATTATCTGCTGTGGACACTAGATCCACCAATCAACCGTGATAGAGTGGCCCTTGCTCCAATAAACTCTAGGATTCTGGGAATTTCCTATTCCATCAGTCAATTGCCTTCATTCAAGATTCGTGATTGTTAATTACGATATATGAAGCTACCAAGTACCTACTTATATTATATTTATCTTTCAACTAAATCCAAATGAAATTATAATAACGCTAAATCTTTTGTGTAATATAGCTTATTAGACTAACTTATATAATCATTATTTATTAAGCTTTTAAATTATTATAAAAACTAACAAGGGATATTATATTAGACCAAATCTCGAATTTAAATATAATACTTAGTAAAATATGGTAGCACTTATACTTTTGATTAAAAATTTATAGTCAAAATTGGTAAAGGTCAAATGAAAATATTAAAAGCAAACACTTTATCGACTTCCTTCAGGACTTAAATTTTCCGATGTTTAATAAATTCTTAACAAAAGTTATTAGCTACAATCTACAATGTTGAATATTTTATAATAAAGTATGCTACCTGGAAGTCTACAAAACTTACATAATCATTTATCAGCAAAAATAGCGTTTTTGGACTTAATCAGTTTCTGTTACTAGGTTGGTACAGAAAAGGCAATTTACATATACATAAACTCACGCCTATATCCCCGAAAGGTGCAGAGGTGCTAGCACCAACATTTCGCCATGATGTTTCGAGCCTATTGCCATTAACCGGGTACTTATAAACCTGCGATACATACACACATAATTTTTAGGCCTATATATATATAAAGCAATTTATATTCAAGACTATATAACTATAAATGGATTTCAATAGTAATTGAAATATCTATTAGTGATTACTACAACTTATTCAACATAAATTAATACTGACCTCAATAACAAATCTAAGTCATGCGTTACATTGCGACCTACCGAGATCTACAATTTTCAGTATGGTTTGTGTGCAAACTGAACAGAAGTTGAGCTATCGATTATTTCATTACAAACGTAAAATTTAACCGCCACGTCGAACGGATAAACGGAACGAGGCCATAACGACCTTCTAGATTGATTGGTGAACGGAGATTGATTTTACAAGGGCACAAGTCGCAGGTGGATGTTAGTGGCTAGTTTCTGTCCCAAAACCATTGCTTCGCAAGCCCATTACCTCGTAATAAGTCTCTGGGTAACTCATAGCCGAAATATATCTATGTCAGAAATTCCTCAGTCAGACAACATGTACCTATTAATCATTGAACTTTATCTGTTCCCTGTTATATTACTGAATACTAAACAAAATGTCGTGATAAACAATGAATGTCTTATACTCAAAGAATAAGCTTTAGTGTTAAGTGTTATTAAACTCGTTTATGAAGTATTCTAATAAAGTATTTCATAAGCTTTTCCATGAATTCAGAAAGTAATTAATAACTTTTATACGTCTCTAAAGTCACAAACGAATTCGGAGGTCGAAACAGCTATAAACAAGGAACTTACTTCTAATATATTGGGATTTTGTACGAATGTGCCTGAACTCTTCACACTTTTATACACTTTAATGTGTGCAACTCTAAGATTCTCCTCCACTCACTAAATAATTTGTATACCAGTGATGTTAGAACATGAGGTACTTATTCATTATCTGTAAGGTAGGTCAGAAGGTGGCCACAGTTATTGTAGCTCCAATGTAAAATGTAAACTAACTCTGCACATCAGAACGACCTCTCTCTCAAAGACTCTCCTAAAGCAAACCTGCAACGTATCATCCCTTACCCTGCTACAACCACTACACTATTAAACTGTTACGAGAATATCGTCTGTATTATGCCCTACAATAGATTTCAACTTTAGAACTATCGTCAGTTTATTTGATTCCAATATCTCAGAACTATAATATTCATACCTTCGACGAATATGTTCCATATCATAAAAAGAAAAAAAAATCTCAGATAGATAATATGCTATTCTATTTGTAAAATTCTACACAGCTTGATTTATTATTTTCATATTTATACCGAGGGCTTATTCCCATATATTTGCATAGAAGCATACGTGAGGTACTGTCTTTGCATGTCTAGAAGCAGTTGGCTTTTCAATTCGTGACCACAGAGACAGGCGTGTTTACAGGCCTTACAAGAAACTGTTAAAGTTTGATTGTGAACCTCAAGACGATTTATGAAGTTGAAATATGAATGTCGGTTATTCGCCTCATGCCGGAACATTTTGACTAATTGTCTCGATTTAAATTAGAGGTGAATATTAACTTACGCTTCATTTCAATAGCGAGGTTTATTGAAGTCATAAGATAAATCATGCTCCTCAGAGAATAATATGGTTATAGATAGTAAGTTCAGAATTTATCGGAACAAAAGGTTTTTTGGTGACTATGGTGATTTGTAAGTGATATCCATTTGTATTGCAAAGTGAAGCTATTTTTTCAATCTACTTTGTACTGTGATTCCCTAATGGTTTTACTAATCTCTGTCAAAGTTGCAGCTCCATTTATAATTATGTTTATATTGTTTTTGTGTATTCGATATTTTCCCATTTAAGTTTCATTTTATAATAATAAGTTTAACCAAGTTCAGCTACCCGTTGTGTGTGAACTGTAAGAAATATAAATCAACAAAGTAACTTCTACCATTTTAAACTGTGCTCATTTCTTGAAGACAATTTGTAATGCATACTTTACTAGTTCTAAGTTTAATCGTAATTCTTCTCAGTGTAGTGATAAAATTAAAAAGTTTTTTATCTGTGAGTATGTTTTTTTTATATACAACTTAGGTGGCAGACAAGCACGCGGCCCATCTGATGGAAAGTGGTTACCTGACCTATGAATGTATTTACATACATTCATAGGTTACCACCAGGAGAGTCACACCAGTGCTACCGACCCTGTAAGAACAGAGATTTTCCATGTGCAGAACACATAATCAGGACAAGCCTTTGGTCTTCCCACTGACATCACAAAAACTGTCCAGTGAGCTCTGGCTACCCTACTCACCGCCGGGAACACAACATGAGGTTATTAAAGCTGTGGTATTCTGTAGGGTAAGTAGCCTACAGAATACCATGACTGGGGAAGTTCCCAGTCGGGCTGATCAATTGGGACGGAAATATCGTCCTATCTAGCAAATAGTAAAGAGAAGAATATTGTTAGAATCATAATAAAATTAACTTCGCGAGATTTTTGTTATCAACATAGCAAACATTATTTGAAATATTTATTGAGATCGAGCGATCTCATCCTAATTTTTTTATACAGCTTAGGTGGCAGAATCAGGTCCTTCAGCAGGATAAAAAAAATGTGCTTCATGGTCCACCTGAAGGAAATTGGTTACCGTGGCCACTCGAGTGCTTTCAACCCTCAAGAACAAAGAGCTTCTGTACGCTTAGTGCAGAAGAAAAAGTCGTTTTGGTCCTCCCACCGACAGCGTAAAACCTCTCGAGTGAGCTCTGGAGATAATCAAACAGCAATTTCATTTTTAAAATAAAACTAATTAGGAAGAGAGTCCTTGGTATTCAAATTTGAATGGGATTCAATCTCCACTGCTACAGTAGCGTTCTGTGTTATGGTAGCCAGTAAGAAACAATAGCTTCTTGAATCAGTTTAGGTGGGATTTGAACCCGTGATCTTAGCCTTACAGGGAGAATGCTCTGACCACTAAGTTTCCTATTTTAATCGATTTGAATAGTTAGTAAACTAAATGCATTAAAATTTATTAATTATTTTGGGTGCACCGTGTGTTTCTCCGCATCGGTGTCTCTGTGGAGAAGCTGTCGATAGCCTTGGACATCACGGATTGTCTTGCAACAGGAGCGCAGGCCGCATGTCCCGACATGCAAACATTAACGACATTATCCGTCGAGCTCTTGTCACCGCTGGCGTGCCAGCTATACTTGAACCTGTTGGCTTGGCTCGCGACGATGGTAAGAGACCGGACGGTATGTCGTTGATGCCTTGGAAGATGGGTAGGCCTTTGGTGTGGGATGCAACTTGCGTCGAAACCCTGGCGCCTTCCCATCTTCCAAGTACGATGAACTGCGCATGCGCTGCTGCCGCATCAGCGGAGACTCTCAAACGGCGCAAATATACCAATTTAACTGGTAATTATATTTTTGAGCCGTTTGGAGTCGAAACGTTGGGTCCGTGGGGCCCAAGCGCGCGCGCGCTCTTCAAAGAAATAGCGAAGCGACTAATCGATGCTTCCCGTGACCATAAGGCTGGTCTTTACCTCGCTCAAAGAATTGGCATCGCCATTCAGCGTGTTAATGCCGCCAGCCTCTTGGGCACGGTACCAGTAGAGATCGATGGGGAGGAATTTTTCGATGCCTAAAATTACAGTCTCCCTCTTTTTCTCTATTCCATTTTTGAATATATTGTATAGTTAGCATAGTTTTATATAAATTTGTAAGTAATTGTATATTATAATAGAATATTTTATGATCCAGACTAAGCATAGATTAGAATCAAGGAATCAAAGAATCAAAGAATCAAAGAATCAATTTCATTTATTCAGTTTAGGCACATAAAGAGCACATATGAACGTCAAAATTTTACAATTATGTATGTCAAGAAATAATACAAAAATATTAAATAATATAAAAATAAACCATTGGAAAATGATTCTTTCGCTGGTTCGGTAGATTAGTTCTACTGAGAAGATACCAGCAAGAAACTCAGCGAACTACATTAGAACTAGATTATTTTTCTTTTTTAAATTTGTTTTGGTTTACAATTTATTTTGTGCGAGCAAGCAAGAGACTTATGTTGACCACGCATTAACATCATTAAGGTACTCATCCACTTTATAGTAACCTTTACTCATTAAAGTTCTTTTACTTCTATTTTAAATTTATTTATTGGCATATTAATCAAGTCCTGAGGAATTTTATTAAATATTTTTATGCAGCTGCCTACAAATGAATCACCAACCTTGTGAAGCCTAAGTTTACTATTAACTAGCTTGTGTTATGGAATCTAGACTACGGATAAGCATGCTTGGTTACCTTTTTATAAGTACATACATGTAATACATAGAAACACCCAAACCAATACAAATAGGTATATTCACGCATGCAAATATTTGCACATTGCGGGAATCGAACCCGTGCCCCCTGCGTAGCAGTTGAACGTTTTACTGCTACGCCACAGAGGCTCTATATAAGAATCTACGAAAGTGGGATCAGCTGATTTTTTTTTTTGGGCGTATTAATATTAATATTTGTACTACGTAAATAGTATGTGAATATTTTTATTGCGTGACGTAGGACTTATGAATCTGAGCTCGGTTAAATTAGATGAAGTTTCTATATAAAAATAAATCTCACTACCTCACATAAACCTATTACTTTGCTATCTGAATTATCTTAAAATATTGGATTTATACAACATTGACATAACTAAGTCTTAATCCACTTATCAACAGAGTAAAATCAATATCAAAACTATTTACACAAACTGTCCCACGCAAGTTACACTTAACAATATTGAAGGTACATAACTTAAATCACGAACTGTCGAAATCCTTGACCAAAGAGTTTCTAGGTCGGTCAACCAAGAAACTCTAAACCGTGAATCTTCAAACAATCTCGTCCAGTTTCGCCAAATGAACTTCAACCCGACATCCATTAAGTCCTAATAGTTCAGAAGCCAACTATGAGGTCAGCTTCAAAGACCAAACCCAACCCTAAACATTGAAAATTGATTGTTAATACGGACATGATGCCAAAGTTAAATTCGAATTTAACAATGCCCTTATCGTAAATGAAGCTATAAATAAATCCCGGTAGACCAACCCGAAACCAATAATTAGCCCATGTGCTTCAATGGTTCTGTATCAAGTAATTAGTGTTCGATGAGTTTTGAACTGAACGTATGTAGTTCAGCTGTATGGCCGAATAATAAATGGAGAAACATTTATATCATTTATGAATAAAAGCGTAGCCAGCTATCAGAAAATGGATGATCTAAACAATAGTTAATGTGTACAAAGGGTTTCAAATTAATCTATCTGAATATAGAAGCTGCCGAAACTCGTCTTTTCTATCTATTCTAGTTGAAACTGTGTGATTTATATTTCGAACTAGTTTCAATTACACTTCATTAGCCGCGTGGTTACCGGCAAAGTAAAATTTGGATGACCCCATCCCTTTCCATGCGGTATCGTACAAGGCGACTAAGGGTTGTTTAACATCAGACATATACAGCCCAGACTCAGCCTCAGATGAATGGCTTGAGTTAAGAATAGTGCTCGGAAGATGGCAATAGGCTCTGTGAATGTGTCCATTACGTGGGACCGAATTTAATTATTGGTGAAATGTGGATGTTAATTAACCTCTGCCTAACCATCCGGGGATAAAGACGTGATTATATGTATGTATGTATGTAGTTTCAATTACACGTTATTACTTCTAATACTATTGTTGACTTTAATTATTATCTCAGATTAATTACTGACCAGGCCAAACCAGGTTCTTTTGGGTATATTTTTAAAGCGTCTCCGTGAATAATAAGCTCCGATAATAAATAAATTTGTATGGTATAAGTCTAATATACAATGCTGATTTATAATGATTTAATTAAATTACTTTTTCTTTGTAGAAAAATACATGTTATTATTATAAATTCAGATTTTACGGTTTTCGGATAGGTACTCAGTTGATATATAGTATCTTATTGTCACATAAATGGTTAAGGCTATATTACATGACTCATCACTGTAATTAGTTTTTTATTTTATTATTACTTGTAACATTAGCAGCAAACAATACAAGTATTAGGAATTTCCCGAAGTTGATATACTGAGTAGATATGAACTTGTAAGCTAGAATTTATAAGTCACAAGTATACACTATACAAATGCGAGTGAACGAATAAAACAGTGTGGAGTCACGGCAAAAGCAAGCGAGTGGAAAAGTCACCACGGTACGCTCGACAGTTGGCGTTCGTTGGCTATAAAACTCCAGTCACAAACAGTAGTAGGTAAAACTATGTAGTACTATGTGGTATTGTGTGACATTCTTATTTAGTAATTATAGTATTATTTCTATTTTATTTAAATACATCGAAATATGACATATCCACATTCTAGGACTAATAGCATAAGTTAGTTCTAGAACCGATATCAAAAATTAGTTTTATTTTTATTTTTATACCACTTAGTTGGCAGACAAGTACACGGCCCACCTGATGGAAAGTGGTTACCGTGACCTATGGACGTCTGTAACACCAGAGGAGTCACAGTCGCGCTGCCAACCCTGTAAGTACAGAGTTTCTGTGCCGTCAGCAGAAGACAAAGCAGGACAAGCCTTTAGTCTTCCCACTGACAGCACAAATTCTCCAGTGAGCTCTGGCTACCCTACTCACCGCTGGGAACACAACACGAAGTTATTATAACCGCGGTATTCTGTAGGGCGGAGGTACTACCCCAGTCGGACTGCTCAATCGGGCGGAAATACCGCCGTGTCGTACCTTCTTAAGCTATGCATAGTTTGCGTCTACAAAGTCTTGTTTAAAAAATGTATTTATTTTATTTATTAGGTACTAGCTGACTTGCTCCGGCTTCATCCAAGGCTTACTCGTATTTTGGTACCCCGTACCGCCCCTTTGTAGCCCTTAATTTTGTAGTCTTCTAATAATATATGTCCAGCAGTGAACTGCGGTAGGATAATTGTTTGATTGAATATTTTTTTTTTTTTTTTTTTTTTTTTTATATAGGACACGTCAATTGGACCTCGCCTTGCCTGATGGTAAGCTGAAGGCAAAATCCCAGAAAAGAGGGTCACCATTACTTACACATACCGTGTGACAATGGTGACACTCAGCTTGACGGCCTTATCATATGCTTTTTCACGCCCCGCTTAAAGGACCCGGGACTGTAGGAAGAAGGAAACACGTGAGCTGGTAATGAATTCCAGGCCTTAATGGTGCGACAGAGGAAAGAGTCTCCGAACCGCTTGGTTCTTGATCGGATGTTTTGCACCGTGTGCGGATGACATCTAAGACCTGCACGCGTTGTCCTGTGTAGGAAAGGGGAGGGTGGGACTAATTGGAAGAGCTCATCAGAACACTCCCCATGGTACAGACGGTAAAATACAGCCATGGACGCAACATCTCTACGCAGCTGTAAAGGTTCTAGGGTGTTCGTGATCTCGGGATTCCCAATGATGCGGATCGCACGTCGCTGCAACCTGTCGAGAGCATCTAGTAAGTACTTTGCTGAACCGTCCCAGAGATGCGAGCAGTACTCCACACAGGAGCGAATTTGTGTCTTGTATAGAAGACACCGCTGCTCCGGCGTGAAAAATCGTCTCACTCTGTTCAGGACTCCGAGTTTTCGTGAGGCTGTTTTGATGATGCTTTCGATGTAGTTTTTGTTATTCAGGTTGCAGCGAACATCCATACCTAGGATATTGAGATTGTCCTGCAGCGGCAGTGGCGTGCTCTGAAGAGTGGGGAGGGGAAGGAAAGAAGATACTTTTGCTGTAAACGCACATGCCTGCGTCTTCTTGGCATTGAACTCAACCAGGTTCTCAGAGCCCCATTGAGAAATGTGATTCAGGACCCCGTCAAGCTCAGTGACAAGAATCTGCCTTTTCTCCGCGATATCTGACTGCTTGGCCGCTGGATGTCCATGATAACTCCCATGTAAAGTGCTATCGTCTGCATAACAATGAACATTGCCGGTAGACAGCATGTCGTTGATATGCAGAAGAAAGAGAGTGGGTGATAAGACGGACCCCTGGGGCACGCCAGCATTAACCTGCAGAAACTCCGAAGCTCGTCCGTCACAAAGGACGCGAATACGGCGCCCCTGCAGGAAGCTAGCAACCCAGTTGCACAGCCTAGAAGGCAGACCAAAGGCAGGTAGCTTAGAAAGAAGCGATTTGTGCCAGACTCTATCGAAAGCTTTGGCGATGTCAAGACTAATTGCCAGTGACTCGCCGTGCTTGTCCATAGCCTCACCCCAAAGATGGGTAACGTATGCTAGAAGATCACCCGTTGACCGTTTCGGTCTGAAGCCATATTGCCGGTCATTAATTAAGGAGTGATCCTCTAGGTGCCGCATGAGCTGTTTGTTAATTATGTGCTC
Organism: Eilema griseolum; assembly: GCA_963662185.1. Taxonomy (NCBI): domain Eukaryota; kingdom Metazoa; phylum Arthropoda; class Insecta; order Lepidoptera; family Erebidae; genus Eilema; species Eilema griseolum. The sequence goes on from OY759243.1 coordinate 8,886,040, forward strand.
GAACACTTTGCACAGCACTGAGGTGACGGCTATGGGTCGATAGTTGGCTGGCTCCGAGCGATCCCCCTTCTTGGGAATCGGCTGAACATTCGCCTCTTTCCAAGGCAAAGGCACTGTACCCGAACTGTAGGATAGCCGGTACAGGCGCGTAAGCATTGGAGACAACTCCGCTGCACATTTTTTCAAAACTACCGCTGGAATACCATCCGGACCACTGGCTTTCCGGACATCGAGTGATTGCAGCACTGCACGGACATCGCTTTGCCTGATATGGATATCAGGCATCGCGTGGTCACTGTCGGGTAGTGTTGGTGGCTGGGTACCACAATCATCGATTCGGGAGTTGGCCGCAAAGAGATTAGCCAGCAGATTTGCCTTCTCTTGCGGCTCATGGGCCAGGGATCCATCAGGGTTACGCAGCGGAGGCAGCGAAGGCTGACAGAAGTTGGCTTGCACGGCTTTAGCCAGTCGCCAGTAGCCACGGCTTCCCGTGGGATGCATCACTAGCTCTTGACCAAGCCGCGCTATGCGCAGGGCATCCGCTCTGACATAGGCCCTTCTACAGACCTTTGTGGCTCTGTTGTACGCCGCCTTGAAGTGGCCCAGATTGGGATGGCGCGTGGCGCGCGCCCTTACCCAAGCGCGGTACGCAGACTGTTTTTGTTCAACAGCTTCCGCGCACTCGCGCCCGAACCAAGGGCGCACCCCGCGGTCACCGGTGACATCGGTGTATGAGATATAGTATTCCATACCCAGACCGATCTCACCGGCGACAGCAGTAGCACAATCCGATGGGTTCTTACCTTCAAAGCAGCGCTCAACCCACGGGATGGACGCAAAATAGTCACGAAGTCCATCCCAGTCCGCTGACGAGTAGTGCCAGAGACGCCGCTTCCCCCGCACTGGTCGTGGAGGCGCCATAATAGGCACCGTGGAACAGACCAGGCAGTGGTCAGAGTTGCCTAACGCGGCTCGCACCGATACACTGTACCGGTCCGGATCACTCGTCAGCAGAAGGTCTAGCAGAGAAGGTGCTTGGCCCGACCTTCTTGGTATCCTAGTGACCTCGTGCACCAATTGGGTCAGGCCGTGCGCCAGAGCAAATGCGTGGGCGGCTCTTCCCGCATGGTCTGTTTTGGAGGAGCCCAACCAGATCTCGTGGTGGGCGTTAAAATCCCCCAAAAATACCATTTCGGCATTCGGAAATCGCTCCTGCGCATCATCTGCCGCCTGACTCAGATATTCAAAGAGTCGAGTTGTCTCAGCATCTCCTGTATGGGAACGGTAGAGGCACACATAGATCTGACTCGTAGGGCCATGGTCTACGTGTACCCAAAGGACGGAGAAGGATGGGTCCTCTAGGCAGCGCAAACGGCGACAGCAAACATCCGCCCTAACAAACACGCACACCCCGGCTTTTGCACGAAAACTTTCCTCAAGAACATAGCCAGGGTAGAGCAAGTAGGTCGTGTCGTCAGGGCGGTGTATTTGCGTCTCCGTTAGAAAAAACATGGCAGGTTTCGCCGTCTCTAGGTGTTGGTGGACGGCGTTGAGGTTTGCATGGAGCCCACAGATGTTTGTGGACTCCACCTCAAATAGCAAGCTTTTGGGAGTGTGACGAGCCGCTGTGTTGCCTTTTTCTGTGAATTGCGCTGCCATGAGTTTGGGTGGGAGAAGGCGTGAAAAAAGAAGTGATTGCCGCCGCAGCACCGTGTGACAAAGCGCGGGATATTGGTTTTATCTATGAATGTGAGGCATGGCGAGAGCCGACGCGCCGAACGGAAGGGCCCCCGTACCCCCCCGAGTATGGTCGCCGGGCTCCCAAATCCGGTCACCAACCGGCACGACGAACCATATCGGGATTATGCGCGGCCTGGTGAGGCAGCCTCCCAAGGTGGTTAACCCCAGTTGGGCCCCTGTACTATACCGCGGGCGGCCAGCGGCACCACCGTTTCTACAGGTCTCCCTGTTCGGCGCATCGCCCCGCGCCATCCCCACTAGACTACGCCAAGACCCACTGGTCCCACTAGTGCTGCGACAACCACCACCTCTGCCCGGCTATGCACATGCTGACCCCTGAACACAATCCAACCGAGATTGAATTGCTATGGAGGGTTTTTCGCAATAGTGCACGGTGGTACCTACCCGGTCGAAACTTGAGACAAATTTGTGCCACCAAGTTTCTACCACCAGTGAAATAAGTAATATATGGAAATCGGATTAGTTGACATTTATGATTACAGCTCCGTTCCTTTTAGCAGTAGCGTGATGATATATAGCATATAACCCTCATCGATAATCCAGAAGCAGTATACTTCCTGAGATTAGTGCGTTCAACGAGACAAAGAAACAAACAGACTCTTCAGCTTTATAATATTAGTATAAGAATAAGAATAATTTTATTTGCCCTTAAACATGAATAACATGGATCTTACAATATGTTAAAGCATATGTTTAGCTGTAGATTGCAGCATGCAAATATTATCAGTAAATACTATTATTATTATTATTACAATTACATGCATATATCTTATAGAATTGCATTAATTTATAGAATTTAGTAAATGATAACAACATTATTATGAGTGTCACTAGAATAATTATAATACTAAATAGTTTCAATTTTAAATTAGTTTATTTGGATTATTTACTCACTATTTCCATTCTATATGTCATAAACTAATTATTATATAGATTTATTATTTAAGTAACTTTGGTATTCCGATTTTATTTATCGATTTATATTAGTTAGTTTGTGTTAGTATAGATTTATTATTCAAGTAATTTTGGTATTTCTTTTGGTATTACTTGTCTGCAAGTTGGCAGACAAGTAATACCATGATATGTATGTGGTATGAAAAAAAATAAAAAATAATATCGATATAATACTAAATTAGACAAAAACCAAAAGAGTATACAGGTATTCGCCTTTCTCACGCCACCTATTACATTGGGACCTAAACATAAACTGGCGAAAAGTGGGTGATAGCACCTCTGCCTACCCCTTCGGGGATATAGGCGTGAGTTTATATTATTTGTAAGTTATGTTATATTAAATAGGTATTCTATTAACCAAAATTTGTGCAGTTTGAAATAATGAACTACATTGGAAATAATCTATTGGTTAATATAAGACGCAAACTTCTCTCTCTGTACATCTTCGTCATTTGATGGTACAACGACCTGAAAAAGATAGGTTCACACACAGACTGGATGCGAAAGGTGAAGGACCGGTTTCTATGCCGTAAATTGGGACAGGCGTGTAACAGCGGTAGGCTGTGATTGATAGAGTGATAGAAAACGATAAGTGATATGGCTGTCGTAGTAATGAAAGACTTTATTACAAGTGTTACATATTTGTGATACAAATGTAACAATTACATTGTTGACTGATGGCAATGGTGGAACCTGTAATACATATTGATTATACAAATGTCATAATAACGTTAGAAAATTCCATGTTGAATGATTTAACAAAATTTTTTTTTTTTTTTTTTTATATAGGACACGCCAACTTGACCTCACCTCGCCTAGTGGTAAGCTAAAGGCAAAGTCTCAGGAAAGAGGGTCACCATTACAGACACTAAGTGCTACAATGGTGGCACTCAGCTTGGCGGCCTCATCAGATGCTTTTTCACGCCCCGCTTAAAGGCCCCGGGACTGTAGGAAGAAGGAAACACGTGTGCTGGTAATGAATTCCAGGTCTTGGTGGTGCGGCAAAGAAAAGAGTCTCCGAACCGCTTGGTTCTTGCTCGTATATTCTGCACAGTGTGAGGGTGACATCTAAGGCCTGCACGTGTTATTCTATGTAGGAAAGGAGATGGTGGGATTAGTTGGAAGAGCTCGTCAGAACACTCACCGTGGTAGAGACGGTAAAATACAGCCAAGGAAGCAATATCTCTACGCATCTGCAAAGGCTCGAGGGTGTTCGTGACCTCAGGGTTCCCAATAATTCGGACCGCGCGTCGCTGCAACCTGTCGAGAGCATCTAGTAGGTATTTCGCGGAGCCATCCCAGAGATGCGAGCAGTATTCCACGCAGGAGCGAATTTGTGTCTTATAGAGAAGACACCGCTGCTCCGGCGTGAAAAAACGTCTCACTTTGTTTAGGAGTCCGAGTTTCCGCGAGGCTGTTTTGATGATGCTCTCGATGTAATTTCTGTTATTCAGTTTGCAGCGAATATCCATGCCTAGGATATAGAGATTGTCCTGCAGTGGAAGTGGCGTGCTCTGAAGAGTGGGAAGGGGAAGGAAAGAAGATACCTTTGCTGTGAACGCACAAGCCTGCGTCTTCTTGGCATTGAACTCGACCATGTTCTCGGAGCCCCATTGAGAAATGTGATTCAAGATCCGGTCCAGTTCAGTGACAAGAAGCTGTCTTTTTTCCACGATATCAGACTGTTTGGCCGCAGGTTGTCCGTGATAACTCCCGTGTAAGGTGCTATCGTCTGCATAGCAATGTATGCTGCCGGTGGAAAGCATGTCATTGATATGCAGAAGAAAGAGAGTGGGAGATAATACAGACCCCTGCGGTACGCCAGCATTTATTTGCAAGAACTCCGAAGCCTGTCCATCACAGAAGACGCGGATACGGCGCTCCCGCAGGAAACTAGCAATCCAGTTGCACAGTCTAGGAGACAGACCAAAGGCTGGTAGCTTGGAGAGAAGCGATTTGTGCCAGACTCTATCGAAAGCTTTGGCGATATCAAGACTAATTGCCAGTGACTCGCCGTGCTTGTCCATAGCCTCACCCCAAAGATGAGTAACGTATGCTAGAAGATCACCCGTTGACCGTTTCGGCCTGAAGCCATATTGCCGGTCATTAATTAAGGAGTGATCCTCTAGGTGACGCATGAGCTGTTTGTTAATGATGTGCTCGAAGACCTTGCACAGCACTGAGGTGACGGCTATGGGTCGATAGTTGGCTGGCTCTGAGCGATCCCCCTTCTTGGGGATCGGCTGTACATTCGCCTCTTTCCAAGCCGAAGGCACTGTACCCGAGCTGTAGGACAGTCGGTACAGCCGCGTAAGCATCGGAGACAACTCCGCTGCACATTTTTGTAAGACCACCGCTGGAATACCATCCGGGCCACTGGCTTTCCGGACATCGAGTGATTGAAGCACCGCACGAACATCGCATTGCCTGATACGTATTTCAGGCATTACGTGGTCACCATTGGGTAGTGTCGGCGGCTGTATACCGCAATCATCGACTCGGGAATTGGCCGCAAAGAGATTTACTAGCATATTGGCTTTCTCTTGCGGTCCATGGGCCAGGGATCCATCAGGGTAGCGCAGCGGTGGCAGCGAAGGCTGACAGAAGTTGGCCTGCACGGCTTTGGCCAGTCGCCAGTATCCACGGCTGCCCGTGGGATGTGCCACTAGCTCTTGACCAAGCCGCGCAATGCGCAGGGCATCCGCTCTGACGTAAGCCCTCTTGCAGACCTTTGTGGCTCTGTTGTACGCCGCCTTGAAGTGGCTCACATTGGGATCGTGCGTGCCACGCGCCCTTACCCAAGCGCGATACGCGGACTGCTTTTGATCAACAGCCCTCGCACACTCGCGCCCGAACCAAGGGCGCACTCCTCGGGCACCGGTGACATCAGTGTACGGGATATAGTATTCCATACCCAGACCGATCTCACCGGCAACAGCAGTAGCACAATCCGAGGGTTTCTTACCTTCAAAGCAGCGTTCAACCCACGGGATGGACGCAAAATAGTTGCGCAGCCCATCCCAATCTGCTGACGAGTAGTGCCAGAGACGCCGCTTCCCCTGCACGGGTCGTGAAGGCGCTATAATTGGCACCTTGGAGCAGACCAGACAGTGGTCGGAATTGCCTAAAGCGGCTTGTACCGAAACACTGTACAGGTCTGGGTGACTCGTCAGCAGAAGGTATAGCAGAGAGGGTGCTAGGCCCGACCTTCTTGGTATTCTAGTGACCTCGTGTACCAATTGGGTCAGGCCATGCGCCAGAGCAAATGCATGGGCGGCTCTTCCCGCATGGTCTGTTTTGGAGGAGCCCAACCAGGTTTCGTGGTGGGCGTTAAAGTCCCCCAAAAATACCACTTCGGCGTTCGGAAACCGTTCCTGCGCATCATCTGCCGCCTGACTCAGATATTCAAAGAGTCGAGTTGTCTCAGCATCTCCTGTATGGGAACGGTAGAGGCACACATAGATCTGACTCGTAGAGCCATGGTCTACGTGTACCCATAGGGTTGAAAAGGATGGGTCCTCAAGGCAGCGCAAACGGCGACAACAAACATCCGCCCTAACAAACACGCACACCCCGGCTTTTGCACGGAAATTTTCCTCGATAACATAGCCGGGGTAAAGCAAGTAGGTCGTGTCATCAGGGCGGCCTATTTGTGTCTCCGTGAGAAAGAGCATATCTGGTTTCGCCGTCTCAAGGTGTTGGTGGACGGCGTTGAGGTTCGCATGGAGTCCACAGATGTTAGTGGACTCCACCTCAAATAGCGAGCTTGTGGGAGTTTGCAGAGCCGCTGTGTTGCCCAATACTCTTAAATGCGCTGCCATGATGTAAAGGAGAAAAGGGCGTGAAAAAAAGAGGTGATTGTCGTCGCAGCACCGCGTGACAAAGTGCGGGATATTGGTTTTGTCTATGATTATGAGGCATATTTAGTCATTGTAATACGTAAGATTTCTTTAAATTGTATATTATTAAATAAAGTCCACCCTATAGAATACCGCGGCCATAATAACATCGTGTTATGTTCCCGGGGGTGAGTAGGGCAGACAAAGTTCACTGGAGAGCTTTTGTGCTGTCAGTGGGAAGACCGTAAGTATATTCTGCTTTGTCTTTTACACTGACGGCACAGAAACTCTTGTGCTTACTGGGTTGGCAGCGCGAGTGTGACTCTCTTAGTGTTGCACAAGTCCATAGGCCACGGTAACCACTTTCCATCAGGTGGGCCGTGTGCTTGTCTGCCAATCAAGCTGTTTAAAAATATATATAAATCGGTATATCCTTTGTTGATCTTGTTAGTGTCATCTCAGTTATTTTATTTCACAGTAACACTAACATCTACTAACATCAAGCGGACTGTGTGCTAAATTGGCTTCGAAACTAGTGTATGAATCAGTGAATAAGTTTATCTTCTGTTGTTTTAAGAAATCCCACTGTAGTCGGACGCTCCTTTGTGTGATTTCTACCTGTAATCTCAAAGTACGGACATTGAAATTCCTATGAATTAATAAGCCCTTTAGTTGAAGAGAGGATGCCGGAGTATTTACCAAAGGAATACTTGGCGACTTAATCCGAGAAAGCCATGGAATATTACTTTATATGAAGGGACACGCTTGGTCTGTTTAATCTCATACCTTAGTATTTTGGCGAATAACTTGAAGTTCTGGTACAAAAAAGTTTTGTAGGAAAAGATAAGAACCCAACGGATATACCTAGTAATTTAGTTTCAAATAAAACCTTAACTCGTGTGAAATAGTACCCAATATTGCAGGAAAAATATTATTCACAAATAATATACTACGATGACACGTGAAAATCGAATGAAGTTATCATATTTATTATTCAACTGTTACAATGTTAATTTTATTGATGTTAAATAATAACAGCATTTATTTCATAAAAAATAATTACATAAGAAAAGCCATATTACTAGTTCAAATTTTGCTACACTTTCTGCTACGCGGCATAGTAAGGTATATACACCTTTGGTAATTATAAAATGAAAGATAGCTTACTATTCGAGCACTAACAATATTATGAACTACCCTGTAATATGTTCACATTCTCCGTACACATAACTTGTTACAATGAAGTTGTTCAGAAGCTACAGAACAACTAAGCAACACAACAAGACACATAGTACGTGACTTCTACATTGTTTTGATCATCCGACGAAATCAGAGTTATTTCTCTCTAACCTGCCATAAACAGCACCACTATGTACCCATGTTCACAATAAAATGATTTGATTTGATTTGATTTGATTAGATTTGAACTTACAGAAATAAAAAATTGTAATTGTTGCACATTGACCATTTAAAAACTTAACACTGTAACTGGAAGCAAACCTAACATAAAATTAGGTACATCTAATCATTATGCGCGAAAGACGTGCCATTAGTCACTGATAATAAAAAAAAGCTCGTCTTCCTTCAACGCCATTTATTTAGCCGACATTGAAAGGGCGAATGCATTTAATTGAATACTTTTTATCTCTCTCTGCCCTCTTAAAATTGATTGCAAATAAATTCCTTTTGCCTGTAAATCTTGCAAAAGTTCTCATTATTCAAAGTTTAATTAGTTTCATTTGGACTTGGAAGTTACTTTTAAAAATTCACAACTATTAACAAATTATGAAACTTTTAATGATACCCAATAAAAATGTTTGCCCAAAGAGAGAGTTTTAATATTTTTACGTCGAAAGATGAAAATAGATTATACGTCAGGGGTTACGTAGGTAATTAGCGATTAAAGTGGGTAGGCCCCCAAATTTGTGCAAGAAAAGTTTTAATTTTAAATTAAGGCATCTGTTTCTAAACGAAAATTTTACGTCCGTACCAATTACCCAGTTGAGAGAAAAAACTTTTTTAATAGAAGTGAACAAATTTTTTATCGAAGCGGAATTCCTCAGATGAAAAAAGTTACGGATTCCTCTTATGATATTCGACACTAGATCAATTATTTAAAATTGGGACGCTGCACGCAAGTTCCCGTTGGTCTGTCCAAAAACTTTACAAAAACAATTGGTGAGAAAAAAGACCATTAAGAAACTGATTACTTTACAAACAGGAGCTTGTAAAGTAATTATTCTTCTTTAAGGGGTTGATGTTCAAACAACGGAAAATTATACTTTACTTAAAAAGGACTTTTAAACAAAGCTTCGCTGCCAGAACTTAGTAAAAATAAATTTTCTTTAATGTCATCATCTAAAAAGAAGTTCTGATATTTGTATATAATTTATCACATTTTTAATGTTAAAAAAGGGTAGGACACGGCGGTATTTCCGCCCAATTGAGCAGTCTGACTGGGGAAGTACCTCCACCCTACAGAATACCGCGGTTATAATAACTTCGTGTTGTGTTCCCAGCGGTGAGTAGGGTAGCCAGAGCTCACTGGAGAATTTGTACTGTCAGTGGGATAACTAATGGCTTGCCCTGCTTTGTCCTCTACACTGACGACACAGAAACTGCGTTTACAGGGTCGGCAGCGCGAGTGTGGCTCCTCTGGTGTTACACACGTCCATAGGCCACGGTAACCACTTTCCATCAGGTGGACCGTGCGCTTGTCTGCCACCTAAAAAAAAACTATGAAAGAAGTTGGGAGTTTTACTTTAATGCAAGAAAAATAGGTTTTCTATTAATTATATTAACTGGAGAGTCAGTAAGTAGTCTATTACTAGTATCACTACTATGTTAACAAAAGGTTTCAAAAAAATATTTCTATTAACATATTTTTAACAACGAAAATCTTTCAGTTTATCTATTATTCTGATGCCGATTAAAAAAATTCTAAAATTATTGTACGAATCAAAGTCGAAATGCCACACAGTTGGGAAAGCAAAAAGTATGATATCATTTTAACTTGATATCTATCTGTATAAATATCCCTGTCCGTATATTTGTTTTAATTTATTTTAGAAATATGTAATAGTTTCAAATTTCAGTTATAGTTATTTGTGTTCTATTGTACGAATAATGTCAGTGTATTATTCAGGTTTCATTCCACGTATCACAGTTTTGATTTGATTGTTTCTTTTTTAGCGATGAAGATAATTGTAAAAAAGATTCTAAAGCAACATTGAAGGATACCATCTAAAATATGTAGATAGATACAATAAATTAATATCGATCAGAGATTTCAACTCTGTTCTCTGTTCGCACTCTCTTTCTCTCTCTCTTCTCTGTCTATTTTCTGTCTCTTAAATTTCGACAGGTAATATTATTTAATTTACCCCACCAGGTGAACTACATCAAAATTACATTCTCAAATTAATACGAGTAATCTGCTTTACGTAAAAAGAAAACGTTTCCTTAACTACATATTTGTAATATCTTATTCAGTAGGAAAATAGTGGTCGATTATCTTAATGAGGACATTGTAGAGAATGAGGGCTCGTCACACTGTACGAGTGTACCTTATTAAGGAAATGGTGAAGAAATCGACGTACACAAGAGATAAAGATTCTATCTGTGTTTTATGCACTTGTATTGTAAGTGGCCTAGTAAGAAGAACTTAGAGTCTTAATTTTGTGAGTTATGTTTTAATTTATAGAATACTGTTTGAGTAGCCAAGTGTGTGCTCTTGGCTACTCAAACAGTATTCTATAATAGATATATATATATATATATATATAGATGACATTTCACTATCTCAAACCTTAATCTAAGCGATAGATATTGTTTGGTATAGTCGACTGCCCGGAATAGTCACAAGATCTTTTACCCTTAAGAGCTGCGAGAGAAAACAAAGCCAGGAGGAAGAGATTCGAACTGAGGTCTAAATATCATTAACTGGTAAAAGCATAGCTCTGAACGGAAACGGGAAGGAAAGGTGCTGTTTGGTGCTGCCGAGACCCAATATCCAGCAAAAGATTATCTGGTTGCCGGGCTTGTAGTAGCGTGGGTAATCTGGAACTTAAATAACTTTAATTAAACTGGTTAGAAGAGCTTGATACTCGTACACACTTATCATGCAAATAAATATTATATAATATGATAGGATGTAATTATATTATGGGATGGCATACCATGTGAGAGGGTATAGTACAATAAATGTTTCTCTCAGATTTCAAACGTCAAGCAATAGCAAATAAATTGTGTCAAATGTATGTCAAATTAAACTAGCATACAAACTGTTTCGCTTGCAGAAAAGCGGTCATTTTTCATTTTATTTTTTAGGTAGACGGAATATTAGCTCACGTTCCTTTGTCTGTAAAATTTTTAGTCGTAATCATCATGCTTTGTGGTTAGATTGGTGTCCCTTTACGATGCTCATGGGAGCTATAGGTCATAAACATAATTGGAAACAGTACTGTGGAACATATTTGAGAGAACCTTGTTAAAATATCCAAGAATTCGCTGCGTTTACAACATAAGAATGTAGGTTGAAAAACTTAAAACTTTATAACGTGTACCTAACTGCTTCAATAATTAAAGCTGAGAGTATTATTTCGTCTCATATATTAAAGTTAGTTACTTTTGACATTCGGGGGTCTAAGTCTTGCATAGTTTGAAGGACAGACCATAGAATATCTAGCAATTATCATAAACTGACATTTATTTTTCAACTATAATAGTGTTCCATCAAAATAATAATGTAGTAGGTAATTTATTACATTATCTACATAAAATGTGACCTAATACAATATACAAGAATTGAACTAATTCTAAAAAAATAATCAAACAATCAAATACGAATATCGATGAATACTCACAAAAATGATTTACTCTCTCTTATAAAACGGATCTCCTGTCCAGCTAAGAAACACCGGAACACCCCCACCTCAAGAAAAAGATAAAACTGTCCCGAACAATTCATAGATAAATTACACTTACCTTAAAAACGCAGCTGTGAACGGGACAGCGTATTAGAGACCTCACACAATGTCCGTCGGACAAGATACGACTGAAACAGAACAAGTTAGAATCATGAAATAATAATACTCAGATTGAAGAATAACATGGTGGGCTGGGATGAGATAGACTGGGATGTCTGGGTATCGAAATCGAAAATTAATGGCAGATATCGCAAAATCGTATCTTGAGAATATTTGTCGTCACAGAATATAATTTTGTCCTTATTCCCCATTCGGGAGCAGTGCTACGTACCGTCTTACTAAATATTTAGTTTTTACGTAATCCAGTACCTACTAAAACCACACCGCATATTATGCGGTGTGGTTTTAGTAGGTACTTTGATAGATGTACGTAGATTTATTAAATTGGCCCCACTTCTTTAGAATACATTAATTATACACACAATGAATTCAGTTACATTTATTGTTGATCGCATTTTATTAAGTTCAAGTACCATCTTTATTACTGAAACTTACGGAAACTGTAATAACATAACGTAAACGAAATATCTACCTCATTCACGTCTTACGGTCTAGCAGCAGTTAAACAGATCTAAATGTGCACATTCCCTAAAATGAAGAGGGAGGAGGACCGTACCCGACATTTATCATTAAGGGTAACAATGCTTTTTGCGGGATTTCCTTCAAGAATCCAAGAGATTAATGAAGGTGGCAATAACGTCCGACCATCCGATAAATAACAAAATAACGCACGCGGCCCTTAATGACTAAGATTAATAAGAAACATTGGGTCGACGGATAAAATAAGAGAATTAATTTTTTGAATAACTTTAAAATTTTGTGTCATTTCGGATAATATTAGCTCTCTGAACTAAAATCTGGTTTAGTTATCTTACAATACATGAGAGCGCAATGAAGCACTCCAACAAAATCCCAAATTACCTGTGATCAACCTTACTAATAGCTATTCCATATCACACTGTATGTAATTACAGTTTTAAAAGCTTATTCTGTGACAAAAAAAGCAGTTAATCCTACAGTAAAGATAAGAAAAGAGGAAATTTTTTCGGAAAAGGTTTATACTTAATAGCCTCAGATGTCACAAAAATGTCTATTATGAATAAGCAAAACTGTCAGGTACCATTATTAAATCTGTTTATAACACCTCTCCATCATCCTTGTACCGCAGCAACTTCACAAGAAAAGCTCCACCGAAACACAAAAACTACTAAAGAAAAGAGTTGTGAGAACTAAAATCATACAGCTGTTGCTAGCTATAAATCATCTTATACGTATTCATGATTGATTAGCTTTTGCCGCGTGCACGAAATTAACTAGAACATTTTTTTTTATTTATGGAAAATTCTTTATGATCGCCGCCGTGAAAGTATTTACATAATTGACGTTATTCTGGGGCCCTTTGTTATTATGTTAGCAGGAACTAGAGGCGTGACGTTGACTTATATGGTCCTTTATTTAATACAGCTATATCCACAGTCAACAGCTATGCATTAACAATTTTTTGCCTTTCATGATATATTTAAGTACAGGGTGTTTTATTTTAACCTATGACCCGAGTTGCTTATGCAGCTTTATGTTGGTAATATAATTTATTAAACCCGACTACTGAAAAATCACGACCTAAAAAGTATATAACAAGAAGATATCATGGATAGCCGCAGTCGTATGCCACTTTTCCCTGGAATGTATTCTTTTGTTAGACTAAGTTCTAAGACTAGTGCTATGAGGGAACAGATGAACCTACATACATACATACTCAATCATATGTACATACTCCTTTTGCTTCGCCCTAATCGGGTAAAAAATAATGCTCTTATTACTCATATACAGGTGATGATACTAATAGTTATGTACAGACGCTAATAAAATAGATCTTGAATGTTAGCACCTAGTTAACCTCGATTTCAACCAGTTTAAGTAGGTAAAAGTTCAAGTGATGGACCTTTTTAGATCAAAATATTGTACGCCTCATATAAAGAAAGAAAGCAATAGAAACCAAATGGCAGCATACAAGTATTCACATTGGACTAAAATTCACAAAGGGTTAAAGTTATGAGGTTCAAATATTTGACGGCAGTATAATACATTATTATTATTAAAATGAATGGTTATTACACAAAAAATACGCTGCATTTTGCTCAAGAAATTTTCAGCAACGATTTGATCTTAAAATTATCCTCACATTGACATCAACTACCAAGTGCACTAAGGCACCGACTCAGGCATTTTTCACACTGATGCGTCCTGACTGAAACTCACTGGAATTTTTAGAATTTAAAAATTGCTAAATCATATCTTTCTCCACGTAAATATCTCATTCTATTATACAATTGAACCTAATGCTCATTGAAATAATGGTGATGCCATTATAATAGCAATGCAAGTAGTAAGTTGGCTGACAAAATCGTTGTGTAGGTAACTGAGTGCTCTTGGTGGTAGTAATGACACTTGTAAACTGGCCGCTTGCTGTTTAAATTATAGCATAAAATGATAGATACAAAATGAAACCCGGTAGTTTAACTTATTATGAGAGTAAAGCATTTAAAATCAATCGTTTTGTATTAGTTTGCGTTTATCAGAGTATTTTTAATTTTTATTTAAACTTCATGCAAACATGTATACAGGCGGACTTAATGCCACAAGCATTCTCTACCAGTCAACCCAATAGGTGGTGCAGATAATAACAAGGTAGGTGCATTATGAAAGGTAACTAGGTAAAATATATAGTAATACATACATATTTACATAAATATATAAATAAAATATACATACACATAATAATATCTAACCATACATTTCTAAATATAATTACAATGAAGTTTCTTCCAATTTATTCAGCATGAGCTTCCGAACTGCCATTTTAAATGTGTAACGGCTTGTGGCCCTCCTGATCCCGAGAGGTGGCTCGTTCCAAAGAAATATAGATTGCACAGGAAAGGAAGAGTGGTTGAAATCGGAACGATGAGTAGGACAGCGCAAGATGAGGTTGTTTGTTGAATGCAAGTTTTTAATGAATCTACTATTATGCTATATTAAGTTAGCACATGGGACCCGACAAGGTTTTCACGACTGAAACCAACTTCACATGGAAGGGAAGCTTAACTAACTCAAGTACACCCTTACTTCAAAACTCTGGAAGCAACATCAAGGTGTTCAGATTATGAATATGATTATAGTCAAAGACAGAGCAGTCAAAAGCATATAATAAGAACAGTAAATAAAAGGTAAAATAAATTATGAAATGTAACAAGACGTTTTAGAGATTACTAGACTTGTTAATGGTAAATCATGTTTAATTATCTTGAAGTAGGTTTCTTCATAAATATCACAATAAAACAATACCTTTTACTTACCGCTCATTTATCTTCACTGAACGACGTAAATGAGAAATTGTTGTCAAGGTTAACATTATAGGTGAAGCGTTATTGAATATTACCTCAAAATATTAATGAATATTTTCCAATACACTAACAAAGGAGAATTTATCGCTAATTCGGGTACATGTTATACATTATAGCCACGAATCCCTTTCACATAAACAAAGGAATTCGCAACATATGAGCCTTAATTCTTTGAATTCCTCGTAAAGGGCTTTTAATATCAAAAGGTAACTGAACACATTGGTATTGAAATTTATGGGTGATGTCTGATGACTGATGGTTTTATGTAGATTAACATGTAATAAACCTATAAGTTACGTTAATTATATTAAAATTCAGAATGTACGTATGTGAACTATACACAAATTGTTTATAATATACATTTTTATCAATTATGTCATCTACCAACCCTTGAAACAATTATATAGGGTCAGCGCAACATGTCGTTCTCCTACACATATTCCTGTCAGATGTCATTTCCTCAATCACTCCTTCTTTGCTAAATCTTCTTTCATGCAATCCATCTATGTCATTCAAAATTTGACCATTTTTACTACATTATCTCATCCCTATTTCTAGTATGTCCACATCACAACAATTGCTCGCTTCTCAATTTTTCATTCACTGTTGCCACTTTTAGGCTTTCCATTCCCGTCATTTATATTTTTATTAATATACTATATTATTATACAATTTTATTAATATACAATATTGAAACTGTGATGAGTTAAGATGTTGATGAGAAAAGTATGACTTCATGACATATACCCAATAATTCAGTCTAGAAAATCACAATGAAAAGTTGCTCAAATGCCTAAACCCTTTTGCTCAAAGAAAGTCCATACCCAGCAGTCAGATAATAAAACAAGTTATACTATTCCACAAAATGAATAACGAGACCTAATATATTTTCACACGTACGTTCTTGGAAAACGAATGTAGGCAAAGGAGGAAATAGGATTTAGCACGACATCTCTTTACTGAATTTGTATTTCAAATGCCAGGGAATCGTTGATACGTAAATTTTTAGATGGCACATATTGTGATAAATTGAAAATTTTATTTATTGACTTCTGTTGGATTGTGTTTTAGTTTACTTTGTAAGAGTTGATGTCGTTTTATTTAAACTTGTTTGGGTACTTGAATACATTGAAAAGGGGAGCGTGTAAAGTTTTATTGTATTCTTTTTTTACACCGGTTCATATTTAATATAGTTGGAAATCCTGTATAAAATTATGACAAAATTGTTTGAATTGAGTTACCACCTCTGACATATTTGAAGGGGTTTTAACCATGCAATCTCTTAATTACAAGCACAATGGTTAAAGTGTCTTATCTGCATCTCTTTATTTGTTATCGAAAATTTGCAAATAGGTATGTACTTTTGCAAATTACGCTTTAAGACTAATATTATTAAAACTGTGAAATGGATATTCATGTCAAATAATATTTATTGGTACCTAAATCGAATCCTAAACCAACACAATATATAATATAACATAATATAACAATCCACAACATTCTACACAACGCTATCTAGACCCATGGTCTTTTGGTTTTTGGTTTTTTTTTTGTAAATACATACATATTATACATAGAAACACCCAGACCAATGCAAATACCCATATTCATGCATACAAATATTTGCACTGAGCGGGGATCGAACCCGCGCCTCCTGCGTAGCAGTCGCGTTCACTACCGCCACGCCACAGAGGCTGTCGGTCCAATATGTAACATGTACACGAAAGTACCCAATTCAATATACTAAACTAAAATATGATATTAAAACACATTTTATACACACAATCTATCATATTTTTATTAACTTTTGGGTCTAGATCTTGTGTAATCTACTAAGCTAACGTATTGGTACTTATCACAGAAAATATACTACTTTTAATCATTAACATAAAGTCATGTGTACACTCGTAGACCTTTAAGACTAATGTCCTTTTCAGTACCTATGATATTATGTTACGTTAGTTTTATTTCAATGAAAATAACATTTGGTACACAATGTTATTATTATTACTTTGTACCATTTTCTATTTCATTGAAAACAACTTTTATAGAGAGTATGATTTTAACAGAAAGGCAGCTTATTAACTAAACATGTTACTCAATTTACTACACAGTATTTCATTAGTAATAACTAATAGAAGAAAAAATGTAAAAATTCGAAGCGGTAATATTAAACTATTATATTCTTTATTAAACTATTTATTCTTATTGTTATAGGTCACCCTCCCTGTTGTTGATGAAATCGTGCTGTACAAAGTTAAAGGTCTGTAATGTTCAGTCAGGCACCTTTTTAAACATAAATCTAAAATAAGTGAATCTCAAATACAATGCCTCTTGAGAACTTACCGTGGACTCAACGCACGTGTTAGATTGGGGGGGGGGGGGGGGGGGAGGAATCAGGGTGAACAAATATGTATGTAAAGTCAAATTACTCTATTGCCACAGTATTACTAATTTCCTTTTATGTAGCTATTAAGCCAGTGCTAACCACCAAGGAAATATAAATTAAACAACCAGTATTATTCTGTTATTTCAATATCTCTTTATTCTGTTCTCTCAAGCTTCGGGTCACTTGTAAGGATAGGTTAAGGAAGGTATACTACGTTAGTTCCAATAGGACCTATTGACTGGGAAAAGAACTAACAAGAAACCAGTCCGTCTCCTAATCACGACATGGTATATGTTATAACATTTCATCATATACCAGACTTTAGCATAATACAACCCTGATATCACACCAGTGAATCAGGTTATTAACTAACACTATAACACAGTTACCACATAATAACTTTAATATTACACTGGTATTGAACCAATTCTTGTAATCGTCATAGTCATAGTTTTCGATTCGTTGCATTGCATCGAATGATTTTCAACTACCCACTTATAAATCTATTTTACAAAATCGTTTCATAAATACCAAAAATTAATATTATTGTACTTTATCGTAATATATATACATCATATTATGTCTCACTTTGTCATAACAACCTTCTAAAATAAAAATAATCTGACACACGCGACATATGAACGTGTTTCATAAAAACATTGCGCCATTTCATATGTGCTCGAGAAATGAAGCCAGGATGTTTTCACATCAAGGATATTGCATATTAGACATTAGACATAGCATTACAGGTGCATCATCATTTTTGGGTGGAAATTCCCTCGGATAACCCGCCACCGCCGTCCGGTGGTAGACTACGAAATGAAAGCATTTGATGCTACCTGGAACGACATTAACAAATATATTTGTTTACAGCATTATCACACAATAAATACTATAAATAATTGTAAAACGTCGTAAAATTGGAATACAAAACTTTATTTATTTATTAATTGTTCTTTCTTGCACGCCAATTACAATATTCATGTTACAGAAATTGAGAAGACAAGAAGAGTATAAATAGCGGCCTTATCACTTTACACAATTTTTCTTGGTGTGCTTGGCAGTTTTCACAGAATTTATATTTCTGAGTGAACTGAAATCATGGAAGTCGCGTCATCTTCACCCGGAATGCTATTTTTTAATTTAAATATTTCAGTAAAGTTTAGATTATGTTACCTCACAATTGAAGTCTATATCCCAAAAGTTTCATAAAATTTACCGTGGCGTGACATAACGCTCTGTGAGTGGTATTAAGGCTTAGACGTCGTTTATTTAACTAACAACTACACCCGCGTTATAAATGTTTGCACAAACTTTATTAATCGTAGACTTAAGTACGAGATTCCACACATAACTTTATATTACGGTGCTTTGCCCACTTCGGAGGGAACGTTGATAATGTATAAATTGAACAGAGGGTGTGTTGCGTTACGTTTTTATTCATCTTGAGTCAATGTGCCAAATGAGCCAGTAACTTTTTATTGAAATAGGGAGTCACTAGCTCGTTCTTGGCTGATTGTGGTGTGCTAAAATGCTAGCTGGGATTTTCATTTGAGATGATACGTCGGTTTAATGGTCCAATTTTGTTACGAATTTGGTAGATATCAGCGTATTTTTATGACACGTTTTATGAACTTGAATCAATTGATCCTACTAGGGCTCTCAATTAAGCCCATTTTGACAATGATACTATTCAACAAGGTACTTTATAAAAATAGTGGAACCATAATGCTGAGCGGCCACCAGATTTCTACAAGCACTTCACGACTGATCTATAATAACCATGACCATAAGATTTAGATTTTTTGAGTGGTATGAAAACATCATTCTGATTAAAATCGCAATCAAAACCTAAAAGCTCAATCCCACAGAAATAAGAACAATGTACATATTACATTCAAGAATAGAATGCTTATAATTATTTTTCCTCTTTTCCGAGATGATTGAAAATGATCGTTTCTCTTCGATAAAAACATAACGAATAACCCATGATCGATAGTCTTTCATTTCAGCATTCCGCGATTCCACAATGCAAGTGTCATGTCATTGTGGCTGTTCCATTTCGCTCTGAATAGAACTACGTCATTTCTTCCTGTGAAAGTTTTCCTGACAATATTGTAAAGGCTCACACACACGTAACGCTTCAAAATCATCCATTTTTCTTAGTATTTCTATAAAACTTACGCCTCACTATATCACTCACTTTATTTTGATAGCATATCAAAATGAATGTCGAAATATGTTTCAATAATATCTATTCTTCAAAGACAAAATCATAACTTTTCTCATGACCACATAAAAGCTAGTTAAGATTTTAATACAAATAGGTTGTTTACTAAAATATTTTACTATCATAATTTTTTCGGCCAAACACCATTGTAAACCTTTCAGAGTTCTGTAAACGTTCAAAGACAAACTAGCGTTTGCGACGCCTGTGCAAACAGTGATAAACCAATATGACATACTTTGCGTTAAGTTCGAAAGATAAATTATGTTTTTGGTCATTCTTTCCTTTATATTCAAAAAGGTTTTTCTTAAAAGATATCATTGAAACCATACACACATATATTATTGGGTATGTAGTTAGTGCTGAAACTTGGCAGTAATTTTATTACTTTTACTTTGTACGACCCTATAGATTTTGTATGTAGTTTGTATTTTTCTCGAAGGATAGGTTTTACAACAAAGAAGATTGCAGTTGAAACTATAATAAATGCTGAATTTAATTAGCAAAAATTTATTCTGGTTTAAATATTGTTTAAAGATTATCACGATTATTAAAAAGATTGCCGCCTGGTTCCCGGCAGAGTAGAATTAGGGCCACCCCATCTCTTCCCATGCGGTGTCGTACAAGGCGACTAAGGGGTAGGGCTGTTTAACATCAGACAGATAAATACAGCTCAGACTCAGCCTCAGATACATGGCTTGAGTCAACAATAGTGCCCGGAATCCGTATTCCGTATTGGTGGGTGAGCCTATTGCCATAAATATGGGTGATAATTCACCTCTGCCTATCCCTCCGGGGATGGAGGCGTGACTATATGAATGTATATTATATGTTCATCCCTACTATCCCTTTACAATCTAACAATCAGAAATACGACACTGTCATTATAAAGCGATATTTGTTTTATCTAATGCACTGACGGAACAGAAACTCTGATCTTACAGGATCGGCAGCATGTGTGTGATGCCCCTGGCGTTGCACACGACTAAAGGCCACGGTAACCACTTTCCATCAGATGAACCGTGTGCTTGTCTGCCACCATAGTGGTATGAAAAAATTCTTAACACACTCATAAAATTTTACTAACTTTATCAGCATATATACCAACTATAAGCGCTCCAGTACACGAAACCGACGCAGCGTCGTCGTCGTCTAGGAGGTAGACATGGCGGTATTTCCGCCCAATTGAGCAGTCTGACTGGGGAAGTACCTCCACCCTACAGAATACCACGGCCATAACCAACCAGAGCTCACTGGGAAGACTAAAGACTTGTCCTGCTTTGTCTTCTACACTGACGGCACAGACACTCTGTGCTTACAGGGTCGGCAGCGCGAGTGTGGCTCCTCTGGTGTTACACACGTTTATAGACCACGGTAACCACTTTCCATCAGGTGGGCCGGGTGCTTGTCTGCCACCTAAGTGGTGTAAAAAAATACTATTCTTTAATTTTGGTTAACTTTCTATCTAGGTATATTTAAACCATAGATAATTTAGGTGTATTTGTACCTCTTCTCTATTGTCATCCCTAAACTTATCACTTGACATAACACTCACTATGAACTGAGATATGAATAGATACGGATCAAATGCAAGATTATCCAATACTAAAAATAGTCTCCCCAACATACTTTCGCTGCAAATTATTTCATATCGTGCTCGTTTCACATCCGAAAAAATATATTGAATTGAAACATTGTACATCAACAACATTTCAATTCATCAACAATGAGAAATTTTTACACTGATATGATACAATTAAAAATTCTTTGGTTGGTATCGCTATCAGAAATTAAATGGGAATAAAACGTTTGTAGTTGCGAAATCTGAATCATAGAAACGTTAGTCGTCTTTTGACGTGGAATCCAATTTATCAGCGCAATTGGAACAAGAGAATTGCAAATGATTAAGTGAACCAGTGGTCTGAGTCTATTTCACTAAATATTCGATCCAATTGGTTTTTATTACTTAAATGGTTTTATTACTTTTCAGATTTGAACCTTGAGTATTTTATTTTTGATTAGATTTGATGTAATTCTTGATGATTCATGATGGTACTGATTTGATTAGATCAGTGATCATCTAAATTAAATATTTTACCCTTCTGTTAGGATTGCAATGTTGGGCTTGAATGGGGTTTTATTTTGAGGTAATGTTGATTCTTTAAGTTGCAAATGTGCCTATTTTATTTTTGTACACATAACAAACAAACATTGAGATACATAGTTGGAAATATTAGTAAAGAGGCTCTGCTTGTTTCTAATAGAAAGTATCTTATAGCAGACCCGCAAGAGGAGAGAGTGATTAGTAGAAAATTTACCTAGTAATTTGTACATAGATGAAATTGTATAAAATGATAGGTTTATAGCTAAATTTCATAAACTATCATATTTCCTCTGATTCAGTTTATTGCATTTCACGTCATGGCCTAATGCAAATTGGCAGATTTCACAAAACTTGAAAAGCTTTGAATTGGTACGGTTGGTGTGAGATACCAATTTTTATACTACTTGACTGCCACTGCTTGTATGATGTATAATACAAAACGTAAAATCCAAAAAAACATTTTTTTGAATTGCAATAATTTTCTTACATTACTAAAAAATAAAAAATGTCTATTTGAAATTGCGTAAATGTCATAGCCTCAAACCACCACGGTTTGTAGTTAAGACATTTTTTTAATAAAATTAAGCTCTTTCAACTTTAAGGATATAATGACATAAAATTCTTAATTTTAAGAAGGAAGTACAATAAAATACACAGGTAAACAAAAACTCCGCGAGGGCTAGTCGTTTCATACATGATTCACAAAGAAGTCTGTTGATTTCACGGACTTGTTTGTGTCTTGTATTATTCAACACTATGGTCTTACATTTACATAAGCAAATTGGTCGCATTGCCTCACACAGAGTTTTGTTTTGAATTTTTCTACAAAGTTTTAGATACTTCCTGGTGTTAAAGTTTTTATTAGATGCAAGCTTGCCTTTAACTTCGGTAGAATCGAAGTCATTGGTAGATTTGTTTTGTTTTGAAATTGCTTTTCCTTTTACACGAATACCTTCGAAATATAGAATTTATTTTCAAACTGTTTCATCAAACCAAAATAGAGTTCTATTAAAATCTGTTCTTGTCTGAAAATTTATTTCGCAATATTGTAAGATAAAATTTTTGAATAAAAAAGCAATAATATTAATTAATTGAATCGATTCATCATTCGTTTTGATGGGTAAATTTAATTTTATATTCTATGGTTTGGTGATGATAATTATCATTGATAAATTATTTTCAAATACGAGAATTTATTAATGCACTTTCATTGTTTTAATGTGTGCCAAGCCCGCTAGTTGACCGCTAATCTTTGCATATATTCCACGATTATTCAATCCATTCAAAGCTGTTTTAACAATCAATAAAAAAATTACAAGTAGAACTCAAAACGAAACAATAAAGTTAAAAAATAAATATAAGAAAAATGGCACCAATAAAGGGAACTTTAAAAGTCCAATTTACTAAGGTATTGAGTCGTCTGGGGACGCTAGTGTAGGTAGCGATTTTATTTTCTTGAGCCCCTTGGTTCGTATTGCTATCTCCCTAAGGGCTTTCTGTACGTGATGCCAATATTCAAAACGAATGATGTTGCGAATCTGTTTCGGCGCCAATTTAAACGCTCGTTTCGATCCAGAGTTTTGTGAAAATGTTCGAAACACAAAATTCGGTTAGATTTCAATTTTCTGTGGGAAGTTTGGTTATTGTCTTTGTAGTTGTTAAGCGATTGGAGTAGTCTGTGCTGTTGTATCGTTTACATACAAGAAAATAGTATTTATTAAAGCATAACAGGATTTCTCCATACATTGTTACTGAATGAAATTTTAGCCTTACAGAAAATCGCAGTTAAATCACATGCAACCACAGCACGAACTTAGGCATCCCCAAGCACTGCTTATAAAGTCAAATCAGCACTTATTAAGCCTCCCTCAATACACTATTCCTAGCACGGGTTCTAATGACAAATATGGTTGTCAGAGATTTTCTGATATTGCATTCGTTCATAGACACTGCCGGGGGATTGATTACTTGTCATCAGGCAAACAATTTACTTGTAATTGTGTGTGCAACTGATAATTTGCGGTATTTTCAGAAAAATGTCTTTGATCTCATTTTGAAACAAAAACTATGACCATATAATGAAATCCGTCTATTGCGCTTTGCATCTCGTTGAATTTCTAAATGTAGTGAACCTATTTTATGAACAAAATACAGCTAGACTGGTTTATCAAAGTAAGATTATAATTAGAAACAGTTGTGAGTGAATAAATCTTAAACAACTTATCAACGCAAACGTAAGTACAACATGAATGTTTTCCGTTGTCCAATAAACTTGCAGTGATTAAAAAGTTATATCTTAAAACACAATTCTCAAACAATTTTGGAATTCAAATTGAAGATAAACAAATGCACAAACAAAAAGTTGCCGCAGAATTGCTCAAATCCAGGGTCAAAAGTGGCATCGCCAAGTCGAACTTAAACAGCCGCAGTGCGGCTACTGTTTTTTGAGGTGGTGTTGATTTATTATCTTATACCTACATAAATCACAACTTTTTTACATTTGTTAATTTCAACACAGAATACAGATATTTGGATATTAAGGTTATCATTTTTATCGAACCTGCCTAATTTTTATGCTTTTTCCACGTATCTACTATATTTCTATAGTCTATTCGGTTAGATACTGGACTAAACATAAACAATCTGGTCTTTTCATTTTTGAATGTTTCACTCAGTTTATTAATATTTTTCTTGCACCTTGCACTACTAGTTAGGCCGTCAGTTAGTCTTACTGATCTGTCAAATATGTGTTTTTAATTTTTTTATAATATTATGTTACGTTATGTAAATGTCTTCAGTACCTTGTATATTTCATAAGGTTTGATGAATTGTGATCGTTACCTGTTTTAGGACGTGGCTAAGCTGTAGAATAGTATTATAAAACTTTATAAATGGATTTTTTACAAATATGATACTATCAAGAAAGTGGCATTGTGAAAGATCATGAGATTTGGCTTTACTTTTACAAGAATGATTTTTGGTCGGATTGTAATTTCAAAGTAAGTTTAATAATTTTGACTCCTTCGTATTTGTGTAGACGCTCCGTTTTCAGTTGATTTTCAAAACTGGATGGAGTCAAATGTTCACGTTGAGCAATGAATTATTCAGGTCAGAACGGAAACTGTGTATTTACATAAGCAAATTGGGTGCGACGACTGAGTACGACACGGCGACAACGGCGAGGAAATATTGGGAAGCGATCACATTGTGTTAAACTCACACTCGCCACATATACAGCTGGTTATTGTCGATTTACAGTGTTAGGTACTATTGATCCATTCTTGAAGTTTCATTTATGTTTCTATACAAAAGTTTGTTCCAGATTTATTTATTTTATTTATTTATTCAACTTTATGCACAGTAATTTTGTACAAAGGCGGACTTAATGCCAAAGGCATTATCTAACAGTCAACGTTAGGGTGATGCAGAGATACATTGAGGTAGGTGCAGTGCACTATGTTCACAATAATAATACATACATTATACATATACACTATAATACATAAGAAATTCATACACATACTTTTAAATATATTTACTTACATATTACTTACTTATACTTACTACTTATATATATACTTATATATATTCGTATAATATATACTTATATAATATAAACTTACCTATACTTACATAATTATACATAATGACAAAGTATTTCTAACATTAAGGTTTTACACATTACTATGACTAGGGGCTACCGTAGTAGAGCTGACGTACTTTGTACTTGAACGTTGCACAGTTCATAGTCATCCGGATTTCGAGAGGAAGCGCATTCCAGAGGAGAATTGCTTGCACGAGGAAAGAAGAATGAATTAGGCTGGAACTATGAGTAGGACAGTGGAGAAGACGGTTGTCAGCTGACCGCAGATTTCTGTTGTGATGAGAACCAAGTAGCTGAATATGAGATGATAAATAAGAGGGGACATTAGGAGTGGCTAAAATTTTATGTATCATCATCACCGCCCTTAAGCTGCGTCGCTGACGTATCGGCAACCATCCTAACTCCGAACGATGAGCTGAGACGTGATCATATTTCCTAAGGTTAAAGGTGAATCGAATGCAATTGTTGAAAAGGCGGTCGAGTTTATTGAGCAAATCTGCATTCAGGTCGAGATAGCATACATCACCATAGTCCACGATTGGAAAGATTAGCGTTTGCATTAGCATTGCCTTGGTTTTGGTTGATAGAAAATTTTTGAAGCGATAAAGACTACGCAGCATTCCTGTAACCCTCTGACAGACCTTTGTAACTTGAACTTGCCAGTTCAAGGTGGAGTCAACATTCAATCCCAGATTTTTGACACTATGCGTGACAGGAATAATTCTTCCGTTGAACTTTATTGTTGGCAGAGTTGCACTGTCTACCTTATTCATCCTATGGCTACTTCCAATTAAGATACCCTGGCATTTATCGGGGTTGACAGAAAGACCAAACCTGTCACACCAAACGCCTATTGAGCGCAAATCGGAATTAACTCTGTCAATAGCCTCTGAAAGGTTCTCCACGCGGGCTTGGCTGTATATCTGTAGGTCATCGGCATACAAATGATACGCACACTGAAGTTCAGAGGTAATGAGGTTAATGAATATAGAGAGTAAAAGAGGTGAAAGAATACCGCCTTGCGGAACACCAGAGTCGAGGTTGCGCCAGCTAGATGAAATTTCGTCTGCGCAAACCGACTGTTGGCGTCCACGAAGATATGAAGAGAACCACTCCAGCTCGTCGGCTGAGATCCGAAGATGGGCTGCTAGTATGGCTAAAAGGATGTCGTGATTCACGCAATTGAACGCATTTGAGAAATCCACCAACACTAGCACTGTGATACAACCTTTCTCTATTCCGTCCCTGACATCTCCCGTTACTTTAAGGAGTGCGGTTGTAGTGCTGTGTCCCGGTCTGAACCCGGATTGTAATGGACTTAGTATCCCATTGGAGTACACATAGTTGGACAGCTGGCGATGAACACAGGCTTCTAATACCTTGGATAGGAAAGGGAGAATGGAAATAGGACGAAAGTGATTGGGAAGAGAGGGATTGGAGATTTTAGGAAGAGGACGCACATAAGCTTTACGCCACAAGTCAGGAAATTGACCAGAGTCAAGTGAAAAGTTGATGATGTGTGTAATAGCGGGAAGGAGTTGGTCCATGATAGTGGTTATCATACGGCGACTAATGTCATCACAGCCGACTGGAGTGAATTGAAAAGGTTCGTAATTGGGACTGGGTAGTCCGGTGATAGAGTTAACCGTTTGACGCTTGGTTGGGCCATCAATTGTGTGAGAGGTAGAGAAATGATGGTTAATGGCATCCAACTCAATTGTCTTGGGTAGCTCTAGCTGTCTTGGCTTACCAATGCCCAGTGTCCCAAGAAACCTCCAGACATCGACAGATGTACAGGAAGATAAGTTATCAAGAATATGTCGGCGTTTAGCGTTGCGTATCACCTGATTACACCGATTCCTGGCAGTTTTATAAGAATCCCAGTTGATGACAGAACGATTCTTTTTGAACTTCCGAAAAGCCCGGTCTCTCCCTTTCATAGCGATTCGAACATCACTCGTTATCCACGGAGCTGGTCTATGTTTTAATTTCACCCTCCTCACGGGTGCATGGATGTGATAGAGGCCAATAACTGTTTTGTTAAAAGTACGAACCTTATCATCGATGGTGCTTGCCTCTGCTAAATCCTCCCAACTGACTTTGGCAGCTTCATTGCACAATTTTTCAACATCCATGCGCCCGAAGCATCGTCTGTCCAATACTTTGTGTTTGAGTTTAGGGGGCTTAAGAATGTAGGAGATATAGATCAGGTCATGATGAGAGAAAGCTGGAGCTAGATACTGACCGTGAGTTCGAACAAGCATAGGCGAAGACGTAAGTATTAAGTCGAGCCATGTGTCCTCAACATCTTTATTGTGGTGTGTGGCCTGAAGCGGTAAAACCTGAAGACTGGCTGACTCGACTATGTTAAGAAGCCTTATGGCTCGTGATGACGAACTAGGAAGAAGATTAGTGTTAAAATCGCCCATGATGATGTGATGCTCGTAATCAGACCCCAAGGATTCAAAAACCAATTCGATATCGGTGAAGTAGTTGACATTTGGAGGACAATAAACAACACCCAGGAGGGCTTTGACACCACTGACCCAGACCTCAAGAAAAAGAAACTCGGCTGTTGCGGAGTACACAGAAGGTGATGAAGCGACTATTTTGTACGGGAAGTCGCTACGTAGGTATATTGCTACCCCACCGCGCTCCTTGCCCGTCCTGTCGTTTCTTATTAAAATAAATCCGGGCAGTGGGTAGGATGTGGATGGTAGGTGTGGTTTAAGAAAACTCTCAGAAATCAGGATGGCATGAACATGGGAGTCAGCAAATGTCGCAACCAGGTCACTGTAATGGTAGGGCACACTTTGTGCATTTATATGACACACGTTGAATGTCTGCCCTGATTCCCGAAAGGTATCACGGAGCTTGTCGCCAAGTGTACCATCAGTGACTGAACAAAAACTGTCGTCCTCAGATAAAAAATCCGCCCCATAGATAGAATGATATGAGATACTGTCATCGGACGAGTAATTCATGTTAAGATATTCAAAGCAAGTATATAAAATAAAATATGA
This sequence comes from Eilema griseolum, assembly GCA_963662185.1. Lineage (NCBI taxonomy): Eukaryota > Metazoa > Arthropoda > Insecta > Lepidoptera > Erebidae > Eilema > Eilema griseolum. The sequence goes on from OY759243.1 coordinate 8,914,330, forward strand.
ATAAAATAACGCTAGTACTTAATTACGAGATAAATATGCAAAAAGTGCTACCTATTTTGTTTATTTAAAAATATATATTAAAAATAGACTAAATATCAGTAATATTACCTACTATAAAATAATAAAAGTGATTATTGTGTATTACTATACAATTATGTAAAATTTCGATCAACGTTGTGTCTCTGCACCACCCGCCAGCCAACAACACACTATTAAATATTATACACATTTTCAAAAATAAAACATGGAGAAGAAACAAAAACAATCGAAACATGAAAGGAAAACAATGGTGTCTACATAATTTTGTAACGAAACGTTAATTTAAAAAAAAATAAAAAAGTTATTGTTTACGAACAATCAGGAACGCAACCTATGTGTCATTGTCGTTGTCACTTGACTTTGTCAAGTCAAGTGACAGTTTTGACAGTTTGCAGCTTGTTTATTTATATGACAAATCAACCCGTGACAACAAAGTACATTTAATATTTATTATTTACTAGCAGGTAGAATCGGATAAATATAGGCAGTAACTACATGAGTTAATAATAACTACGGTGTGTTGTGATACCTGCGTATCCATTCGACGGGTTATATGAAGCAAGCGTACATCAAAATTGTTACTCGTTTCGGCCCATGTTCTTGAATCCACCAGGTGCCCCTCTGCACCGGGAGGCCTGGGATGCGCCTTAGTTAAAGCTTGTAGATCTTCGGCATTGGTTATTTTCCGCCTACTACCGTCAGGAACCTTAACCACAATTACACCGTCCTGCGTCCAATAAGCTCTAGTACCGAAGTGTAACCTCGTCTTGGTAAATACCGCCTGCCTGGTCCTGGTCAAGAACTCTCTTATTGAGATGGATGACCCCTTCAAGGCTGTTTTAGCTCTCCGCTATGACTGATCGAAGTTCCAAGCTTGAAAAACGCACTAGAACAGGCCGATGATGCTCCTTACTGGCAGCTCCCAATCTATGACAGGTAATAACCGACGCAGACGAGCAGTCCTTCAGAGCTAGATTTTTGTGAAGAATGTCTACGATAACCTTCTTACAGTCTTCATTCTCTTTCTCTGCAACCCCCAGGAACAAGAGTGCCTTACGTCGATGTCTAGTCTCAATGGTGTCAATAGTCTTTGAGCACTCATTAATTTGTTTGCGTAGTAAACCGAGCATGCTGTACACTAGCTCCCTGAAGGTCCGGAACTCTTCAGCCACTCTTGCCACAGTGTCCTTAGCCGGACCACCACTTTAAAGCTGTGCCTCTAACTGCTCCATTCTCTTCGTAAAACACTCCTCTAGTGACTTCTGTGCTAACTCAATAGTTGAGAGTTGAGACATGATTTGCAAATGTGTTGCTGTTGTGCTGGCAGGTGGTGAACTTTGGATTTAAGTTACATAAACTTTAGCAAACGTGAGTAGTATTACTTTAAACTATATGCCACTCAATTCACCGAAATATTTGCAATAAATATAAGTATTTCTAATTAAAATTATATTTAAATTCTTATGAGATGTGTTAACTTTCTTACACCTACCGCCAAAAAAACATTCACAAGACAAGACATTCACGTTCATTTAAAAGTTACCTGTAACTACAACATGCTGCCTGGAAGATTACTGTTTTCAGTGTTGAGGTTGACATTTATACTTACATATTATTTCCATTCTATTTCTTCTATTCCTTTCTTTGTTTCTTGTAATATGAATTCAGCAGCTTATAATAGCAAAGCATTAAAGATAAGTTCGTCACTCTAGATAACTTGCGTAAAAGGACGCTTTACTTAACATCTAACAATAAAAATATTTTGAATCAAAAACCGTATTCAAGACTTTGGTGACCACTTTTTCGAAGGTATGTGTGAGTGAAATGAAGCAGACATTTCACTCACACACAACAATAGTGTAAATGCATAGTATAGACGAACCCTTACATTTTTACAAAGGCCAGAAGTTCGACCTTCTGTAAGAATGTGTCATCGTGATGCTAGTTCACCCACATAATTACCCCGTACCCATCGATCGTTTTGAATAGTAAGTTGCGTGTGATTATTAAGCCGTTTAAATAAACCTCGAAATGGCGTTAAGTGACTTGACTAAGTTATAATGGTAATATTTGTGAATTGTCCATCTAAGGTTTATTTATTATTCAGAGGAAAGAAATGCTACCAAACGAAAGAATAAATAATAATAATGACAATGATATATCTCTTTATTAGATGTCCATAAAGAGCGGACACAGAAAAATACAATAGGTACAGTTTTGTGTCGGCCTTATTGCATAAAGCAGTCTCTTCAGGCAATCATGGGATGGAGCAAGTTAGGTAAATAGTTAAATTGCTGAAGTAAAATATATTATTTGTGGAAAATATCAGTACTTGTGAGTATGTTTATCACAGATACTTGCAGGGGGGAATATAGAAAAACATACTTTAAGATTAAGTAATGTGAGCTCCTTTAAAATTTAATAACCTAAAAACTCTAGAATATGAATTTCATTGGTTAATGTCATTTTTACAATAAGCAGCTACTTGGAAAGAATACCTTTTTTCTTACTCGAACCGAGCTCTCGGTGTATTATGTTACTTTTATGTTCGTATGTTATTAAATTTCATTTAATAACATACTGACTAGAAATACACGACATAAAGGTCCCTCAATACACATTGCAGTTTAAGTCATCATTAGTTAAGTCATCACTAGTTCTGGATGACGTAAAGTTTCCTCCCCCCTCCCCAACACACCACTTAGGTACGGTGACATTATTCAACTTTTTAATGACTTTTTATACTGCCACTATCTACCGTGTCTAAAAATTTGACTGTCTATATTGTATACTAATATAGTGTATTACAAACTAATAGATGATAAATCTTTTGGAGTCCCATTCATTTGGATGTTTTGAACCCAACCCAGTTTGTATATGCGAGCCGATTCAGCTGCTGCTTAACAGATAAAACTCACGCAGGTTCTCCGTGCTCCTGTAAAAACCGCATCAGGAAGATAAAGCTAATAAAAACTGGATGGAATAAAGTACAAGTTTTAGATAATCAGGGATTAATGCTGGGACAAAGAGATTAGAATTCTTAGGTTCATAACAGGGCGTGAACATAAATCAGACGATAATACTCTGGCGTAAAATAATTTCCAATTACATCAAACTTCGTAATCACTTTTTCTGTTCTACGAAACATTGATTCACCTTACGATATATATAATGATATACCTACCTTTTTCTACACTCCGTGAGCATCTACCTTTGTATTCAACCATAAATCATTCATAGTTGACGGTTACAAATGACTTGGTGCGTTTATACAACCCGTTTATGTGAGAACAAAAAGTTAGTAGCTGTTTGGTATATGCCTAAAATGTGTAATTATCTTTGGAACTAGTTGTTCGATGTTTGTTGAGTCATGTTTTCTTTAGATATTAGGTCAGCTAATCGCTGGGAACTATCGAAGCTCAGCTATAGTTATAAAATGGAATATTGTATATACCTACACGTATATAACAGAAGCGAGGGTTCTAATACTCAATATTTCCACGTAATAATACAAGTGACAATTTATGCAATACGGTTGCAATTTGATTTCATGTGCTTCTTTAGACTTTTATTTGAACTCTATAAATTCCCCATTAGTCCGCATAGGCGATGACTTAATGGACCATTTGGACTATGTTAATATTTTTTATTGTTAGGTATTTGTTTTTTGTATTTTCTTTTATGATTGTATTATTATAACCGAAATTACTTAATATGTAAGTAAACAGAACCGATACAGGATATCATTTATTATTTATAAAATATGCAAATACCTTTCATAGAACCTTACGTAAAGTAAAAAAATAACATCATATCATTAAATTGAATAGTATTACCAAAATAACTTATTTGATATTTTCCCACGTAACAAAAGCCTTTGAAGTGTTCGCTAGGCTTTTCCAAATCAATAACGTGTACAAAGGAGCTTTTACATCTCCGAAAAACCAAACGGATCACAATATTATTATAATGTAACATAAACAAATTGCATGATACGCTTTGTTTATCGAAACTGAGCCCTTTTCACAAAGCATTTTGTTGTCTATAAAAGACATTGATATATGATATTTTAAGAAACAATATGTGTATTATATTCATTCGGCAGTAGAATCAGGCTACAGGCCTATGACCAGCGTTAGACTGTGATTTACCGAAATAGATTGATCAAAATAAGTTTTTAATCTACATAGTTGTGATGTTTTCTCTTTACTTGTGCTATAATTATTAGTTTCTTACCAATGATTCTAATTGAACGGGAATAAGGCTTCCCGTTCAATTAGAATCTGGACGGGCTTTGATTCCCTTGCAATTTGACTAAACATTCTGCAAAAATTGCGTAAACTTACTAATTTGACTTTTTTACCTCTGCTGAGAAAAGGCCTTGTCAGACAGACGGGCAGCAGAGTGATTCTAAGGATTTCCTTTTTACCTTTTAAGATAAGAAATTCTAAAAAAGCACAAAAATACAGAAAGCAAAACCACAAAAAATACGCAAATTAAACTTACAACAAATCTTCCTTTTTATTTACGAATGAAATTGAATTGAAATGACAAATGATTAACTCATAGATTTGTGGACTTTTTCTAAGAACCAAACGTTCATTTTGTACCGTTCCTACTCGTAAATATTATTTTCACCAGAAAAAACAATTTCTTAGTACGATTTTTATGGTGCTGCTCAGCGAAGCAAAGCGGAACATTTTACCTTCGTTATAAACTCACTGTATCCAACTGGGAACGTCAACCTAAATAACAAGTTCATTCACTTCACTTCATGATGACACAATTTTTTTAATATGTCAACTTTTGGAAGTTTAGGTAAATGATGGAATTTGGAATTTGAAGTGACTATGTAATACTATTCATTGTTTTAAGGAATAATATTTCAAAATGAAAAACCTTAAAAAGAAATCTTTCTCTTGAATATTTTACGGTATACTTTAGGAGTTAGTTTGTGGCCTGCGCCAGAGAGAGTAATGTGTTAGACGCGTATCTATAAATATTTGTATGACTGTATGTATAATTTATCGAGTAGGGTATCGAAATAAAGGGAATTTAAAGGAGATTACAAAAGTAAATAAAAGTTATATCATACCTGAGAAGTTTAAAAGTACAATTAATTATAAATAAATAAAATAAACAAACTGATGTTTAAAAATCAAAATTGATGGCAGGCGGTACCCGTTAGGTTCATTTCAGTTTGGGATTGGTAAATGGGCATCGGCTGGTCAAAATACATGCACGTGTTAGGCTCGAGGTAAATACCCTAATGTGTTATGTAAATGTGTATATAAGGCCTAACCTCTACATTGCCTCTGGATTATTAGAATCCTGTTATATAGCCAGGAAGCGAGTTCTAACCCCCAAGGAAATTCAAATTAAACAACCAGCATTATACTATAATATCAATCTCTCTTTTTTCTATTATTCTTGAGCTACGGATTACTTGCAAGGGTAGGAGTAGCAAGGGTAGTTCCAATAGGATCTATTGACTGGGAAAAGAACAAGAAACCAGTCTATCTCCTAACCACAATATAGTAATAATAACAGTGTATAAATATTATAACAACACAGCTCTGGTATCATACCAGTCAATTAAGTTAACACTATAAAACATATGAACTTAGGTACCACGCTGGTATCGATACCAGTTCGAACCAGTTCTTTTAGTCATTGATATCTCAATACATGTACATCCATTATTCACAGATAAATGGATCAAAAAAAAATCACGTAATTCGGATCATAAATCTCAGAGTAAAGATATCGATCGTATTGAGAATCTCCTTCTTTTTGGCAGCCGGTTAAAAAATAATCTCACACACATTAATCATTGTTACCCCCCAATAGAAATCTAATTATGTTCTCGAGAATCACAAAAACTTATTCTTGGGATAGTCAATTATATATTCCACATTTATCCTTAATCCTTACATAACCTTGAGTGATCAAGTACATGATGAAATGATGATTTGAACTGAAGTTATTTTTACTTCATCGTATTCATTTAAAAATTACCAACACCACAGTTTATCAATAGTGTGGTTTTACTGTGGTTAAATTAAATATAAGTACCAATTACCACGTTGGATGCCAATATTTCAATATCACAACAGACCATAACACATTTGGTTTCCAAATTATTCACAGTGAATTTTATATGTATCTTGCAAATTAACCATATAAGGTGCCTTAATACACAAAATGTATGTTTAACGTTACTGAATGACAAGGCGATTTAATCAATATATAATTCCACACTTCACCCGTGCAGTATGAAGTGCTTAACTACCTAATACCTCGGTTACTACGGCCATATAATCCCGTCAGGCAAAGGGCCGTCTTAATAAGAAGGGACAGCTATTGTAAGAGGTGTTACGCACATTTTGCCCTTGCACAAGATTACGTGCTTGCGAGTTTAACATTAATTTTGGAATTTCCATCTCAAGTTTGCTAGAACCCCGGCAGATCAATTTTCGTCAACGACACTTGGTACTAAGCTTTTAAGAGGATAAGTAGGTTGTTATCGTGTTGTTTTAGGATTAAAAATATGAGACTCCAATTTCGTTCTTGGTGAAGTTCTTATTTGTAAAACAAATATAAGATCATTTGGCAAACATGTTATTTTAACAGTAAGTAACTATATTATAAACATCAAAAGCTATGAAATCTTCCAATATTTTAAAATTGATTAAAACGTTATTTGATCCGGTCAATATAAACCAAATTATATTAGAGAGGGTACCGTGGCGCCACCGTCGCGTAAACACTAGTCTGCTACCGGAGGATTTAACAATTTTGAATAAAATATAAGATACATGATATTATGCAGTTTTATCGTGCAAAAAGAAACATTATTGCATAAAGATGCAGTGCAAATGTTATCTCTAAGTAATACAAGGAATTAGTGAAGTGTTTAACAAAATTAGAAAACCAAACAGTGAAGTGCCAGTTCCAAAAAAGTGAATATAAAACTAAATGTAAGAGGATCAAGAATATGGATTAGACATAATTGTAACAGGTACGACGACAAAAACAATAATAAAGGGAGAAACAGCTGGATAAGTTATTATTTCATTAAATACATAAAATTGTGTGGCCGTTAGAGAAAAAATATTTGAAAATTGACAGCTAACTTAACAAAACTACATCTAGTGAGCAGTAGCGAAACTACAAAATTGAGACACAAGGTCAATACCTTCGAATTAGTTCACATAATTACCAACAGGTGCCACTATACACAAGATTGTAACTGTATGTCAATATGGAATCACAGAATATTACATTCCGTATAAGTAAAAAAAAGCGTAACAAATCAGCAGATAGAACATTGGATGACTCATTTAGGTCCACTGAATCTGAGCTAGACTATATGGGTAGAAGCTGGCCTGACCTGTCTACAAGATACAATGACGAATCAACCCAATATCAGGAACAAATTACAAAATTAAGGGAACAATTAGAGATAGCTCACGCAGAGATTGAAAAGCTAGTCACAGAAAATGGTACGTTAAAGCAGCAAGCCACTGAACAGGCTACACAAATAATACGACTTCAGGAAATTTGTATGGGATCCCCAAGTATGAGTAGTTCCCTAAAAAAAAATAAACAACGTCGGCGACTGCATGTAAATAAAGAAAAAATACCAAAATTTGCAAATTTGAGCACTGATGATGTAGAGGACATAAGGGAAAGCGGTGAACTGAAGTCGAACTCACAGAACGAAAGGGGAATGGATCTACAGGGAGCTAATTCTACAGGATTGTCAATAGATGGCGATAAGAAAGCAGCGGATAACACTCTTGACAACAAATTAGCCAGTGGTAGCAAGAAAAATAGCACAGGTAATCCCGAAATACTGATAGTAGGAGGTAAGCAGCTCTCAGGACTAGCATCGAGGCTAATTCACTCTAGAATGTATACAAAATATGAGAAGTACCGTGTATCATCCATTGTTAAACCGTATGCAACTACAGCAGAAATATTGAAAGCTTGTACACAATTACAGGAGTCAACCGACAACTATTTGATCATTTGTACTGGGGAGGATGATACCAACCCGAATAAGATTTTATACGAACTAATAGGACTACTAAAATCTATACAGAAAACTAACGTTGTAGTATTGAATGTTTTAAAAAATAAATCACTAAACGAAACTATGTTAAATAGTAGTTTAAAAAATATTTGCAATAATTTCGCTAATTGTGAATTCTTGAATGTAGGAACTGAATATGGTTCTGAATACAGTTATATTTCGACTGTGTGCTATAAAATTAACTTAATGGTAGACTCCAGTTATTACAAAAAGCAGTTTTTAAGTTTTCCTATGAAACAAAATGCGCAACATGGTGCTCTTTTATCGGGTTCCATAGAATCCAGAAAGAACTGTGCACCCTCTAATTTGGCTCATAAGAGAAATATAAATATAGGTAAAAGTACGAATTCAGATTCCATACAACCAAGGAGGGGTACCATACCCTTCTACTTCCCGCCTGTAAAAACAGAAAAGGGATCGGTGAACCCTAGGAACACTGACGCGTTTTTTCTGTGATAATAAACATCATAATAATATAATTAATAAACCTAGAATTAACACTAAACTCATTACATTATTTCATCAAAATATAGCAGGGCTTTTGAATAAAATAGAAAATATAGAAATATGTCTAGATCAGCTTAGATTACAAAAGAAAGTAATTCGGATATTATGCTTCACTGAGACTTTTGTGTTGCATGGAGATGAACATAACGTAAGAATTCATAATTTTAGGCTGGCGAGTTCTTTTTCTAGACAGGACAAAAAACGGGGTGGGGTATGCATTTTGGTTGACCAAGGGTTGGAATCCAGACCAATACAGATATGTAGAAGCATGGCTAGTGTTAACACATTTGAATGCTGTGGAATTGAGATACCTTCATTACAGTGTATAATTGTATGTGTATATAGAATACCTGGTGCGGACTTAAATATTTTCTTTGATAAATTAAACACTTTAATGCACCAATTAGACATTAAAGAAAATAGGCGAATTATTATTGCTGGAGATCTGAACATAAATATACTCGAAAATTGCAACTCATCGAATCGACTCAAGGAATTGATTCTGAACTATAATCTTAAAGCACATATCACCCAACCCACCCGACAAAAGAGATGTATTGATCAAATTCTCAGTAACATGAAGGGCGTGGTAGGCGAGCTGCACCACTTCTGTCTATCTGACCACAACACAGCTCAGAGTATAGATTTCCCTGCTAAACAAGAAAAAAGTAAAGCACCTAATGTGTATGTGCTCAAGCGAGATTATAACGACGATAATATAAAAACATTCAAAAATTGTTTATCAAGCTTATCTTGGTCGGAAGTACTAAACGAATTAGATTGTAATCACGCCTTTAATCTATTTCATGACACTTTTACTATGTTTTATGATCTATGTTTCTCCGTAAATAAAGTTAAAATTAAATCCTATATAACGACCCCAAAATGGATAACAAAGGGTATAAAGAAAGCTTCTAATGTAAAAAGAAAATTAAGATACATGTGTTACAAGGACAATAGTGATACTAATAGAATAAATTATATCAGATACAATAAACTATTTAAAAAATGCATTATAGCCTCTAAAAGGAATATAAATAGTAAACATATTCATAATGCGAAAAACAAGTGTAAGGCTGCATGGGAGATTATTGGCAATAAACTTGACAGTGTAAATATTCACTCGGATATACAGCAAATAACCTGGAATGGAAGTTCAATAACTGATCCAACAGAGATTGCTAGTGCATTCAACAATTTTTATATTTCAAAAACGAACGCCGAACACGAAACAGTAAGAGACACTACTCCATGTTATGATCTAGTTAACAAAGTCAACTCAACCATATTCTTAACACCTTGCTCCGAGAGTGAGGTCAGTAGAACTATAAAAATGTTAAGAAATACGAGCGCAGTTGGCTATGATATGGTCTCTACAAAAATTATAAAAATCTGCTGTTCTGAAATCTCGGAAGTACTCTGTCACTTAATTAACCTCTCCTTCTGGGAAGGTACATTTCCCGACAAACTGAAAACCTCTATAGTTAAGCCACTATATAAAAAAATGAATAGAGATGAGCTAAATAATTATCGACCTATTACACTGATACCCATATTTTCCAAAATTTTTGAAAAGTTAATGCACGTGCGGATCACCAACTTTCTGGATAAACATGATATAATCATAAGAGAACAGAACGGGTTTCAAAAAGGTAAATCGACCACCCTAGCGGCGTTTTCTCTGGTCAAAGGCGTTACCGAATCATTGGATAAAAGAAAGATGGTATCGGCGATTTTCTTTGATATGTCCAGCGCCTTCGATTTTGTTGATCATAAAATACTCCTACACAAATGTGAGCTATACGGTATAAGAGGCGTATGTCTGAAATGGCTGGAAAGCTACTTGAAGGAACGGACACAATGTGTAGAAATTACTCGAGAAGACGAAGAACGAGTTGTCACTTCATATAGATCTCCATATGAAAAAAATCAAGTCGGGGTTCCCCAAGGCAGTGTTCTAGGATCGTTGCTGTTTTTAATTTATATAAATGATATACCGAAGGTAACGAACCACAAATGCACGTTGTTCGCGGACGATATTTCAGTAATAGTTACACAGAACAAAAATAGCAGTGAAGACTACAAAATGGAGTTGCAAAAGGCGATCGATTCAATAACAACATGGCTAAAAGTAAATAACCTCAATGTAAACTTAAAAAAAACCAATATTGTGCAATTTAAAAATTATAATAATAACGTTAACAATCTGAACATTAACTTCTGTGGTTATGATATAGCAGAGGCAAGCGAAACAAAATTTCTGGGTATTACACTCGACAGCCATTGCAACTGGAAGGCCCAAATAAATAACGTATCTAATCGCATAAACCGATTCGTATTCGCACTCAGAAAGACGAGGAGACTAACAGATGAAAAAACGGCGCTAATGGCATATCATGGATATGTAGGTTCCATGCTGAGATATGGAATACTATTATGGGGTAATTCTACAGACATAAATAAAGTGTTTATATCGCAGAAGAAATGTGTTAGGGCGATTTGTGGGGCCGCACCTCTAGATTCCTGTAAGCCACTCTTCAAAAAGCTCAAATTATTGACCCTCACATCAATCTACGTTCACGAGATTGGCGTGTTCGTAAAAAAAAACCCACAACTATTTGAAAAAGCCTGTGAGACTAAAAAGTTTATATCTAGAGACCCAAGTAAACTCTTGATACCCATGATGTCGACTAGTTTATATAAAAAGAATAGTTTCTGTATGTGTGTCCAAGTTTTTAATAAAATACCAAAAGATATAAGAGAGTTACCAGTTTCACGCTTTACACAATCCTTAAAAAAATGGCTAATAGATAGATGTTTTTACACAATGAAAGAGTTTATGACATATAAAAATTAAATATAATAAATTAATGCCTGAGTAACAAGTAAAACTAGATAGTAGTAGGGTATAATAAGAAGTAGTCATGGGTATAATAATTATATTGTTGACATTACTGTGTTACTTTGTAGTTACCAAATTCTATGGGATAAGCTCAATCGGTAATGTAGTTGTGATAATAGATAAGTATACCTAATATTAATTATACCTATTGTATTGTGATAATATGAATATTAGTAGATAATTTATAATGTTACAACTTATTCCATAATTTAATATAATTTTATAATAAATGTAATGTAAGTGCAATGATTGATGACTGTGATGTTTAGTATTATAATATAATAATTGTTCGATTTGTGAAGACTGAAAAATTTGCATGCTGCAGATTGCGGCTAGACATGCTGTACTCATACATATTGTAAGACCTATGTGACCATGTTTAAAGGCAAATAAATTATTCTTATTCTTATAATGTGTAAAGCGATAAGGCCGCCCTTTGTACTGCTCTTGTCTTCTCAATTTCTGTAATATGAAAATTGTAATTGGCGTACAATAAAGAATATAATAAAATAAATAAAATAATAATTTACACCCACCTGAAAATTGGTAGGATTGTGTAACATACATACCATCGTAAATGAAAATCATATTTAAAGTTTTCGATATTTTCCCTTTATTTGTGCTATCTAGCTAGCTATAGTTTCTTTCCAAATTTCATGATTCTAGTTCGGGAAGTACTCTAAAAACAAACTTCTAATTCAATGCAATCCAAGTCTTTTGACTGCAGTTCCGAATCCTTTAAGCGAGGCGTGAAAAAGCATATGATGAGGCCATCAAGCCTTATATCACCATTTACTTACAGGGGGAATGCTCTAACCACTGAGCCACCAAATCTAACCGAGCGGGTTCGAATCCCGCCTGAACCCATTCAATTTTTTATAACTTAATTGATTTGAATAGTTAGCATACTAAAATCTTTAAAATTTCATTCAACCGGTACCTATATGTTTAATGGTTAATAGCTTTTTGATATAGATCTAGCTTTTATCTATTGTGTGGTTCTAGGTATATAACAATAATAATAGTCGGAGAATTTAAATTACCATTCCACTCATTAATAAGGGGAACTACTCACAATCTTTTGTAACGACATCTTTCAAGTTATGTAATTATAGTGTACAACTTATTTAAATAGTTTAGTTGAAATAAATCTACATAAACTGCTATTCAGGAAGTAACTGTATACCTACACACATTTTTAAATCTTGACATTAATTTTTTTTTAAATATACACAAGACTGCCTCTCATTGGACTGCAGTTCCTCTGTGCACTCCCGGGTTTGATAGAAGAGAACTCAACATTGAGTTAAGCTAATCACCTAACATATTTCTCCTATTTATACAATATGACTTGTGGATGTGGGTTATCCTTTCTCAAGGCCTACTCTACCCCTCTACCAAATTTGATCCAAATCGGTTCAGCGAGTTAGGTGAGAAAGCGTAACATACAGACAGACAGAGAATGTTACTTGCGCATTTATAGTATTAGTATGGATGATGTATTTTTTTTATTATACAACTTTATGCACAGTAACTTTCTACAAAGGCGTACTTAATGCCAAAGGCATTATCTAACAGTCAACCTTAGGGTGACGCAGAGATACATTGAGGTAGGTGTAGGCAAAATAACAATTCATTTACTACATTGATGATGTTCTAATTTATGGTATATTATCTATGTTCATAATAATACATACATTATACATACACACTATAATACATAAGAAATTCATACACATACTTATATATTCGTATAATATATACTTACATATTATAAATGTACCCTTACTTATGAATACCTAATGACACAATATATCTAATATTGAGGTTTTACACATTACAGCGACTAGGCGATCTACGGTATCCCCTGACGTACTTTGTACTTGAACATTGCACGGTTAGTGATCATCCTGATTTCGAGAGGAAGCGCATTCTAGAGGAAACTTGCACGAGGAAAGAAGAATGAATTAGGTTAAAACGATAAGTTGGACAGTGGAGGCGACGGTTGTCAGCTTATCGCAGATTTCTGTTGCGGTGGGAACCAAGTAACTGTATATGAGATGATAAATAAGAGGGGACATTAAGAGTGGCTAAATTGTATGTATATAAGCTACGTCGCTGACGTATCGGCAACCATCCTAACTCCGAACAATGAGCAAAGACGTGATCATATTGCATAAGGTTGAAGGTGAATCAAATGCAATTGTTGAGAAGGCGGTCGAATTTATTGAGCAGATCTGCATTCAGGTCGAGATAGCATACATCACCATAGTCCACTATTGGAAAGATTAGGGTCTACATAAGCAGGGCACACCGTAGTAGCGGCGGTAAGACCCATCATGGGGGAGTGGCTAGAGAGGCCACACGGCAGCCTCTCGTACCGTCTGACGCAGATGATCACCGAGCACGGATGCTTCGGAAAGTATCTGCGTCGGATGCAGAAAGAGCCAACGTCCGAGTGCCATCACTGCGACGCGAGCGAGGACTCAGGTCCACACACGCTCACCGAGTGCCCGGCGTGGGAGACGCCGAGGCGGGAGCTCGTGGCGGCCCTGGGAGTGAGGGTTCTCACGCTCTCCACCTTGCTCGCGGCGATGGTTCGCTGCGCGGATGCGTGGGCGGCCGGCGCCTCCTTCTGCGAGCAAGTAATGCTCGTGAAGGAGGAGGCGGGGCGGGAGCGGCAGCGGGAGCGGCAGCGGGAGCGACGTAGGATCGCAAGACAAGCTGCCCGCGTACGAAGGCAACTCGGGCGTCAGAGGTCGATGAACGACCTCCGCCCCCCATGAGCGCCGGCCTGGGGGTGACAGGTGGAGCCGCCTGTCACCCTGCCAGTAGCAGGCCGCGGCGGGGGCGCGCGTGGCGCGCCTCCCCGTTTCCGGGGACGAGTTGGGGACTCTGTAGTCCCCACACCCGAGAAGAGGGCCAGATCGTGAGAGATGGCCCTGGGTCAGCCGGGGTGCGAGGGATATGCCTGTCAACCTCACCTTCGGCAACCAAAGCGACCCACAGGCGGCGTGCGTTTTAGTCGGTTCGAGTCCGACATAACCTCCTTCACCGGCTCCGGTGGGGAGGTATCTGTGGGGATTTTGCGCACGTAAAAAAAAATAAAAAAAGCGTCTACATAAGCACTACGTATCATCCCTGTAACCCACTGACAGACTTTTGTAACTTGAGCTTGCCAGTTCAGGGTGGAATCAACATTTAAACTCAGATTTTTGACACTCTGCGTGACAGGAATAATTCTTCTGTTGAATTGTATTGTTGGCAGAGTTAAAAATACCAATATAATAGTATAGTTACAATAAATCAAAACTGAATAAAATGAGACAAACTTCTATAAATACATTAATTAAAATAAAAACTTCAATCTCATTTTATCACAAGCATTTATTTCATAATAAATTGGATGGCTCCTATTACCTGTACACGAGAACTTCTTGTTTTAATTGTAAAATACCAAACACGATCCCTCTGAAAAAATATCGTTTCATTCTTTGTCAACTTAAACGAGGATGCAAAAATAAAGCTTATAGCAATTTTCGCAACTAACCTTTCACTCGTTTATCAAATAGTGAAAGGCCCTTTTACAGTCGTCGTATGTCAAGGTCATATTTTGTAGAGAATAAGGCTGACATTGGCAGAATTTCTCAGCACTATATAAAGCTTGCTGTCAATGTTGCCACTGCTTTGAATGCCAGCTTGAAAATTTAGCACATGTATGTGTGAATATACCACATTAGTATTATTAATGAATGTACTTGATAGACTGTCTTTGAAGTAGACTTGATCTATGAAATTTACATCATTATGTAGTTTTGATATTGTATAAGGGCCGTACGATCAGTACCAGTAATATAAAATGTAGAAACAATGTTTTTAATACATTTTAAAAACTAAACTAAGTATGTTGACTCTGGCATTATGATACATACAGACATATATATAATCACGCCTTTATCCCCGTAGGGTTAACGGAGGTGAATTAACACCCACATTTCACCAATAATTGTACTCGGTCCCACGTAATAGAGGGTGAGCCTATTGCCGTATTCGCGGGACTATAGTTGACTAGAGCCATGCATCTGAGGCTGAGTCTGGGCTGTATATATCTGTCTGATGTTAAACAACCCTATCCCTTAGTCGCCTTGTACGACACCGCATGGGAAGAGATGGGGTGGTCCAAATTCTACTCTGCCGGGAACCATGCGTCATTATGACTGACTAACAAAATATACTTTAATTTTTTTACCGAACATTTACAGTAGTCAGAGTACATTCAATAAAATTAACTAACGACACTCTATCAATGCCATGTGCAACTTTACTATTTGATATACGACGTCTTTCTTAATGATAAGTGGCCAGTTATGTAGATGTATAAATAAATCCTTCATGGAAACCAGTTACATAGAAGTATGAAAACATACTTCATGGAAACCAGTTACGTAGAAGTATGATAACATACTTCATGGGAACCAGTTTCATAGACGTATTAAAAATACCTTCAAGGAAACCGGTTTCCTAGACGGCCGAAGCGCGTGGTTTCCGGCCGAGTAGAATTTGGGCCACCCCATCTTTTTCCATGCGGTCTCGTACAAGGCGAATAAGGGATAGGGCTGCTCAACATCAGACAGATATAAATAGCCCTGACTCAACCCAAGATGCATAGCTCGAGTCAACAATAGTGCCTCAAGTACGGCAATAGGCTCATCCTCTATTACTTGGGATCGAATACAATGATTGGTGAGGTGAAATGAGGGTGTTAATTCGCTTCTCCCTAAACTTTCGGTGATAAATACGTGATTATACGTATGATTATATGTAAATTGACAGGTAACATAGATACTAAGGAATTTCTGATAGGTAATTTATATATTGATACCAATGGAATTCATGGGAATTATCATGGACATCCTGCGGCCAAGCAGTCAGATATCGCAGAGAAAAGGCAGCTTCTTGTCACTGAGCTTGACGGGATCCTGAATCACATTTCTCAATGGGGCTCTGAGAACCTGGTTGAGTTCAATGCCAAGAAGACGCAGGCATGTGCGTTTACAGCAAAAGTATCTTCTTTCCTTCCCCTCCCCACTCTCTCTCAATATCCTAGGTATGGATGTTCGCTGCAACCTGAATAACAAAAATTACATCGAAAGTATCATCAAAACAGCCTCACGAAAACTCGGAGTCATGAACAGAGTGAGACGATTTTTCACGCCGGAGCAGCGGTGTCTTCTATACAAGACACAAATTCGCTCCTGTGTGGAATACTGCTCGCATCTCTGGGATGGTTCAGCAAAGTACTTACTAGATGCTCTCGACAGGTTGCAGCGACGTGCGGTCCGCATCATTGGGAATCCCGAGATCACGAACACCCTAGAACCTTTACAGCTGCGTAGAGATGTTGCGTCCATGGGTGTATTTTACCGTCTGTACCATGGGGAGTGTTCTGATGAGCTCTTCCAATTAGTCCCACTCTCCCCTTTCCTACACAGGACAACACGTGCAGGTCTTAGATGTCATCCGCAAACGGTGCAAAACATCCGATCAAGAACCAAGCGGTTCGGAGACTCTTTCCTCTGTCGCACCATTAAGGCCTGGAATTCATTACCAGCTCACGTGTTTCCTTCTTCCTACAGTCCCGGGTCCTTTAAGCGGGGCGTGAAAAAGCATATGATGAGGCCGTCAAGCTGAGTGTCACCATTGTCACACGGTATGTGTAAGTAATGGTGACCCTCTTTTCTGGAACTTTGCCTTCAGCTTACCATCAGGTAAGGCGAAGTCCAATTGACGTGTCCTATATAAAAAAAAAATATATATCTTTAAATTAAAAATCTAGAAGATATTACTTAAGAATTAATTATATTTGAGATTCAGGTGAAATTGAAATCTAAGTACCTTCCTACTCCCTTCAGAAAGCGTGATTAGTAAGATTATCATTTCTATTGAAATCAGAGAGTCGGAGATGGTACGCAGTCTTTATACTTTGTATATTTTATTGGAGCTTATATTTGATATCTTAAAGGGAAGATTAAAATAAAATGGTGTTATTAAGTACTACAATTTGTTAAATAATGTAATTTGCGTATCTAATTGCAGAATATTTAATTAAATGGATGTAAATATTTCAAGAAACAAAATTATACAAGTCAAGTAGAAATTGAGAACGGGTAAAATACCTGAAAAATAAAACGGTGACCACTTTTCATCAAGGGGCCATGTGCTTATCTGCCTCCTAAGAGGTAAAAAAAGGGGTGGTAATACTTTCGTAAAAGACAATCTACGAAATTCTATCGTAAGTCTTAAATCTAACCTCACTTGTATAAAAAGTAACACAACTAAAAAGTATTGATTCCACAAGTAAGTATGAAATATTTAAAAAAAGTCTCAAAACGACTGTTTTAAGAAAGAAATTCTTACAAAGATTGCAGAAATATGAATTATGACCGGTGACTTTGAAAAGTTGAGCACGCCGGAGCAGATTCAAATACTCTGCGTTCAAGTTTTATAAATTGTTTCTCGTTTATTATAACAAGCTTATTGCTTTTTGATTCCGTTCACTTGGTATAAAAGTAGTTTTTAATAAGAAAATTTTCATAGTTTGCAAGAATGGAATATGCACTACTTGGTGAAACTAATTTTCTCTTAGCTTTTACATCACCTTACACAACTATTTTTAATATTGTTTAAAATGGATAACATTGAATGACAATGATTGTATTGGTAGTAAAAAAAACTACTAATGTGAAGCTTTAGAGACAACATTTTTGTGATGAGAAGATAAAAAAGATGGGCTAGCATGAAATAATTAATGACAATAGAAGAAGCTCATGAAGTATGTAAGGATAGAGTCAAATGACCGACTTTTTTCTCTGCCTGTCCCGGAGGCATATGTTGGTATGTATGTAAGAAAAAAGCTAAAAGAGAGCTGACACGAGCCGCTTGTTGTAAAGTGATTATTTAAGATAGATTTGACGAACTAAATATTAAAAAGAAATTTTCTGAGATGTCACGTATCTATGTACGTGACATCTGCTTGAAGTTAATTATTGGTTAAGTTTAGGGCACACATTTATTGCTCAATCGGTGCATTGTTATAGGTAAGTACTTTTTATTGCACACCGAATATAGGATACATACGGTGGAGACGTATACATGGTAGAGAGTTGTATCAAGGTACGCTAAATTATTTAAGGGAAAGTTCTATAAGAGCATGATCCAGGCTGCCGTCCTATATGGAGTGGAGAGCTGACCCGTAAAAATGACGGATGAAAGAAGGTTGTGATAGATGTGTGATGTAATAAGAATGGATAATAGAAGAAGAATGGCGCTTGCGTTGCTGCGCTGCGCTGACCGCATCCCCCCCCCCAGTCGTATGCACTGACATGATATGCATATCCGCCTAAATTGCCTAAATTTAAGTATAGTTTCATATCCTAGTGCTATCTTTTATCTATCGCTCTATTCGCCTTCTATTCTGTCTATCTACCTACTCTTTTTTTTTTTTTTTTTACTTGCGCAAAATCCCCACGGATACCTCCCCACCGGAGCCGGTGGAGGAGGTTATGTCGGACTCGAACCGACTAAAACGCACGCCGCCTGTGGGTCGCTTTGGTTGCCTAAGGTGAGGTTGACAGGCATATCCCTCGCACCCCGGTCGGGATCTATCTACTCTTACAAACTGTAACTATCTTTCTGTGTCTGTTTTTCTAAACGTGAGTTGCTTATTTTGCTAGTCCAAGTCCACACACTTCTCATCAGAAAAATCGAATTTTATGATATCTGCTCTAATTTAACACAAAAGAGTTTTCATTCGATGAAAAAAAAAAAAAATCACATGATTTTATTGCTGACCGTTTGGCCATTACAGTAGTACGCGAAAATTCGAAATTAGAATTTCTTTGCAAGGTTTTTCGATTTTTTGATGAGAGGTGTATCTTATATACAAAATTCTCGTGTCACAATGTTCGTTCCCGTACTCCTCCGAAACGGCTTCACCGATTCTCATGGAATTTTGTGAGCATATTGAGTAGGTCTGAGAATCGGCCAACATCTATTTTTCATACCCCTTAGTGATAAGGGTTGTCCACCCTGGGAACCGACATCCACGCGGGCGGAGCCGCGGGCAAAAGCTAGTATTATATAAATATAGTGCATGCAAAAACACACTAATCTTATGTATAAAATTCTCGTGTCACAATGTTCTTTCCCGTACTCCTCCGAAACGGCTTGACCGATTTTCATGAAATTTTGTGAGCATATTGAGTAGGCCTGAGAATCGGCCAAAATCTATTTTTCATACCCTTTAGTGATAAGGGTTGTCCACCCTGGGGACCGACATCCACGCGGGCGGAGCCGCAGACAAAAGCTAGTATTATATAAATATACTGCATGCAATAACACACTAATTACGTAAAATATACAGTTACTAGAAGTAATCAAAACATATAGAGTGAACATACATAAAACTCATAACGTTAGGTAGCGCTCTCTTGCCAGTACCAGGTACACAGCACTGTGCTCGTCTTATATTTACAGGTAAAGCGTTCTTCAATCGTGCAGCTTGTATTGTGAAGGACTTATCGCAGAAGCTTATGACCGACTTATTGTCACACAGAAAATGGAAACGATTTTTCAGATAGACAGGAATAGTCGGGTTGAACAAAATAAATAAAAAAAAGAAACAGCATATTAGAATATTCCGGCGAAGGAATAGGTAGGACACGGCGCTATTCCCGTCCGAATTGTGCAGTCCGAATGGGGAAGTACCTCCACCCTACAGAATACCACGGCTATAATAACCTCGTGTTGTGTTCCTGGCGGTGAGTAGGGTAGCCAGAGCTCACTGGAGAGTTTTTGTACTGTCAGTAGGAAAATCAAAGGCTTGTCCTGATTTTGTGTTCTGCATTGAAGGCAAAGAAAATCTCTCTTCTTACAGGGTCGGCAGCACGGATGTGACTCCACTGGTGTTACACGCGTTCATAAGTCACGGTAACCACTTTCCATCAGATGGGCCATGTGCTTGTCTGCCATCTAAGTTGTATAAAAAAAGGCGGATCCGTAACCACTTGAGTTTTTTTTACGTGATTCGGAAACATGATCATTTTAGCGCAAGCCAAAGAAATTAACGCATACAGAAATTTTGGAATCGCTCAAGTTTATCAAGTTGGTCCTCATTAAGACCAAGATAGCCG
This sequence comes from Eilema griseolum, assembly GCA_963662185.1. Classification (NCBI taxonomy): domain Eukaryota; kingdom Metazoa; phylum Arthropoda; class Insecta; order Lepidoptera; family Erebidae; genus Eilema; species Eilema griseolum. The sequence continues at coordinate 8,935,067 of OY759243.1, forward strand.
ACATCGGCATAGTCCAGATGAAGGAGAAGTTGTCATCCCATGTTAGAAATAAATAGCATTAGTACCATGAAGTTTTACCCAGTTCTCTGAACGGAACTCCGATTGGTAAGAGAAGCGATTGCCATGTGCAATGCAATTTCTAGACATCAATACTTTCTACTACTTACATACGAATCAATTCATCACTTATGTTATAGTGAAGATATTTTTGACATTTATGCTTCGAACCACTTCCATTACTCTTCAATATTTCCCCTTATTCATAGAGCTACATAAACACAAGTACACCAGTGGCCCATAAATTACCCTACCCCATTACACTGTCGCTAACATTTAAAAATCCATCATAGGGTAACGCAAGTCACCTTCAGTTCATTAATACGACGTCACAAGGAATGACAGTTTGGTTATGCGAACTCAAAATAAAATTACGTAAATGGATTACCATGCTTTGTACTTACCCCGTTTTAATATTCAGCTAAAAAAGCGACAATTCAGGGTTGCGTTTTTTGTATTTTTTTCGCTTTTGTGTAAGGTTTTTATAATGCGGCTACTGTTTTGACTCGGGTTGAGTGTTTTTAAATAAGTTTGCTGTAATCACTTAACGTCATCTTTTTACTGTAGGTTTAAACCGTGGGCGGTGTAAATCTTTTGTTTGTGTAAATTTTACAAAAAAGTAGGCCACAGCTGAATTCTTTTTCACATCATAAAATCTCAGCTGCGTAAAAATCCTTAACTCTACTCTCGTATTACGGTACCCTTTTTTTAATACAACTAAGGTGGCAGACAAGTACACGGCCCACCTGATGCAAAGGGGTCACCGTGACCTATAAACGTGTGTATCACCAGGGGAGTCATACCTGTACTGCCGACCATGTAAGAGCAGAGATTTTCTGTACCGTCAGTGCGGAACACAAGATTAGGACAAGCCTTTGGTCTTCCCACTGACAGCACAAAAACTCACCACTGAGCTCTAGCTACTTTACTCACCGCCGGGAACGCAACACGAGGTTATTATAGCCGTGGTATTCTGTAGAGTGGAGGTACTTCCCCAGTCAGACTGCTCAATTGGGACGAAAGTCAAAATTCGAAACTTAAAACTCAAAAACTTGATAGGTGACTGTAATATTGCAGTTACGTGTTAACAGTGATGCACGAGTATTCACGATTTAGTTAATGTGACTACAAAGTAGAAAATAATAATAACTACTAAAATAATGTGACGATGTAAATTTACTAAGATCGAAATAAAATAGCCAACTTTATTAAATGGTCAGTACCTAGCATCACCTGATCCTGTGAGAGTAGTTTCCTAACACCCTGTATAGTGTAAAGCATCTACTTTAATTCACAAGCCTCAAGAGTAACAAAATACAGTACAACGAATATATTAAGACACCGTCCATAGATTCCATGCATATTCAGTAAAGGTTTTAGCGCATTAGAACTTTGATCACGTACTTTAAACCGTTCTAATGCCTATATACATTAACATATAACTCGAAAACAAAGTTCTTAATTACTTGTAAAGTGAAATAAATTATTCAAAACAATTAGCGGATCTAACAACAAGTATTGAACATGGACGCGTAGAGATTTTGTAACAATTTCGTCACGGGTGACGGTAAAGTAAAATTTTAATTCGAGAACTTTTCAATTTTCTAAGTTTCTGATACAGGTGACGAGGTAAAAGATACACAAAACAAGAAATTACACTTGTCTACATTCTGCCAACGTAAGCATATTTGTTTCTCTCACTGAGTCAGTTATATTTAACTTTTTGAATGTTTACTTTGAAAATGCAATTTTTATCACAAGGAGAAATACACAGATATATATAATGGAGTACTTTTTATTAATAACCATGAGCTATAAACGCTTGCAATAAAACTTTACTAAGAATGTAACTTCAAACAGTTTAAATTGCAATGATTCTTAGTCAGTTTCAATTCTATCTTAGAAGTACAGGTAAGTCACATGACTTACCTGTACTTCTACCATTTATGTGATGATGATGACATCATCATCATCACATAAATGTTAGTAAATTTTATGACATATTGCAATACAATACTTTAAATCAGCTTACTCAAACTGCCTAGGAACTTGAGCAAATATTTTAACTTCCTAATGCCAATTCCAAAAGTTGTCAACAAAAAACAGGGCTACGTATACAACTGTCAAACATTCACTTAACTGCTACTGGCACACTACCCCGCAAAACCAATTACAAAGACGGATTACGCTAACTGCCTACAGAATCGATCCCAATTTGTGAACCTATATATTTTAAACCTTATTTACGCATATTCAATGAACGAACGGTTGAAATTTGGGCATTGCACGAAGGCAAGTCATGAATATAAGTGAATTCTAAATATTATGATGTTAGTACAATACCTAATTATTGTGATAATTAATTTAACAATATAAATATTTACATTTTGGAATCATCAGTTGGGTGTCAACAAGGTGACCCTCTTGGGCCACTCATTTTCAGCCTTGCTATACATCCTGTAATACGGCAGCTAAATTCTAAATTTAACGAGTAGTATCTAGATGACGGGACCCTAGGAGGAGACGTTAAAACAGTTTTAAAAGATTTGGCTTTCTTAAAAGATGAGTTTAGATCCATTGGTTTACATTTAAATAATACTAAATGTGAAATTTTTCTTGCTGATAATATTGACATCATTTCAACATTATCAAAATTCAACGATTTGGCTCCAAATTTAAATATTGTTCAAAAAGATTCTCTCCGCGTCCTTGGGTCCCCAAACCTAAAGGAAGCATATGAGTCCTTCGTAGAAGAAAAGATTCGAAATTTCTGTGAAGTTTCGGACCGATTGCAACAAATTAACATCCATTCTGCTTTCACTATAATTCGGCATTGTCATGGATTATTCCTTGCGCAAAGGATTGGTATTGCCATTCAACGTGGCAATGCCGCCAGCCTTCTGGCCACCCTCCCGGTTGACGTCGATGGGGAGGAATTCTTTGACGTCTTAACCTGCAGGATTGTTTAGGTATATACGTATAAGTAATGTAAAACCTGAAATAGTGATGTATTGTGATGAATGGGGGAAATCAATGGGCCAGTTACTAAGTTCATATTTAGAACATAAGATTACTAATTATTGTATGCCGGGATTAACTTACTGTAACATCATTAAAAAAATTAAGAATTATAGTTTAAACAGCAACAATACGCTTATCATTTTAGTGGGAGACAGGGGAAATGCAGACAGAAATGCACTTATAAATTGTTTTGAATCACTGAAGTCATTAAATGTTAAAAATATAATATTATTCACACTTCCTTATAGCCGTAGCTTGTCACAGGCAGAAAACAATCTTAGACATAAGCTCAATCCAACTTTACATACAATGGCATTTCATAATCAAAATAAATTCCATTTAGTTGACATAAACGTATATTTAGAAAATAAATTATTATTGACAAAAGATAAATTCTATTTAAATATTTATTTTAAGAGACAGATAGCATCTTTGCTATCATATTATATTACTTGTTCAGCCAAGAACTTGGCTACCCAAGCTGCTCCTTTTGAGCAGAAAAATGACAATGTTTGTCTTGTGACCTTGGAGTCTGTTCCAAAAAAGTGTGACAATCGTTTAAATATAATTCTAGGACAATAGGGGAGATCTCTAGCAACTTAATCTTAGGGACAAAGGAAAAGTCTATGTACCTGAATATTATTCATCAAAATATTCAAGGTTTTTCTGGCAAAGAGTTAGAACTAGAATTGTTTTTAAATGAAATGCACATTCATATACTTTGTTTGACTGAACACTGGCTAAAAAAATATGAATTATTAGTTAATATTGATAATTATAAAATTATTAGTTCGTTTACTAGAGGTTCTGCTATAAGAGGTGGGTCACTCATTTTAATTAATGACAAGTTAAAATCCAAAGAGAGAAAAGATATAGTAGCACTCTCGAGTGAGCGAAATATTGAACTATCATGTGCAGAGCTTGAGCAACATATTGTTATTAGCGTCTATAGACCTCCTTCTGGAGATTACCACCTTTTTGAGTCTATTATGGAAGAAACCTTAAAAAAAGTATGTAAATGTAAGAAGACGGTAGTTGTATGTGGCGATTTTAATATTGATATTCTCGAAAACTCCCAGAACGCGTTAAGGTTCCTCAATCTTTTCAAATCTTTTAATTTACTAAATCTGTTTTGTGAACCAACTCGCATCACATCCACAACAGCTACCGGCTTGGATAATATTTTTTCTGATAACAATGTAAATGAGAAATCGTTAATTAATTTTATAAAGTCAGATCATACAGGTCAGTTAGCTAGATTTGAACACCAACATGTTTCATTACCAAAACATATTGTATGTAGACCAATGTATGTGTTGTGGCCATATAACATATCGCTTAGGATGTGTCTGCATTGCATCATGCTGTGGACCCCTTTTGTGTGACGTCGCATTATGGCAGTTTTTACAAATAACATACCTTTTAATTAGGTGTTATCGTACTGTCTTTAAAAATGGGTTTCCTTAATCTATACTACCAAAACACTCAGGGACTGCGTACCAAAACGCACTTGTTTAAGCGTAATTTACTCCTAAATACGTACGACGTCATATTGCTGACAGAGACCTGGTTGCTTGATGGTGTCGGTGATGAGGAGCTTTTGACGATAGATACATAGTGTTCCGTCGTGATAGGAACTATTCTTATACACATGAGAAACTTGGTGGGGGTGTACTCATAGCAGTCAGACGTGAGCTGTCTGCCATACACAGGAGGGAGTGGAGCTCCTCGGCTGAGGACATTTGGGTTACTATTAGTTACACTGCTAAGGATTGTTCTCCGCGCAAAATACATTTGTGCACCCTGTACCTATGCAGTGAAAATTTGGGTAATTCATTTAACTGCCAGCTCACAAATTTCACCAGTCAACTCTCAACTATAATTAGTTCATGTCCCGATGACACTTTTATAATAACGGGTGATTTCAACCTTACCAACGTCAGTTGGTTAAACGGTGAGGATGGTCTGGAGCCTTCAGGCATTTCAGGTGATGCGCAGGTGTACTTTTTCGATACTATCTCTGAATGTAATTTAAAACAATTTAATTCCTTTCATAATGATAATGATAGATATTTAGATCTCATACTGTGCAACTCTGAATTGACCGTTAACGTATGTGAATATCCTATAGTACGAGAGTATGTGCATCACAAAGCAATGAATATTACAATGAACTGTGCTGATGTAACATTTTTAAAATGTAACCCTAGAATGAAGTACTTTTATGAACGCGGCGACTACGACAAAATCAATGCCTCACTGGACGAGATCAGGTGGGAAGAATGCTTAACATCCAACACTTTGGAGGCTGCCATAGAATGTTTCTATTCACACCTTTACGTCCTTAGAGACAAATATATACCCCATAAGCTTTTTCATTCCACCGTGGTATAGTTCATGTCTAAAAAAGATCCTTAAAGAAAAATATAAGTTCTTTAAGAGATTTAAAATGTACGGAAATTCAGATGATTATGGCACTTTCAGCTTGCTCCGTAAAAGAGCAAAGCGCATTGAAAAGGATTGCTATAGCTCTTATATTGAAAACGCGGAACAATCCATCATAAATGACCCTAAATTATTCTGGAGTTTCATTAAGTCCAACAAAAAGGGCGGTAACATTTATCCCTCTACAATGTCGTATAAGGATACATTAGCCACTTCCAGCGAGGAAATATGTAATATCTTCGCTGTTTATTTCCAGTCGACTTTTCTAGCCCCGCAATCTCCCTCGCTTCCCTCACCTATACTCCAGAGTGATCTGGGTAATTCTGACTGCACTCATGACATAAGCAACATTGAAATAAGATCTGACGTTGTACATAAGTTACTTAAATCTGTAGACCTTGGTAAAGGTGCAGGACCTGATAATATTGTTCCAAGGTTTATAGTGAAATGCGCAGATCAATTGACTGAACCACTAACCATCTTGTTTCAAAGTTCTGTGAAGGAAGGATATGTGCCAAAAGTCTGGAAGTCAGCTTTCGTCACTCCCATTCACAAGAGCGGTAGCAGAGGTGATGTTTGCAATTATAGGCCCATTTCAAAGCTATGTATTTTCGCTAAACTACTTGAGCGACTGGTCTATAACCAGGTTTACAACGCACTATCAAGCTCGATACTATCCAATCAACACGGTTTTGTGAAAAACAGGTCAACCACTAGCAACCTTCTCACCTTTTTTGATTTTGTCTCGTCCAAAATGGAGGGAGGGGGGCAAGTAGACAGCATTTACACTGATTACAGTAAAGCTTTTGATCGCATTGATCACAGGATACTATACCAGAAGCTCTTGCGAATGGGAGTGCACGGAAACTTATTTAGGTGGTTCGTATCCTACATCGAAAATAGATCTCAGGCTGTTGCACTCAACGGATCCATATCCAGCTGGCACACTGTATCCTCTGGCGTTCCTCAGGGGTCCCTGTTAGGTCCTCTACTGTTTAATATTTTCATCAATGACATTGTATCCTGCTTTGTACACTCACAATTTCTAATGTACGCAGATGACATGAAAATTTACAAAGTTATAAAAACTGTAGATGATTGTTTTCTTTTACAACAGGATCTCACGAGATTTGAGGAATATTGTCGTGTAAATAAATTGGATATCAATGCTTCCAAGTGTTACGTTATCAGTTTTACTCGTAAGCCGCGTACATGCGAGTTTAACTATGCACTTAAAGGTATCACACTCAAGCGAGTTCAGGAAATCCGGGACTTGGGGGTAACTCTTGATTCAAAACTCACGTATGAAAAGCATGTAGACAATATCGCGACGAGAGCTTACAAAATGCTAGGTTTTGTCCTCAGATCATGCTCACAATTTTCAAATATGAAGGTGATCAAAATTTTATATTGCTCATACGTTCGCAGCGTCCTTGAGTATTGCTCACAGGTTTGGAATCCGCAGTATGATGTCCATATAAATAGATTGGAATCTATACAACATAAATTTTCTAAATTCTTGCGGTATAAATGCAACACACATGATGATAATTATGAGGCCAGCTGTAGGAGACACCACTTACTGCCCCTGCAAACGAGGCGGAGAACTGCGGATGTAGCTCTGCTTTTAAAAATAGCACAATCGAAGGTGGAATCCCCATATCTCCTCTCGATGATACATTTAAAGGTCCCAATCAGATCGGTACGAATACCTGCTCCTCACCACATACCCTGCAGTGTTACCAATTATAGAAGTAACTCTTTCTTCCTTAGATCAGCCAAGCTTGTGAACAGAACGTCCGAATATACGGAATTAGATTTGTTTAATACAAGTCCCGCTAAATACAAACGTGCTGTCGGTGATTGTTGGTTTGGGTTGGCTCCCTAGGTATTCTGTGTTCCCAATCTTATTGTTCATTTGTTATTATTTTTCCAAATTGTCATCAATAGGATAATGTATATTATGATACCGTCTAGTGTTAATTTGTTATTTAAATGTGAAAACTTAGAAATGGTTTTTAGTCATGTAAGTAGTACTATTATATAGTTATAATGCTGTTTGTTTTCCGAATAAAATAAAATAAAAAATAAAATAAAAACAATCACAACTTATCGATTAGAGAAATTTAAAGAAAATATTAACAACAAAATACCTCTTTTGGAATTAAATAATAATGAAAACCCGGATGTTCTTTACAGAGATCAATTCAAAATTAAATTTAGTGATTGGGCTACACCTGGAATCTTTAAAAGTAGAAAAAAAATGTATGAATTATATGAGACAAAGGCATGTACAAATGAGCCACAAGTAATCGAACATATTAAAAAATACTCGAAACTGTTTAAGAAAGTCTGTCCAATAGCCAAATCTAATTATATTCGGGCTAAAATAAAAAAATCCGATAGTAAAATTAAGGCAACATGGAATGTTATTAACAAAGAAACCTGTAAGACAAGGTCACGTGATCGTTCCTTCGAGTTAGAAATAGATGGTAAACACATTAATACTGATGCTGCAGTGGCTAATGCATTTGAATCTTTTTTCACAAATATTCCAATTACCACTACAAATTCATTAAATTCTTCAAAAATTATAGCTGCTTCTCTTCTTAAATCAGTGTTGATAAATGTAGTACTAACTTTGATTTTCAGTATATTGATTTTAGAACTATACTTAAAACTTTTAAGCAACTAATTGTAAAAAAGACTGAGGATCTTTGGGGCATTTCAATCAATATAATACAATCAATAATGCCCGCAATATCGCGCCTTACCTGGCATTCATTTTCAATAAATGCATAGATGAAAACCAATTTCCTAACCTTATGAAGTACAGTAAAATCATACCGTTATTCAAAGCAGGGGACAAAAGTGATCCTTCAAATTTTAGATCCATCTCCATACTTCCAGCTCTAAGTAAAATTTTTGACAGAATAATATTTAATCAACTGCTTTCACATTTTACAGAAAATAATTTACTTCATGATAAACAGTTTGGTTTCACTAAAGGTAGAAACACGACAGATGCAGGAGTTGCACTTGTCAAACATATATTTGATGCATGGGAGAAGAAGCAGGATGCCATTGGTATTTTTTGTGATCTATCAAAAGCTTTTGATTGTGTTGATCATGAGACGTTGTTACTAAAATTAGAATATTATGGTGTTTCAAGCGGCTCACTTAGATTACTTACGTCTTACCTTACGGACAGAATTCAAAAAGTTAACGTTAATGGCTCTGACTCTTCTGGTACCCCATTAGTTATGGGAGTACCCCAGGGCTCGATATTAGGACCCCTTCTATTCTTGATATATGTTAATGATCTTCCTTACTTCGCGACAAATCTTTGTGAAATTGTATTATTTGCTGATGATACATCATTAATTTTTTAGACTGATAGACATGAAGTAGTACTTGACGAAGTTTATAATACCCTTTCTAATACACTGACGGACTCATAAACTGCATCAAAGTAATAGACGACTTTGAAATAAATATTTTAACCAAGTATGCATATTTCTATGCAGATTTAAATTGAAACCTCTAGATTGGTTCGTGAACTTTAAAACAGCGTAGGGTCATATCTTTAAGTTTAAGTTTATGTACTGGAAAGGACCTTAAGACTTTTATTGAAGAAAAAACAGAAATTTAAGAAAAATTGGTTTAATTAAAAAATTGGTTTTAACAATAGACACAAACTTTATGCAAGGGTTTATTTGTGTTTTAATAAGGTGTATTACCCCCACGTGCCCTTATTACGGATTCTAATCGGTTCCGCATAGATTTTATAAGGGTTTTTAAAAGATCTTGCGGAATATTGTCCCATTCTTCTGAAAGTGCTGTTCTTAGTGCTGCCACTGTCGTGGGCGAAGGGTTTCTCGCATATACAGCTCTTTTTAAATTGTCCCAAACATGCTCGATGGGATTAAGATCCGGGCTGCGTGCTGGCCAATTCATTGTACGTATCCCAACCTCTTCGCAATAATGTTGAACTTGTGCAGCTGCATGCGGCCGGGCATTATCCTGCATTAAAGTAAAATTTTCGCCTATGAATCCCATGTAAGGCACCACGTGATCTTCTAATATCTCTGTTATGTAGCGATGTGCTGTCAAACCCCCTCTATTACCGTTTTGACGGACCATGTCTATGAACACAAGTTCGGTTCGCCCGTTCATCGATATGCCACCCCAGACCATACATGAACCGCCTCCAAAAGGAACACGCTCCTCAATGCAACTTTGAGCATATCGCTCCCCACGTCGACGATAGACTCTTCTGCGACCATCTGCACCATATAAACATGTCCTACACTCGTCCGTGAACAATACAGAGGCCCACTGCTCTTCTGTCCAATTCAGGTGATGACGCGCAAATCTTAAGCGAGCTTGTCTGTGAGCTGTAGACAACTTTGGACCATTTGCTGGTCTAAAAGGGGTGATATCCGCTTCCTTTAACCTTCTTCTTATTGTTCGTGCACACACGTTTACTCCACGCACTTCATTAAGCTCGGTTTTGATGTTAACTGACGTGAGGAAACGATTTCGCAGGGAAGTTATAACAATAAATCGGTCATCACGACCTGTGGTTGCTCGAGTTCTGCCTGTACCACGTCTCCTCCTGTAAGAACCTGTCTCTACAAACCTTCTGTATATTCTAGAAACCGTAGACTGGTTTAAATTTAAATTTCTACCAATCGTTCGTTGATCATCATCATCATCTACTTTGTTGACTGTACATACCTATGCATAATATATAATAATGTCCGCATGCAAACGTAGCAAACTTTGTTGTCTGTTCCCACAGTCAAACCGTGGAAACGGTTTTGTGGGGCCTTGTTTAGATGTAAGTTATGTAAATAATGGCTAATAAAGATACATACATACATACATACATACATACATCCAAGCCCTCCCGCACCAATGCTACAATTTGTGCCGCTTGTTCGGACGAAGTATCCATATTATGGTTCAAAAACTCTCGATGTGTTAAAAAACTAACCCAACAATTATGCTGGTAACAATAATTCAATTGACAAAACAAAAAAAATCAATGAGAATCAATTTTAAACTTTGCTATAAATAACACGCAAATCTGATACTACAAGTAAATTTTCTTTCCCGGCTATATTCATTTGTTTTACTGCAGTTCTATTTTTAAATTTAATTTTTTTTTAAGATTAAGAGCCAGTCTTTCCATATTTATATAATTTAATCTAAAAAGTTTGCATACTTATTATAAAAAATCCTTTTAGAGTAAACCTGAACTTTGATGCAGTTTATGAGTCCGTCAGTGTATATTACATTGGTTTACAAGTAACAACTTGCTGCTCAATGCGAAGAAAACTAAATGTGTAAAGTTTGCTATGCCAAATATAAGACAGGCAGATATTAATATTAAAATGAATAACGAATCTGTCCAAATAGTCAATACCACAGTTTTTCTTGGAATAACTCTAGATAGTAAACTGTAATGGGGTTCTCATATTCAGCCTTGGCAGGAAGACTTAGCTCAGCTGCCTATGCGGTTAGAAAGATAAGGTCACTGACTGATGAGGAAACTGCACGACTAGTTTATTTTAGCTACTTTCATAGCGTTATGTCATACGGTCTGCTGCAGTGGGGCTCAGCTGCCGATATTGAAACTATATTTGTACTATAAAAACGAGCGATACGAGCGATCTATAGCCTCAGACCCCGTGACTCGCTGAAAGAACTTTTCAAAGAAATTAATATTTTAACAGTTGCTTCTCAATACATCTATGAAAATATCTTATATGTACGAAAAAACCTAAATATTTTCGAAAAACTATCTGATGTACACAATTTTAATACGAGAAATAAAAATAAACTAGTTGTACCAAAACTTAGGCTTCACAAGGTTGGTGATTCATTTGTAGGCAGCTGCATAAAAATATTTAATAAAATTCCTCAGGACTTGATTAATATGCCAATAAATAAATTTAAAATAGAAGTGAAAAAAACTTTAATGAGTAAAGGTTACTATAAAGTGGATGAGTACCTTAATGATGTTAATGCGTGGTCAACATAAGTATCTTGCTTGCTCGCACAAAATAAATTGTAAACCAAAACAAATTTATAAAAGAAAAATAATCTAGTTCTAATGAGGAAAAAAAAATAGTTATTTTAATAAACAAATCAAGAAATAATTTATAAATATTAAATACAATAAAAATAAAATAACTATTATACAACTTATAGCTAAGAACAATTAAAATGCGTCGTAGAATTCCTCCGCATCGCATGCCTCTTGTGGTAGCGTTCCCAGAAGACTGGCAGCATTGCCACGTTGTATGGCAATGCTTATTCTCTGTCCTAAAAAGAGGCCAGCCTTCTGGTCACGAGAAGCGTCGACCATTCGCTTCGCAATCTCACGGAAGAGGTTGCGAGCGCTCGGACCCCATGACCCCAAAGTCTCGACTCCAAACGGCACAAATTCATAATCTCCGATGAAATTGGAGTATTTGCGCCGCTTGAGAGCCTCTGCAGAAGCAGCAGCAGCACCAGCACAGCCAGCCGTGCTAGTTATATGGGTAGGAGCCATGGTATCAACGAATGTGGCGTCCCACACCAGAGTCCTACCCATCTTCCATGGCATTAACGACATGCCATCCGGTCTCTTGCCATCGTCACGCGCCAAACCGTTTGGTTCTAGTACAGCTGGTACACCGGCGGTGACAAGAGCACGGCGGACTATGTCGTTGAGGCTGGCGTGCCGTGGAATTCGCCCAGCGCTCCTGCAGCACGACAGACCATGGTGTCCGAGTCTGTCAACGGCTTCTCCACAACGAATGTTATGTTATGTTATGTTCTAATGTAGTTCGCTGAGTTTCTTGCTGGTATCTTCTCAGTAGAACTAATCTACCGAACCAGCGAAAGAATCATTTTCCAATGGTTTATTTTTACATTATTTAATATTTTTATATTATTTCTTGACATACATAATTGTAGAGTTTTGACGGTCATATGTGCTCTTTATGTGCCTAAACTGAATAAATGAAATTGATTCTTTGATTCTTTGATATTCAGTTTTTCTTTTTTTAAATACTTTACATAATTTAGATAACTTCCGTGTACTATATCTAATTTCTATTTACAATACTATTGACTACGTTTTAGTAAACTTTGACTTTTCCATAAATAGGTACTTGAGTATGTGTCATATTGTAGAGTATATTAGTATATACACTAGTAGTTCTGTGAATAGTAGACCTCGCAAGCATAAAAACGATACATATATTAAAACTTAACAAAGTTCAACTTATCGGGGCATGATTTTTTTACACACAGACCTGTAAGGGATCTTGTCCTGGATGTTTCAGCTATAAATCATTAATAAATAACGTGTCAGAAAACTTCCTCCCTTTTCTCCCATATTTTCTCTCCTATTAAAAAAGCTACAATCTCCTCCTATCACAAAAGTTGTGTTGAAAATGAAAGAACTTGCGTGCCAAGTTTGGTGAAAATCGGTCAAGAAATAAGCCCTCTAGACCAAACCCAAACAGACGAGATACGGAACAAAGCAAATCCACCTTGAAACAGAGACGGTCGCTCAAATTTTTCGCGCGGTCAATTATTGTTTTCAACATAAAATCAAAAAAATGTTTTATAGAGTAAATTATTAAAATATATTCACAAGATGTCTCTTTGCCCATCAAATAGTTTCTGAACTAATTGAGATGGAGGTTAGAAAAGTCTATAACTTCATTAAAAGCTGCAAAACTTCCCACAAACTCGATTATTATGCCCATAAAGGTTCAACATCTTTTTATGGCCAATAAAGAACATGTTAATATTCAATACGAAGATTTTATAAGAAAAGTTTTCTCGTTAGTTCTTGTGAAGTTTCTGGATGGTAGGATACAACCACAGCTTGCATAGTGCATACTCTAATACCACTTTTTGTACAATCCAGGGGCACGATGTTTTTGCAAGTCAGTCACATATTGCCTACGAAAGCTAACAAACTAAAGTAGGAATACCTTCTTAGAACACGGTTTGGTTTTTAAATGAGAGGCGGACACGCAAATCGATTTGTGCATAAGTGATATTAAGGTTGGACAGAGATTATAATATTCACTAGTCATTACGAATGAATGTGTAAATTATACATGTCATGTATTACAAGACATGTTTAATCTACACCTATTTTATAATATAACCTATATTATGGGCACAGTTTACTGTGAAAATATGGGTGTATAAAAACTAAATATATACCTTCAATAAAAGTGACAATCTCAACATAAAATTACTAACATTCCAAATTACTATCCATTCATTCGCGTCGCATCAATCACTAGTGTAGTCGTAATCAAACCTTCTAAAATCACCTGACATTAGGCCTATTACAGGGACAGGTGGTACCTAGATTAGGGTACCCACCAGTACTCGACAGCTAATAGTGTTAATATCTGGTGACATTATCTTTTTGGAGAGAATCAACACCTCCTTTTCTCTACAAAATCTTGAATATATGAAATAAGGAGCGATTATTTATTACTTATATATAGTCTTCCCTCATAATTAGCTAAATTCAATTTCTAAAAACAAGAACTCACGCTCAGAACTAGTTAAATTCATTTACACCAATTCTAGTTAATGCAACTACCATGTTTGTAACATGAACCAGTTTGTGTTTGCAAGTTTCACAACCGAAACTATTATAAACAAGCTACGCGCGAAAACTTGTACTTTAATTAATTAAATTTAATGCTGTATGTATTTGATTACCTACTTAATTTTGGTATTTCAGATACTATAGGAAGTTGGCGCGAGTATTTCACTTTTCCAATAAAACTGTTTATAATGGATTAGAAACCTAATTTCACTTTTTTCTTTTCTTTTTTCCTCCTAATTTCCTTGCCTGTCTTTTGCTGCAAGCGTTCATACATATACCAACTTCTCTATAATTCTTACAACCAACTAAAAAAATTCTTTCTGACCGTAGGTTTACTAGCTTAGTGATGTAATTTGTTTTTCCCTAAACAAAATAACATATTTGGAAACACTTTGGTGTATCGCGGATAAAATAAATTTCATTGCTTTGACAAATCATCAAACGAAGACTGCTGTATTTCCGCAGAAATGAACCCATACAAATCTTCAAAGGACTCAAATGCAGGACATCATCGAAACAGAAACAATATAGTACAACATCATTGTTATTGATTGAAATTAGCGTCACATAACTCGTAGGGTCCTCATTAGTGTATTTGCCAAACCAGCTTTTGACTAAAACAACACAGGAACGAGCCAAATGTGGATGATGCTTACGTAATTAGCACTTAAATTTTAGCACTATATTTATTTATGTCCCAGAATATACGTGTAGGACATATTGTACGTGTATTGTGCGAAAAATGTGCACTGAAACAGTTTATCGTTACTAACATTAAGCGCCTACTATTAAAGTTATAGCAAAGTTGTTATCGTGATATGTCTGAAATGCTTGATGCATACATTCAGGAACGTTCCTTTGTTGCGTTATATTTAAATGAATGTTATCTTTGCTCCATTTGTTTTTTTATTACAGGTAAGGGAATATAATATACACTTTTCTATGTTTGTTTGCGTGAGCATTAAACCACGAGTGATTTTATACTTATTCTTCGTGATTAAAACATAAATCTACATTCATTTAATTTATTTTTATCTTCACTCTGTAATTAATGTCCCTAATTCGTACCTATGTATCACGTCTTCTAACTGAATTATGAATTTTATTCAATAGATTTACGTGCATGTTTATTTTGGATGTCATTACCTATATAGAGTTAAGTGACGTTATTTTGAATTAGATCGAATTCTGAAGATAGCGGAACAGTTGTTGATTATACACTATAGAGTCCCCCTGATTATGTAGTGAATAAAATGAAAGAATATGCTCAGAGAAAAACTAATATTAAGTTGATACGAATTATTTATAAATTATAAATTTATCTCAGTTTTTACTGTTACCTTACCAAACAAATCAATTATAAATGTGTGCTCTGAAAAATCTAAAGGTACCTCATACCATCCAAAATTCCAGATCCTTTTACAAGCGGCAGATTGTAAGTCCCCAAGAGTAACACATTTTCGAAGTACCACGAATGAAACTAAGCTTGGATCTTTACGACACCACAGGGTTTTCACCTAAGCAATTTGTTCCATTTTCTTGTCCTGGAAAATGTTCGGAGCTATAAAGTTTATTGTTCCTGTCAGTGTTTTAAGGATTTATGAGATTATAACTTGTTGATCGGAAGTTTGTGAGGTTGATAGATTGCGTTACGTCACGAATCTCAATTAAGGGATGGCTATACTATGTCATAATTTGCATTATAGAGGACTACTTAACTTCGTAGGAAATTTAAAACTTCTGCGTAATAAAGTACTCTTCCGCCTTTAAAATTTTATATGTAATTAGTAACCAATAATTATTTAAGTTATTTATAGAAGGTTATGGTCAATTTAAAATAAAATACAGTTACGTTCTTTGATACATGTCCTGAAAAATAGTTTAGGTTGAGTTTGAATTACAGCTTTAGTGCGGACAAAAATGCTCAGTAGGTTTCAAACATTAATATGCCGTAATGAGGTAATAAATAACTGTTTACCCCAAAAGCCATTTGGTTGAAATTGGCTTGGTGAACATACCACAGAACTTTTGTAATGAATTAATTAAGTTCAACCAGAAAATGTGGACATCGGTATGAATTCCCGATATTTATTAAATACTGCATTAAAGTTGCAAAACTGAATATTGATTGGTAATTAGGTATACCAATATTTTTTTTAGAAATATCAAATTAGAATTGATGTATCCAAAGTCTGCATTGAGAAGAGATTGATCCAAAGTTTTGCTTTCCAGCTTAGCACCTAGACTCTAGAGACGTTTTTGTGCTGTCAGTGGGAAGACCAAAAGCTTAACCTGCTTTGTCTTTTACACTGAGGGCACAGAAACTCTGTGCTCACAGGGTTGGCAGCGCGAGTGTGACTCCCTTATGGTTGCACCCGTCCATAGACCACGGTAACCACTTTCCATCAAGAGGGTCGTGTGCTTTTCTCCTACCTAAAAGTCATAAAAAGACATCAAAATATTTTTAATTTGATTTGAAGGATACTAACGTGCAATTTTGTTGTGCGTGCCTACAGTTTAGTTAAACAAAAGTTATAGTGATTATAAGTAGGAATATTTTACCTATAATATAACTAAAAAAACATGTTTGCTAGATGCAATATATCATTGCTACATACAATTAGATTTATGAACCAAAAATAAATATAAAAAGTATAAACTTGCTGATAAAAGATCACCACATTTACCCACGTTTGAATTGCCGAAAATTATGGGCGAATTTAAGCCATCCCACAGATCACTGTTGTACTAAAACACCTGTCACATTAATTCGTTTTCAATTGTAGAATGTAACCAGTATCATCCCTTCGGTGTTTGAAATTGACTGTTAATCGCCAAAGTTTGACGATTAGGTAAAGATAGATTAAAATTAATTGCTCCCAACGCTCGCCTTCTGGGAGCCGTTGATTATCCATGAGAGTTTAGCACTTCACTTCCTTTAAACCCCTTATTAATCTTCTGGAGATGTGGACCTTACATGCAAAGGCGCTTACTGGCTGCACTTAATGTTTCTCGTTAACACCAAATCAATACAGTAGAATCAATTACTACAATGTTATTTATTGAACGAATGATGTATGTCAATTACAGCATTCGTAGCAGTTTATGCTTTGGATACCTGTTCGTTAAGCCGGAAGCCGCTAAGCAGAGCTAGTTACATATAACAACTCTAATAAAATATAATAAAATAAGTCGCGTGGTTCCTGGTAGAGTAGAATTTCGACCACCCCATTTCTTCGTACAAGGTGACTAAGGGAGAGGGTTATTTTACATCAGACAGATATATACAGCCCAGACTCAGCATCATATGCATGGCTTGAGTCAAAAATAGTACCCATAAGACGGCAATAGACTCGCCCCCTATTACGTGGGACTGAATTCAATGATTGGTGAAATGTGGGCGTTAATTCACCTCTGCCTAACCCAATGAAGGCGAATGTATGTATGTAAATATTACCCAATGACATCCCTTAATAAGAAACTTCAACTTTCCTCAAGAAGCCATTTGGGAGCGAAGATTTTACAAGTAAGAGCTTGGCTCTGTCACACGTGACTTTTAATCACTAATTTTACGCTCGTTGTAGCTCCCTCGGGTGGTATTCATATGGACTCTCAGGTTAACTGAGGATTTAGGACACGACGTTGCGGATTATAAATCATAAATATTTAATCGTTGATTTTATATGCGCCATATAAATGTTAACTTACGACTCGCGCCGTACTGACAAAGTTTGAGTGTTTTTGAGAACTTAATGATGAATATTGTTTTGACTTGTTATTTTATGATAAATGTCACAATTTAATTGTGAATAAAATTTGTTCTGGCATTTCGTTTATTAGCGATATCATTATTTATCGGTGAATTTGTGTTCGGCTTTGTTGTATTATTCTCGGTATTTTTTAATACCACTTTGGTGGCAGACGAGCACACGGCCCACCTGATGGAAAGTGGTTACCGTGGCCTATGGACATTTGTAACACCATAGGAGTCACTGTCACGCTGCCAACCCTGTAAGTACAGAGTTTCTGTGCCGTCAGTGTAGAAGACTAAGCAGGACAAGCCTTTAGTCTTCCCACTGACAGCACAAATTCTCCAGTGAGCTCTGGCTACCCTACTTACCGCTGGAAACACAACACTAATTTATTATAGCCGCGGTTCTGTAGGGCAAAGGTACTTCCCTAGTCGGACTGCTTAATTGGGCGGAATTACCGCCGTATCCTCCTAATAGGTATGTTATTGTTCATAAAAAATGATTTGACCAATCAGTATTAGTGAAATTATCACTTGCTAACCATGCCACCATAATTCATTACTTTAGTTTTAGGGTTCCGTACTACAAAAGGAAAAAACTGAACACCTCGGTGTCCGTCTGTCTGTATGTCAAGACTTTTTTTCTCAGGAATTCGTGAAGGTATCAAGTTGAAATTTATACTACATACTTAGGTTTATAACGTCTTTAATCTGTCCAAAAATCAAACTTCTAAGTCAACGTATTCAAAATATATTACGGTTTATATAGCTAAAGTTACGGAACACACTTTCTATTTGATTTTGTGGAGCCTTTCTATATCCAAGGTCCAATACCAAAGAAATTGATATCTCTAAGGTAAACCTAAAAGAATATAATAATAATTTTTGAACTCGTTGCAAAATCATCAAAAATATAGCTCTTCTGTGTACCCTTTCAAAGGATGCAGCCTTGATGTTAGGATGTGATCTTGCATAAATTATGCAATAATATTCGATTGCAGTAATCGCAGCTGACTTACTGGTATTTATTGAAGAGTTCTGTGGTCTGTCCTGAAACCCCTTATCAGGTCTTCACATAATAAAAATGGAGCCATTTCGAAATAAACCCCTTTAAAAAAATAATTAAATTAAATTAATTAAAAACATAACTTTATATACCTAATTAAATTCGATATAAGGTATCTTACAACTTGTCAAATACACTTTAATTGATTACATTAAATAAAATATGCTATTATAATATACAATTACTTACAAATTAAAAACTAAAAACTATGCTAACTATACAATATATACAAAAATGGGATAGAGAAAAAGAGGGAGACTGTAATTTCAGGCATCAAAAAATTCCTCCCCATCGATCTCTACTGGTACCGTGCCCAAGAGGCTGGCGGCATTACCACGCTGAATGGCGATGGCAATTCTTTGAGCGAGGTAAAGGCCAGCCTTATGGTCACGGGAAGCGTCGATTAGTCGCTTCGCTATTTCTTTGAATAGCGTGCGCGCGCTTGGACCCCACGGACCCAACGTTTCGACTCCAAACGGCTCAAAATTATAATTACCAGTTAAATTGGTATATTTGCGCCGTTTGAGAGTCTCCGCTGATGCAGCAGCAGCGCATGCGTAGTCCATCGTACTTGGAAGATGGGAAGGCGCCAGGGTGTCGACGCAGGTTGCATCCCACACCAAAGGCCTACCCATCTTCCAAGGCAACAACGACATACCGTCCGGTCTCTTACCATCGTCGCGAGCCAAGCCAACAGGTTCAAGTATAGCTGGCACGCCGGCGGTGACAAGAGCTCGACGGATAATGTCGTTAATGTTTGCATGTCGGGACATGCGGCCTGCGCTCCTGCTGCAAGACAATCCGTGATGTCCAAGGCTATCGACAGCTTCTCCACAGAGACACCGATGCGGAGAAACACACGGTGCACCCAAACGTAGGCAAGTCGCAATGCGGAAGGTCGTGTCGTCCAACATTGTTCCAATGTTGGGCGAAGGAAGTGCCTGGAGCCATACACCAGATTCCCATTCACCCACAGCCAATAGGCGAGCGCGCTCAGCAGCGCTGGTAGCTGTACTGATTAAATGTTTTTTAACACCAGTAGTGAGCGGCTCATCCCATTGCCTTTGGGAAGATGGGTTGGCGGGCATGGCGGCAGTTGGACAAGTCATTTTCCAAGAATTTACAGATTCGGCCTTACCTGGCACATCGGAATTTATCAGTGAAGGAGATAGAATTTTCCAGACTAATTCTTCAGTGCCATAGACCGACGACAAAAATGCTGGCATACTTACATCTGCAATTTTGCGAACGCCGAGGCCCCCGAGACGAACTGGAAGGGACGCCTGAAGCCACACTCGATCGTTCAAATTTATATTTAAAATTTTTCATAGAGTGTCTTGCAGCACTCTATCCACTTGACCTAAAAGTTCCAAAAATTTAAAAAGTTGAGTTGAACGCAGGGCATGTGTAAATTTTGGTACGAAAAGACAATGCCGAATAATGGTGAAAGCTGAATGTATATTAATTTGGTACAATCGCTCCGAAACATCACAAAAAAAAATTATTTTCTCTTCCACAAATGACTCGTAAGCATCTTCAAGAATTGGCGACCCAAGGAGGCGGAGAGAACTTTTTTGTAAAACTTTTAAATTTGGAGCCATAGCATTGAATTTTGAGAGTACCGAAAGATTGTCAATTTGATCACTGAGAAAAATTTCACATTTGGTGGGATTTAGTTCTAGGCCGATTGAACTAAATTCTTTTTTTAGAAACGCCAAATCTTTTAACACCGTTTCTACGTCGCCTCCGAGAGTTCCATCATCTAGATACCAAACGTTAAATTTGGAATTTAGTCGCTGAATTATAGGGTGAATAGCCAGGCTGAAAATGACTGGTCCAAGAGGATCACCTTGTTGACACCCTACTGCTGAATTTAAAATATTTTCCTTATAAAGCAATTTAGAAGGATGCCTATAGCACTGCCAGAGAAATTTAAAAATTTTGGGTGTTTCCAATTTGGCCTGTGTTAAATTAAATTAAATATAGTGGAAAAGTACAAAATATCTTATTTAATATAATATGCAGTAGGTTCCACCAAGAACCATCAATCAACAATATTAGGGTTGGCAGCGCGACTGTGACTCCTCTGGTGTTACAAACGTCCATAGGTCACGGTAACTACTTTCCATCAGGTGGGCCGTGTTCTTGTCTACCACCAAAGTGGTATAAAAATAACCAGTATAAAGGTTTATATTATGTTAAGACTTAGTGAAAGGTCTTATATATAATTTAAAATACCATTTCAAGAACCATTCCACACCTAAAATATATTTGTAATCGGTATGTAATCAACGTCCGCTTTGATTTGACGTTTCAAATCAACACCACCTTACTATGGGGCAATTTCAACCAGAGATAAAATGTAAGCGGCATAACCAATAATTTAATTCTAAATATTCCTCTAAGTAGGTCGAATCGTTATAAACATTGACTGTCAGCAAGTGCGGGTTAATTTGAAATACGTCCGGTTGAGTGGCAGAATTCCTAAATTATTAGGAGTGTACAATTAATCAAGTTTTAAATTTATTTTTGCCTACAATTTTCGTGTTACAGAAAATATAATTATGTAATATAAATTGTACTTATCCTTATGGAAATTATTTTGTAGCCAAAAAATAAGTATAATGTGACTTATCTAAGAACTCAGCTGTATGATTTATTTAATTCTGAGTTACTTTCTTTATCTCCTACCTCGTCTTATTATAGTAAAATAATATATAGCGGTCATCCTCTAGGCACTAGGCACGTCTATCTTTTATGTTCAATTATCTTTATTCTTTCTACTTGTTTATCTTAGAATGTCTACACTTAGAGAATAAGATTGAAAATCTTAGATTAGACTACGATTTTAGGAAGTAACCAAGAATGGTATTGTGTTGTATTAAATATGGATAGATAATTATTTATTGTACACCAACAGTTTTACAGTAAGACAAGTAGGTAGCATGTATGCAGTTCAATGTACAAGTACCTTATCGCTGAAGCAGTTTCTCCCAGGCAACCACCAAGGTGGAGTAAACTGTTAATTCAATTCCTCATAATTATTCCATATAACCAGAGTGGATAGGTACTATGTAGAAATTATTGGCGTAGGTAGGTAGGTATATATTATACGATAAAATCATATTGTTATGGGTACCTATATTTATGTATTATATTTATGTTCTATATGTGTTTATATTTTATTTTTATGTATAACTATTCTGATTTATTTTAAATACGATAAGTATGTATTTGTACTGTTTATGTTTAAGAACCTATATATAATTAATCTATAGTCCTTATAGAACCAAACGCATCTCTCGTTAATATGCGCCTACCTCGTACAAGCTCTGCACCACCCTAAGGTAGACTGGCAGAGAATGCCTACGGCGTTAAGTCTGCCAATGTACATCGTGCATAAAGTGTAAATAAATAAATAAAACTTGATCTACACTTTTGGATGAAATATTTAAAGTATTAAGTCCCGCGATCTTTCACTTACAGGGGGAACGCTTAGGGCACGCCGTAGTAACGCCGGTAAGACCCATCATGGGGGAGTGGCTAGAGAGGCCACACGGCAGCCTCTCGTACCGTCTGACGCAGATGATCACCGAGCACGGATGCTTCGGAAAGTATCTGCGTCGGATGCAGAAAGAGCCAACGTCCGAGTGCCATCACTGCGACGCGAGCGAGGACTCAGGTCCGCACACGCTCACCGAGTGTCCGGCGTGGGAGACGCCGAGGCGGGAGCTTGTGGCGGCCCTGGGAGTGAGGGTTCTCACGCTCTCCACCTTGCTCGCGGCGATGGTTCGCTGCGCGGATGCGTGGGCGGCCGGCGCCTCCTTCTGCGAGCAAGTAATGCTCGTGAAGGAGGAGGCGGGGCGGGAGCGGCAGCGGGAGCGACGAAGGATCGCAAAACAAGCTGCCCGCGTACGAAGGCAACTCGGGCGTCGGAGGTCGATGAACGACCTCCGCCCCCCATGAGCGCCGGCCTGGGGGTGACAGGTGAAGCCGCCTGTCACCCTGGCAGAAGCAGGCCGCGGCGGCGGCGCGCGTGGCGCGCCTCCCCGTTTCCGGGGACGAGTTGGGGACTCTGTAGTCCCCACACCCGAGAAGAGGGCCAGATCGTGAGAGATGGCCCTAGGTCGGCCGGGGTGCGAGGGATATGCCTGTCAACCTCACCTTCGGCAACCAAAACGACCCACAGGCGGCGTGCGTTTTAGTCGGTTCGAGTCCAACATAACCTCCTCCACCGGCTCCGGTGGGGAGGTATCCGTGGGGATTTTGCGCACGTAAAAAAAAAAAAAAAAAAAAAGGGGGAACGCTTTGACCACAAAGCCACAGAATCTTCGCCCCAAATTCTTGTATACATACATCCGTCTTACGGCGATGGTGGGAGCCATCTACCGATATTCGTACGAACTATCGGAACCAATGAATGATGTTGCAATCATTTTTAAACATTGATTTTTGATGACTCCACTCAAATTATTTAGTATTGTATTTAGTATTGTATTTAGTATTGTATTTAGTATTGTATTTAGTATTGTATTTAGTATTGTATTTAGTATTGTATTTAGTATTGTATTTAGTATTGTATTTAGTATTGTATTTAGTATTGTTTTTAGTATTGTAATTAGTATTGTATTTAGTATTGTATTTAGTATTGTATCTATTCAAATCGATTAAGAAATAGAAAAAAATGGATCGGTTCAGGTGGGATTCGAGACCGCGATCTTTCCCTTACAAGGGGAACGCTCTGACCACTAAGCCACAGAATCTTCGCTTGCTATGACTACCAAAACCTAAGTCTATTTATACACACATAACGTATTACTTCCCTGGTTTCTCTCGAACAACAGCTATAATCGGACGTAATTAATAGCGTTAAGGATAATAATGCATGTTTATTCATCGTACATAATTCTATAATTGACTATTCGAGGAACGCGAGCGAGTCTCTGTTTCGACAAGGTGGTCGATTTAGCATTTATCCGTATGTTTGTCAGTTCCATTCTAGAGAGCACATGTTTTAACCGATTTTCAATAAACTTTACACACAAGATGTTCTTTGATTTAAAACTTTTGTCGAGAGCTTTTTTTGATAAGAGGTGAAAGAAAATGGGAAGAAAAAAGGGTAAGTTTGTTGTCACGTTCAATGTGAACGAATCTTGATGTTTTTTGGCTGAAACATCAAGGACATGATTCCTCACTGGTTGTTGTAAAAAAAATCATGCCTTGTGAAGGTGAACTTCGTTGAAAAAAGAAGAGTAACGCCCCTGGTGTTGCATACGTCCATAGGCCACGGTAACCACTTCCCATCAGGTGGGCCGTGTGCTTTTCTGCCACTTAAGTGATGTAAAAAAGGGGGTAGATTGCTGTAGTGTTTTTTAAGGACAGATCGTTATTATTTTTTGGTGCTACATCCAGAACTTTTTAAAATAAGGAGATACGTATTTATTCATATCATGTAGTGAGGTTTCCGACAGAGTAGAATTAGAGCTAACCCATCTCTACCCATGCGGTGTCGTACAAGGCAACTAAGGGATAGGGCTGTTTAACATCAGACTGATATATACAGCCCAGATTCAGCCTCAGGTGAATGGCTCGAGTCAACAATAGTACCCGGAATACGGCAATAGGCTCACCCCCTATTACGTGGCACCGAATTCAATTATTGGTGAAATGTGGGTGTCAATTCATCTCTGCCTAACCCTCCAGGGATAAAGGCGTGATTATATGTATGTATGTCTGTAGTGAGGTGATTATTTTGATCGCTATAATTAGTTAATTTAATTAGCTGTGATCATGTAATGTACCATATTATATTAGAACCAGTTAATTTTAGGATAACTTGAATGTAGGTACATAATTTGAATAGTCAAACTAAATTTCTGCGAAAATGTTTCAATGGTTTTTAGAGCGTTGAACTTTAGAACCATCTATTTATCGTAGATAAGTGCCAAGTATAATTATTTTGCTAATATACGATGCTGCATCACTAAGACCTGGTGTTGCGGCCTTCATTACCAGTTCACGTGTTTCCTTCTTCCTACAGTCCCGGGTCCTTTAAGCGGGACGTGAAAATCTCATCATCTGATGAGGCCGCCAAGCGGAGTGCCACCATTGTAACATTGATAAGTGCCTATAATGGTAACCCTCTTTTCTGAGATTTTGCGTTTAGCTTACCATCGGGCGAGGTGAAGTCTAATGGGCGTGTCCTAGATAAAAAAGATTAGAAAAAAATAACTACTTAAAATTATAGTTTTCTTCATTCTAATATCAAACAAAGCTGCACAACAACACACAACCACAGCCGAACTTTTATTGTTTGTACAACACTGAAAATGCCTCATTTTCAGTGTTGTACAAACAATAAAAGTTCACAGCATACATTCGGTGATGCCATCTATCGGAAATACGATGAACTGGTAGAACCCACACTCAGCGGTAACAAGCACCTTTGTACCTTAAAGCGAACTTTTCGCTAAAATAGCGCTTTGTTATTTTATTTTTACACTATAGAAATTCAAGTAACAAAAAAATGGTAATGAAAACTTTTCTCAAGGGTTTTCAAGAAGTGATTGAAGAAAAGAAATGGAGTAATTAAATTAATCGTCATTGATGTACTTTTCTCTTGTTTTTGCTTGTTACTTTTGTTCTTTTGGATTACAATTTATTAACAATTCCTGAGATAATATGCTAAAAAATAATAAACATGGGTAGAAACACAAAAAGTTCGTTACCATCACAAACAGCATTATTAACTGAGTTTAACTCATTACGTCTTTAGAATGTGTCATTTCAAAACTTACGAAAATATAAAATTAAAATTTCAAATTCGATTTATGTGCACATTCAACTATGGGTGTTTCTGAAGATTTAATAACCTCATGAAACATAGATAGGTATTCTTTTCATTGATCATACAGTATATGAAAGAGTTTTTACACTTTTCTATGTAATCGAAATTAAATCACGCGCTTTGACGTGATCATCTACGACGACAGAGCCTGAAAATCTAAATTTTGAAATGTGTTAATAAGGATGACAATCGTGGCAATTGATTACTCCTGTAACTATACTTCATACTCTACCTATTTAGGTAGAAGTCTATTTTTGAACACGCGATTTTCCAACCGTATTTAGCTCCCAAGCCTGTTACCATCAACATTTTAAGTACATTACAAGTAGGTTCTCGTAGCTGTATTTGATAATAGGCACATTATCAAGTAAAGTCATTATCAGGTACGGAACGTAGGGACGAGCGATTCTAATGAAAGAGGGCGATTTTACTGTCCTCAAAGATGATATTATCACTATTAATAATTGTCAAAGCCAAAGCTTTCCGAGGTTTCAAGGGCAATTCGCAATCGGTCAGACCCATTGCGGGTCTTATGGATTTCTATTAAAATAAAGAGAAAAATTATGTATTTACATTTAAACTTTTCATTAAAATAATATGTACAGAAACTTTCACAATAAAACTGTTTTATTTAGGAAATACAACATTTCAAAACACATCGGGATAAAATCACCAAATGTATAAAGTAGGTTAAAGCGATAATCGTCTTTTATTGTTCGCAATATGAGCTACTATTAAACTTTGTAACTGCAGTTTGTAGTTGTACAGATAAACTGTTTTACCTAAGTGAAATAGGTTTAGTTTAAAGGACTGTGCAACTCGTTTTATTGTCCTTTATTTAGAGAGTAACATGTTTTGTAAATTATATTTTATAACAACAATATTTGCAGTGTAGTTATGTTTCTGAAGATAAATACACATCTACAGAAATAGTAATGAGAGAAAAAATATAATGAGTTGGTGCTGGAAACCTTTTTAAATGTACAGGCCATATTTTTCTTTGTTCTCTGAAAGCTTTTTCTCGAGATCATTTGAGTGATGTGAAGCTAGACTTATTCTACTCTTTTAACCCTTAACATACCACAAGTGTCTCGGGGGCAAAATTTTGCGATTTTGTTGTCATGATAACTAAATTATTTATTTTTGTGAATCGACCTTTTACCTGATTTATTGCCAAATGTTTCGCACATCTAAATGTGCATTAAAAATATTTGCAGTATATATAATTTATGTTTCACATTTAGATTTGCATAACATGGGTTATAAACTAAAATACTTTAGTTGACAACATAAATATCATAAATTTATCATATATTTATAAAATGAGTCTGTTGGACACTACTGGGCAGTTACGTTGCAAAAGCATACCTACTAGGATGTTAAGGGTTAAGCCCTCTTTCCGGGGACGAGGTGGGGACTCTGTAGTCCCCACACCCGAGAAGAGGGCCAGATCGTGAGTGATGGCCCTGGGTCGGCCGGGGTGCGAGGGATATGAGCAACCAAAGCGACCCACAGGCGGCGGGCGTTTTAGTCGGTTCGAGTCCGACATAACCTCCTCCACCGGCTCCGGTGGGGCGGTATCCGTGGGGATTTTGCGCACGTAAAAAAAAAAAGAAAGGTTATGGCCTCGGAAAATAATGTTGTAAAAATAAGGACTTGACAGTACTGGTGCCGCTGTTTATTTCTTTTTAAAGTACCGTAGCTAAAGGGCATAGAACGTTAGGAACTGATTTCATCTTATCAATCTGCCCATTTTTTTCATTTTGCCATAAAAGTTACTATAATAATATTTTACTAATTTTAAAAAATATATAAAACGCATTTACCATTGTATAAGTAAATAATCACGTTGCAAGACTGAGCGACGACAGATGGACTTCTCAGCTGACCTCATGGAGCGGACCCCGTGAGCGAGAAAAAGAGGAAGACCTCGAAGTAGATGGGCAGATGACATCGAAGGGACCGCCGGGAAACAATGGAGAGAAAAGACCTTAAATTGGGACTACTGGGCATCTCTGGAGGAGGCCTTCACCCTCGACTAGAGGGGTTCACATATACATAATTATCTTACTAAACATTTTTAATTATGTAAAAAAATAATGGTTAATTTGAATTTAAAATTATGTAATATATCTTAAATATAAAAAAAACCTCAAAGAATCAAAGAATCAATTTCATTTATTCAGTTTAGGCACATAAAGAGCACATACGAACGTCAAAATTTTACAATTATGTATGTCAAGAAATAATATAAAAATATTAAATAATGTAAAAATAAACCATTGGAAAATGATTCTTTCGCTGGTTCGGTAGATTAGTTCTACTGAGAAGATACCAGCAAGAAACTCAGCGAACTATATTAGAACTAGATTATTTTTCTTTTTTAAATTTGTTAGGGTTTACAATTTATTTTGTGCGAGCAAGCAAGAGACTTATGTTGACCACGCATTAACATCATTAAGGTACTCATCCACTTTATAGTAACCTTTACTCATTAAAGGTTTTTTCACTTCTATTTTAAATTTATTTATTGGCATATTAATCAAATCCTGAGGAATTTTATTAAATATTTTTATGCAGCTGCCTACAAATGAATCACCAACCTTGTGAAGCCTAAGTTTTGGTACAACTAGTTTATTTTTATTTCTCGTATTAAAATTGTGTACATCAGATAGTTTTTCGAAAATATTTAGGTTTTTTCGTACATATAAGATATTTTCATAAATGCATTGAGAAGCTTATCTTAGTTTAGTTAAGTAAACCTAAGTAACATTCTATATTATTCTAATAATAATCTAAATATATAAATTACAGATAATACCTAAATACATGCTGATTTAAAAATGAAATACTTATCTATGTTTAAAGTGGAATTAATGAAATTATTGTTCGATTATAATAATTTAAAAATCTAAACAATGAATGTAAATTGAATTTTCAATATGTGAAATAAAAGGCTTTTTTTTATTTACTTATTTACTAAGTAAATAATGCAAAATCAATAAAATGAAAAATTATGAAGTAAATACAAATCGAGAATCGATAATAGATTAAAGAAAATTATGATACTGTTTACTCATAAAGAGAAAGCTTGTTTATTTGAGCATTTAATAGCAAATAAAAAATACGAATTAATTACGTAATGATAATTGAATCACTTACCTACTAAATCTTTAATCAAATTGGTGAACGGCCTCTTAAAACATTTTCAACGTTACATTTTCTAATTAATGTAGCCCTGGCCGTAGAATATTCTGATAGCTCCAAAATATTAACATTTTTGTTTTAATTTATAAAGAAAATTTTATTTAAATCAGCCCATTAAGAATTCATAGCTGTGATGTGTTGTGTTTCTTTTAAACTTATTTATTTCATAATTATTGTCAAGGATAACACGGTATGCCATGGTAAGGCACGGAACAAAGAAAGGATTGAATGTATTTAGAAATTTTCATTGCAGAGCACTTAACAGTATAAAAGTCTTCAGAGTATAGGAAGGTCTTGATAAAAAAAAGAGTCATCTCGACCGATAGCAAACGTGATCATAACATAATCAATGACAGTACAGGAAGTATGTAAAGTAGTAAGGACAGAAACAGTTGGTAAATTTTGACTCTGCCGATTCCATGAAGGAGCGTGAGTATACGTAGATAAATTAATTCATGTGAAAATATTGACGTGCAAATTATGATATTGATAAATATATTTTGACACAAATAACGTATTTCATGAATTAACAAACTAAAGAAGAAGCGTGTAAAAATTGAAATTATTTGCTTTAAAATTTGCCGCAGACAATTCGTATTAAAGATGATAAATTAATATTATATTATATATACTATCATTGTTAAAAAGTATTTTATTATTATTCCAATAATAAAGCTGTGTGAATAATGTAACATCATGCATCTAATCATTATTAAGCAATTGTTCTAATTTAGATGAGCCGATACAATGCGATATGGTCTATCCATACAATCTAGATTGAATGAACCAGCCTGATCACGTAGGTAGAGCAAATCGTGTGTAATTTTAGCACGAGCTTCCATAAATAACCAGTCTCTATTATTACAAGCGCCTTAATCAAAAGATAAAATCTTAACATAGTCGGATGCGACTTAATCGGAGCTTTTTGGCGCCTACCTTGTGCTTATGAGCAGTTTTCACGCGAGCGAGTTCCGATCGAGAATGATAACAATGACATGATAAATATTCTGACAAGTGGCACGAACAAAATTGTTGTATGTCGTGACTCATAAATCTTTTGTTTAAAAAAGGTTGACAGCTTAAACTACGTGTATTTTTAGGTGTGGTTAAAGATCGGTGAAAGGTTTCTTTTAAATATACTTAATTATTTGTTATTTATGCCAAAACCATTTTCAACATATTTTATACAGAGAGTGTCAGTTAAAAATAACAATGAAGCATCACTGAGTCACAGCCACGTCATATATTTGCACTTGTGTCCCTAATTCGTGATAGAAACATCTGCTGCAGGTGAAAGTTGAGGGAAGTGACGTAACGTAAGAATGTAACAATGATAATATTTCATAGTAACTTAATAAATATATTCTACATTCACGTATGACACTACCTGGAATTTAAGAAAATGTATACAATCAAATACCGTTTGTGACTAATTGATTAAAAGTTGAATGTGGATACATAAGGCGGAGCGGGTGCTATGGCTACGACAATAGAATTGGAGGACTACTTAATATATAAGTACTTAATACTTAATATATAGAAATAAATAAAGAGATAGAAATAGATAGAATAGAGATTCTATCTATTTCTATCTATTCTGTGCTATGGCGCACATCGCACAGAATAGATGTCCAGCAGTGGACTGCAGTGCGCCAATTGACTGATTAAGATTTGTATAGTTATCATTCTATTCTATATATTTTACTGTTAATAATACCTTTTACTGATTTCATACTTGTGCTACCTTAAATTGGCTACTAGAAAATGCCTGTTGCATTAGAGTTCGCTTATGGTACTTGTGCATAAAAAATGTCTTAATCCATTATATTGCAAACTTATAATAGTTAATAGTTTTAAAAACGGTATATGGGATTGTTATTATAACCTATTTCCAACAGTACAAATTCTTTATCTTATAGTAAGGGAAAACTATCATCTAAAAATAAACGTGCACAAGTACAAAATGAAGACTATTGATGGTTTCAGTAAAACACAACATGTAATAAAGTAGTCTCAAAAGTATCAGTAAATCGTAAAATTGATGGAAATAGAACAACACGTCCTAACGATCGTTGAACTTTATAGTTTTGAAACATTTTTTAAATTTTATTAAAGCCCTTTTCGTAGGGCTATTTAGCATAACTATCAAAGGCTGGAATTATATTTACGGTAGTTTCAATATTAACAGACTAATAATTACCTAATATGACTTATTAATTGAAGTTACATTAGTCGATACCAACATTACTCTATCCACGAATACGAACACCATCGAAGCAACGAGAGCCACTGCACAAGCATTTGCTAATATAATAATATTATGCAGTTATTAAAATCAAAGAAATGGATTATATCACATTGAATAACACAGATTTCTCGATCTTTTATATCTGTGTAAGATTTGCTAATGGTGAAAATAAAACGATATAAGTATAAAATAGTTGCTCGTTGCAAAACTCGTATGTAGTTCCTAATTTTCACTATATAGTAAGATATTTTGGGTTTATTATTACTATTTAATAAATTATTCAGACACAATTTCGTAATAAGTGTAGTAAAGTAGACCGTTGGGGTGCGGGTTGGGTAACCTCCACGTTGGCTTACCTGTTTCTTTTCCCTCTGGACCGCGGTCCTGGGGAACGGAAGCGGGGAGGCTGGTGCACCCTGGACGACGGTTAGTAGACTCTGACTCCAAGGAGAAGGAGCTCTGCTAGCCGTCGACCAATAACCCGACAAGCCCTTTTTAGGGCTAGCTGACCCTGAGGGGGTCGTGGTATGGCGGACCTGCAAGGCCCGCGGGAAGGGATTCGTAGAATCCCTTCCATCCCAAACAGCCCTTTTTAGGGCTAGCCTGTCGCTCCCGGTATCCCTCTGCTTTCAGAGGGGACATGGGGGCGACACAAGGATCCATGGGATCCAGGGACGGGCCGGCCTACTGCTCGCGCAGAGGCTGGCAGGCATTCGTGCCACCGTCGGTGCTGGGAGAGTTGGCTGCTCTCCCGCGTCGCGTAACCTCCAGGATATCGACAACGACCTGAGTGCTAGCCACACTTGGGAAGCCGATATTCTGAAGGCCGCGGGGCTTGCCTTAATTGGCCGGCCCGCGACAAGGAAAAGTCTGAAAAAACCCGACAGCGAAGTCGCTTAAAACCTACGGATACCAGGGGACCTCCGTAGTATGTACCCCGCTTCCCGGAATGGCCGTCACCCGGGGAGTGTAATTTTATCGGTTCTACTCGTGGGATTTACATGGAAAATTCAATAACATTAAAACCCAAACCAAGCAGAACAGTCTGCGCGGAGGTCGCGCAGCACCATGACGCGGAGGTCGCGTCCCAAACCGCGGTGTCGGAGGAATTCGACACCGCCACGGAGAGGAGTAGGGCGAACAGCCCGGTGGGCCTACAGACCCGGAAATCTGTACGGCGGAAGAGGAGATTCAGGAAGAAGTCTCTTCCTCCTCCTTCCCCTCCACCACAGAAGACGGAGTCGGACTTGGAGCTCACCTTGACCGACTCCTCTTCCACCAGCAGCAGTCACGACGGTGACGAGACGCTGCATCCACCACCGCCGAAGCTGCTAGCGGTCAGCCGCACGCAGCTGCAGCGTGGTGACAGCCTCAGGGCCCCGGAGGATGTGGAAGCGCCGCCGAGTTCCTCCACCTCGGCGGCATCCTTACCCTTGCCTCGCGCCGACAGAATATCTGAGGAGGTGATAGAAGCCCTAGAAGGTTGGGCCGGGGCCCGCACCGATTCTCCGACGCCGGAGGAGCACCGGGTCACGCAGGCGACGACGCGGCTTGTCGAGCTGTTCGACCTCCTGAAGGCGGAGTTAGCCGAGTTGCAGCTCGACAGGGCTCATTTGGGTAGGAGGCACCTGGAGCTCCTGGAGAGCAATGAGCGGATGGCGGCCGATTACCGCAAGGAGATGGGGAGGATGGCGGCCGATCTGGCGAGCCTCCAAGCGGTCGTCGCTGGGCTGCCGGCGGAGCGCGTTACGCGGTCGGCGCGGCGGCGACTGGTGGCGCAGCCGACGCCGCCGGCGCATCCACTGTTGCCCGTGCGATCAAGGTCGCCACTGCGGCCGGAGCCGCTGTTGCAGCCGACGCCGTCGGGACGGCCGGCGCGGCCGCTGTTGCCCGTGCGGTCGAGGTCACCGCTGCGGCCGGAGCCTCTAGCGCCGTTGGAGTCGCCGCGGCCGGAGCCGCCGAAGTCGCCGGCCCGACCAGCTCGGCAGGAGTCGCCGGTGCTGCGGCCGGCTCGGCTTGCGGACCCGTTGGCGCTCTGCATGGCGGCAATAGCTGCCATGGAGAAGCGCCAGGAGGAGGCGCTGGCGGAGCAGCGGGCGTGGCGGGTGGCGCAGGAGGAGCGCACCCGGAGCTGGCAAAAAGCGGCGCAAGGCGAACCGAAAGGCAGCCAAAAAGGCCAGGAGGGCTGAGGCTGCTGCGAGGGGAGTGCCAGGGAGGCTGCGTGTCCCCCGCTCAACCGCCGTCGTCCTTACGATGACGGCGGAGGCGGCGGATAGGGGCGTGCAGTACGCCCAGATTGTCACGCAGGCGAGAGCCTGCGTTGACATGAAGGCCCTCGACATGCCGGGCCCCATCCGGGTGAAACCCACTCGGACGGGTGCTCGGCTACTCGAGATCCCAGGCGCTTCGAGCGGTCCCCAGGCTGATGCCCTAGCGGCTAAGCTTAGGGAGACGCTTGACGCAGCCGACGTCCGGGTGTCCAGGCCCAACAAGTGCGCAGAAATGCGCATTTCGGACCTGGACGACTCCATCACGGTGGAGCAAATCCGCCTCACCGTGGCGGAGGCCGGGGGCTGCCCCCTAGAGGCGGTGAAGGTCGGAGCAATCCGCTTCGGCCGCCGTGGACTGGGGGCGGCAGTTGTCGGCTGCCCCATCGCAGCAGCCAAAAAGGCTGCCGACCGGGGGTTCCTCGCCGTTGGAGGCGTGGTGCGGGTGCAGGTCCGGCTCCTGCAGGCTCGACCGACCAGGTGCTTCAGGTGCCTGTTGGTCGGCCACGTGGGGGTGCAGTGCACGGCGGCGGTGACGGTCGGTGACCGCTGCTTCCGCTGTGGCCAACCCGGCCATACGGCCGGTGGATGCGAAGCTCCGCTGCACTGTTTCAGGTGTGCAGCGGGGGGCAAACCGGCCGACCATAGGGTTGGCAGCAAGGCCTGCACCGGGGGGGAGCCGAAGCCGCAAGGCGGGAGCTCCACCCAAAGTTCGCGGCGGGATGCGGAGATGGTTCCATAATGGATCCTCAGCTCCGCATCCTGCAGGCGAACGTGGGCCACGGTGCCGATGCTCAGGGTCTTCTGCTCCAGAGCATGGCACAGTGGTCCATACACGTCGCCGCTGTCGCCGATCCGTACACTCACCGGCCCCTTGGGCCTGCCTGGGTGGTCGACCTGGACGGGTCGGCGGCACTGGTGTACAACGCCGCTATGGGTGCCCCCCCCCCCTGTTGTCGTGGCAAGGGAGCATGGCATCGTAGCGGCGCGTGTGGGGGAGATTGCGGTCGTGGCCGTCTATTTCACGCCGAGCCTACACCGACGCATAGGGGAGTACCGGCAGTCGCTGGAGCGACTGACCGACGTCGTCAACGCCTGTCATCCTCATCCGGTTCTTGTGCTCGGGGACTTCAACGCCTGGTCAGTGACCTGGGGGTCCCGGCACACGAACCCACGAGGTAGGGCTCTGGAGAGCTGGGCCGCTAATCACGGTCTAGTTCTCCAGAATCGCGGGGCCGAAGCCACGTTCGTGGCCGCGGAGCGCAGTTCGATTATCGACCTATCGTTCGCAGGCGCTTCGCTGTCGCACCGTGTGCGGGACTGGCGTGTTGTTGTGGGGGTGGAGACACTGGCGGATCACCGATACGTTCGGTTTGATGTCTCCCCCCCCACGGGTGATGCGCCGGTCATACCGGCCCCACGCGAGCCACGCTGGGTGCTTGGGAGACTGAATCGGGAGGTCCTCCTGGAGGCCGCCATCGTACAGGCCTGGGCCATTGCGCCGGACAGGCCTGTCGATATCGACGATGAGGCGGTGTGGTTCCGGGAGGCCATGACTCGTGTCTGCGATGCGGGTATGCCTAGGGCACCACCCTATAGTCCGAGGCGTCGGGTCTACTGGTGGTCTGCGGAGATCGCGAGGCTACGGCAAGCCTGCGTGATCGCGCACCGCCGGTGGACCAGACTCCGTAGGAGGCGTAGCCGAACCGCAGATACGGAGCCCCGAGTGGCGGAGCTTCATGTGGGATACAGGGAGGCCAGAGATGCCCTCCGAGCGGAGATTAAGCGGGCGAAAGCCGCGGCTTATAAGGAGCTAATGGAGACGCTGGAGCGGGACCCATGGGGGCGGCCTTACCTTATGGTAAGAGGAAAGCTGCGCCCCCGGGCCCCGCCGTTGACCCGGGTTCTCCAGCCAGCTCTGCTCGGTGGAGTGGTCGAGTCCCTGTTCCCGGCGCGAGCGGAACACGTTCCGCCGCAGATGACTCCGCCACCTCGGTCGCCTGTGGCGCCCAGTGTGGTAGTTGACGACGAAGTCCCCGAGGTGACTTGGGTAGAACTGGAGCTGGCGGTGCGAAGGCTTAGAGCCAAGAAGAGCACCGCCCCGGGACCCGACGGCATTCCAGGCCGCGCGTGGGTCCTAGCTCTGGGAGAAGACGGTCTCGAACCCCGGCTGAGAGGGTTCCTCAGCGCATGCTTGGAGCGGGGCCAGTTTCCGAAGATGTGGAAGACGGGGAAACTGGTCCTCATCCGAAAGGAGGGTCGCCCGGCGGACGAACCGTCCGGCTACCGGCCCATTGTGTTGCTCGACGAGGTGGGCAAGCTCTTTGAAAGAGTTATTGCGAAGCGCCTCGTCGAGCACCTCTCTGGTAGGGGGCCGGACCTGGCGGATGCCCAATATGGCTTCCGCCGGTGGCGGTCCACCGTGGATGCCATCATGCGCGTGAGGACTTTGGCGGAGGAGGCAGTTGCCCGGGGTGAGGTGACGTTGGCGGTGTCCTTGGACATCTCCAACGCGTTCAACACCTTGCCCTGGAGTTGCATCAGGGAGGCACTCGTGTACCACGGTGTGCCTCTCTACCTCCGCCGCATAGTCGGGGCGTACCTGACGGAGAGAGCCGTCATCTACCCAAGTGCGACCGGCGTCGGTCGGCGTGAGATGTCGTGCGGTGTTCCACAGGGATCGGTTCTCGGGCCGCTACTGTGGAACATTGGATACGACTGGGTGCTTCGCGGTGAGCTTGCGGACGGCGCCGCCGTCACGTGCTATGCGGACGACACGCTAGTGACGGCGAGCGGAGCTACACACCGCGAAGCGATCCTGAGGG
The DNA here is from genome assembly GCA_963662185.1 of Eilema griseolum. Taxonomy (NCBI): domain Eukaryota; kingdom Metazoa; phylum Arthropoda; class Insecta; order Lepidoptera; family Erebidae; genus Eilema; species Eilema griseolum. Next base: position 8,971,439 of record OY759243.1, read on the forward strand.
CCACGACCGCGGTTGCTCAAGTCGTGGAACGGATCCGGCGGCTGGGCCTTGAGGTGGCTTTGCATAAATCCGAGGCCATGTTCTTTCATGGACCTCGGCGCACGCCACCACCTGGTTCCAGTCTCACAGTGGGAGGCACTCTCATCGGCATCAAGCCCCAGATGAAATATCTGGGGCTCGTGCTCGACGGCCGGTGGGACTTCGGGAAGCACTTCCGAAGTCTGGGCCCCAAATTGGCGGGCACAGCCAACGCTCTGGCGCGGCTACTGCCCAACCTGAGGGGCCCGGATGACTCCTGCAGGAGACTCTACGCGGGTGTCGTGCGGTCCATGGCCCTGTACGGGTGTCCCGTGTGGGCGGACACCCTGAGTGATCGGCACATGCTTCTGCTGCAGCGTCCGCAGCGGAAGTTGGCGTGCCGCATCATAAGGGGGTACCGCACGATATCATTCAACGCGGCGAGTCTCCTCGCCGGATCGCCACCATGGATCCTGGAAGCGAGATGCCTTTCGGCGCTATACAGGTTCCGAAGGGCGGCGCGGGAGCGGGGTCACGATCCCGAGCCCGAAGAAATTCGGGCCGTGAGATCCCGGCTCCACAGGGAAATGGTGGCAGAATGGGAGAGACGACTTGGGCAACCAAGCGCAGGGCACGCCGTAGTAACGGCGGTAAGACCCATCATGGGGGAGTGGCTAGAGAGGCCACACGGCAGCCTCTCGTACCGTCTGACGCAGATGATCACCGAGCACGGATGCTTCGGAAAGTATCTGCGTCGGATGCAGAAAGAGCCAACGTCCGAGTGCCATCACTGCGACGCGAGCGAGGACTCAGGGCCGCACACGCTCACCGAGTGTCCGGCGTGGGAGACGCCGAGGCGGGAGCTTGTGGCGGCCCTGGGAGTGAGGGTTCTCACGCTCTCCACCTTGCTCGCGGCGATGGTTCGCTGCGCGGATGCGTGGGCGGCCGGCGCCTCCTTCTGCGAGCAAGTAATGCTCGTGAAGGAGGAGGCGGGGCGGGAGCGGCAGCGAGAGCGACGAAGGATCGCTAGACAAGCTGCCCGCGCACGAAGGCAACTCGGGCGTCGGAGGTCGATGAACGACCTCCGCCCCCCATGAGCGCCGGCCTGGGGGTGACAGGTGAAGCCGCCTGTCACCCTGGCAGAAGCAGGCCGCGGCGGTGGCGCGCGTGGCGCGCCTCCCCGTTTCCGGGGACGAGTTGGGGACTCTGTAGTCCCCACACCCGAGAAGAGGGCCATATCGTGAGAGATGACCCTGGGTCGGCCGGGGTGCGAGGGATATGCCTGTCAACCTCACCTTCGGCAACCGAAACGACCCACAGGCGGCGTGCGTTTTAGTCGGTTCGAGTCCGACATAACCTCCTTCACCGGCTCCGATGGGGAGGTATCCGTGGGGATTTTGCGCACGTAAAAAAAAAAAAAAAAAGTAAAGTAGAACGTAAACACAACAGTAACACTATTAAAACTAGACAACTGATTACAATTAAAATTAATTACTTTATTCTTTTTCAATCACTAGCAGGTGTAAGTTAATGAATATCAAGTTTAAGCAAGTAATATCAGTCAATGTTATACAAAAACACGTTTGAAAATAAGGGCAAAGTAAATTAACAATATTTGGAATGAATGTTAGTTGTTATATTGCTGTTGATGTTCAAGACAATCTCACTGGATAGGTCAGATAGACCACCTACAGCGCAAGTAATGAATAAGTAATTTACTTAGACATAAGATTATGTAGATTTAATTTATTTATTGTTTTTAAATGTATATTCTTATCCCAATTAATTTATTAGCTTTGTTAATTAGGCAAAGCCTGTATAAAATTACTATTTATTTTTGGTCTGTCAGAGTTTACGATCAGCTCTTCGTGGTCAGAGTATCGATTCCCTCGTAGGTATTTTTCCATTGGAGATCTTATTCAGTAACAAATATGCAGTCGGCTGCGAATTCCTACCTTAAAGCCTACCTTTATCTCTAACAGCTGCTTTCATTTTCCACAAAAAAGTAAGCCTTTTTAGTGGTGTACATAAAACTACCGATAAACTCGTTGTTGAGATATAACCTTTTTTGTACTCAAGTGAAATATGTAGTTCTTGCGTCATCCCTGCTTCTGCAGTTGGAAGCCAATCTCATTTTTCTTTTTAAGTAATATCTTTTCTACTATACTATAATCTCTCAAAAAGAAGTCAATTAACTGTTAGTAGATGAATATTTTATAAAATTAGATTTAGTATTACTTTTTATTTTATAAGAAAATCTATCTATCATAATAACAATGAAAATTAAAAGAGGATTGAAAATTTGTTAAATTACAGACTCGTTAAAAATCAGTGGATAAAAATGTGGTTATTGTCTCTTATAACAATTTCAATATGTTAACAGGTACATTCTGTAATAGAACGTAACATTTGCTGTGATTTTTTTTCTGTTCCTCTTCACAAGTTCGAATTTGGAATTGATCCGGCTCAACGGATACTTCCTGCTTCCGTTTCGATCGTTCTTTATTGAAAGCTTCATTCGTAATTAAAAATCGAATACTTGCTTTATGGAAATGATAATGGAATGCGACCAAGACTTGTCGAAATTAGTGTGTTATTTTAAAATTACTTACTTTTTAGCGATACTGTTATAACAGAAGAGATATAGTATTTGTCAAAGTAAAAATTCCGAGTAGCAATTTTCTTTCGGAATTCGTGGAAGGAGGTCACTGGCAGTCTAAATTTAGTTTTGCGTGTTGTTCATTTCGTTGTGTTCTCCGCCATCTTGAATTTAAAGGCGATATTTTATTTACTGAAGTCATTCATTTACACAAGTCCTTTATTTTTAATTTCACACGATAAATGTTAGCTACATAGTTGTTCAGAATTAAATTTCCTTTAATTTTAATCTGCATAATTTTTTCCTAGGATCGATATGTTTTGATCTACTTATATCCCAAAAGGTGGTGAATAATTATTTTGTTTGATTAAAAAAAAACTAGTAGCAATTTTCTTTCGAAATTGGTTGAAGGAGGAATCTAAGTTTATTTTTGCGTTCAGTTCTGTTCATTGCGTTCTCCGCCATCTTGAATTTAAAGGTAAAATTTCATTTACTGAATATGTATTATTAAATTTATGGTGACATGTTCACTTTGCGTTCAGAAATAAATATTAACAAAAGAAAACGATTTTATGTAGTTATATTTACATAAAGTCGGTATTCCTGTCAAAGACTTCATGTAAGCGGCACTAATTGCACGGAAGTCAAAAATTCAAATCATCAACACCTTAGCTTTGTCCATATATTTTGATATATATATACTATATATTTTCAATATGCTTTTGCACTATGTTGAATGAATTACACTGATTACGATAAGCCATTCTCTAGATGTAAATCTAGCGCTGAATTTTATGGCTAGATAAATAATTTGGTTCAGCGGTCCAGAGAAATTTACTTTACTGTTTTCCTATGACATAGTTCTATGTAGCTATAGTGCGTCTATGTACGACATATAAATGTGTAAGTGTGACGCTTATAGTGTACTAAACTATAGGGGTCTCACAGTGGATAATATTTGAGTTATATTTGGCCTTTGCCGTGATTTCTTTAAGTGTCATTCCATGTATGCCATAACAAGTAACTATAAAGTAGCAATTTATTTATGCTTCTGACTCAAATTCACCAATATTTCGATTGGCAGGAATCTTATCACATTAACTTTGGGAGAAGTTTCATATCAACTGCGTTCTTATAATTTATATTTGACTACTTTCAGAAACTGAATATTTATATATTCAGTTTATGAATGCAGTCCTCTTATGTGGTATTAAAATAACTCGATTTTAGATTACTAAATGAGCATACTAAATGCTATGAAATGTCTTTCAAATGCCATGATTAAATAAGAAATTAAATTAAATAGCCAACCATGTACGCTCACATAATTACCATGGTAGAAGTTTCAGAAACGAAAGGCAGACAAGTTTGACCGTACAACCATATATGTAAACATTCTGTATTAACATTGTACTTTCGAATGATTTATGGTTACCCAATGACCCGAGTTCTGATTTCAGCGACCTAATTATTTTTGGGGTCAAAAAGGTCACTTTACTAAGTACCTTTGATATAATTAAATTTTTGAAGTTGGTTAGTCAATCATGTCTATGATAGTCAAACTCCTACAGTCATTCAATATATAAGTGGGAGTACTAACCTTGTTTGTTTTTTTTGGACTCCGTATAGTTAGGGAGAATTTTCTAATCATCATCTCAGTAACCCAGTTGTTTTTAGATAGGTGACACGAAAATAAAATAACATGGCCACTTTAATATGCTATAGTTTGAAGAGAAAAATAATAAAATAAATTATAAACAATATGGGTACCAAATTAAAGTCCTTATCACGAGGATTTCAAAATTTTTTTTTTTTTTTATCAAAAATAAAAACCCGCCTGATGCTGAAAAGAACGAAACAAGTTAAGTATCAGGCGGCACCTATTAATTTCCATCCGATCTTTTCAGCATTTTTTATTTTTTAATAATTAATTTTTCTATAAGTGATACTTTTAAGCTCATCCAAGCGCACCGACTAACCCCGTACAAAATTATATTTACATCAAGGCGATTAAGTTACGGAACTATAATATGAAGTACACCCGTAGCCCAGGTAACAATTTAATTCAATTTACCTGGAACAAGTGGCTACGATTAAATTACAATTCCTGAGTGCTCCTCAGAGTTTAATATAACTCTCTATAGAAGGGATTTCGGGATTGGCCAGTGACATAATACTCTGACGGAAGTAATAAAAGTCGTTGTTCTTAATTTCGCGGCGCTTCTTTTAAACGTCCAGTTAGTGTAAGCTTACAATTAGATTCCGTATGAATTTATATACAGAATGTCAATTTAAATGTACAAGTTCATTACATAGGTACAACAAGAAATACATACATATAATCACGCCTTTATCCCCGGAGGGTTCGGCAGAGGTGAATTAACACCCACATTTCACCAATCATTAAATTCGGTCCCACGTAATAGGGGGTGAGCCTATTGCTGTCTTCCGGGCACTATTTTTGATTCGAGTCACGCATCTGAGGCTGAGTCTAGGCTGTATATATATTTCTGATATTAAACAGCCCTATCCCTTAGTCGCCTTGCACGACTCCGCATGGGAAGAGATGGGGTGATCCAAATTCTACTCTGCCGGGAACCACGCAGCTCAACAAGAATCACTCAATCATTCTTTAACTTCTTAATTTTACACTTGTACTGTAAAATGATGCAGTGATATTGTTAAGATCAGTACTAGCTTATAACATCTTTGTCATAGTGTATGATATGTTTATAGGTACTTTGTATTAGAGACTAATCTCATTCACACTATCGCTACTATAACTTGTATAAGCCAGGATCAACAACCAAACTATACGGTGGAAAGTTCTAGCAAAATTTCATATTGTTGAACGTAGAAGACAGTTTCAACGCAAATTGGGTTTACTAAGATATTGTCATTTGCAAAGCTTTATCATGTATGTTAGCAAACGATATTATACTATTATAGGATACTAAATTATTTCAGCTCTTTTGATGACATTCCCCACTAGGAAATTTGGGTCGTTTGACACGCATTAGCCAATCAAATTAGCATAATTACAATCCACTGCTCCTGGCTTACCTAAAAGGTGGTTAGAGTAAACATTTTGTCAGGTACCTATGTTTTATTTAATTTGTTTGGTGTAATAATAGATACACTAGTACATAAGCCTCTTTTAATGAATGCCATGGTAGCTACATTTTTAGGTTATTCGAACAAACAGTTGAGCGGTACGATGTCTCAACTTCCGTTTGCCGATTCCCGTTTCCTACTCCTAAGAGTAGTAAACGTGTTCCATCCATCCAGCCATCAAGCAGCCATCGAGGAGGTAGGATATGACGGTATTCCCGTCCGAATTGAGCAGTCCGACTGGGGAAGTACCTCCACACTACAGAATACGACGGCTATTATAACCTCGTGTTGTGTTCCCGGCGGTGAGTAGGGTAGCCAGAGTTCACTGGCGAGTTTTTGTGCTGTCAGTGGGAAGACCAAAGGCTTGTCCTGATTTTGTGTTCTGCACCGAGGGCACATAAAATCTCTTTTCTTACAGGGTCGGCTGCACGGATGTGACTCCACTGGTGTTACACACGTTCATAGGTCACGGTAACCACTTTTCATCAGGTGGACCGTGTGCTTGTCTGCCACCTAAGTTGTATAAAAAAAGTCCTTTGGCAGATGTTGCCATTTCATTATATTAACAGAACACCTGTTACATCTACCACTTGAGCGCAGTACAATATTTAAGGGATTTTTAAAAAGTATTTAATTTATTTTTACACCAATATACCTTATAATAAAAACTGCTCTGCCGAATTGAATTAGTCTACAAAGATGATGACTAATAATAATACTTGAAATAAAGTAGAAGTTAGCATTTTTATTAACTTCGTGTCTTAACAAATGCTTTGATGGGATAAACTTGAATCACGAATTCAGGCCAGTAAAGCACGCAGTATTAATATCAAGCAACTTGTTATTCTCACATAGAGGATTAGAACGTTTGATGTATGATTTGTAGTTCTATAAATTTAATTAGTTATCGCTTCGATCTAGATTCAGTCGTAACACAGTTTACACTGTCTATAATCTCAATAATAAACGAACGTGATTGAAATACAGTTCATAAACATATGCGCACACATAATATATACCTACCCACATCTATTCCATTCGAGGAAGGCACTGAAGGCAGTAACAGTCCATCATTTAATTTTGTCCTATTCATATTAATTTAATTATTTTTATACATATTCATTAAATTACATTTCGCATAAAATTATATGTTGAAAGTTCATTTTCTAGAAACAGTTTTGTCGGTAAGTCATTGCCCTTACTGTTCAGTTAGTTGTGACATATTGCAAGAATAAAATTTGAATTGCCAATAATTTCTTTTAATATGTTCTGAGAAACCGTATCACCAGACGTTATGTTTGGGTATCCAAAAAACATTATATTGAAAATAACTGGTAAAATCACTCAATGATGGAAGAAAATGACCATAAAATCTAAGACACTATAAATTATCCTCAATCGAACTGCCAAACCTCAAATGTCCATTTAAAAATTAAAAACAACACATAAACAGAGAGGCACCTTCAAACGAGATAATTGGCTTTTGCGAAATACATATTTTTGTAATTATATTTTATTCAACTATTGGTTTGGGTTTTCTAAAAATATATAATACATATGTAGTTTTTATAACACTCATTTAAAATAACTGTATGAGTAATTTACTAGACACAATTTTTAAATTCACTGTACTTCAGCAACTTATTTTACCTATTATATAACAAATAGTAATAAAAAAGACCGCGGTAGCCTAGTGGGTAATGGAGAGCTGAGACGAGGTCTCGGGTTCGATCCCAGGTTTTACCATGGCACACACCAATGACTTTTCGATGCTTTTCGCAGTTATGTGTGTATTTATCGCAGGTTTATAAGTGCCCGGTTTATGGCAATAGGCTCGCCCCCTATTACATTGGGACCTAAACATAAATTGGCGTACCCCTTCGGGGATATAGGCGTGAGTTTATGTTATGTTATCTATAAAAAGAAATTAAAAATAATATCGAAATTAAAAGGTCAGTTAATTACCTATAGATTTTGGTAAGAAAAACTCGGAGGAACCTATTTTCGCTAATTTGAGACGGCGTTGTATGGAGGGTGACCATAGCACGCCGCTCCACTGACGCGTCCCGCATCTCCGCTGCAGTGTCGCACTAGTGCAGTTTCATCTTAAATCAATATAATAAAGTTATTTTGTTACTACAGTGGTCTGTTTGTTATAATTCAAGGAATAAGCAGAATTCGTTACGGTTGCAAACTCATTGCTTATAATAAACATTATTAAATTGCTCGCTTCCTTGCAAATCTTACAACATATCTATCATTACGTACTGCGGAAATTGTAAACTTTGGTTCATACAAACTCGTAGATGGATTAGTGCAATACCCTCACTATTTGAGAAAGAATATGATATGAATAGCACGAATTAAACACTAGAGACTATTCGAAATATTCTAGTGATCGTAAAGTGACCATTTATCTATCTGACATCTATATTCCTATTTTATTTGACTCTTTAAACAAGTAAAATATTTAAATATAACTTTATATAATACTAGCTGACCCGGCAAACGTTGTTTTGCCATATAATGTTAAGGGTGGACAAACCTTATCATTTAGGGGGATGAAAAATAAATGTTGTCCGATTCTCATACCTATCCAATATGCTCACAAATTTTATGAGAATCGGTCAAGCCGTTTCGGAGGAGTTTAACCACAAACACCGCGACGCGAGAATTTTATATATAAGATTTATATCCTGACTATTCTGAGCTGTAAAATACTTTTGAAATTGCTGTATTGGGATTGACTTCAAATTTTTATTACCAAATACTTTTATGATGGATACTGAACCTACTTGTTTTATGTGCAAACTTTTTAGACGTATTTAAATGGGACCTTCATTTAAATACATCTAAAAGTTTCCCCTCTGATACATTTTTTTTATGTTCTCATTTTGTTTACTTTTAATTTTCATGCTAGTGAGTTATTGTTAATCATTTATTAGTTATTACTATTATATATCATTCATATTAATATATTGATTGAGAATATTATAGTCTCGTATGTGAGTTAATGACGATGTGAGTTAGGTGGAATTCGAATAAAAAATAATTTATAATAATGTAAAGATACGGTCCGACATGCGCTTCACTGGTGTTTGTTACTTTGTTAGGAACCGTATTCCTCGCTGTTTAATTCTTAAATGACATAATAACACAAAATATAATAATCAACTTTCATTTTGATAAATGGTTATAGGCAAGTGGCCATAGTGATCACGATGGCATTTGACCCTTCGAAACGAAATACTACATAAATTAAAACTTAATACGGCAGTTTCACAATAAACTTTTCCAATCACTACAGACAAAATTATGTAGCTTCCTCTCTCTATTCAACATACTAAGACCGTAATTGACACACAATTTATAGTTACTTTAAATTATAAGGCAATTTAGTACCAGTATACCCGAGGCAACGAGATTGCGATGTTTTCTTTTGATAAATCTAGGACAAGCTCAATTTTCCTATCAACACAAAAATAAATCAGAGGAGTGGTAAGCCATAAATCGCACATGGCTATTGGCTGTATCGCTAGTAATAATTATTCACAAATGATGAATATTTATTTTGATTCTGGCCTTCCGACATCCGTACGTATTGACGTGCACTCGGCAAATTATGAGTATAGATTTTTGACTACATATTAGATTAACCTTTTCTGCTACAACTTTTTTGTACTAACGCTAAATATAATAGTTGATTCTTTTATTTCTTTTAACTTTTTCTTTTTCGTTAGCTCATGATAATAGTTTGCGTTTATATTTTAGTAAGAACTTGTGTTACGACAAGTTGTGATTCAGATCAATGTTTTCGAGTTTCATGTTTTATTTGTTAACTTTTATTTGACAACATCGGGCTCATTCTGGTGATAAATTTTCTACAAAAGTTCTTCAACAGCTACTCGTGACCCTCTTGGAGGACCGTGAGTCTGCTTATCGGTCCCAACTAAACTCCCTACCAATTCGTCAACGACGAAACTTGCGGGCACTTACTACTCTCTTCTCTATACTTACATCTCCTACTACTCCTATCTAGTTATCTTAGTTCTGTAGTTCTTTCAGTATCTTCCCACAGTTCACAGTAGAGACCTTAGTCAAAAACAGTCTCCTCTTGACTTATGTCCTACGCACAAGATTAATTTTGTGCAGTCTTCTTTTCCAGTATAAACTGTGCTCCTATGGAATGCGCTACCTCATGAAATCCGATAGATTTACAGCCGTCATGTGTTCAAGGCAAAAGTTCACCAACTACTGTACGAGGAACTAGCAAAATCATCGGAATAATATCAAATTAAAAATATTTTAAGGTAAGTATGAAGGTTGGTAGTAAGTAAGTTGGTGGGAGGTAGTACACGACGGTATTTCCGTCCAATTGAGGAGTCCGACTGGGGAAGTACCTTCGCCCTACAGAATACCGCTACCATAATAACTTCGTGTTGAGTTCCCACCGGTTAGTAAGGCAGCCAGAGCTCACTGGAGAGTTTTTGTGCTGTCAGTGGGAAGACCAAAAGCTTGTCCTGGTTTGTCTTTTACACTGACGGCACAGAAACTCTGTGCTTACAGGGTTGGCAGCGCGAGTGCGATTCCCTTGATGTTGCACACGTCCATAGGCCACGGTAACCACTTTCCATCAGGTGGGCCGTGAGCTTGTCTGTCAACCAAATGGTATAAAAAAATGTGTGTATGAGTGTATATTTATCGTATCTATTGGTTATAGTATGTGACATTAAGTCGGCATATGTACTTATGCATAAAGTTTAAACAAACAAATTAATTTGGTTTGCTTCAACAAGTTCCTTAGATTTTGTTAAAAAGCGCATTTTTAGTTTTTAATCAATAACATTTTTTAAATTAAACATCGAACAGAAAAATAAACTCAGTAAGCACTCTTAATATTATTTTACTAAATAATTTATTATAACTGGTAGGGGATACTTACTTAATAAAGTAGTGACGTAAGTGTCTATCACCTCTATCACGATGAATCATCACTTCTAAGCGCCGCTATATAAACATTATATAATTAACACAGTCGTCAATCATTACTTATTAAGACGTTCGGCGATTACATGTGTAATTAAGGTGCTTCCGCTCTGAATAATAGAAGGTGCGCCGATGGAGCCGCGTGCATTAAATGGAGTGCCATCGTGTTTGCGATGCAATCGGAATACTATAGAGTATATCAAAGGGAATTTCAGTTAGTTGTGAATGCATCAATACCTAGGTATCATTATCTATTAATTTCATATATATCTAGAATATACAAATCTATTAATATTTTCTATCTTAGGCACAAAATATTTATGTGAAATTTTAACGACGACGGTCGTTAAAAGTTCATCAATTGTTATTCTTCTTCATACGGCATTTTTATTAATAAGAAGTGTGTACAAATAACGTTAGATAGGTGTACCTCACCTTCGGCAACCACTGCCGTACGTTTTAGTCGGTTTGAGTCTGACATAGCCTCTCTTACCGGCTCCGGTGGGGGGTACCCGTGAGGGTTTTCGAACGTAAAAAAAAAGATTATTCTGATTCTGATTATTCAGGAATGAAACCTATTATATACCTATATAGTGCCGAGAAGTATGTTAGTGAATAGCAATTTCGAGTGAGGTATTTCGTATAAACTTAGGTATTTCGCATATTATTATACATAATTTATTTGTATAAAACAACTTATTTTACAGTAAAATATAACTAATCCAACAAAATTGAATTCTGTTGTAAGGGACTTACAGTAATAACATCATTTCGCTGTAACAATACCTATGTGCAATATTGATTTCTTTTAAAACATTAACTGTGTAAGATTAGATCAGAACAACAAGTAACATGTCATGCAAATGACAAATAATTAGAAAACTAGAAAGAAAACGAGAGAGGCTCGTGGTTAATCAAAGCGAGTAGGTTAACCATTGATTGGCCGAGCGAGTGAAACGCGCCAAAATCTCCATTTCGAGAAGGTGGTCGTCGATTTGGCTTTTCCGTTTTACGTTTTTCCGGTTTTCCGTATCTATGTCAGTTTGTCAGTTCCGGTCTAGAGGGGACATTCCTTATCCGATATTCACCAAATTTGGCAAAAAACCTCAACTTTTATCGATATTTTTTTTTGATAGGCGGGAAAATGGGGAGGAATAGGATGGTTTTTGCTGTCGCGTTATTTATGAACGGATCTTGATGATTTTTGGCTAAAACATCGAGACATGATTCTTCACAGGTTGTTGAGGAAAAACATCTTGCCTCGTAAAGGTGAGCTTCATGCAAAAGAAGGACAAAAAGATGACAAAAAAGGGGGAAGTTTGCTGTAGTGTAGTGTTTTTTAAGAACGGAGCGTCATTATTTTTAGCGAAACATCCAGGGTTGTTTAAAATATAAAGACACGTATAGTTTAATTGAAATGTTTTTTAAAGATATCAAATTTGATTATCAATCATTCAATCAATCAATTAGCCCACCGCAGTCCACAGCTGGACATAGGCCTCTCCCAATGTGCGCCATTTTCTCCGATCCTCCGCCTTCCGCATCCAGTCTGTCCCAGCCAACTTTTTCAGGTCGTCCGTCCATCTGGCTAAGGGGCGTCCTCCCTTTCGTTTACCTTCTCACGGTCTCCACTCTAGGACTCGTTTGCTTCAACGGCCATCGGTCCTTCGACAAAAGTAGTAAGCCCACTGCCACTTCAACTTGCTTATTCTGTGACCTATGTCGGTAACTTTAGTTCTCTATCGGATAACCTCGTTCCGAATTCTCTCCTTCAGAGAAACTCCAAGCATAGCAATTTGATTAATGGTACCCGAAAAATGTGGCAAAGGATACTCGCGATTTTTAGTAAAGTAACGGTTAAAACATTGCATTAACCATGCAATGTTTTAAAAACAGCATCAGTAGTCTTACTTAACTTAAAACTACGTATCCTAAAAACAGATTCCGTAAACTAATTTATTTCGGAATTTCATTAGTGATTGACAAACTATTGTGTGATTATCCTTAGCCACAGATCGCTGAATACCTATGTAAATACTTCATGATGTACATAGTTGAAGCTTCTAATTAACACTTCATGATGAAATGAATATGTTATAATACTCGTATATGGTTTTATTATTAAATTTAAAGCAAAAATATGAATAGCGAGAACAGAACTCTGTTAAGGTCGATGTAGTTTGACTTCTTTATTGAAACCACGGACTGCAGAATATTATTCCTTCTCCATGATTGAAACAAATAATTAGGTACGACTTTCAAGTTATCAATTTATGTAGCCCGTTACATCATCATAGCAAATACTAAACCAGTGGAATTTATTCATTAACTTTCCGTAACGATCGTCATAGATGTTCGTTTGGCAAATACCATACAAATATTTGCACTGAGCAGGGATCGGATCGCGTTCACTACCACCACACCACAGAGGCTGTCAAAAGGTAGCTATCTGAAAAGAATACTAACAAATACTTTCTCTTCTGACTCCAATTCCACTGGCCCGCTCGCCTAAATTAGGGTAGTTTTTATACCAGTTATATAAGAATATATAGTCGCCGTATTTCGGCGTATATATACTTCACTAACGTTCACTACTTCTCCTCTCTTTTTATAGGGGATATTTTTTTTTATACCTCCAGCACAACCTCTCCCACAAAGCAAAGAAGATAGATATGAATGCTCCCATTGCCAGCTGCAACACTACGAGGAATTCTATTCCAGCACCTTAGACTAGTAAGCCTGCATCTTCCATATCCAACAAATAGCCAGTCTGTTTTTACTCGATACCTGTATAATATAATCATAAAACATTATCTAAATAACGAGTACATTAAAATAGATTACTCTATGAATATTTTATAAAGAGAAAAATATGTAGGTTCCTAATAACCACAGGTAATTTCAAACAACATAATGGTACAGACTGTATATACATAGCAGTGATTGTAGTGTCATATCAAATTGTGTAACACATTATGGAACCCAGTCACAGGTCAACGATTAATGCAACATGATGGAGCATTATGCATGACGCATTGCAATCAAATGTGGCCGTTAAATGATTTTAATCTGTAACTAGCCTCCGCGAGATGGGTAATAATCGGTCTACCGAAATGGACTATTTTAATGGAAATGGTGATAGGCAAGCAGTTGGCGTATGCAATGAAAATATTTCAACCATGTTTTAATAAATATGTATGTATTAACTAGATTTCAACATTTATTAAAAGATAAACAAAAAATCTTTACAGGTAAGCCGGTTACCGGTATGTATAAAAAATTATGCAAAAGAAAATGTAACCCACATGTTAAAAACAAGAATATTTATAATCCTTGTGCATGCAATTGTTACGCAGAAAATTCAGTTCGATGTGTTTTTTTTCGTATGGATATACATAGGTTACACTAAAAGTTTCCGGAACTGGCCACTTACATAAACAATATTTAAAAATTTATTACAACATTTGAAAATAGAACTCTTTGGCTGTAGAATACAGTTTGTTTCATCTGACTGTCTTTTGTTTTTACCTTGTGGCGCCATTTAAAAAATTGTGTGTCTGCATCAACATGGATTTAACTCGGGAAAATTTTCGTAGTATGATTTTCTACGATTTTAAGTGTAATTTGACGGCTCAACAGAGCATCGCTCGGCTTGAAACAGCTTTTGGCGATGAAGCTCCATGCAAGACGACTGTTTATAGCTGGTTTGCAGAATTCAAGCGTGGTCGTATCAATCTCAGTGACGAATCTCGCGATGGTCGGCCGTCCACCGCTGTGACCAACAAAAACATCGATGCTGTGCGCCGTATGATTGAAACAGACAGGCATGTGACCTACCATGAAATTCGCGCATCCTTAGAAATAGGCATGAGTCAAATACAATCAATCCTACACAAACATTTGGGTGTGAGAAAGCTGTGCTCGCGGTGTATCCCACATAATTTGACCGAGGATCAAAAAACGGACCGCGTCACTTGGTGCAGTGCCATGCTTACCAGATTCAACGAAGGTGCGTCAAATTTGGTGTGGGACATAGTAACAGGTGACGAAACATGGATTTATTGCTACGATCCCAAAACAAAGCAGCAATCGAGCGTATGGGTCTTTCAAGATGAGCCGAAACCAACCAAAGTGGTGCGCGTGAAAAGTGCATCTAAGCGGATGATTGCTTCTTTTTTTAATAAAACTGGACACGTGGCTACTGTTGCATTAGAAAATCGTCGTACTGTGAATAGTGACTGGTACACGACCATTTGTTTGCCGGAAGTTATTGACGAACTCCGTAAAAATAACCGTAAACGCCGTATCATCCTGCACCACGACAATGCTAGTTCTCACACGGCCAGACAGACAAACGACTTTTTGAAGGCGAAAAATGTAGAACTCATGAGTCATCCTGCATACAGTCCCGACCTGGCACCTTGTGACTTTTATCTGTTCCCAAAAATTAAGAACCAATTACGCGGCCAACGATTTTCATCACCAGAAGAGGCTGTCGAGGAGTATGAAAAACACGTTTCAGAGGTCACCACAGAGGAGTGGCACAAAAGTTTTCAAAACTGGTTTGATCGAATGAAAAAGTGCATAGACGCCAAGGGAGATTATTTTGAAAAACAATAAATTAATTTGGTACCTTTAATAGTATTTTTTCATATTCATTCCGGAAACTTATAGTGCGCCCCACGTATAGTATATTCACCCAGATTGACCGTACAGACGGATAATAATTGTACCACGTATGATGTAAAACTGAAAATCTTACTGACTACACTTCACTAAATCAAAAGGAATAGAAAATTTAAATTTAATTAATCAAAAATTTTACACGGGGATAATATGGACATCTCGACCTTCTCACTATTACACTACCAACGTAAACCCACTCCTAACACCAGCAATTTAGCTTAGCTGGAAGGGTTGGAGAGAATAATAATAATTTCAGTTCTAGTAGGTACCCTTTTATCTAAAAAAAAACCATGGTAAAACTCTTCTGGCAAGTACCTTCTTCTGACCTGAACATGTCAGTACATTTAAATCTATCAATTGTTCTCATCATTTTCACGAACTTATATCATAAACATGCTGCATGATATTTACAATTCACAACAGAATTCAAATTTAAAAAAATACCTAATTTACAATATATAGTTTATAACCTTGCACTATTAATATCATTGTTATCTATTGTTATGGCATAGATTCATAATGGAGAAGGTATTGACCATGAGAATTAAAATTTCCATATAGAATATGGTAAATAGATATGCATGTAATGAAGAAATGTAATGCGCTGTTTAATTCAGGCATATGAATGAGCATAACAATAATACAAATGATAATGTGTCTAATTTTTAAATCTAATTTATATAATGTATCTAATTTTGGTAAATAATTAATGAAAAACTTACTGAATAAGTCAGGGAGCTTCATCTGCCAACAAACTGTTATACAGTTTGGCAGAAGAAAAATTATTATAACAGTGCTTGTTTTCCGTAAATAAATTTTATTTCATTATTTTTATTATTTCATTATTTCATGTTTTATTAATGTTGCATTTCCAACGTGCATTGAGCAGGTGCGGCCCTGGCGTCATTGTTTTGAATAAAAATATCTATTCAGTGACATCAGCTTTGAAACTATTAATTCAAAGAATAGAATCAAATGTATTTGGCACAGACATGGTGCAGAATCTTTAAAGTTAGCTCAGTTACAGCATCTAGTAGTATTTAAGTAATATATCAAACACATACATATATATAATCACGCCTTTATTCCCGGCGGGTTGGGCAGAGGTTTCACCAATGATTAAACTCAGTTCCACGTAATAGGGGGTCAGCCTATTGCCGTCTTCCGAGCACTATTGTTGACTCAAGTCATTCATCTGAGGCTGAGTCTGGGCTGTATACATCGGTCCAATGTTAAACAACCCTATTACTTAGTCGCCTTGTACGACACCGCATGGGAATCGATGGAGTGGTCCAAATTCTACTCTGCCGAGAACCATGCAGCTAATCAATATTTACTCGTAGCGTAGATTGGTTAACGTACTTGTAATATAATCTAATGACATATTATATGACTTTCCCTTTTCAAGGTAATAAACTACCCATTTTCAAATAAATGGGTATTGTGTATTTTTGGGATATCAGGCTAATATAAACAATTTACGATACATCTGT
The DNA here is from genome assembly GCA_963662185.1 of Eilema griseolum. NCBI lineage: Eukaryota > Metazoa > Arthropoda > Insecta > Lepidoptera > Erebidae > Eilema > Eilema griseolum. The sequence goes on from OY759243.1 coordinate 8,988,335, forward strand.
GGACAACTGCTACTACTAAGTAACTAGTTGGCTCTAGAGACAACTTATTCTATTATACAACATTCATATCTGCATACATAACTTTGATAGATACAGAAATTTGAAGATAAAATGAAGTCAGCCTTCAACAATGTGGTATAGCGCTCAATTCACAACACTTTTAAAGGTGATTTGGTGTGAGCCATTTATTTGACCTCTAATAAGAGTCATGTCAATTTCAAGTGCTGCCTTACTGGCGTCTCAATCACAGTTCTCATTTAACAAGAAAATCGGGAGTTGGGAAGCATATACAATAATATTTACGGGAATTAATGTGATCATGGTATAGGTACAATACATACCTTTTATTTGCCTGACGTTCCGACCAGGTTACACTGCCCGTGGTCACAGGCTGACTGGCTCAGTGGTGCACGCCCCCGTCTTCGAATCCATGAGGTAGTAGGTTCTTCATCTACCCGCACATGTACCGTCACAAAGCACACTTACAGTGTCCTTTTCCTGTAAACAAAGTCTCCGGTATTTATCCGACTGCATTTATTTATTTATTTATTAAATAAGTACAACTACATTACATGTATTACACAATTCATACAAATTTCAATTATTGGTAAAGTCTCCAATACATATAACAATTACGGTGTACATAACATTCACAAAAATATCAGAACAGTGCTAGTGCCAGTAGCAAAAACAAATTGCATGCATTTAATTTGAATCACTGGATTCCATGTTGCAGATAATTTAAACCCATCTTCCTGATCGAAATTTTTGTGTTTCTTGATTTTAATCACTTCACGTACACCTCTTAAATAGAGTTCGGCGAACGCGTTCAACACCTTGCCCTGGAGTTGCATCAGGGAGGCACTCGTGTACCACGGTGTGCCTCTCTACCTCCGCCGCATAGTCGGGGCGTACCTGACGGAGAGAGCCGTCATCTACCCAAGTGCGACCGGCATCGGTCGGCGTGAGATGTCGTGCGGTGTTCCACAGGGATCGGTTCTTGGGCCGCTACTGTGGAACATTGGATACGACTGGGTGCTTCGCGGTGAGCTTGCGGACGGCGCCGCCGTCACGTGCTATGCGGACGACACGCTAGTGACGGCGAGCGGGGCTACATACCGCGAAGCGATCCTGAGGGCCACGACCGCGGTTGCTCGAGTCGTGGAACGGATCCGGCGGCTGGGCCTTGAGGTGGCTTTGCATAAATCCGAGGCCATGTTCTTTCATGGACCTCGGCGCACGCCACCACCTGGTTCCAGTCTCACAGTGGGAGGCACTCTCATCGGCATCAAGCCCCAGATGAAATATCTGGGGCTCGTGCTCGACGGCCGGTGGGACTTCGGGAAGCACTTCCGAAGTCTAGGCCCCAAATTGGTGGGCACAGCCAACGCTCTGGCGCGGCTACTGCCTAACCTGAGGGGCCCGGAGGACTCCTGCAGGAGACTCTACGCGGGTGTCGTGCGGTCCATGGCCCTGTACGGGTGTCCCGTGTGGGCGGACACCCTGAATGATCGGCACATGCCCCTGCTGCAGCGTCCGCAGCAGAAGTTGGCGTGCCGCATCATAAGGGGGTACCGCACGATATCCTTCAACGCGGCGAGTCTCCTCGCCGGATTGCCACCATGGATCCTGGAAGCGAGATCCCTTTCCGATCCCGAGCCCGAAGAAATTCGGGCCGTAAGATCCCGGCTCCACAGGGAAATGGTGGCGGAATGGGAGCTACGACTTGGGCGACCAGGCGCAGGGCGCGCCGTAGTAGCGGCGGTAAGACCCATCATGGGGGAGTGGCTAGAGAGGCCACACGGCAGCCTCTCGTACCGTCTGACGCAGATGATCACCGAGCACGGGTGCTTCGGAAAGTATCTGCGTCGGATGGAGAAAGAGCCAACGTCCGAGTGCCATCACTGCGACGCGAGCGAGGACTCAGGTCCGCACACGCTCACCGAGTGTCCGGCGTGGGAGACGCCGAGGCGGGAGCTTGTGGCGGCCCTGGGAGTGAGAGTTCTCACGCTCTCCACCTTGCTCGCGGCTATGGTCCGCTGCGCGGATGCGTGGGCGGCCGGCGCCTCCTTCTGCGAGCAAGTAATGCTCGTGAAGGAGGAGGCGGGGCGGGAGCGGCAGCGGGAGCGACGAAGGATCGCAAGCCAAGCTGCCCGCGTACGAAGGCAACTCGGGCGTCGGAGGTCGATGAACGACCTCCGCCCCCCATGAGCGCCGGCCTGGGGGTGACAGGTGGAGCCGCCTGTCACCCTGGCAGAAGCAGGCAGCGGCGGTGGCGCGCGTGGCGCGCCTCCCCGTTTCCGGGGACGAGTTGGGGACTCTGTAGTCCCCACACCCGAGAAGAGGGCCAGATCGTGAGAGATGGCCCTGGGTCGGCCGGGGTGCGAGGGATATGCCTGTCAACCTCACCTTCGGCAACCAAAGCGACCCACAGGCGGCGTGCGTTTTAGTTGGTTCGAGTCCGACATAACCTCCTCCACCGGCTCCGGTGGGGAGGTATCCGTGGGGATTTTGCGCACGTAAAAAAAAAAAAAAAAAAAAATAGAGTTCGGCGGAGAGGACTTGCGTATGGTAGAATTCAATGAACTTGTACCATGACCGCAGTAATTCCCGTAAACATTATTGTATATCATGGAACGCGTAAGTTAAAAAGTTAGTTGGTAAGCATAGTTATGTAGTTAATTTTAATTATCTTAAAACTGCACACGCAGGTTTATACCTTGACTGGAGGTGCAGGGAGAGAAACGCGACTGATGAAGGTGAGTGTTGATGTTAGTCACAAAGCTGCCACTTAAACATACAGACCGATTCACAAGACTCAGGGTCTGCTCGGGTTTCTCTCTCTGCCACACTATAGACACCTACAATCACATGGTGATTCCATGGATAGCTAAGAATTTTGTCCCCCCTTTAAAAATAGCATATCCATCACAAGCTATTATTTTGTCAGTATCAGAAGGTTGGTGTAAAATAGTAAGATTATAATATGTTTTACCCTCCGAATGTTTATCTCTTGAAGAGATGACGAATGGCCCCGAAGGGGTAATTAATAATACCTAATATTATTAACGCATGTCAAAGATTACCTACGAAGTTCCATAGTTAAATGTTATGGCTTGTAAAGTAAACATTTTATTAGTTTAAGTAAGGATTGATAAATTCTCAATATTATTTTTCTATTAGTATTTGCGCACTCCGGATTCCGAGGCCTCGGATGCGGTTAACGCAAGGATGTTCTTTTATTTTCCACAACATTTCACACAACGCTATCTAGACTTAACTAACTTGTGTTATGGAATCTAGAATGCGGATACATATAGATACTATTTTCTAAATGTAAATATATACACATCATACATGGAAACACCCAGACCAATGCAAATTTACATATCATGCGTATAAATATTTGCACTGAGCGGGTATCGAACACACACCTCTTGCGTAGCAGTCGAACGTTCTTGGTTATCACTTGAATAATTTTAATATATTTAGTCATCTACTAATATTCTAGTCATCTACCTATTTTTATAACTTATAATGAAACATAAGAGTCATTCACACATTACGAGCAATCAATCAAAATTTAAAAGGAACGTCGTACCGAGAAATGATAAATTAACTTTAATAGATAACACCCGCCCTTTAAATGGAGCATATTAACGTAGGAGTAAATTGAATTAATTCTTTATGTTGATTCTCTGAGAAAGTTCATAAACAATAACAAGACGTGGGACCAAACGTGTGTGCTACGTTCAATAATATTGTTGGTTCAAAACTTCACAAAAATACTACCAAGTTGAGATTCATATTTACTTTTATTTCTAGTTGGAATAACTTTGTTCAAGTTGTTGGAATCGGTTAAGATACACGTATCGGAAAATCCGGTGCCATTATTTTACGTATCGCGCAGACGTCGGCTGTAGAAGATACAAATAAGGTGGTTTTAAAGCAGCTTATTTTCAGAATCTACTTCACTGTCACGCTTCATTCCGATAGACTTAGTACAACTATGTCTATCGTAATATAAGGTAAAAAATAGATAAAGAAACAGGAAGGACCGCAGTTTTTTTATACCATTTTTGTGGCAGACAAGCACACGGCCCACCTGATGGGAAGCGGTTACCGTGGCCTATGGACGTATGCAACACCAGGGATGTTACACTCGCACTGCCAACCATGAATAAACCCTCTGATGCCCCTCTGGAAGAACCCCATATTGTAGGTGCTTGGGAGAACCGCAGCAGGGAGATCATTCCACAACTTGAGTGTGCGTGGGATAAAGTTTCTTTCATACCGCACAGTGCGCACCGTCACAGGTCGCAATGTGTGAGGATGAATTCCCTGCCTATGGCGAGAGGTGCGATGATTGAATGTAGCTGTGCCATCTTGTCAAACAATTCATCTGAGCACAAACCATTATATAGGCTTTAGAACACACACAGCGAGGTAAAGCCCCTCCTACGGCTAAGAGGTTCCACACTGTATGCGAGTATGGGAGACGATATTTGTGGAAAATATTGAACGACGTATTTAAAAGCTACTTTTATCTGGTTTTCATATATCTTATCAATACATTATACATTGCGAACCTAAATTTGATAGCGATATCAGCTGCGGGTATACCCGAGGTACCTTTTTTTTGTTTATTTTTTACCTGCGCAAAATCCCCACGGAGACGATGGGAGAGATTATGTCGGACTCGAACCGACCAAAACGCACGCCGCCTGTGGGTCGTTTTTTGGGTGAGGTTAACAGGCATATCCCTCGCACCCCGACCAACCCAGGGCCATCTCTCTCGATCTGGCCCTCTCCTCGAATGTGGGGACCCAACTCGTCCCCGGAAATGGGGAGGCGCGCCGCCGCCGCACCCTACTTCTGCCAGGGTGACAGGCGGCTCCCGCTGTCATTCATCGACCTCGGACACCCGAGTTGCCTTCGTACGCGGGCAGCTTGGCCTGAGATCCTTCGCCACTCCCGCTGCCGCTCCCGCCCCGCCTCCTCCTTCACGAGCATTAGTTGCTCACAGAAGGAGGCGCCAGCTGCATCCGCGCAGCGGACCATTGCCGCGAACATGGTGGAGAGGAGAGCGTGAGAACTCTCACTCCCAGAGCCGCCACCAGTTTCTGTCTCGGCGTCTCCCACGTCCGACACTCGGTGAGCGTGTGCGGCCCCGAGTCCTCACTCGCGTCGCAGTAATGACACTCGAACGTTGGCTCTTTCTCCATTCGACGCAGATACTTCCCGAAGCACCCGTGCTCGGTGATCATCTGCGTCAGACGGTACGAGAGGCTGCCGTGTGGCCTCTCTAGCCTACGGCGCGCCCTACCCGAGATCCCTGGTAAAAACTGAAAACGCCATGTGTGGTGTCAGTCAGTTTGATCTCATTATAACCACTTCACGAATCCTGGTGAGGCAGTATATCCTCCATCCTCCGATGGAAATTATTTTCTGTAATTGCTTAGCACTTAATACATTTTTCTTTTTACTGTATTGAAAAATCATGTAAGATACCATTATCACCACACTACAAGGAAAAGCAATGGACTAACAATGGCCGCTGTTGAACATAGAACTCTCGCAATTACTTCCCCAAAAAACGCTTACGACATCCAATGGCTCGCTGCCAGATAGGTTAGGTCATCAACCCATACTGCACTATCTAATTCATGAACTTCTTTTTCCTAACAGCGGTGGTATATCCATTGGTCAATTGAAATAATCCAGTGACTAATTTATTGTCACCAAAATACACAGCTCTGTTAAAAACTGACATAATGATTGTGGTGTGTTGCTAGCCTTACCATTTGTTATAAATGTAATGGAGGGTACAAAAAATGTTACCCGCATACGTCTTGACACTCGCAAGCCAGTCAAGTCGTAACCACGGGTGCGGCAACGCTTGACGACTTGACTGGCATGCAAGTTCCATTATTTAATGGCGAAAAGTCCCAAACCGTTACATAATTATAAAAATACATCAGTTATAGTTATGTATATTCGTTCTCTTAGGCTTATACCAAACAAGCGTTTTTTTTTTAGCTTTGGGTGGATTTCATGAAAATGTCCTGTTTGATTTACAAGGTGTCGCCAAATGAGTTGTCTGCAAACAGTAGTTTTCTATGAAATCAAACGCAGTGACAGAAATTGTGCGACTCACAACTCTGAAAATTACGCTCGTGTGGCTTCAACCTTAAAAAATATTACGACTAATATTTCCTAGAGAAACCTTTCCATCGATCGTTGATAATGACTAGGTAATATTAAAACTTGTCTGTTCGATCTGCGGACGGACCGTCATTAGGCGTGGCCATTCCAAATTACACATGAACGGGTGACGAGCAGTAAGGGATGTCAATTAAATGCACCTTGTTTGTTTACTGTTATTTAGTACAGACGTTTCGTACACGAACATCACTAAACTGTTTTTGATTGTATTTTGTAATTGTGCCTACGACACTCGCTGTGGAAAAAGATTAAAAGTTGAGGCTAGTAGTGCATTAAGTTACCTGTGATAGCGATAGTAAATAATATTTAAAAAAAAACATATTGCACACTTACTGGTGCACTTACATACATTTACTGATGGTAGAAATTTGGTGGCACAAATTTGTCTCAAGTTTCGACCGGGTGGGTACCACCGAGCACTATCGCGAAAAAGCCTCCATAGCAATTCAATCTCGGTTGGATTGTGTTCAGGGGTCAGCAAGTGCATAGCCGGGTAGAGGTGGTGGCTGTCGCAGCACTAGTGGGACCAGTGTGTCTTGGCGTAGTCTAGTGGGGATGGCACGAGGCGACGCGCCGAACACAGGGAGACCTGTAGAAACGGTGGAGCCGCTGGCCGCCCGCGGTATAGTACAGGGGCCCAACTGGGGTTAACCACCTTGGGAGGCGGCCTCACCAGGCCGCGCATAATCCCGATATGGTTCGTCGTGCCGGTTGGTGACTGGATTTGGGAGCCCGGCGACCATACTCGGGGGGTACGGGGGCCCTTCTGTTCGGCGCGTCGGCTCTCGCTATGCCTCACATTCATAGATAAAACCAATATCCCGCGCTTTGTCACACGGTGCTGCGGCGGCAATTACCTCTTTTTTCACGCCTTCTCCCACCCAAACTCATAGGCAGCGCAATTTAGAGAACTAGGCAACACAGCGGCTCGTCACACTCCCAAAAGCTTGCTATTTGAGGTGGAGTCCACTAACATCTGTGGGCTCAACCCCATCCAACGGGCAAAACCTCAACGCCATCCACCAACACCTAGAGACGGCGAAACCTTCCATGTTTTTTCTAACGGAGACACAAATACACCACCCTGACGACACGACCTACTTACTCTACCCTGGCTACGTTCTTGAGGAAAGTTTTCGTGCAAAAGCCGGGGTGTGCGTGTATGTTAGAGCGGATGTTTGCTGTCGCCGTTTGCGCTGCCTAGAGGACCCATCTTTCTCTATCCTTTGGGTACACGTAGACCATGGCCCTACGAGTCAGATTTATGTGTGCCTCTACCGTTCCCATACAGGAGATGCTGAGACAACTCGATTCTTTGAATATCTGAGTCAGGCGGCAGATGATGCGCAGGAGCGATTTCCGAATGCCGAAATGGTATTTTTGGGGGATTTTAACGCCCACCACGAGATCTGGTTGGGCTCCGCCAAAACAGACCATGTAGGAAGAGCCGCCCTCACATTTGCTTTGGCGCACGGCCTGACCCAATTGATGCACGAGGTCACTAGGATACCAAGAAGGTCGGGTCCAGCACCCTCTCTGCTAGACCTTCTGCTGACGAGTAACCCGGACTGGTACAGTGTATCGGTGCGAGCCGCTTTAGGCAACTCCTACCACTGCCTGGTCTGTTCCACGGTGCCTATTACAGCGACCCCACGACCCGTGCAGGGGAAGCGGCGTCTCTGGCACTACTCGTCAGCGGACTGGGGTGGACTTCCTGTATGTATTTTACCGTCTGTACCATGGTGAGTGTTCTGATGAGCTCTTCCAATTAGTCCCACCCTCCCCTTTCCTACACAGGACAACACGTGCAGGTCTTAGATGTCATCCGCACACGGTGCAGAACATCCGATCAAGAACCAAGCGGTTCGGTGACTCTTTCCTCTGTCGCACCATTAAGGCCTGGAATTCAGTACCAGCTCACGTGTTTCCTTCTTCCTACAGTCCCGGGTCCTTTAAGAGGGGAGTGAAAAAGCATATGATGAGGCCGTCAAGCTGAGTGTCACCATTGTCACACGGTATGCGTAAGTAATGGTGACCCTCTTTTCTGAGACTTTGCCTTCAGCTTACCATCAGGTAAGACGAAGTCTAATTGACGTGTTCTATATAAAAAAAAACATTTTAATTTCTGTGACAGAATTAACGTTAGTTTAATAAAATGAAATATAAATTAAAATCAAACTTCGGTACTATTGTCCAGAATTAAGGATTTCGTATATCTAATTTATTTAATTTTAGTTGCTAAGCTCTATGCACCACTTAATTTGTCTAGCTTATATTATCTACTTGACGTGCTACAAAGGGAATCTACTAATGTAAGCATTGCTAATGTAGCACAGTCTAGAGTTCAAATGTCGTCGGGAATCAGTTTGATTGGTAGCTAGTGAGGCTACATGTTGCTTCAAAATCATAAAACGGAACATTCATAATTGCTAAAGTGTTACTTAATCTATATAAATACAAAATGAAATATCTCAAATGATCGCAACGCGAGAGGTACCTATAGAAAGGTCTCGTCCGTAGCAACAAGGTGGTGCAATCGGTTAGGTAGGCATTCCTGTGAAAAATTGTAAAACTCGCTGAAAACAAAGATTTAAAAATTAACGACATATACCTATATGAGTACCGGTTTATCACAGTGGGATGGACGGTCAAACAGCAGTCGCTCCTGGCATAGCCGATAAACAATAAATGGATCTCATACTTCAAAGATATTGATGAAAATGGAAATCGTTATGAGCATTATGATGATAAACCTCTTTATTAACTCTTTCTCTCTTTCTTTTGATAGTTTTGCAGTTTTGCAAGAAGGTCACCATTAAAGACACGTAGCACACGTAGCCTCATCAGATACTTTTCACGCCCCGCTTAAAGGACCTAAGACTGTAAGAAGAAAGAAACACTTGAGGTGGTAAGGAAATTCAGATCTTAGTGGTGCGGCAAAGAAAAGCTTGGTTCTTGATCACATACTCTGCATTATGTAACATTTAAACCCTGCACTTGTTGTCCTGTGTAGGAAAGTAGAGGGTAAGACTAATTGGAAGAGCTCCTTAGAACACTCACCATGGTAGAGACGGTAAAATACAGTCAAGGAAGCATCATCTCAAGTAGGAGGTAGGATACGGCGGTATTTCTGTTCAATTGATCAGTCCGATTGGGGAAGTACCTCCGCTTACAGAATACCGCGGCCATAATAACTTCGTGTTGTGTTAGTGGTGAGTAGGGTAGGCAGAGCACACTGAAGGGTTTTTGTGCTGACCAAAAGTGGCAAGACCAAAAGCTTGTCCTGCTTTGTCTTTTATACTGACGGCACAGAAACTGTCAATGCTTGCAGGGTTGGCAGCGCGAGTGTGACTCGTGTGGTTTTGCACGCGACCATAGGCCATACATTTTTTTTTACATTACAAAAAAGAAAACGCGAATAGATTCAGAATTTACCTGCTTAAAAAAGAAAATACCTGAGCATTATTGATCTCTCACTCGACCGGAGAATAAAGCTGGAATAAAATTATTTATACTGGCAAGCTGCCTGAAATTCTATTAGAAAACTGCTAGAAGCGGCAAACGAGAAAAAGCACTAGACTACTCTGGAACATCGCATTAACAAGGCAATAACCATGTCGTTCCACGGAGACGTGAGCAAAACTGTAGTTATTTAGCAAATATTTGTTTAAGTTAATTTATAACTTATTTTATTTATTGTATTTTATTTATAATTTATTGTACACACATATATTACATTAATATAAAAAGATGAGATGTAATATACAAAGGCGAGCTTAACTCAAAGTTGAGTTCTCTTCCAGCAAACTCAGGAGTGCACAAAGGAATTGCAATACGAGAGGCTTTTTTTTTTTTTTTTTTTACGTGCGCAAAATCCCCACGGATACCTCCCCACCGGAGCCGGTGGAGGAGGTTATGTCGGACTCGAACCGACTAAAACGCACGCCGCCTGTGGGTCGTTTCGGTTGCCGAAGGTGAGGTTGACAGGCATATCCCTCGCACCCCGGCCGACCCAGGGCCATCTCTCACGATCTGGCCCTCTTCTCGGGTGTGGGGACCACAGAGTCCCCAACTCGGCCCCGGAAACGGGGAGGCGCGCCACGCGCGCCGCCGCCGCGGCCTGCTTCTGCAAGGGTGACAGGCGGCTTCACCTGTCACCCCCAGGCCGGCGCTCATGGGGGGCGGAGGTCGTTCATCGACCTCCGACGCCCGAGTTGCCTTCGTGCGCGGGCAGCTTGTCTAGCGATCCTTCGTCGCTCCCGCTGCCGCTCCCGCCCCGCCTCCTCCTTCACGAGCATTACTTGCTCGCAGAAGGAGGCGCCGGCCGCCCACGCATCCGCGCAGCGAACCATCGCCGCGAGCAAGGTGGAGAGCGTGAGAACCCTCACTCCCAGGGCCGCCACAAGCTCCCGCCTCGGCGTCTCCCACGCCGGACACTCGGTGAGCGTGTGCGGACCTGAGTCCTCGCTCGCGTCGCAGTGATGGCACTCGGACGTTGGCTCTTTCTGCATCCGACGCAGATACTTTCCGAAGCATCCGTGCTCGGTGATCATCTGCGTCAGACGGTACGAGAGGCTGCCGTGTGGCCTCTCTAGCCACTCCCCCATGATGGGTCTTACCGCCGTTACTACGGCGTGCCCTGCGCTTGGTTGCCCAAGTCGTCTCTCCCATTCTGCCACCATTTCCCTGTGGAGCCGGGATCTCACGGCCCGAATTTCTTCGGGCTCGGGATCGTGACCCCGCTCCCGCGCCGCCCTTCGGAACCTGTATAGCGCCGAAAGGCATCTCGCTTCCAGGATCCATGGTGGCGATCCGGCGAGGAGACTCGCCGCGTTGAATGATATCGTGCGGTACCCCCTTATGATGCGGCACGCCAACTTCCGCTGCGGACGCTGCAGCAGAAGCATGTGCCGATCACTCAGGGTGTCCGCCCACACGGGACACCCGTACAGGGCCATGGACCGCACGACACCCGCGTAGAGTCTCCTGCAGGAGTCATCCGGGCCCCTCAGGTTGGGCAGTAGCCGCGCCAGAGCGTTGGCTGTGCCCGCCAATTTGGGGCCCAGACTTCGGAAGTGCTTCCCGAAGTCCCAACGGCCGTCGAGCACGAGCCCCAGATGTTTCATCTGGGGCTTGATGCCGATGAGAGTGCCTCCCACTGTGAGACTGGAACCAGGTGGTGGCGTGCGCCGAGGTCCATGAAAGAACATGGCCTCGGATTTATGCAAAGCCACCTCAAGGCCCAGCCGCCGGATCCGTTCCACGACTTGAGCAACCGCGGTCGTGGCCCTCAGGATCGCTTCGCGGTGTGTAGCTCCGCTCGCCGTCACTAGCGTGTCGTCCGCATAGCACGTGACGGCGGCGCCGTCCGCAAGCTCACCGCGAAGCACCCAGTCGTATCCAATGTTCCACAGTAGCGGCCCGAGAACCGATCCCTGTGGAACACCGCACGACATCTCACGCCGACCGACGCCGGTCGCACTTGGGTAGATGACGGCTCTCTCCGTCAGGTACGCCCCGACTATGCGGCGGAGGTAGAGAGGCACACCGTGGTACACGAGTGCCTCCCTGATGCAACTCCAGGGCAAGGTGTTGAACGCGTTGGAGATGTCCAAGGACACCGCCAACGTCACCTCACCCCGGGCAACTGCCTCCTCCGCCAAAGTCCTCACGCGCATGATGGCATCCACAGTGGACCGCCACCGGCGGAAGCCATATTGGGCATCCGCCAGGTCCGGCCCCCTACCAGAGAGGTGCTCGACGAGGCGCTTCGCAATAACTCTTTCAAAGAGCTTGCCCACCTCGTCGAGCAACACAATGGGCCGGTAGCCGGACGGTTCGTCCGCCGGGCGACCCTCCTTTCGGATGAGGACCAGTTTCCCCGTCTTCCACATCTTCGGAAACTGGCCCCGCTCCAAGCATGCGCTGAGGAACCCTCTCAGCCGGGGTTCGAGACCGTCTTCTCCCAGAGCTAGGACCCACGCGCGGCCTGGAATGCCGTCGGGTCCCGGGGCGGTGCTCTTCTTGGCTCTAAGCCTTCGCACCGCCAGCTCCAGTTCTACCCAAGTGACCTCGGGGATTTCGTCGTCAACTACCACACTGGGCGCCACAGGCGACCGAGGTGGCGGAGTCATCTGCGGCGGAACGTGTTCCGCTCGCGCCGGGAACAGGGACTCGACCACTCCACCGAGCAGAGCTGGCTGGAGAACCCGGGTCAACGGCGGGGCCCGGGGGCGCAGCTTTCCTCTTACCATAAGGTAAGGCCGCCCCCATGGGTCCCGCTCCAGCGTCTCCATTAGCTCCTTGTAAGCCACGGCTTTCGCCCGCTTAATCTCCGCTCGGAGGGCATCTCTGGCCTCCCTGTATCCCACATGAAGCTCCGCCACTCGGGGCTCCGTATCTGCGGTTCGGCTACGCCTCCTACGGAGTCTGGTCCACCGGCGGTGCGCGATCACGCAGGCTTGCCGTAGCCTCGCGATCTCCGCAGACCACCAGTAGACCCGACGCCTCGGACTATAGGGTGGTGCCCTAGGCATACCCGCATCGCAGACACGAGTCATGGCCTCCCGGAACCACACCGCCTCATCGTCGATATCGACAGGCCTGTCCGGCGCAATGGCCCAGGCCTGTACGATGGCGGCCTCTAGGAGGACCTCCCGATTCAGTCTCCCAAGCACCCAGCGTGGCTCGCGTGGGGCCGGTATGACCGGCGCATCACCCGCGGGGGGGGAGACATCAAACCGAACGTATCGGTGATCCGCCAGTGTCTCCACCCCCACAACAACACGCCAGTCCCGCACACGGTGCGACAGCGAAGCGCCTGCGAACGATAGGTCGATAATCGAACTGCGCTCCGCGGTCACGAACGTGGCTTCGGCCCCGCGATTCTGGAGAACTAGACCGTGATTAGCGGCCCAGCTCTCCAGAGCCCTACCTCGTGGGTTCGTGTGCCGGGACCCCCAGGTCACTGACCAGGCGTTGAAGTCCCCGAGCACAAGAACCGGATGAGGGTGGCAGGCGTTGACAACGTCGGTCAGTCGCTCCAGCGACTGCCGGTACTCCCCTATGCGTCGGTGTAGGCTCGGCGTGAGATAGACGGCCACGACCGCAATCTCCCCCACACGCGCCGCTACGATGCCATGCTCCCTTGCCACGACAACAGGGGGGGGGGCACCCATAGCGGCGTTGTAAACCAGTGCCGCCGACCCGTCCAGGTCGACCACCCAGGCAGGCCCAAGGGGCCGGTGAGTGTACGGATCGGCGACAGCGGCGACGTGTATGGACCACTGTGCCATGCTCTGGAGCAGAAGACCCTGAGCACCGGCACCGTGGCCCACGTTCGCCTGCAGGATGCGGAGCTGGGGATCCATTATGGAACCATCTCCGCATCCCGCCGCGAACTTTGGGTGGAGCCCCCGCCTTGCGGCTTAGGCTCCCCCCCGGTGCAGGCCTTGCTGCCAACCCTGTGATCGGCCGGTTTGCCCCCCGCTGCACACCTGAAACAGTGCAGCGGAGCTTCGCATCCACCGGCCGTATGGCCGGGTTGGCCACAGCGGAAGCAGCGGTCACCGACCGTCACCGCCGCCGTGCACTGCACCCCCACGTGGCCGACCGACAGGCACCTAAAGCACCTGGTCGGTCGAGCCTGCAGGAGCCGGACCTGCACCCGCACCACGCCTCCAACGGCGAGGAACCCCCGGTCGGCAGCCTTTTTGGCTGCTGCGATGGGGCAGCCGACAACTGCCGCCCCCAGTCCACGGCGGCCGAAGCGGATTGCTCCGACCTTCACCGCCTCTAGGGGGCAGCCCCCGGCCTCCGCCACGGTGAGGCGGATTTGCTCCGCCGTGATGGAGTCGTCCAGGTCCGAAATGCGCATTTCTGCGCACTTGTTGGGCCTGGACACCCGGACGTCGGCTGCATCCAGCGTGTCCCGAAGCCTAGCCGCTAGGGCATCGGCCTGGGGACCGCTTGAAGCGCCGGGGATCTCCAGTAGCCGAGCACCCGTCCGAGTGGGTTTCACCCGGATGGGGCCCGGCATATCGAGAGCCCTCATGTCAACGCAGGCTCTGGCCTGCGTGACAATCTGGGCGTACTGCACGCCCCTCTCCGCCGCCTCCGCCGTCATCGTTAGCACGACGGCGGTTGAGCGGGGGACGCGCAGCCTCCCCGGCACTCCCCTCGCAGCAGCCTCAGCCTTCTTGGCATTTTTGGCTGCCTTCCTTTTCGCCTTGCGCCGTTTCTTGGAGGCTCCGGCCACCTCCCAACCTCCCTCCGGCGGGGAACCTGTGGAGGCAATCCCCACCGGGGTCCGGGCTGGCGCTGGGGCTGAGGCTAGGGCCGGGGACTTCTTCCCCTTGCCTTTCCCCTTCCCCTTGCCCTTGGCCCGGGCACCCTGGGAGCTCCCAGCCTCCACGTCGAGAGCGACAGTGGCTAGAGCGACCGGAACGGCAGGAGTGGCAGGCGCAGCGGACGGGCTGCGGGCCGACTCCTGCAGGGCCTCTGCGACCGCCGGACTGGTGAGACCTCTTCTCACCGCTCCGGCATACCCCGTAGGTGGCGCCAAGGGCGGGCGGCGGCTGGAGTCCATGACCGCCTCCATGAACCTCCGGGTGCGCTCCTCCTGCGTCACCTGCCACCTCCGCTGCTCAGCCAGCGCCGCCTCCTGCCGCTTTTCCATGGCGGCCATTGCCGCCATGCATGCCGCCAGTGGGTCCATGGGCCTAACCGGCTGCAGCACCGGCGACTCCAGCCGAGCGGGCTGCGCCAGTGACACCGGCCGCACCGGTGTCTCCGGCCGCACCGGTCGCACCGGCGGCCTTGACCGCACCGGTGTCTCCGGCATTACCGGTGCCTCCGGCCGCACCGGCGACCTTGACCGCACCGGTGACAGCTGCGGCGCCGGCGGCACCGGCCGCTCCGGCTGCACCGCTAGTCGCCGCCGCGCCGACCGCGTCACGCGCTCCGCGGGCAGCCCGGCGACGACCTGACGGAGGTTCGCCATTTCGGCCGCCATCCTCTCCATCTCTTTCCGGTGCTCAGCCGCCGTTCGCTCTACGCTGTTGAGGAGCTCAACTTGCCTCCTGCCAAGTTGAGCTCGCTCGTTCCGGGACTCGGCCAGCTCCGCCTTGAGCAGCTCAAACTGCTCAACGAGGCGCGTCGCAGCCAGCCGGACCCGGTCCTCCTCCGGCGTTAGAGCTCCAGAGCGGGCCCCGGCCAGTCTCTCCAGGGCCTCCATCACGTCCCTGGACGTGGAGCCGTCGGTACGAAGCGCGGGCGCCGCCGAGACGGAGGGACTCGGCGGCGCTCTCACATCTTCCCCGGCTGAGGCCCGTGAGGGGGCGGCTTTGGTGCCCCCACCCTGCAGCTTTCGGCGGCTAACCGCAACCTGCTTGGGTGGGGGGGGACGCATCATCTCATCCCCACCAGAACTACTTGAAGACGAGTCGGTTAGAGTCAGGTCGAGATCCGACTCGGTCTTATCTGGGGGGATGATTTTTTTACGGCGGTTGCGCTTCCGCCGTGCAGATTTTCGGGTCTGCAGACCCACCGGGCTGTTTGCCCTGCTCCTCTCAGTGGCGGTGTCGAAGTCTTCCGACACCGTCCCTGCTTGTGACGCGACCTCCGCGTCTTGGTGCTGCGCGACCTCCGCGCAGACTGTTTCACTTGGTGATGGTTTTTTGTTTTTTGTTTTGTTATCCATTCGAATCCCACGAGTAGAGACGATCTAAGATACACTTCCCGGGTGACGCTCATTCCGAGAAGCGGGGTAAATACTGTGGATTTCCCCAGGTGTCCACAGGTTTTAATCGACTTCGCTGTCGGGTTTTTCAGACTTTTCCTTGTCGCGGGCCGGCCAGTTAAGGCAAGCCCCGCGGCCTTCAGGATATCGGCTTCCCAAGTGTGGCTAGCACTCAGGTCGTTGTCGATATCCTGGAGGTTACGCGACGCGGGAGAGCAGCCAACTCTCCCAACACCGACGGTGGCACGAATGCCTGCCAGCCTCTGCGCGAGCAGTAGGCCGGCCCGTCCCTGGATCCCATGGATCCTTGTGTCGCCCCCATGTCCCCTCTGAAAGCAGAGGGATACCGGGAGCGACAGGCTAGCCCTAAAAAGGGCTGTTTGGGATGGAAGGGATTCTACGAATCCCTTCCCGCGAGCCTTGCAGGTCCGCCATACCACGACCCCCTCAGGGTCAGCTAGCCCTGAAAAGGGCTTGTCAGGTTATTTGTCGACGGCTAGCAGAGCTCCTTCTCCTTGGAGTCAGAGTCTACTAACCGTCGTCCAGGGTGCACCAGCCTCCCCGCTTCCGTTCCCCAGGACCGCGGTCCAGAGGGAAAAGAAACAGGTAAGCCAACGTGGAGGTTACCCAACCCGCACCCCACAATACGAGAGGCTAAGTGTAGTGCACAAGTGTAAAATTAATATAAAAAGGTATACTATGTGTATACCCACGACAATTGGCACAAATATATACATATGCACACATACACATGTACATACTTACGTATATACATATATACATACATACATACCTACATACATACACACATAAATACATGCATACATAAATAAACACATACATACATACAAATACATATTATGTATGTCTACTATTGTTGAGAGAGAAAGTAATCTCTTATACGTCTTTTAAAAATATACAGAGATGGACTATCGCGTATGGAGTGAGGAAGAGAATTTCACAGTCGTACTGCAGAAACTGTGAAGGAATTGTCGTAGCAAGTAGAACTATGCGAGGGAGTTCGAAGTAAAAGAGAAGACGAAGTGCGACAGGGCTTACCCCTGGGGACAAGGAACTCAAAACGCTCACGAAGATATGAAGGACCCTCATTGGGTTGTGAAGAATAGAAAAGAGAACACTTTTATACACATTTTTGTGATTTTTATGACAGATAGCCTCTGTAGCGTAGCGGTTGTGAACGCGGACACTATAAAGGAGGCGCAGGTTCGACCTTCGCTCAGTGCAAATTTTTGTATACATGAATATATGTACTTGCATTGGTCTGGTCATGCTTCGGAGAGCACGTCAAGCCGTCGGTTCTGGTTGCCATATGATACGGGTGGTTGGTGCCCTAAGAAGTCCAAAAACTGGTCTAACTACAATGCTTCGATATCCCCTTTAGTTTGTGGAAGTCAAATGGCAATTGATTCTCGGAAAGTGTCGAAGTTTAGCCGATTTCGAAATTAGTCTGATAAAGCGGACCTAAGACTTCGAGTTGAAGGCTTCGAATGCGACTGGGATTAACGGTTAAATGAAGAAGAAGATGTGATTTTTAATCCGGAAATAGGTTTATTATATTAGCTGGGAACACAGTGTCTATCCTATCCACCTTCACCCCCTCTCGCCCCACTACTAAGTTTTCCAATTTATATTTTAAAGCGAATTACTACAAAAACTTAATACATGAATAAACATTCCGCATCAGATCGGTCTTAATGACGAAGTACTCTAAGTGATTTTAATGCCTTGATTTTCTCCCCTACCTAGTGACTGATGGTTCTGATATTTTTTACACATCTTTAGTTCGAACAATAATACAAATAAAATCAATAAAACAGTTGAATTTGCGCTTAATGTCTTGGTATTAAGATCATTTTGAGACAGACGGTACGTCTAAATGCGTTACAAACGTCTTGTTGATTCTACGAGAACCAATAGAACTCGCATTCTAAATGATGTTTTTTTTTACGTGCGCAAAATCCCAACGGATACCCCCAACTAGAGCCGATAGAAGAGGTTATGTCGGACTCGAACCGACTAAAACGCACGCCACCTGCAGGTCGTTTTTGTTTGCTGAAGGTGAGGTTAACAGGCATGTCTCTCGCACCCCGGCCGAGCTAGGGCCACCTCTCACGATCTGCCCCTCGGGTGTGGGGACTACAGAGTCCCCAACTCGTCCCCGGAAATGGGGAGGTGCGCGAGGCGCGCCGCCGCAGCGGCCTGCTTCTGCCAGGGTGACAGGCGGTTCCACCAGTCACCCCCGGGCCTGCGCTCATGGGGGGCGGAGGTCATTCATAGACCTCCGACGCACAAGTTGCCTTCGTACGCGGGCAGCTTGGCTTGCGATCTTTCATCGCTCTCGCTGCCACTCCCGCCGCGCTTCCTCTTTCACGAGCATAACTTGCTCGCAGAAGAAGGCACCGGCCGCCCATGCATCCGCGCAGCGGACCATCACCGCGAGCAAGGTGGAGAGCGTGAAAACTCTCACTCCCAGGGCCGCCACCAGCTCCCGTCTCGACGTCTCCCACGCCGGACACTCGGTAAGCGTGTGCGACCCCGAGTCCTCGCTCGCGTCGCAGTGATGGCACTCGGACGTTGGTTCTTTCTCCATCCGACACAGATACTGCCCGAAGCACTTGTGCTCGGTGATCTTCTGCTACAGACGGTACGAGAGGCTGCCGTGTGGCCTCTCTAGCCACTTCCCCATGATGGGTCTTATTGCCGCTACTACGGCGCACCCTACATTCTAAATGATGTTGGATATTATCTTAGTTCGTATAGTTTTTGCCTAGATTATTTTAGCTTTATTCACGAGTAGATACATCGCAATAAGACCCGTATTATGAAATACTCGAGGATATACCTAATCCAACAGAATGAGAAAACTGCCAAAGCGAGGTTTTTCGAGCATCTGATGTAGTTTATTAAACTACAACTATAATAAAAATGTGCATTAAAAATATGCATCTGCAATAATGAGAAACAGTTTGGGTTGACTTTTGAATAACCAGAACAGTAGCAGTAAGTCAAATAAATGTTATATGTTATGTTACATAATATATTCACTCATGTAATTTTCTGAAAGGATAGTCTGTGGTGAAATATTTGTGTAACAAATATTTCACCGACTAAATATTAGTTGGCTACTGGTCCCGAAGCAGTAAATGCACGTGAGACCATGTTTTCTATATAGAGTGCACACATTCACCCAAACCTGACATTAAGAATTCACCAGTAAATTTATTCCAAATCACCCTACAGGATAATTTCGTTTTATTAATTTTATTTTTTAAAAATGCACGTGTACCTCAAATACAAGGTACACTCGTTAAATAAGCCTCTTAATAAACGATGTAGGCAATCTTCAAAATAAGCATTATTATTATTGTAAACTTAAAATTACCAAGAAAGTTAGGGTTTGTTTACACGTTACTATTGAATTACCACATTAAAAAACGTATAAACGGCATTAACAGTTCTGTTGCTATTTAATTAGAGTAACAAAACAAGGGTCCTTAATAATGTCGAATAAAGCGATCCTTAGAACTAATTCTGTTTCAGAGTCCTGTTGTTAAAGTTATACGACTTCTAAATTGTTTTGATTGGATTATCTAAGACGGAATCTAGGACAATATTATTTTAACTCGTGTAACGTCTTTTATGCTATCAGAATAGTGATGACAATAGAATCAAGATTGATTCTAATGTCATATAATATTGTGCATATTACTAGTAAAATAATGTACGCGGGTTTCCCCACGTGGTCTTCTGTTCCCGTTTTATGGAACTTTGGAACTTTTAGTTTAGAATTTCACCAAGCAACATTCCTTGTAATTACGTAGCAAGTAAAAAAAAATATAGCAATCAACCCTTCATCCAAGAACTGAAATCGAATTCCCTATTAAAAAAATGGTTACAGAACACACGTAGAAAAAATCGTAGCATACTACAACATCTTTTTAAATAAAACTCGAAGTCCTGACTGATTGACTAACTGACCCAGATATAACGCACAGCATTTACTGCTGGAACAATATTCTAAAGGATACTTTGAATCTTATTCCGTATTCTCCATCATATACAAGCCTCTCATAAATAGGCGCACGCATTGAGCAGTCAATCCGAATAATAAGGGCAATCAGATACTTGGCAATGCATGAGCGCATCAGACTAAGGTATTATGGAATAATTTCAAACTCAAGAGTTAATTTAAAAATCTGCCGATTTAAGCGCGACGTAAAGAAGCGTATTACTTTTACGTAATTAAAATTTGCAGTATATTAGGTACTAGCTTCCGCCCGCGGCTTCGCCCGCGTGGTGTGTTGATAAAAAGCAGCATATTGCAAAAATAACAAAATCGAAGAATAAATAAGCTTATCTAGCAAATAAATGAATTTGATTTGATTTGATTTAATACGTCTTTTTTTAAGGTTGTGTCTCCAATGTGAGAACGGGACCCTAAAGAATTTAAATTTTTTGAGAAGGATAGATAGGTACGGATATAATGATTGATGGTGATGGTAATACAAAAGTTATAGCTACTGCAATATACTCCTATAAACTACATTAAAAGATTTATATATGAAAAACATGGTGAGCCTAAATGTAAGCCTGCTACCTTTCAGTCAGGGTCAGGGTCAAACACCCTGCGATTTGTTGATGGTCATTGAAAACGCAACTTTTAAAGGGAACTGCAGGCGTTTAAAATTAAATGGTAAATTGTTGGGTAGTATTGGGATACGCGGTATAAGAACATTGATTCCCTTGGCTTCTCCAGTTAAGATGGTTGCCTTCACAATATGCCTTCCTAATTCAGTCACTCGTAACCGAGTACCGTTGCATAATCTTGGCGCATCCAAGTTACGCATTAACAAAACGGGTACACCTACTTTTAATTCTAACTTATGCGATGGCACCCCAGATAACTCCAAAGAGTTCAGGAACTCCACGGGATAGCTCGTCATCGGATGACATAACTGTGTCGACGGAGTTGTACACTGATGTGTCGCTCGTTAGTTTGTCCAAGATTTTTTATTTATTTTTGCAACAGTGTCATTTTTGGTGCCAGTATGGTTCTTTCACACAACCAATTTTCGTCAAGAATATATTGTTGCAGATTCGGAAAAACTTGATCAATGAGCTCGTCTTCCGACTCCACGACATGGCAAAATTGATGTGTGAAAAGTACCATACCTTTCTGGTCGGTGTGTAGGTGGCCTTCACCAATTTCTAGGAGTTTTTCCTGACTCGGTATCGCTAAATAACTGGACTCGCATATTGGTGGTAAGATAAAGCTTTTCAACTTTAGTCCACAGATATGATGCCTTTAGACACGCATTAATCTCATCTGCTGTAGTGCCTCTCTCAATAACAGGTAAAGTCTGTCTGAAATCCCCTGCCAATAATACTACAACGCCACCCATAAATTTTCGTGTGCTGTTTATATCTTGTAGGCAGCGATCTAGCGCCTCAATGGCGCGTTTGTGATGCCAGATATTCAGCATGCTGGCGACGCCGATCTAGAGACTGATCTGGTGTTTCAGCAGCTCTGTGAGCTGCCCCACGCACCGCCTGTTCAAGCCTTCGCAGTTCAGCTTGTGGAAACGTCTCGTTAAGTCTAGCTACTTTCATAACTCGAGCTCGATTAGAGCTTTGGGAAAGATTAGACTTACGCTTTCGCGGCATAATTCTTAGTAGGTACCTACTTTTCTACTCTTCCAAAAAATACAATATTGCCTATTCAATTAAAATGACAGCAATACAATATTTTTAATTTGCAAATTGTAAAACAAAATCACGATTCCGCGGCCGGTGGTATTATCACATAAATATATATTGTTGCCAAAAACAGAAAATTACCTATTTATGTATAACTGTTCAAGTGTTCAATGAAGATAAAAAAAAAAAGAAATGCTTATCATTAACAACCACAGACAAATTACGTTTTCGTTGTTTTGTTATGAGTAAACCCTATTATTATTAATACCAAAAAGAAATCAAATACTATAAACCTATAATTAATTATAAATATAACTGAAGAAATTCTTATAATTAACTGCTAACCAAAGACAAATGACGCTTTAATTTTATTATCATCAATACCAAAAAAAAAAATAACCTACGTAATAATAATTAAAAAGCGCACTCAGCGATGAGTGACTTCATCAGCGCGTGCCAGTCTAGTCAGTCAGCGACATGAAATTATTTTTTTGCGCGTTATTTGATTTTGCTATATCTCCTAAAGTATTTATTTAATTTGCATGGTGCAAAGGGAAAAAATAATCTGCATGAAATGCTCAAGCCAACCAATCTATTTAAAATTATAAGGATTAATAACGTATTTGTATAAATAGCTTTCCAAGTTAGCACTTTAGAATTGCCTATTTTTTTAAGTATTTAAATGGATATAATATGTTATCCTTAAGAGCTGGACATATGGTATCGCGGACTTTACTGTAGATCTATATAAGATAGACAATTACACCATACATTATTTTGTTATATCTTAAAGGCTTTAGGCAGCGTTTTCGTTGAAAGCTCCCAGACAACTTATTTTTTTCCGTCATTGTCAAGAATTATCGTTACTTATACGCTTTCGTCCCTGTTGACCGTGATGAAAAGTAGCCTATATGTTAATCCAGGGTATAACCTATATACATACCAAATTTCAACCCAATCGGTCCAGCCGTTTATGCGTGAAAGAGTAACAAACATCCACACATCCATTCTCACAAACTTTCACATTTATAATATTACAATAAAGTAGGATATACCTAACTAGCTGTTGCCCGCAGCTCCGCCCGCGTGGATGTCGGTTATCGCTTATTATTGAGCATAAATAAATTCTAAAATAAAAGTAGCCCACGTTACTCTTTATTACACCAGCTACCTACAAATAAAGACTGTCTGTCTGTCTATTTGTTCTATGTATCTCTGAAATGGGTGGACCGATTTTGACGGGACTTTTATTGGCAGGTAGCTGATGTAATAAGAAATAACGTAGGCTCCTTTTATTTTAGAATTTTTTTATGCTTAATATCGTTGACTCAACATAAAGTGATAACCAACATCCACGCGGGCCAAGTCGCGGGCAACAGCTAGTCTTATATAACTTGCATCTCAAAATCCCTTTTAAGGGATGCCTACGTCATAGTGGCTTTATGTGTGCAAAGTCTTAGCCCGATCGGTTTAAAATTGACTGTTTCATACAAACTTTCATCCCCTATTTTATCCTCTTGGGGGTAGAATTAATCAAAATCCTTTCTTAGCGGATGCCTATGTCATAACATCCACCTGCATGCCAAATTTCAGCCCGATCTGTCCAGTGGTTTGGGCTGTGCGTTGATAGATCACTATGTCAGTTAGTCAGTCACCTTTGAGTTATATATATTTAGATGTACTGCAAATTTTTAATTATGCTATAAATCTGTAAACATGCACATAGTTTAAATTCGATGCAGTTGTTTATTCTCATACACATTGCGTTGTACATGTAACTATTCTAAAATTATGTTCTTTGATTATATCATTTGATAGGCTTATATACGTAGTAATTATGTTTTACAAGTTTGAAGGCCTGTACAGCGTGCATGCTCCAAACCAAGCTCTCGGGTAAAAGGATATATATCATCGACGCTCGACAATGTCGTGGTTTTACTACATGGGCTTTCTGCTTACTATAATATCAGGAAAATTCATTGTGGTGTGGCTAACCTACACTATATAACAAGTTCATCCATTAGCATAAACACTGGTCTGAGCTAATACAGATTCGAAGTAAATAAAAAGAAGAGAAACCCGTTTCTGTAATATAAGGTGAAAAAAATTACATTCCCTTTTTTTTACGTGCGTGTAATCCCCACGGATACCCCAACCGGAGCCGGTGGGAGAAGTTATGTCGGACTCGAACCGACCAAAACGCTCGCCGCCTATGGGTCGTGTTTTGTTGCCGAAGGTTAGGTTAAGAGGCATATCCCTCGCACCCCGACCGACACAGGGCCATCTCTCTCGATCTGGCACACTCCTCGGGTGTGGGGACCACAGAGTCCCCAACTCGTCCCCGGAAACGGCGAAGCGCGCGATGTGCACCGCCGCCGCGTCCTGCTTCTGCCAGGGTGACAGGGGGCTCCACCCGACACCCCCAGGCCTGCGCTTATGGGGGGCGGAGGTCGTTTACTGACCTCCGAAGCCCAAGTTGCCTACGTACGCGGGCAGCTTAGCTTGCGATCCTTCGTCGCTCCCGCCCTGCCTCCTCCTTCACGAGCATTCCTTGCTCGCAGAAGGAGGCGCCGGCCGTCCACGCATCCGCGCAGCGGACCATCGCCGCGAGCAAGGTGAAGAGCTTGAGAACTCTCACTCCCAGGGCCGCCACCAGCTCCTGTCTCGGCGTCTCCCATGCTGGACACTCGGGGAGCGTGTGCGGCCCCGAGTCCTCGCTCGCATCGCAGTGATGGCACTCGGACGTTGGCTCTTTATCCACCCGACGCAAACACTTCCCGAAGCACGGGTGCTCGCTGATCATCTGTGACAGACGGTACGAGAGGCTGCCGTGTGGCCTCTCTACCCATTCCCCCATTATGGGTGTTACCGCCGCTACTACGGCGCGCCCTAATTTTCATTCCCTATCGCTATGCTGTTTTACTTTATAGTGAATTCGACAATGGTTATTTATTCGAAACAGAAACTGCTACTGGGACAACTGATGATCAGCGAAAAAGATTCTGATGTAAACTTTCTTCTCTGTAGGGTATAGTGATATTTAATATATTGTACTAAGTGTAGGTATTTGTAAATAAACCAGTCTGTATTACCGGCTATCGAGGTTTCATTGTTCTTCCCGATTATTATCCGTAAACCCTAATGGCGACGAGAAAATTAGTGATTTGTGCAGTTATTTTTTTTATTAACAGTGTAATTAGCAATAAATAATTAAAAATGCCTATCGGGATCATGCCTATCAGTTTGACCTAGCGAGTAAAAAGTGGTTGGCGTACATTAGGCGCGTGGAACAGTTTATGTCTTTAAATGATATTAAGGCGGAACTGCGTGTAGCCACTTTGGTGACTCTAGTGGGGCCAACGACATATGATTTGATGTGTGATTTGTGTGCCCCCAACCACCCGGAGACCAAAACATTTAGTGACCTGATTAAAATTGTCGGCGACCGTCTTGAACCCAAGCGCTCGGAAATCGCAGAGCGCCATGTATTCCGTCCGAGGAGGCAAAATATTGGAGAATCTTTGAGTGAATATTTACAGGCACTTAAACATTTGGCATCAACGTGTAACTTCAGTACCACCCTGGAAGAAAACCTCCGCGATCAGTTCGTGTCTGGCCTGGCGAATGATGACATGAGATCGCGCATTTTCGCAGAACCTACGGTTACGTACAAGAAGGCGGTAGAATTGGCGTTAGCGCTGGAAGCGGCCGAACGACATGCACAGACCAGCGTTGCGAACGCGGCGGGTGAACCGTCGCTGGCGTCAAACGGCGCGCATCGCGTGTCCGAGGGATTGCATCGAGTGGGGACGGCGGAGGCAGCGCGGCCGGCCCGCCAGCGCGCGCCCGTCCGCCACGCGGGCGACAGTCGCGCGTCTAACGAGACGTCATCGGCCGGCGAGGGCGTGCGGAGATGTTGGAGGTGTGGTAGAGGACATCGTCAAGAGATGTGCCGTTTTAAAAACTATTCGTGTGATGCGTGTGGTAAAAAGGGCCATATTAAGGTGATGTGTAAAAGTACGACGCGCGACAATAACAAGGAGGTTTCGACACAAAAACGTATGAATAACTTTCTAGACAACAGCGATAACGACGAATCGGAGTACGACTTCTACAACCTGAGGGTGTGCGGGAAAAATGATAAACCGTATATGGTTACGGCTCTGGTGAACTGTCGAGAGGTAAACTTTGAACTGGACACTGGCAGTAAGTTGTCGACTATTAGTTTAAATGATTTTAACAAGTATTTTTCAGATATGTCCGTTATTAGCAATAACGTTACCTTGTATTCCTATGTCGGCACTGTGATACAACCGGTAGGATATATCTATGTGAATGTTGTCCTCGGGGAACACACGGCGGAGAGGTTGAAACTATTCATAATTAAAAACGGCAGGCCGCCACTGTTAGGTAGATCTTGGATTACTAAGTTACGTATTAGCACAATAAACATTAATGATTTTTTATTCAACATAAGTGACAACAATTTAGTGGAGGTTTTACGACGTGAATTTCCGACTGTGTTCGCCCCGGGATTAGGAACTTGCATTAAAAAATTGTCTCTGAAATTAATGGATAAAAATCCAGTGTTTGTTAAAGCGCGATTGTTACCACTGGCGTTGCGTAAACCGGTGGAGAGCGAGTTGCAGCGGCTCGAGGCCGAGGGTACCATTCGTAAGGTTGACTATTCAGATTATGGGACACCCATTGTGCCTGTCATCAAAAAGAATGGTGAAATACGAATTTATGGTGACTACAAAGTTACGGTCAATCCCAAACTCATGCGCGAACCGTACCCTCTGCCGCGAATCGAGGAACTGTTCGCTGCATTAAGTGGCGGAGAACAGTTCTCTAAAATCGACCTCACCAACGCGTACCAACAACTGATACTAGAAGAGGACTCTCAAGCATGTACTGCCATTACGACACACGTAGGTACCTATCTATATACTAGAACTCCATTTGGGCTCTGCTGCGTCCCAGAACAATTTCAAAAATTCATGGAAGAAACAGTCAAAGGGCTGAAGGGAGTGGCTGTCTTCTTTGATGACATCGCTTGCACGGGGCCCACGCGGGTTGAGCATATCGCTAATTTGAAAGCCCTATTATGTCGGTTGCGTGAGGTTGGTCTTAGAATTAAATTAAATAAATGTGCATTTTTGCAAGACAGTATTACTTATGTTGGTTTTGTTATCGATAAGCATGGGTTACATCCAGACAATAACAAAGTTAAAGCGATTGTCGACGCACCGCGACCTAGTGACGTCACGCAGCTTAAATCTTTTCTAGGGATGGTAAATTATTATGCTAAGTTTATTTCTAATTTGAGTACAATGTTGTACCCGTTACATAAATTGCTGCGTATAAATTCTATTTGGCAGTGGTCTGATGATTGTGATTCAAGTTTTCAACAAGTTAAGGCGGCTATTTTAGATAGCAAGGTATTAGTACATTATAACCCTGAATTACCTTTGGTGTTGGCAGTGGATAGCAGTTCGTACGGCATTGGTAGTGTGCTTTCTCACCGTTACCCTAATGGTGATGAACGGCCTATTTGTTTTGCATCGCGTACATTGAATTCAGCTGAGCGCTCGTACAGTCAGTTAGATAAAGAAGCGCTGGCTATAATTAGTGGTGTAATGAAACACCATCAATACCTTTATGGTCGTCACTTTATAATTAAAACTGACCATAAACCCTTAACCTTTATATTCGGGCCTAAGTTAGGGTTGCCACAAACGGCCGCAAGTCGGTTGCAAAGATATGCAACTAAACTGGCTGCATATGATTTTACTATCGAATTCGTAAAATCAAGGGATAACGGGAATGTGGACGCCTTGTCACGTCTTCCATTGCCGTACGAGCGCAAACAAACGGGGATGGATGCTTTTTCGTACATTAATTATGTGGAGGAATCTTTTCCAATTAGCGCTAAAGATGTAGCGGAAAACATACAAAAAGATATTATTTTAAAGAATATTTATGACTACATCATTAACGGTTGGCCCACATCGGTAAATAATATTGATGAAAAACCGTATTTTTATCGGAAGGAGTGTCTTTCAATAGATAGAGGATGTATATTATATAACCATAGGGTTGTTATCCCGAAGTTGTTAAGACAACGTGTCCTTAATGAGTTACACGAGGGCCATTTAGGTGTCGTAAAAATGAAGAACCTGTCCCGTAGCTATGTATATTGGCCCCAACTAGACGCCGCGATAGAAGCGCTATGTCGAGAGTGCAGCGCTTGCTTACAACAGCGTGACGCGCCGCCGCGCGCCCAGCTGCACCCGTGGGCCTTCCCGAGTAGACCGTGGCAACGATTGAATATTGATTTTGCAGTGTTTCAAAATAACATAACATAAACCCACGCCTATATCCTCGAAGGGGTAGGCAGAGGTGCTAGCACCCACATTTCGCCAGTTTATGTTTAGGTCCCAATGTAATAGGTGGCGAGCCTATTGCCATTAACCGGGCACTTATAAACCTGCGATAAATACACACATAACTTCGAAAAGCATCGAATGGTCATTGGTGTGTGCCATGGTAAAACCTGGGATCGAACCCGAGACCTCGTCTCAGCAGTCCATTACCGATACCACTAGGCTTATTATTTATTTTAATAGGTTTATTATTTAATTACGGTTGATGCATATAGTAAATGGATCGAGGTACAGCGTATGTCTAATACTAACGCTGGCTCGACTATACTTAAACTCCGTGAACTTTTTGCTCGTTTTGGCATTCCATCACACATTGTAAGTGACGGTGGCCCTCCATTCAACTCATCTGAATTTGCTGGTTATTTGAATAAAAATTTAGTTAACCATACAATAACCAGCCCCTATAGGGCAGCAGGTAATGGCGCCGCGGAAAATGCCGTTAAATTAGTCAAACGTGCTATGAAAAAAGCATTGCATGAGGGTGTTGACGTCCAGGCGGCTGTCTCCAAATTTCTATTTCAGTATAGAAATTGCGAGCATGCAACTACAGGCGTGGCCCCTGCTGTAGCTATGTTCGGTAGGCGACTTCGTGGTCGCCTAGATATCCTCAAGCCATCTACCGAGCGTGCGGTAAAAGCATCGGCAGAGCGCGCAGGACGCTCTCGGCCTGGCGCTGAGCGGCATGTAGATCTCGGTGACCAAGTCTTGGCTCGGGATTATAGTAAACGCACTGACAAGTGGGCACCGGCCACAGTGGTCGCAAGAGATGCACCCCTCTCCTATAAAGTACGACTTTCCAACGGTTGTGAGTGGAAGCGCCATATTGATCAGCTGCTGCCACTTAAGAAGCGGGTTTCGCGATATTCGATATCGAATACAGCAATCAGTAATACGGAGTTGCCAGAAACCTCTAATGATGTGCTCCCCACCAGTGAAACTTGTACCGAATCTAATGTTGACACTCTAGAGAATAGTGAGTCGAAATTAGTGATCAGTAATGAACAAAATACGAATCCAGAACCATCCCTAATCTGCAAGGAACGACCTAAACGTAAATGTACTTTTCAGGGTAAATACCCCAAGTCCTAAAGGATTTTAAATTAGTTTAAATGTGGCATACTATACCTACTTAGTTTATAAAAAAAAGTATCTTTTATATTACTTTTATTAGATTCTATGTACCTATGAATGTAGTTACATTATGTTGTATACCTTACTATGTATATTTTCATACATTATATGAAAATTTAAAGGGGGAGGTGTAGGGTATAGTGATATTTAATATATTGTACTAAGTGTAGGTATTTGTAAATAAACCAGTCTGTATTACCGGCTATCGAGGTTTCATTGTTCTTCTCGATTATTATCCGTAAACCCTACTCTCAAGGTTGGAACGCCAATATTGGACGCTTCCATAATAGTTAAAATAAGTCAAATATAAAATGGAAAGCTAACGAAATACAACCGGTATCTCGATAGCTCAGATTATATTGATAGAGGATTAACAATATTCAATCACTAAAAAATTACCACAAATATCCAATACAACCTGACCTCGAGGATGAGTTGAAAGGTAAAGGGCACACAGGAATAGAGCAATCTCTTATACAGGATCAACACAGATTACACTCACTCAAATAAGATTAGTTGAGACGATTATGTAACAAGTACAATTTTGTGTAAGAAAATATTACAAAGAAAGTAATTATTAGAAACAGGGTTTATTGTATAACATCTTTATACTTATTGCTACATCCACCATTAAGATTTTCCTGAATTTGGATCCATTTTATTTTATTAGCAAACTATTAATTGTTGGAATATTTAATTGCAAAGGTTGGTGGTGGCGCGATTCCCACGCCACGTGAGCCAGTGGACTGTATTTTGCGGGGGGTGAAGCTAAACATTTCAGATGACACTTTACACAACAAACAAGATAGGTGATCGGGTTGCCGCGGAGGTGGTTTAGGCAGTGAATGCAACCCAAGAAAGTAGGAGAGGATGCACTAACCTTTATGACGCCACGTGCTGTCGGAGCCGGTGCACCGGTCTTCTCTTCCTGGCTCAGGAGCTGCTGCCCACATCACTAAATCATTTGAGGGACACGAGAGGCACAATCCGATCGGTAAAGGTCTATGAAAGCGGTTAAAATCCAACAAATATTATTAATTTCTGAGAGTCGCGCGCGCCGCCGCCATTGATGATTCTAGTTCAATGCGGAAGTGAAGATGCGGCCATTTCAACCATTGAGCGGGGCGAAAACTATTGCTATCTCACTTTAAAGGTAGTGCGGGAGGGAGATGGGTATAGGAAGCGTGTGTTCAGTGTCAATCAATTGAGAGATGACTTGAACTACTCGACATATTACTACTATTGAGCGGGAAAATACAAATTTTACTATCGGCGCAACCATTCCCCCCGGCTTGAAGGGTTACCTTCAAAACGAAAAATGCGAAACAAATCTAAAGTCTAATCTAAATCTAGGTTTGGGAAATAACAACTAAAATATAAAACTAGGTTTGAACTCGTGCCTACTGCTGGTTAGGCAGAGGGCAGAGGCGAACAACCGGGCGCAGATACGATCCGGTTGCGGTTTTAACCCGTACAACACGAGTTATCCCGCGGGAATCGGGAAAAACTTCCTCTACTACCCCTAGAGGCCAATGTAAAGGAGGCGCATTCTCAGTCATAAGGACTACCACCGTACCTATGGTCATTGGGTTGGATGGAGTATTCCATTTTTGACGCGACTGCAGCGTGTGCAAATAATCGGTTCTCCAACGATTCCAAAACGATTGGACTAATTTATCTAAAAGAGCGTGACGAGTTAGAAGGTGCATTCTATCGTCATCAACATCCATTGCGGGCAAATATTTTAGAGGAGTCGTATTTAAGAAGTGAGCTGGCGTTAACGCTAATGGCTCTGACGGATCGCTAGATAGAGTCCGACACAGCGGACGCGTGTTCATCACCGCCTCTACTTGAGCGAGTACGGTACTCAACTCCTCGAACGAGAGAATCTGTTCGCCTATGACGCGAAACAGATGCGACTTAAGGCTTTTAATATTCGCTTCCCAATTACCACAAAAATGACTAGCTGCAGGCGTGTTAAAGTACCATTCAATGCGATTTTCGGCTAAGATGTGAGCGAATTCACTTTGGTAGTACTTAGACCGTAGGAATGCGTGCAATTCCGAAATACTACGTCGGGCCCCTACATAGTTTGTACCGCTGTCCGAATACATGCGCTTAACCGGACCACGACGCGACAAAAAACGTTTAAAAGCGGACATAAAATTTTGCGTACTTAAATCACCGGTCAACTCTATATGAACCGCGCGAGTTGTCATACAAATGAACAAACAAACATAAGCTTTCGTGGAGCGAATGCCACGACCACGAGCAATAGTGACTTTGAAAGGCCCAGCAAAGTCTGTGCCGGTGTGTACGAAAGGTTTTGCGGATTGAACAACACGACAAGAGCGATGATCGGCCATTTCAGGCGCGATAAAATGCGGGCGGAGTTTAAAACAAGGTACACATCTGTGTACTCTAGCGCGAATCAAATTACGAGCGGAAATTATCCAGTATTTCTGTCTCAAAATAGACATTAACAAATCGGGACCAGCGTGACAATTCACCTTATGATGATAATCTACTAACAAATCTAATACGTGGTCCTTACGCGGGAGAACTACTGGATGCCTTTGTTCAAATCCTAAACTTGAATTTCTCAAACGACCACCTACTCGAATGAGTCCATCTTCCAAAAATGGTTTCAAGTGTCGGAAAGAACGACTACAAGGTTTGTTAAATTCTAAATTTTTAAATTCAGAAGCAAAATAAAATTTCTGCAACTCGCGAAGTATGACCAATTCAGCTTTATCTAAATCAGCGGCGGTTATATGACCGCGCGTAGATAAAATTATCAAAAATCGGCCTACATAAACAACACAACGCAACAGTCTCGACCAAGACGAGACGCGATTAGCCAACAACAAAATAAGGGACTCTTCACGCGGGACCGATACAACAAGCGAGTGCTTCTTCTCCTCGGGTGGTTCGGAAACCGTAGTGGGATTGAATTGACTAACTGGCCACCTATCTAACGCGGCATGAATCCAGGACGGTCCACTAAACCATAACGGGTGATCTAAAATTTGCGAAGGAAGCAATCCACGAGAGAGACAATCGGCTGGGTTGTCGGTGCCAGCAACGTGAAAGAGATTTTGTGGCGCTAATTCAGATTGAATTTTTGCCACTCTATTAGCGACGAATGTGTCCCAACGATGGGGCGAAGAGTGGGCCCAACACAAAGCAACTGTTGAGTCCGAAAAAGCTACAATTCTACTAATATTAATGCGAAAATTTACAATTATGTCAAATAAATTACCTTGAAGATTTTGACCACAATACAAAATGTCATTAAGCGACACGGAAGTGCTAGTCTTAGCACTGCCATCCAAAACTACGCGGAGTTTAGTAGTAAGCTTATCTTCTCTAATAACTCCGTGGTGCGGGATAATGTACGAAGGCTGGGTCTCGTCAGTGTCCGCAGGCGCAGGTGAGATGTAACCTTTATCTAAATATTCGTTAACAACCTCATCATAGGCTTGCTTGAACTTTGGAGACGCCTGCATCTTTCGTTCTAAGCAAAGAAAGCGTTTTTCAGCGGATACACGGGAGTCAC
Organism: Eilema griseolum; assembly: GCA_963662185.1. Taxonomy (NCBI): domain Eukaryota; kingdom Metazoa; phylum Arthropoda; class Insecta; order Lepidoptera; family Erebidae; genus Eilema; species Eilema griseolum. Next base: position 9,021,153 of record OY759243.1, read on the forward strand.
CGAGCGAAAAAATATCTCCCTTGAAAGGGAGCGCGACAACATAACGACCCTGCTCATCACGAGTAGTCGTGCGACAATAAATCTCCTCAGCCATCTTGTCATCAGGGCTTAGGATAGGTGGGACATTGACCTCTTCAATTTCCCAAGACTTGCGGATGGTAGACTCCAGTGGCGGCTCGACGGTGCAACAGAACGAAGCAGTCAAGTGACTAAAACTATCTATAGAAGCGGGTGCGGAACCAATTATAACAAAACCAAGAACTGTTTCCAGCGCGTGCGGAGCGGGGTACGTCGGTCCCCCTTGAACCTTACGTGATAACTGGAGGTGCGGGAGAATCGAAGCGCGGATCAATATATCGACGACTCCAGGAACAGCGTAAGTCTCATCTGCTAAAGGCAAGTTTTTAAATTTCGTTAATAAAGACGTGTCAACCGGGACGGTAGGCAACTGTTCAGTTATTTTATCTGTAACGAGCGAATCCATGTCAAACCAAATATTATTATTAAAACGAGATCCAAACCTTGTTTTAACGGTGCCATGAACAGCTGACTGTAAACCTCCAAAACCCTTCACCACTGAGCGGGTTGAACGCTTATTAACATTGAAACCAAGACGTTGACAACAATCTTGAGTAATAAAATTATTTTGCGAAGCGCCATCTAATAGCGCTCGAACAATGTGCGGTTTACCTAGTGCATCAACAATAATAACGCGAGCAGTCGCGGGAACAACAGTAGTGAGCGCAGCACTAGCGGACAACGAACACAAGGTGACGTCATTCGCAGCGGTCTCCGTGCGGGCAGGACCGCGCGCGAGCGCGGGCTGCGGCTGTGGCGAGCTATGCGACGGTGTGCCACCGCTCGACGAACCAACTGTGCTCACATTGGATGCGGCGTTACTATTTTCAAAATGAAGTAAAGTGTGGTGTCTCGCTGGACATTTGCGACAACTATTGCTACTATTACATAAAACAACGTGGTGTTTAGTACCGAGACAATTAAAACAAAAATTATTAGCGCGAACAAATTTATAACGATCATTAGGCGATAATTTTAGGAAACCCGGACACTTGTACAATTGCGAATGATGAGCATTACACAAAGAGCAAACAGATGATTGTACATGTGCTGGTGCGGTATTAACATAAGTATGAGTTGACCTCAGTGACTTCGATGACGCATCTATTTTACGTTCGGAACTAACAACTTTCTTCGCGCCTTCATGTTTCGATGAAGAGCGTTGCAATATTTTTATATGCTCGCGAACAAAACTTTCTAAGTCTTCGAACTTAGGAATTTTATTGCCGCGATGATCCGACTCAAATAAACGAATGGTTTCGGAATCTAATTTCTTTAAACCCATATACAAAAATAAGAAGTCGCAGAGGTCTTCGATCTTTAGGTTCTTTACGGCGCGAACAGATGATGCGAAAGTATCTAGAAACTTCTCTAAGTTTTGATCGTTACATGCCGTAATGGATTTCAAGTCAAACATCTGATCCAAATATGCGTTAGCTACCGATCTTTTATCCTCATACTTAGCTTTCAAAGTATTTAAAATTAAATTATAATTTTCGGCACTAAACGTAATTCCAGCCCAAACGGTTATAGCTTTACCAGTTAATTTTTCAACGAGATAATGCAATTTTTCGTGATCTGTCAACGAAACGTTCTTATCTATTGTATTCTCAAAACTATCTATAAATAAACACCAATTGCGGATGTTACCATCAAATTCGGGTATTTGAATTGGTGGCAACTTAGATCGGTCGCGAGTGGGATTGGGTCGGTCAGACGGTTCCTCCAAACTCCTAGCGACGCGTTTGATACGACAATACAAATCATCAAACGACGACAAGGCCTGATAACTCACTGAGTAATCGGGATTTAAATCTAACTCTAAAACGTTGATGTCATGTACTAAGGATTCGAAATCCGCGCGTAAACTATCTAAGTTTTCTATAGAACATAAGAACGAATCTCTAATAGCCAAATCAGAGGTTTTAAGTGCATTATCACAAATCGATTGTACGCGAGAGTAAAGCATTTCTCTTTTAGCGTATAAAAGTTTCAATTGAACTTTACTATCGGTACTACCAACCTTTGGGGACATTTTTACAACTAAATATCAAACTAAAGTGCGGTAAACAACAAATGAACTAACTTAATCTCAGCGGTATAGAACAGCGACGCGGCGCGAACGATATATTCCGTAGGTAGGTAGGTACTTATAACTGCGAGTGCAAGTTTGAACAAAACGCAAATAACAACAACAACCTACGCGAGCTAGATCGCTGTCTAGGTTCAACTATTATTTCAGGGATTAAGTATTGCGTAATATCTATTCAAATTAAAATACTTTCGTATGAATTTGAATGAAATGCGAGCGAGGTACAACCGCGTACCTACCTATGTAGGTATTAGGTAAATACGATGTGAACTAGCGGCGAACGGACAACTTAGAAATTGAAATAGCCAAATGCGTTAGGTATTACACTGTGCCTATGCACTAGGGTGTCTAGGATACCTAAGATCTAAACCTAAATGCCTAGATGCGGGGTTTTCTACTAAAATAACTAGGTATTTAGGTGCGGTGCGTTTATTCCCTATGGAATAAATAACAAAATGCGAACTAGCAGCGAACGGACAACTTAGAAATTGAAATAGCCAAATGCGTTAGGTATTACACTGTGCCTATGCACTAGGGTGTCTAGGATACCTAAGATCTAAACCTAAATGCCTAGATGCGGGGTTTTCTACTAAAATAACTAGGTATTTAGGTGCGGTGCGTTTATTCCCTATGGAATAAATAACAAAATGCGAACTACGACTAAGGATCCGGTGAGTGGGACCAAAAAGATTGGTGGCGCGATTCTGACGCCACGTGAGCTAGTGGACTGTATTCTGCAGGGGATGGAGCTAAACATTTCAGATGACACTTTACACAACAAACAAGATAGGTGATCGGGTTGCCGCGGAGGTGGTTTAGGCAGTGAATGCAACCCAAGAAAGTAGGAGAGGATGCACTAACCTTTATGACACCACGTGCTGTCGGAACCGGTGCACCGGTCTTCTCTTCCTGGCTCAGGAGCTGCTGCCCACATCACTAAATCACTTGAGGGACACGAGAGGCACAATCCGATCGGTAAAGGTCTATGAAAGCGGTTAAAATCCAACAAATATTATTAATTTCTGAGAGTCGCGCGCGCCGCCGCCATTGATGATTCTAGTTCAATGCGGAAGTGAAGATGCGACCATTTCAACCATTGAGCGGGGCGAAAACTATTGCTATCTCACTTTAAAGGTAGTGCGGGAGGGAGATGGGTATAGGAAGCGTGTGTTCAGTGTCAATCAATTGAGAGATGACTTGAACTACTCGACATATTACTACTATTGAGCGGGAAAATACAAATTTTACTATCGGCGCAACCAGTTGGTAATCATAATTTATTTATGTGATGTAAAAACATTATAATTTCAAATTTTTCGCTTTACTTGTGCAATAAAACTTGTTTCTTGCTAAATTTCAATATTCTAACCTGCAAGATGGTAAGCACCTACCCTATAATATATTTGAAATATATTGCACAGTCAGCTGTATTTTTCAAATGCGTTGACTAAGTAGTTTGATATTTTCTCGATTTAATTAGTTAGCACATTTGTGCCGTAGGGGGTGAGATAGTGGTCAAACGTGAGCCTATCAACCATAAAATAAATAGGAAAAGTGATTATTATTAAAAAATGATTGTGTAACATTTTTAATAATTATCACTTTTCCTATTTATTTTATGGTTGATATGCTCGCGTTAAGTAAAATAGAACATTTTATACTCTTATACCTATTTATTCCGCCATACGTGTTTAGTTCGGATATTGAATTAAGTAGGTATTAGGTATATGCAAAGAGGAACTAGTAATAAATTCTATATTCTAACAAGTTAAATTGCCATTATTTACAGTCCATCAAATCTAAGAGGTACCGTTTGACGTTTCATATTTTTCAAACCGAAACAACTTTGTTCATACGTACATTATTCAGTTTCGATAACCTTTTTCATAAAACCATGAATTTAGAAAGATTTCATTATTGTATCTAAAAATGTACAATTCTTAATATCTAAATGTAATTGAAAACTTTCAAACAAAGCAAAATAACACATATTTACACAGTAAATAATTTCTAATAGTTATATTCTTGACCGCATTACAAAGTTACGTAGTTAGGTCACTGCACGTAGTGTTGCGACTCTTCGGATACACTTGTATGCAAAAAAATCGTTTACATATACGAAAAATCGAATGTATTATTTACAAATTACACTTGACAACCAAACAAATATTTTTTCATGTGAATGGGATTTATCTCACATATTACGATTACATAACTAAATAGTTATGTAATCGTAAAATATGAGATAAAACCCATTCACCAAAAATACGTATTTATAAATCAAATATATTAGCTTCTTTAAAAAGTTGTCGAAAGCGATTTGTCGATTTTTGATTTTCGCGCCCAAATAAGTCGGGGTTTCTCGCGCTAACGCTGTCGAAATAGTAAATGGAGTCAGGGATAGTGTTTTTTACATTTATTTTTGTGTATGATAGTATGGGTTTGCATATTACAGAGAAATAAACAAATTTTTAACAAGCACATCCATTGATTTTACAATTACAATTTTTTCTTCTAAGTCTTATTTCTACGTCTAAAACTAATAAAAATAAGGTATGTAGAACCCATTCACAAAAATGTTGTTGCCTGATGTTATAAATTAACGACGTTACTGCGCGACCGCATAATGCACTGAATACACAGATACCCTAAAATAAATTAATTTAATTATTTTTAGGTCAATAGGCAAAATCGCAGGTGTCCAAGTCTCTACAATTTTTTTTTTCTGGCAACACTGCCAACTACAAGCGCACGCGGTCCGCTCGGTCGGTTCGGCGTCAGCAGTCTCTCGCCATCTTGGAAGCTGACTGTGCGCGTACTTGCTTTCTCGTTTGTGTTTTACAATTTGTGACTTGGCTATTACTTTTCTGGACTGATCATTCTTTATCCGTTTACCTTGGCAATATTTATACTGGACTCCGAACTAAGCAAGTGTTTATTAATAATGTCGAAAAGAGGACGTACTTTGAACAACCAGGCTCGTGAATTGGTGGTGAAATTACACGAGTATTTTGAGCGTGAATCTCAAAATGGTGGACTTCTACTGCCAGTTACACAAGTTCGGGATCGCGTCGGTGAAGCTCTCGGTATTGGTAGCCGCACCGTTGGTAAAATATTAAGTGAAAAATATGGGCCTTCGGGGAGTGACAGTAACGTACTTCACACACCGAAAAAACGAAAAAGAAATAAACCTGTGACAGGCATCGATGAATTCGATAGTCATGCTATTAGAAACCATATATACGGGTATTTTACAAGAGGCGAATTTCCAACATTGGCAAAGTTATGTGCAACTTTAAAAGATGCCGGGCTGTATAAGGGAAGCATAGAGTCGTTGAGAACGGTAATAACAGGAATTGGCTTCAGATACAAAAAAGTTGACAAACGAAAAATTGTTATGGAGCGACATGACATAATTATGCAGCGACTAACATTCCTGCGCGAAGTTAAACAAATTATAAACTGGGATAATGTAATATTTTTGGACGAAACTTGGCTAAATTCCAACCATTCTGTGCCGAAAACATGGACTGATGATTCTGAAGCTTCGTGCTCGAAGGTGCCGATAGGAAAAGGTGGACGCCTCATAATATGCCATGCTGGGTCAGCGTCTACAGGCTTCGTGGAAAACTCTTTATTAGCTTTCCAATCCAAAAGCACTAAAGAGTATCATGAAGAAATGGACGCAGTAAGGTTCCGAGAGTGGTTCTTAAATTTATTACAGAATATCCCTCCTAACAGCACAATTATAATGGATAATGCCCCATACCACTCTGTGCAAATTGATAAAGCACCTACGTCAGCCAATAAGAAAGCAGATTTGGTGGCATGGCTGCAAAGAAAAGGAGTGGATGCCGACATGTCACTATTAAAAGCTGAATTATTACAGTTAGTGAAATTGCATAAACCACCAAAACCGACATATGTAATTGACCAATTGGCCGAAGAGCACGGGCACAAAGTCATACGACTTCCTCCGTACCATTGCCAATATAATGCCATTGAACTGATTTGGGCCCAAGTTAAAGGTAATATTTTATAATATTATAATAATAACACGAGTACTTCTAACATTTATAATTTAAACAATGGTTTTCGTCTGCTATCAAATAGTTACATTATTGTTTTACAGGTTATGCAGCAAGACACAACACAAAACCACCCTTCAGTGTCAAGAAAATGGAAGGTTTATTAAAGGAAGCATGTGCCCAAGTTACACAGGAAGATTGGAGTAAAGTAGTACAAAAAACAAAGAAAATAATAATGGACGACTTCGAAAGAGACGTACACTTTGATAATGTAATGGACAATCAACTGGTCATTAATTTAAATGACGATGATGACGAAGACGACGATACTAGTACTAGTAGTGAATAAAAAAATATCCTAAACATTTCTTTTATTTAATTATAACAATTGATTTCTTAAAATTCGGATATTATAGTAATCGATCTCTTAAAGTTCGGATATTATAGTAATCGATTTTTTCATCCCATCCCTATCATTCAATTGTCAGAACTGTCAAACGGTACTTCTTAGATTTGACGGACTGTAGAATTCTATATTCAATAACAAATATAGAACTATATTCAAACAGTTTATTTTATTTTATTTTCCCGTTATAGATAATACATAACGTATGAATGAAATGTAAAAGTGATCAGAATTTAAAATACAGGTCGTTACAAAGTTGCAAAAGCCTTTAAGGCATCGACCATCGAGAACTATAAAGTGACGATTATAGTTCCGAAAGCGATAAAACGATTGCAGGACGTGAAAACGTTAGCTATTATAACTCGAATAATAGCGTCATAAAGTAACGGTTAAAAGACAACTGTGGTACCTAACAAAGTTTTAACTTGAGTTGTAAATTACATAGCTAGGAGCTTAAAAGGAACAGAAATTTATTTATTTACTTGTTCTAAGTTAACTTAAGGTATAGAACTTACTGTCTCTGTCTTATTTTGCCTTTCTAGATATAAATTCCGATTGAAGTGCTATTATCGGCTCTTTTGTAATCACATTTGACTCTTCCACATTTTCATAGAAAAGAATCAAAGATATTATTAGACTAAATAATTAAGATAACTATATCACTGTGCATCGAGGAATGTAAATACTTTAACATAAAATTACGCCAATGCGATGAGATGAATACTGGCTACAACGTAATAAACGAAACGCTAGTACAATTTGTAGCTGCATCATCACAATAAAACAATGCTTAATAAGCAAAGTCCACAGAACAGAATTTTACGAGCAGAATTAATCCGTCGGCGCGACGACATGTCCGTCAGTAATTGTGTCAACCGTTCGGTTCTCATAATAATAAATTAATTTAGTCTTTCAGATTCCGGGAATGTGACTTCGCTATTTGTAATTATGTGGGAAATGGGCGTTTTTAATTATCGAGTTTATAATTCATCAGTGCGGGAACTTACGATCCAAAAATATTTAATTCTGACAAGAAACTATATGACCACTATGCCGAAAATGTATAATTCTGCTATTATCTGCTACAGTTATGAAAATAAGAGACAAGATGCTTATTCCAGGATGCTACAAGAGAAACATGCAACTCTGCACCAATCAATGGGAAAAAGTATTTTTTTTTATACCACTTAGTTGGCAGACAAGCACACGGCCCACCTGATGGGAAGCGGTTACCGTGGCCTATGGACGTATGCAATACCAGGGGTGTCACACTCGCGCTGCCGACCATGAGTTGTGTTTATATGTATGTATCCTCTCTATCCATTGATTTATATTGTTTATAAAGCCCTCGTGTCTCAATAAATTCATGTTATACTGTGTAAAAAAAGACAATTCAGTAGTATGTAAATATTTATTTCGAATATAGGAAATAGTAGATTTTAAAACGTTTGAATTGTATTGTAGGGTCATACTCGATTTTATATTGTTGACACTAGAACAGGAAGCATTTTATTACAGTATTTGACTGGACAATGCAACCAAATTTTCCCCGCAACATGCAATTTTAACGGTAATATTTGTTTTCTAATTCCACCATTCAAATTCCCACAAAGAAAACATGGAGCGTAGGAAATTATCACATTATTCACGTAGTACTGCACAATTCCTGTTGACACCGAATGCGAAAGCGTAATAAGCATGAAAAGTGCCAGTTATTCTCATCAGACAATGCTGTTACATTGTCAGCAGTATCTGGGATATCAGCTTGTCAATTTGTGAGACGTCAGCATGGTACGAAGTGCGAAGATGATTTTACGCTGTTCATCTCGTCATTGAGGACATTGTGAGCAGCTTGTAAAATTATATTATGATTGATAAGTCTGTTTTCTTTTTTGTTTTCTTTTACTTTTTAATTATAATGTATGCAATTATGACAATTTCAATCTAATATGAAAGCTACAGCTAGATTTGAATCTAACGGTAATTTTGAGCCATTCGCGTTTGATGCTAATTGAAGAAAATAAAGTGTATAGTGAAAAAACCGCAGAATTTGCAAAAAAATAATAATATTATGGTTGTTTAAAGTGTGTTATGACTTTGATTTAACAATCATACTATAGGTACCTAACTAATTCACAGAGATAATAACAATATGAGATCTTTGGCGTTCAACGAATTGCCTATAATTTATACAAAATAGAGTGTAAGGAATTTCTTGGCATAAACATATTGAAAATAAATTAGTAGCCAACAAAGTTATGTACTGAGCGTAAAATCGGACAACGACTGTGTGCAGACGATGTGGTTGCAGTAGCAGCCATAAAGCTACGCTTCCTTAACACGCGCTTCCCAAGTTCCAGAACTAAAACAACTACGATTATGTTTAATTTTGACCTTATATCCATACGCGCAAGGTCGAAAATAGATAGCAAACAGCTCAAGCAATATTGGATACTACCATGTAGTGTTTGGTAACAGCGTGCGAAATAAACTATGATAACACGAAGGTATGTGCTCTTCGGTGTTAAATTTCCTCTTGCTTGTATCTTGTATACATTCATCTAAAAAGTGTCTTGTCCCAGGATAATGTCTCCTGCAATAATTTACTACTATAAGTGCGGTTTGCGATCAGATTATTTTATCTTGATTCATTTATTAATTGCTCACAACGGACTCATCGATCAATTAGACCAACGTTCAAATACTTATAGAGAGATATGTTTCACCTCGGTCGATATTTTCACCATGGAGTCTGGGGTCCGCTTTTTCTAGTCTGACTGCGAGTTTGCCTGATTTTTTATAGAATGAATCGACTGTCATCTGACTGCGATGTCGAAGTATTGCAATTAGACTAGTTGTTTGACATTTTAGCGTCTAACTACCTGTAACGACTGTCATAGATGTTCGTATAACAACCGAGACCGACGGTCTAACGTGCTCTCTGAGGCACGGAAATACCCAGACCAAAGCAAATAGACATATTCATGCGTACACATATCTGCATTGAGTGGGAATTGAAACCGCGCCCCTACATATGTAGCAGTCGCGTTCAGTGCCACCACGTCACTGATAAGTATGTAATTATTTCTATATAACTAGCTGTTGCCCGCAGCTCCGCTCGTGTGGTATTCGGATTCTGTTCCAACTTATGTTTCGGTTTTTTTTACATAGGACACGTAAATTAGAGCTTTGAAGAGGTAGTACACGGCGGTATTTCCGCCCAATTGAGCAGTCCGAGTGGGGAAGTACCTCCGCCCTACAGAATACCGCGGTTATAATAACTTCGTGTTGTGTTCCCGGCGGTGAGTAGGGTAGCCAGAGCTCACTGGAGAGTTTTTGTGCTGTCAGTGGGATGACCAGAGGCTTGTCCTGCTTTGTCCTCTACACTGACGGCACAGAATCTCTGTTCTTACAGGGTCGGCAGCACGGATGTGACACCACTGGTGTTACACACGTTCATAGGTCATGGTAACCACTTTCCATCAGGTGGGCCGTGTGCTTGCTTGCCACCTAAGTTGTATAAAAAATATTAAACTTCGCGTTGCCTGATGGTAAATTGAAGGCAAAGTCTCAGAAAAGAGGATCACCATTACTCAAATATACCATGTGACAATGGCGACACTCAGCTTGACGGCCTCATCATATGCTTTTTCACGCCCCGCATAACACGTGAACAATGAAAGTGAGAATTGGAAGAGCTTATCAGAACATTCACCATGGCACAGACGGTAAAATACTGCCATGGACGCAACATCTCTACGCATCTGCAAGGGTTCTAGGGAGTTCGTAACCTCGGGATTCCCATTGATGCGGACCGCACGTCGCTGTAATCTAGTAAGTATATTTCTGAGCCATCCCAGTGATGCGAGCAGTATTCCACGCAGGAGTGAATTTGTATATTGTACAGAAGACACCGCTGCTCGTCGGTCATCAAGAGTGGTTAAGTCGGACTCGGACCTACAAAAACCGCATGCCGATTCGGGTCTTAAGATTGCATAGAGAATCCCGCGCTCCCCGGCTACCCTGGCTCATATACCTACGGTTTAAAACGACCTCTTCTGGAGTGGGGAGCACGGTGTCCCTTTCGAACCCCGGAAAAGGGAGGGGGCAAACGTTTAGGGAGGGACAATGGAAGCGACCAGCCCACTCTTTGCTCTCTACACTGCCCTCTGGTCAGAGGGTCATGTGGGAAGCCTCTGCGCAGCCTTTTATAGGGTATTTGCCGAAGGCGGCAGCACCTCCTCTGGGTGAGGATCCTCTCCTCAGGATGCATCGCATGGAGATTCCGGACCACGTGTTGGGATCCCATTCCCATCGCATCTTCTGTTTAGTAGACTCTTCTACTTCAGCTGGCATACTTCGAACCCCCGGCCCCGTGGCACCTCTTTAACCCATGGTCCTAGTTTTATAGTTTTCAAATAATTATTAATGATTTATAGACATTTATCTTTTGAATAGAATGTTCAATAATTCAAAAGTAATCAACAGGTATGAATATGAAATACTTTATATTGAAGAAAATTTCCAAATTTTCTAACTAAATCTCTTTATGAGAAACGCACCATTATATCGTACGTTTCTTACAAGAACTCCTTATGTACACTCATAAAACAAAGTAAGTAAGTATATTCCATGTCATTATCAACATGTTAACAGAAAGAAATATTTCATAAAGATCAAATCATCAAACAGCTGTTTTATGATAAAATTCCGTGTTACGTAAAAGTGACGTGAAATTGCGTTGTTTTGTTCAAACTTCTGCACGTACGTTCTGAGTACGACCTCCTACATATGTTTTCACAAGTGTCGTAGGGTGGTCCACATTATAAGAGTAAGTGCGTTATGACACAAAGGGTTTACGGAATACGGTTGGTGGAAACCTGTAACAAAGGAACATAAAAATGTTGCGTTAAGTTCCTGACGTTACTATGTATTTATTTGTAGTACCCTGATGACGTGGCAGGCAAAACGAATGTCATACGACAAATATATGCCTGCTTTACCCGTTATGGGCTCAACTATTTTTTGCGCTTAGTAATGTAGTTTTAGTGATCCAAATTTGCCGGTATTTTATAACACAAGAATGGCTATTTTTATAATTATGTGTAGGTAAAGTACTTACACAAACGGTACTTGAGAAAATAGATAATTTTAAAATCCTTTTATGCTCCGACTGTACCATCGTGGGTCTATTTTATTTTGCAGTAGCGGAAAATTACAATTTCGATGCAAAAACTTCATCCTTACATAATTATAATTAATTTTTTTAGTCATATTAAAAGAGAAATATTTTATTTCATTTAGAAATATTTTAGAGCCCTGACAGCTTAAAAACAATACATGCATACATACATATAATCACGCTTTTACCCCCGGAGGGTTAGGCAGAGGTTACCCACATTTCACCAATCATTGAATTCGGTCCCACGTAATAGGGGGTGAACCTATTGCCGTATTCCGGGCCCTATTGTTGACTCTAGCCATGCATCCGAGGCTGAGTCTGGGCTGTATATAACTGTCTGAAGTTAAACAGCCATATCCCTTAGTCGCCTTGTACGACACCGCACGGGAAGAGATGGGGTGGGCCAAATTCTACTCTGCCGGGAATCACGCGGCTTAAAAATAATATACTTAATAATAGCTGTCAGAATTCTGCTTGAGATGTGACATGACGCAGAGGTATCAACGCTAGCCGCGTCCGAAGACACCTACTAAAGGTCTGCTCCTCTTTCAATTTAAAGACTTTTGTTACATGGCAATGGCGAAAGAACATATTCATCTAGTTGCCATTGTGGCACGCCAAACAAATAAGTAATTAGTACTTCTTATGTGAGTTTTGATACATGCTAAACAATGACAGTGACCGTGTAAGTATATTCAAAAAATGAAATGAATCCATGAATCGTGCAGAAAATTAATTGCATAAAAAAATATTGTACCATACGACTACTGTGCACGTTACTTCCATTGTATCAGGACATATCATTCAGAGATCTATTCTCGTATTTTATAACAAATAAAGAACGTCTTTGAAGTAGCAATTTGTAGACTCTCCAATTTAACCGTACCCTTATTTATGCATTGAATCTAACAATTCAAAACTATGCATTATAAAAAGAATTGTTTAACTTGAACTGAGTTCCTAGTTGGATTTAATAGAGACATTCGTTGACAATAATAAGTGAACTAGTCAGATATATGAACCATAGTTAAATTTAACTACGCAAGTCTTCTTAAACTTAATGACTGTAAAATAAGGAATTTGATTACATAAAATAACCTAAGAAGCAGTCTGACTGGCATAACATACCAGTAGGATTACCTACCTACTCGTAGAAAGGAAAATAATTATAATAAAGAGTCAGATTAATTTAGTTGGCGACTCTTCATACCTAAAATAGAAAAGAATCACTTAAAGCTCTAAATCATAAATAGTAGTAGATTGAACCAGATAGTTTGTAGTATGTTGAATTTAGTTTGAGGAAAAAATCAAACTGTCGTTTGCTTGCAAGATATACCAGTTTTGGTCGCATTTGAATTTTAAAATTGATCGCGTGTATTGCCCGATGCGCAATCTAACTTCACAAAACTTATCGCATACCTAAAATATAATATTGGACCACAATAAAACTTTGTTCCAAATAAAATAAAAAATCATGAATCGCATAGCAAATGCTAATAGTGCAGTATGAAAAAAAAATCTCTTGTAAAATTAAGTTAATCATAAATTACATGTACTTACGGAATGCTTCTGAAGATGCCTGCAAACCGTATTTAACCATTTGTTCGTAATAAAGATAATGAAATTGTGGAGAATACTGCAGTCTTCATGGCAATTATGTGCCGTCTCTCGATAGCCCTGCGGATCTTGTTTGCCGAGGGGTAAAGACTGACCTTATCATCTTATTAGGTATTGCTGTGCAAGTCTTTGCCGCATTTTTTTAAACAATCTAAACGATTGCTCTGTTCAACAAATTTTAAATTAAATGAAAAACGTGATCGAGTAAGATATTAAAGATACAAAATTTTAAATAATAATAATAATAAATTTACTTATTCAAGTAACAATGACTCATTTTGGTTAGTTGTACAGACTTATCCTAGGGTTGGTAAATTTATATTATGGCATTATTAATAAATCATCAATCAATATAATTATGTGAAAGCTTAATAACAACTACATTTATCAGTATATTTATTATTCAGCCTGCTGCAGCAGGTGTCATATAACAATGATTAATATAGTGGCAGTCTACCTACTCACTATTATAGACAGGATATGTTGGGACTGCCCCGCACCCTGCGCACCAGGGAAAAGCTTCCGCATAAAGATACTGTGTTTAAAAGTGTCAAGCACTGTATCTTTCACTGTAGTACTTATGGTCATAGTTAAATTTTGTATATTAAGTTACAGGAAACATGAATCGTGTAATTAAAAGAATGAAAAAAATATCAATCAAATTTTTAATTATCAATTTTAAACATTTCCAATTGTGGGTAAGGAAATTTGGATATCCTAGGCAAAAGTATATTTTCCTTTACCACAATCCGTAAAAAATGATTTTGTAAAGAGTATAGCAATACCCTTTACGAAATCCTTTTTTATATTTCTTATCTATTGTTAGAATTATGCACATCTCATAGGAATTGCATATAATGTCAGATCACGTGCGTTTCCGTTAACCTGTAGATAAATTTGTATGCGAGATTGTAATATATTTAGAATTGAAGCTTCATAACCCTTTGAGCCCGTATGTTTTAGTCTTCAAAATATGTATGAAAAATTGCCGGATTTGTAAACATTTATTATCAATGCTCCGCTCCCTTAAGTAGTAGCGTGATGATATATAGCCTAAACCTTCCTCAATAAATGGACTACCTAACACTGAAAGAATCATTCAAATCGGACCAGTAGTTCCAGAGATTAGCGCGTTCAAACAAACAAACATACAAACTCTGCAGCTTTATAATATTAGTATAGATTACACATTATAACTGCGTATAATGTGTAGTTCTAAACGAAAAATATTGCTATACAGTACTATACATTTCGTACAATTGACTTACACTTTATGCATTTAGTATTTATTTACGCTTACATTATTATGCATTTTCCTACAACCTACTAACAAAACATTATAAACCAACAAATCGACAGTGTAATAACATTATCTTTTATTGTCTTATTTATATCATTTCACAGAGAGATGTAGTGGAGGCCACGAAAGTTTAAGGTCGTGCAATTTATTTCACGGCCTTATGGTAAATTCCTTACTTTTAATACATACGTACTTGAAATATAACCAACAGACATAATTAAAAGCCTCTTTTCTAAAAATAACCCTTTTGATTTATTTTCTTTTGACTGTCTACTATTAATACCTACAGACAAATCTATTCACCAATCTAAAAATATCCAATAATATTTTTTTTACATCACTTAGTTAGCAAACAAGCATACGGCCCCACCTGATGGAAAGTGGTTATTGTGGCCTAAGGACGTTTATAACACCAGAGGAGCCACACTCGCGCTGCCGACCCTGTAAGCACAGAATTTCTATGCCGTCAGTGTAGAAGACAGCAAAAATTCTCCAGTGGGCTCTGGCTACCCTATTCACCGCTGGGAAAACAACACGAAGTTATTATGACCGCGGTATTCTGTAAATATAAAAGAACATGAAAAATCCATCCATACATACATAAATTCACGCCTATATCTCCGAAGGGGTAGGTAGAGGTGCTGGCACCCACATTTCGCCAGTTTATGTTTAGGTCCCAATGTAATAGGTGGCGAGCCTATTGCCATTAACCGGGTACTTATAAACCTGCGGTAAATACACACTTAACTTCGAAAAGCAGCGAAAAAATCTGGGATCGAACCCGAGACCTCCTCTCAGCAGTCCATTACCCATACCACTACGCTGCCGCGGTTATCATGACATAACATGAAAAATATCTCCTAAAATAGAGCTTTACAGTCGTGTTTTACCTTACTTTACTTATCTTTACAGACAACAAAACCTAATACCCATGAAGCCGAATCATGTTATCTTAAAACCTTAACAGTCTCATAGTCAGCTAGTCTTAGTGGAAAGCTCACAACATACATAATATTTAAAGTTCATAAATAACTTAAATGCTTAGATAATGGTGTTTATTCAAAGAAATGGTTATTTAAAATGCAGTAAAGGAAACTTATCTAAAGATAAAGTTATCAGTAAATAAAACATGACGTTCGTTGTGATAGCTGACACTTTGCAGCTTAAGTGCTTCGTGATTGAGCTTCTTGTGAGATAGTGAACTAAAATAACAATGATGTGTTTGATATAGATAGTTTTTGGTTTAGTGGTGACAATGGCTATTTATCAGTGACAACAAAAGAATATTTCTACATACAGAAATACAATTTATTAAAGCTACATCAATTTTATTTAGGCTTATACGTTAGGATATACGTTAGACTATCATATAACCTCATAGTTTTTATGAGAATACAATAGTATTTATCTTCGTGATATTTTCTAAAGTTAACTTTTATATTCGTCTTTCTTTTCTCTTTTCTTTTTCATTATTCTCCTTTTCTCCGTCTACTCCTCTTACTGTAATGACAGCTGATAAATATATACAAAACAGAGTGCTGTTTCATTTAAAAAAAATAGTTTTCATCAAAGATATTTTGTTAAATAATAATAATAAATAAATATTCTACAACATTCTACACAACGCTGTCTAGAACCATGGTAAGCATAGCTTGGAATCTAGAATGCGGATGAACATATATTGATACTACTACTACAACTTTTTTTGTAAATATATACATATTATTAATAGAAAGATAAATGCTAGTTTATGTTTTTTTTTTACTAACTATTTGTTATTATATAGATACGCTGCATTTAGCATCCTATTTTGTACATAGCTTCAGCTAAAGAGTGTCTGTCGAAGAGTGTGTGTGTGTGTGTCTGTCCGTGGCAGTGGTAGCTCTTGAACGGATGAAATGCTTTGGATTTGGTTGATTTTTTTGAAAGGGATATTAATCGGGAGTGTTCTTCTAGTAGTATACCATACAATATGACAAATTTCAAATCCAAGATGGCCGCCACCACAAAATGGCGAATTACATTTTATTTCACAAGTTCCTCAATATGGGTGTCAAATCAAAGAGAAGATCAATTTAAAAAGTGTAAAATAAAATTACATTAAAAATTTAAAAAACCCCCAAAATATCGAAAATAAGTTATGTTAGTTAGCCCTATAGTTTTGATATACCTAGTAATACATATTTTGATTCAAGCGTTGTCATAGTCGTGGATACCTTGAATCGTTTCGATAATATGACGTAGTGTTCTACCAGTTAGGATCCTCCGACATGACAAGGCTTGAATTAAAATATGTATTACTAAGTATATCAACGTTATAATGCTAACTAACACAACTTATTTTCAACTTTTTGGGGGTTGTTTTTAAGGAACGAAATTTAAAGCAATAATAAAAAGTGTAAAATAAAAATTGAATTAATAATATAAAAATCCCTGTTTTTAAATTATTAATTTTATTTTTATTTTACACTTTTTATTATTGCTGTAGATTTCGTTTGCCAATACTACTCGACTGTGCAAACGGACACAATCTCACTAAATAGGCCTTATTCACTATCACGAATATGTGTGTTCCCTATAGCCGTGTACAGCTACCGGCATATATAATGAACGCAAGTTGCAAAAGAAACAAGATATTGGCACGCGTAAATATGCGTTTCTCTGTCACGTACTTTATTCAAAGTACACCCAAAAATGCGTAATGTGCGTATAAAGTACGTGTTGTGATATGACTGGGGTCATGATATAAACCGCTAATTATATTATTTACCACAGTCACTCAGATTTTTTTTATGTCATAATTATGGGTTTCGAATTAGCCAAAGAACTAGCCGGTTATGCGGTAATTAAGCCTTGAAAATTACACTTCCGGTCCGTAACTCTGAATACGTCTTTTAACCAGTCAATTATGGAAAGCCAGAGTTAAGAGATTTGTTGGGCTCTTGGGAGGTAAACTCATTAGTCAATGAAGGCCAGTTTGCCAAAGAGGCTCTCTAACTCTCTAAGGAATATGTCACAACGCACACAGCTGTCCCGAGAATTTCATAGTTTTCTTAACCATATTTATGTAACACCATTTCCGTAGAAACGGTAATCTTTCAAGATAAAAATAAAATAATAAAATTAAATACATCATTTCTTTGTTTTCTTTCTTTCTTTTTGAATGTCCGAAATTGAAATAATTTTTCACCTTAGATGAATTAAAAAACTTTTTCACGCTGAAAATGTTTCAAATACCTAACAGCAATGCAACGGAAAGTAACCCACAGGATATTTATGTCAGATGAATTATTTATTTAACCTAATCATTACAGTACCCTTAGCACGAAAAATTATCGGAGCATTGTGATTGGCCGGCTTCATACACAAACAGCTTCACAGTAGGCAGGCGGCCAATTGCAATGTTCAGTTCTCCCATTACAATTACCTGACGATTACGATAGTTTTTCGTGCCAGGGATACAGATTATTAACGATATTTTTGCTATTATGATAGCTTTTATCCATTTGCATAGAAGAAAGCATTAGCAAAAAAAAATAAGCAGTACCATTTTAATACTATTTGCACCATCCAATCCATACTAGTAGTTCTGTGAAAAGTAGACCTCGCGAGCACCTTTTTCTGGTACTCTTAATCGAACCTGGTATACTTAAAAAAAAAAAATATAAAACGTATCTTCTTATTTTAAGCAGCCCTGAATTTTTCTGTTTTTTATGACATTTTTAACAAGTACCTGTTTCTGATTTTGATGACTTTTTTTACAACAACCTGTGAAGAACAATTTCCTTTATGATTTAACGAAAAATTAACAAGAACCGTTCATAAATGACACGATAGAAAACTTCTGTTATTTTTTAACCATTTTCCCCCTATAAAAGAAAGCTCTAGACTAAAGTTCAAAGAACATATTTGTGACAATTTTGGTGGAATTGGGTTAAGAAATGCGTCGTCTAGACCGGAACTGTCAAACTTATATAGACACGGACACAAGCAGAATCGATCACCTTGTCGAAACTGAGACTCTCGCTCGGTCAATGATATTTTACTTGTGATGTGTGTGTAATGAATTTCACAAATAAAATACACTACAAATAAACACAGCAGCTTCCATAGCCAGATGTACTTTTTATGTGGCACTTTTTTGCTCTGGTACTCAAGCTTCAACGATTTAATATGTTGTTCTCCGTTTTATTAAACCGTATGTAAGAAAAGTAATCCTTAGTTTACGCAGCTTTCATTACGCGTTGTTGCTGCCGAGCATTTTATTAACGTGTTTTGTTCGACTATTTTTATGTCAACGGTCATTGCACGGAAAGATTTATTTTCGTAGATTATGACCACGCGTTAATTCGTAATTTTATAATTTTCAACCGAGAAACGATTTCGAATAGACCTTAATACCGATTAAAAGCACATGCATGCAGACTTTCTCTAATGAAATTTAAAGTTTATTACTATTATATTGCGCTTTGATGTGCACATTGAATATGTTATCGTTCCATAAAACTATTAGAGATTTATTATTTTCCTTGAATTGTACAAGCGGTAACAGTAACAGAAAGAATCTAAAGAAAGCATTTTGAATTAAAAAGTGAAAAAATATATAATTATGGAACTTAATTTGACATAACGGCTTTTGGACCCTAAACTGAAAACGTCGGATGCAAATGATAATGAACAAAGATGCCAAAATGATAATGTCTGCTTAATCGATAGTTGATGCTTGTAATAATGTTAAGATATTGTTATAATAATATCCGAGTAGCTTTATTAAGAATATGGCAATAAGTCAGACTAATAGTCATGAATCAATAAAACTTAATTGCATGTAAAGATACGTAACGGCATATTGCTTCCGGACTTGATCAAAATGTTTAAAACATCGATAACACCCATTTGTGGTAATTGGTAAAGTTAATTTTAAACATCACTGGAGCTTGGTTTTATCAATATGTAAATACATAATACAATCTCTTTCAGCCGTGCATACATACATATTTTTAAACGATATTGTTAACGGGAATTAACGCGTTCCTAGTTTGGATTTGGCTGGCACAATACACGCGCGATATGCAGACCAAACTGGTCGACCTACAGGTTGAGGTGGCGAAGATGGGACATAAAATAAACACCCGGAAGACAAATGAGATAAGGTGTGAGGCGGCTTGCTTCCAGCCATTGCTCATTGACACAGAGGTTGTGAAAGGGGTTCACAAATTTATCTACCTCGGGAATGTCGTGTCGGAAATTGGTGGGACCGAAGAGGTCATCACTACGAGAACAACTAAAGCAAGAGAAATCTTCGCACAGCTCCGTCCTGTATGGCAATAGCGAAAACTGACACGACGAGCAAAGTTCAAAATATTCCAATCCAACGTTAAAACCGTATTGCTATACGGGATGCGAGACATGGAAGGTCACAAAAGACATCTCACACTAGTTACAAGTGTACATCAACCGCTGTCTCCGCCGAATCCTTGATATTTACTGGCCTGAGAAAATTACCAACGCAAACCTATGGAATCGTTGCAATGAGTTCCCTTTCCACCAACAGGTCAAACTCCGTAAATAAAACTGGATTGGCCACACGCTCCGTAGGGACAAGAAGCAAGAGCTAGACTGGATCCAGCAAGGAAAGCGTAACCGTGGCCGTTTATTAAATAAATTTATAATGTTTAGTAATATTTTTGGTAACTGCCTTTCATAGAAGATACATCGAAGTGTCATACAGAAGATCTATTTATCGGGAGCAGCAGCGTCAGAGACCAGAACCCCATTATTTATTAAACACGTTTTACCTTCCGTATTACTCGTCCTCGTTTGTAGATACTTAAAGTATTTTGTTGGTGATTCACCTTATACAGCAACTAAGATTTTTTTTTTGATTTATCAGATACCAAAAGGTCATCTGTATCTCTCCGTATTGTCGTTATCTCTGTCTTAATTTATATCTAAAATCTTTGAAGACGATTGATCAATATCTTAAGCTTAGGAAGCTTCGGTGTTCTTGTCATTTATTTATGAGATTGTTATTAATTTTATTAATTGGTTCGGTTGGCTTCTGTTTACTTTTTTTTGATTTCTTGTTTTATATTTGTTGACTTTATTACTTATTACTATTTATTATACTTATTACTTATTAGGACAAACTATGAATTTCAGCTTTTATCATTCAGTCAGATACATAAATATTTGGTATTCAGTTACAAAATCAATATTTTTTCTAGGTTCTAGAAGGTTCGGTGGCTTAGTGGTCAGAGCGTTCCCCCTATAAGTTAAAGATCACGGGTTTGAACCTAGACTGTTTAAATTTGTTCTATCTTAAACGAAAATCAATTTTCATAATTTGATTTTCAGAAAATAATGCAACATGTAATTGTAGTATATTATTCAAAAACAAAACGATATAATAATATCCTGGTAAATTGGAGCACGACCACATGTGTATACATGAAGGTCTAATCAAAAATCAATAACAAAAATCAACCTACGCGTTCGTACGTATATACGCTCCCAACTGGCTGTGACACGTTTCACCACGACCACGGCAATCAAAGTTGTAATTAGCAACTAGTGAAACAGCAAATTAAACGTCCTTTCATGTGACAAATTTACGTGAGTCTAACGAGAACTGAATTTTCTGCCACAGTTGAGGCTTTATTTTATTCAGTTTTGTTTTTTTTATGTATACATATATAAAAATAAAGCAAAACTTGATTAATGTAACCTGACTCCGTCATTTAGTCTAAACTTTATATAATTAAATTTGAGCTTTGTAGATAGAGAAAAAAGAAAAGTACCTCGTTAAAATGGTTTTTGTTCGTTTTAAAATTGAATAGTTTTTGACACGGAATTTTTATATACCTCTGCTGATTAAGATCTTCTGATACTGATATATTATAACATTTGTTTGGTAATAAAAGCGTGTTAAAAAAATCTAAATATAGTTTTCCCTCGTTACGATTTAAGCACAAAATGTTAGAAAGTTACATATTCCTTTTTTCAATTCCGACAATGGATTATCCGAGTGCAACTGGAATTTTACAAAAATATTTGCAGAATTTTAGCAGCAGACACAAAGTAAGCCTGGGTACCAGTTAATAATACAAACAGTTGTCCATAACACCTAATTTATTAAACTGACATGTCAACTATACAATTCAATTAAATTAAATATAATTATTATTCATAAAAATCGAGAACATACAAAATGATTTTGCAAAATCGAGATTCATTTTGTTTGCATATAGGTTGCAATTATAAAGAATTCAAATAATTCATTGTGACCACAAATATTATGTCTTTGTTAATATTAATTATATAATTTATTACATCCGGATATCTTTATACCGTATTTATTACATCCGGCTATCTATACAGTATCTCAATCCTTATACTCTTATTTTGTATGCTAAACATTGTACAGCTGTATCGAATTAATAACGAAATAAAACTGGAGCAGTACATAAAACCATTTTAACCTATATTTCTGATTCCCACGGCTTTGATAGATGAAGAAGACACGGTGAACCGATGTAAAGACAAAGACCATAACAAATCTAATGAGAATTTTGAATAAAAATATTAAATATCTGGTTATGAATCAAAGTGTCTTAACAGATTATAGTTATGTTGATATTGATGGTATAAGGGTCAAGAAGAAATTATATAACGTAAGGATTGCTCGAACTAAAAAGATATTAAGTTCCTTTTCTTCTAGTATTTTATTACTCTGTTATAGGAAACAGTTTTCTAATAGATAAGCATTTTATTTACCGCTACTTATAGTTTAGATTCCAATTCCCATTCATTGAATATTATTTTGTTCTGAAATAAGATATTAACAGAAGTGCAAACTTGAGGAGTATGTAAGAATGGAAAGATGTATCTGCCTGCCCCGGCGGGAAAAGGGCGTGAGTATACAGTACAGTAGAGTATACAGAAGGTATTCATAATACATTTAGCTGCTGTGGTCAGCTCGTGTGGTCAGAATGCAATTCAGTGCCTAAAATTCGATTTAGAATTCGTCCTATTTTAGAGTATGGCAGTGGCTGCTAGTGGTCATTTAATCTTTATTTTTGTGTTTACGGTAAGCTATTTAACGGTTAATTGAACTTTAAACATTAATCGGTACATGGTAGTTTTGTGTGTGCTACTAATTATTGTGCTGGAATTTTGAGCTCGACCATTAATTATTGCGTACTGTGTGTTTCCATTCTATTGAGGCGATTTATTGGTATCTGTAGTTCTGTTGTCGCCACCGAAAATATGTAGTAAATATTACAATATGTCTTACTTATTACACTTTCTGAAGACGCAACTAACCTAATATTTTTAAGGTAAGATCTTGCAATCTCGTGAATGAATCCTATGTCCCCAGTACAAAGATCTTTTTTTTTACCAAACAAAAATCGGCTAATTGTCTTCATAAGTTTTAGAAATAATACGGTTACGTGAATCCTCACTACAAAGTGTCAGTAATTTTACAATATACATACATACATATAATCACGCCTTTATCCCTGGAGGGTTAGGTAGAGGTGAATTACCCACATTTCACCAATATTTGTATTCGGTCCCACGTAATAGGGGTGAGCCTATTGCCGTATTCCGGGCACTATTGTTGACTCGAGTCATGCATCTGAGGATGAGTCTGGGCTGTATATATCTGTCTGATGTTAAACAGCCCTATGCCTTAGTCGCCTTGTACGACACCGCATGGGTAGAGATGCCGCGTGGTTTCCGGCAGAGTAGAATTAGGGCCACCCACCGGCCCATATTACAATATGTCTCACTTATAACACTTTCTGAAGATGCAACTAACCTAATATTTAAGGTGAGGTTTTACAATCTAGAGACTGAATCCAATATGTTCCCAATACCAAGATCTTTTTTTTACAAAACAAAAATCGGCGAAGAGGTTCATAAGTTTTAGAAATGATGCAGTGGTTAAGGAGTCAGCCTTATGATCGAAAGGTCTCCGGTTCGAATCCTGATCACTCCTAACATAAGTTATTTAGCTTAGCCGGAGGGGTAAGAAGAAGAAGGTGAGTAAAATTACTATTTAATAATTTAATTAATATATTTTTTTATATAGGACACGTCAATTAGACTTCGCCTTGCCTGATGGTAAGCTGAAGGCAAAGTCCCAGAAAAGAGGGTCGCCATTACTTACACATACCGTGTGACAATGGTGACACTCAGCTTGACGGCCTCATCATATGCTTTTTCACGCCCCGCTTAAAGGACCCGGGACTGTAGGAAGAAGGAAACACGTGAGCTGGTAATGAATTCCAGGCCTTAATGGTGCGACAGAGGAAAGAGTCTCCGAACCGCTTGGTTCTTGATCGGATGTTTTGCACCGTGTGCGGATGATACCTAAGACCTGCACGTGTTGTCCTGTGTAGGAAAGGGGAGGGTGGGACTAATTGGAAGAGCTCATCGGAACACTCCCCATGGTAAAGACGGTAAAATACAGCCATGGACGCTAATATTTTTTAAGAGAAAAATATTGTTTCTTTGTTGTAACTCTACGCAATTGAAATGTTTATGATCTATTTAGCATCTATCAACTCTACCTAATTATACTGTTATTACTAAAAGTATCTCACTTTTTTTAAACCTCAAATAAATAGCAGGTTGCCGTTGCCCATCTCATGGCTGAAAGTTAGCATCGATTCAAAAGTGCATAGTGGTCACTCATTTTCATCTTCGATGAGCACATTGGACATTAAAGATTTATCCAAATTGTAACGTATCTATTGATTCTCTGAGGTCCATATTCCAGAACATTACATTTTTAATGACATTCTGTACTCAGTACTAGTTGTGAATCTAGATTCAAGACTTTATACCGTTCTGCAACACCGGCCGTGAGAAAGTGAAAATTTCTCGCACGAGCAGACTTCGTGATGGGAAAAATGTAACTTTATCCTTGACCCTCTTCCTCTTAATGATAATCCCAGTTGCATCCGAAGATATTTAGAGAGATATATATATATATGTATATATATATATTCACGAGAGACAGCTCACGTGTTTCCTACTTCCTACAGTCCTGGGTCCTTTAAGCGGGGCGTGAAAAAGCATATGATGAGGCCGTCAAGCTGAGTGTCACCATTGTCACACGGTATGTATAAGTAATGGTGACCCCCTTTTCTGAGACTTTGCCTTCAGCTTACCATTAGACAAGGCGAAGTCTAATTGACGTGTTCTATATAAAAAAAAAATATATTTTCCTTGTAGCAACTGCCATCTAACCTCCACAAACCAAAGGCGATAACAAAGCATTGCAGCTAGACCAACTGT
The DNA here is from genome assembly GCA_963662185.1 of Eilema griseolum. Classification (NCBI taxonomy): domain Eukaryota; kingdom Metazoa; phylum Arthropoda; class Insecta; order Lepidoptera; family Erebidae; genus Eilema; species Eilema griseolum. The sequence goes on from OY759243.1 coordinate 9,046,164, forward strand.
TGAACTTTTTAGTGCTCCAACTACGAGTAACGCCTGCCATAGATGTCGATATGGTAAGAGGGATATATAACCCATGTCTTAACCCGCTCTCCAAGGTACGACTGGACCAATGCAATTATCTATATTCATGCTTACAAATATTTGCATTGAGCACTATCAAATATAAATCGGAAATATACACACACACACATAAGTTATGTTTAATCAAGTAGAAGTTTTAACACAAGCACTGAGTTCAGATATAGCGCTCAAGAGCATGGATACGAGGATCGTGTCACACTGCAAGAAATCTTCATTAGATATAGAACATCAAACCACCATTAAAAAATGAATTACGTACGAAGTCATAAATTAAAATTGAACAAGTAAATTCCAAATCACTTTCCATTCAATATCCATCATTTACCTGTGGCGATAATAATTACCAACCATAAAATAAAATTATCCACAAAATTAACTGCTATAATTACTTGTGCAGCATTTAAGCAATTAAATGAAAGCTATTTACTGTACATAAAGCACTTGACTTGGCGTTAGAAATTGTCGATGTATAAACATAATACTCGTCGTATCTCCAGAGGACTGTCACGAAAACCAGTTGTTAGGTACACTTGTATGTACTTTATGTTTTCTAAACTTTCGACATATTATTATGTATACAATTTATCAACAGTTTGTAAGTTTTTCACATACATACTGCCTGATTCTTTACCAGACTACCTTCTGCCCGACCTGTAGGGCCTATTTTAAATCTTTAAATTGATAAACTGTTAAATAATTTTGTTTTTGTACATTATATTCAAAATCATAAATTAAGTCTATGTTCGTGCTACCATCACACATGGAACGTGAAATATTTGCTTTATTTTTATATTACATTATTCACATCTAAATAAATAATTGGTATAGCATTACTGATCATTACATTTGCACAGTATGGTAGCTTTTTTCGTGATGTAATCTCCACATGTACCCCCTGCAGATCAGCGTGGGTTACTTATGTCGGACTTGAACCGACTTAAACCATGCCTCATATACCAGGGTTTAAGGTGGCCCAATAGGGGATTTCGGCTGACCCTGGGCCAACTACATCTTTGAGATGACTCCTTCGGATGTAGGAAGCTATCGTTATAATTTTGTGTTCTTCAGCCTTTGGTCAATTTCGGGACAGAGTAAACTACAATTTTATAAAAGAAATAGAGAAGTCAAGATATCCACAATCAGCAAATTTATGATGACTATTAATATAAAACTATGGAAGTACAGAGTATAGAAAGTAAAGTTTGTTTCTTGGTACTTGCTAAAAAATCAACTAAATAACCTTTTGTTCAAAGAACAAGCAATACTCGTAAGTAATACTGCAATCATTTAGAAGTATGAAAAGGGCGATTATGATTAGGTTACGTCAATATTAAAGTTAGTGACTGTGAGTAACCAAACATCATTTGTTGTATGACCTGATTTTGACAAACAACACAGTTTGGCTTACTGACCCTTGGTTCAAACATACTGCCTAATATCATGCGAATGTTTTCCATTCTATTCACACCTTGACAAGTTACGTCAATATTTACTTTAAAACTTTTCTCTTTGTCGCGGCATATTAAGAAAGAATGAAAGTGGAAAGAACTTGAATGGCAAAACGGGATATCATTAAAAAGGTCGAGTCATATCTCAATAAAGGACGAAGATTAAACGGACTATCCACTAAGTTTCAAATAATCCTTTACAAAACAAAACGAAAGGGAGCCATTGTTACACCCTCTAGAAACTTTTGCAATATCTGCCTTAATAACAATGGGTGACATTTTTTCTCTGTATACTTGGATATCAATTTCGTATAAAAGTTCTGCCTAGATAACCGTATCAATGTTATGTACAGGTTTAAACTAGTTTGCATTATTTACAGGAGAACACCTTAGAATCGAGACATGGGGAAATAAAATCAAGTAGTGTACTTTTCTGGTCCCTTGGAGGTACAACATGTACACAACATACGCACACTGTTAGCGAACGGAAATACTCTGTGTGTAGCGTCCCATATTCTAGCTCATCTCATCGGCTCGTGCCGTTTTTGGGCGAAATGGTGTCGTCTACCGTTCGAGCGAAAGTCGATTTTCGTAGTGTGTAGACGCCGCTTTGGAAGGGCGGCCGTCGCGTAAGCTACGGGCCACGTGCACCTCGACTGCTTGCGCTTAGTTCTTCACGAACTGTGTGGGAGGTTAGTCCGCTACATGAATAAAATGTTTCTTGAATGCCGTGCGCTAAGCGTCCGCCGCGAAAAAGCGTAATTCGCTTGCGCCCAGCAGTGATGCGTGTGTGAGTGTTGTCGCTCCACGTGATTTTGACAGTCGAATCGTTCAGAAAAGCCGGCTAGTTTTTTTATCAACAGTGCGATGTGCGCGAACTGACGCCGCAGAGAAAGTGTATTTGATAACAGTTTATGTGAATGAACCATCGATATATAGAGATGTTGTAAGATCAAAAGACGCCATATCAAGGATGATTATAAAATATAACTTGGCCCAATTTCCGCCAGCAATGGAGTCTTTTCGGTAAGTCGCTAATAAGGTTTTTGATTAAGGATCTGAATTTTGAATTAATTTTATTTCGAAGTTGGTTGAAATATTTGTTTCATATTACTTTGAAACAAATTGAAGTAACTAAGGCCAATTGAAGTTTGATGAACATTATTTCTGTTGACTGGAAATCAAATCACTGGCTATTTGAATATCTAACGGTGGATATATTAACGACAGCGTATACATTTTATAGGGATTCTAGCTGATGTAGATGTGCTTTGAAATCTTTTATTTGCAGGTTTGTTTATATTCTATTATACAAGAAAACGGAAAGGTAAATGATTATAGCGAATGAAGAGTTTCTATGATACGAGTTCCTATATATCCTTTGCGTGTAAAGGCTCTGCGTAAGTTGACCTGTGACATATTAAATTCATTGTTTATGTATAACTTCACTTCTGCGCATGCCCGTAACTATGTCAACAAACTATATAGATACGCACATAGATACTGGGTGTAGTGCGATGAATAAATTGTGGAATTCGTGGGGCAGTGTTGCCAGTTCGCAGTTCAGGGAGTTAAACTAGGGAGTTTTTGTAATGTTGCAAGTGAAACTATTTTTGTAGTATGTGTCAGTACTAAAAATGGTTCAGCTTAGTAAGTTCAACTGTGAGATCATCTTTTGTCTTATATTAAGACTAAGACCCGTATTCTAGAATGACACTCATTTAAATCTCGATTTATCTGAGGACATATTGTATAGACCGATTTGACAGATTTGACAGATGTCTTTGAACTCGATTTGTAGCATTTAGTTTGTACTAGATGTTTAATTTACGTTCCGTTCTACCGCTCCGTGGAGTAGCGGTAAAACGTTTGGCTGCTACACAGGAGGCGCGGGTTCGATTCCCGCTCAGTGTAAATATTTGTATGCATGAATATGTGATATTTGCATTGATCTGTATGTTTTTATGTATAATATGTATGTATTTACAAAAAAAATCATCTAAGTATGTTTTCCCCCTTCCTAGATTCCATAACACAAGCTAGTTAAGCTATGCCTACCATGGGTATAGTTAGCGTTGTGTAGAATTTAATTTAGATATATGTGCATTTTCTTTATCTATTCAGTTACTTCCCTTCGACACCCTTCGGATGAGATGGGGTGGTGATACTTGTATTCTCTCTCCGTCAGCGTCACCACACAGATCTACCTGGTCAGTTTATAATTCAGCATATGCATATTAATACTATCTATATGCTGAATTATTATGAATTAGCCAGGTGGATTGACGACCTAAAAAGGTGACTGGGACAGACTGGATGAGGAAGGCGGAGAATTGGGAGCAACGACGCATCTTGGAAAAGGCTTACGTCCAGTAGACTGCAATAGGTTAATTAATTGATCTATAGAATGGGTGTCCAAAGATTATTCAAATCTTAAAATAATCGGCAGCACAAGTGTGACACCCCTGGTGTTGCATACGTCCATAAGCCACGGTAACCGCTTCCCATCAGGTGGGCCGTGTGCTTGTCTGCCAACTTAGTGGTACAAAAAAAAAATTTCGTTTTATGTTTGGGGCTTATACATACCGCTTTTGTGTTATTCAAAAACAATATATTTTATATTCAAAGCTTTGCACTATTCTCATATTAAACGACTAAGAACAAATGGAAATATAATACTCTTAAGTTATACACACACAGTGAAATTTATGTTCATTATTTATTTGCCATTTTCGCAATTCATTTGAATTTTAAGTTCATATGAGCATTAATAATTAATAGCATAAAATACTAAATAGAGCTCTGTTGAAGTCTCAAATCTTATTATCATTCTTCTAATATCATGTTACTTTGAAGTGTATTTGTTAATTTGTCCTTTCACGTAGCATTGTTCCCTAGTAAAATAATGTTAAATATAAAAGGTAATTTTAATATTATTACACAGTATAAATGGATACAAGGTGTGAATAAAGTGAGAAGTTAATTTGTACGAGATTTTAAAGTTATTTCGTAATGCACTCCCATTACCTGGTAAACACGCAATTTATTAATGTGAATGATAAACAAAATAAAAGAGCATATAGGCTTATTATTCAAATTTTAACTGAAAAATACTCGCTTTCTTTTATTGATTGATGAGAAGTGCAAAAAATCGCTTTCCAGAGTGTGCTTTTGCGACTTCTAATCAACTTCTCTCTAGAGCCAGGCGTCTATTCTCTTACTCTTTCTCTTGATTTGACTTATCTTGGCTTTTGCCTTCTAATTTCCTTACGCCTAAAGGAAAGCCTGCACCAGACCCTTGTTATTTAGTCTGCAGGTGCACCGGGTGAGGATAACTTAGATTTCGAAGACCTTGATTGAGCTCCCTTGCACCCAGGCCTTCATACACTTTATAATCTACCTCTCTATCTACTTATTCTATTGAAATTTATTCTGCTCTAATATTCAATTTGTATAATTCTACCCCCAAGAAAACCTCACGTCATTTTGAGTAATTATATCGTTTCCAGGAAACGGTAGTATCAGATGTATTACCACCTGCAAATATTCTCACGATAGCAATTTATTCGTATCACAAAAGAGGGTAGTACAAAAATAATGTGGCCTTTTATTTGTTTTGTTATACTAGTGGCGGGTTTTGTCAGCTTTCAGGGTAAGACAATTCTATTTACAAACATGTTAACAGCTATTACAAAAAGGTTTGTTTTTATGGAATACCTTTTTGTACAATATGTTCATTTAGTAAATTAATAACGAAACTTCGATATATATTGCTGTTTTTATACAAGGTCCTGCGAAAATATTTTCTTCGTACTTTTTATTCTCATTTCAGAAGGTATTTTATCGCTCGACTCAGGGCATACCTAAGCATGACGTTATACAACTTTTTGCCAGATGCTTTTGCTTATTTTCAATGTACAAGAGACCAAAGTAGGCTGTGAAGACAAAAACTGGCTAAGGGCAAGGCGATCTCGAATGATATCTCTTTATAATAATATTTTTTTCTAAAACTGAATTTCCTTAAGAATATGTGAGAGGAGAAATATATATTTTTATTTCAAGCTCGAGAAACGAGATTATGGAGTGACTATCGGTATCAGTAAATAGGTTGAATACGCTAATGAACTTGTTAATTTGGAGGTTTTAACAATTTCCCCAGTAAAAAACAAAGGAATTAATTTATAGTTTTAATTTACATTTATTGTATTTAGAAACTAAGTAGTATCTTAAATTCTGGTATTAAAACTTAGCTGCGAATTTTTCACATTATTGTGCATTAACCAGCTAAAAGTACTACATAGTACGTACACAGTATAAATTCATTACGGTCACAGAATAGATAATAGCAAAGTCATAATGCATAATTGCTATATTTTGTCTTCTTATTCCAAAGTAAGAATTTTTAACTCTAAAGGATACAAATAAACATACTTAGGACATTTTTGTGGATAATATGTTACAGCTAAAAGCCGAAATGTGATTACGTAATAGGAGGTAGGATACGACGGTATTCCTGTCCGAATTGAGCATTCCGACTAGGGAAGTAACTCCACTCTACAGAATATCATGGCTATAATAACCTCATGTTGTATTCCCGGCGGTGAATAGGGTAGCCAGAGCTCACTGGAGAGTTTTGTGCTGCCAGTGGGAAGACTACAGGCTCGTCCTGATTTTGTGTTCGCACTGAGGGCACATAAAATCTCTGTTCTTATTGGGTCGGCAGCACGGGATGTGACTCCACTGGTTTTACACACGTTTATAGGTCACGGTAACCACTTTCCATCAGGTGGGCCGTGTGCTTGTCTGCCACCTAAGTTGTATAAAAAAAAATAGTTTTAGCCGGCTTGTAAGTTTAGATAATTATATTTATTACGAATACCTATGCCCTTTACAGCATGTTTGCACAATTCAAAACTGTCTGTTATTGTCTAACAACAATGTGCTTTATAGATCAGACAGATTGATATTTGAGTAATTCATATTAAATACATTCACTTAACAACTATCCATTACAATAGTATGTACGTAGGTGCACTATCACAGTATACACATTAAAGTGAACCCAAAAACCTCTAGACACTGGAATATTGTATTTAACTAATACTTTTATCACACAACAAAAATCACTACCAAACGTAAATAATAAAATACATTAAACCAATAAAGAGTGGTTTTGGAAAGTGGTTACCGTAACCTATGAAGGTGTGCAACACGAAGTATTGTCGTTTTAATGGTATAATTTGTCATTTGCTGAACGATGTCGCAGATAAAATGAACCGTAGCAAAGCTCTTCAACCACTGGGTACCTTTCAAAATAATTACTTACTTAAAATTTCATATTGCAAAGATTTATTGGCAATTGAACATTTCTTAGAGAGTATTCAACCTGTAGTCCGAAGGAAAATGTATTAATATTAGTTAATATTTACAAACAATACTTAAACCATAGATCATAATGAAGTTATTGAGGAATTAGATTAACCTCTTGAATAGTATTATCGTATATTTTCTTTGGATATTGACCTTTCTCTCGGCTTTAACGTACTACATGATTGGCTTGGATAGGATACAATGTTTAAACGAGAGCCAACAAAACCAATACTTCATGAATAATGTATATGACGTATGCGTTTTATATGAAGCTTAATGCTGCTTACCAATAAAGTTCATATAAATGTTTCACAAGAGATACTAAGATACAAAATTAGAAATTAAGTACCTACATTATGTAACTCCCCTTTAGAGAACTCTTCATCATAAGAACAGTGACTTGGTTTGTTTATTTATACCTGACGCATCAAAGTCAAGTTCAGAGTATTTAACAACGCAGATCAGGCATCTGCGAGCGTATAAAGAAAGATTGTTTTGGATATATGACTAATAGGTATAGTTGCAATAAATATAAGAAGCAGCATACATGCCCCATGACAGTGAGTCTGGTTGACTTTAATAGGTTGTCCATGGGGATTGTCTGTTACGTTGTAATCAAACAAAAGTGGATCATTGATATAAAGGAAAGAAAGAATTAAATTATTTTGTTTCGCGTCAACGATTCATCATGTTTATACAATTTAGGCACAAAACTTAACCATCACTTTACGACTTACTTAAAAATACATCTATCACAAAATGTAGGTGTGAACACATCAATATCTACCCCTGTAGTGGCATTGCATGTATATTTGCAGAAGAGTAATGATAAGTTAATTTTGAAATGTGTACACAATAACTGCAAAAAATTACAAATATTGAAGAATTATTACGTTGATAAAAGCAGACCATGTGTGACCTTATATTTTGGTTTTATTGAACTTGACTCACAATGTACTCAAGAAAATTCATATTTGGAATGCTCTTGAGTATGCACTTATATTTTATTTGAAATTTTAAATGTGAAAAGAGCGAATTATATCAAAATAGATGCGCGGATAATTTCCATACAGTTAAACGTCAAAAGTCTAATGACGTCACTATATTTCATAGTATAGATATATTTTATGAATTTATCACCACCTATATTGCACTGAGCAGCACACATGCAAACCTTTTATAAATAGAATGTTTTTAGGTTATATGTCACACATTACTTGCAAGAATCTATTGCTACACCGTGCTGTAACGTCGCGCCAATGTATTGGATATTAAATTTATAGCTACAACTAATTGGTCGTATTTAACTGTGAAATAAGTCTTTCGCTTCCTACAGATGGTATCAATGTTTTATGGCCTTTTGGTGTCTTTTTACATATTATCTCTAATGGGCCAATTTCTTGTTTAGTATCGCATAAGTATCTATAATCGGCTTTCAAAGATTTACAATCGATTTTGAGTTAGTAAATTTTTATCTGCCATTAATTTAAAGTTAAGCTACTGTAGTGATGTATCTTAGTTACACTAATATTTAGTTTAGTTCATTCGACTATGAAATAGGGATTAGACGGAAATTACATTTAATCCCATATTGCGGCTATTTAATTAGTCCTTACGAAGTAGGAAGCACATTATAAAGTTTGGAATGAATTAGTTCCTCTTGTCCCATTTGTTGCACTCATTGAGTTTTATCGGTTAAATTCTGTGGCAACTGATAAACTAAAACTGGGTTTGGAGTACCAGCTGTTATCAGTAGCAGCTATAAAGTTGTCTTACATAATTGTGATTGAGAATGTGAAGCGCTTGTAGATTACTGTGTTGTCTTGTTATGTATATCTTGAGTAGACAATACTTAAACTTTTGATCTAGTTCACAGTATTTTAAAACATGATGCAATATCAAAACTACAGCGTAATTTACTGTATAAAACTTTTTGATTTCTAAAATTTTTTATTTTATTTTATACAACTAAGGTGGCAGATAAGCCACCTGATGATAAGTGGTTACCGTATAATACCACTGGATTACATCTGTGCTGCTGACCCTGTAACAACAGAGATTTTATTGTGCCCTCAGTGCAGAACACAAAATCAGGACAAGCCATTGGACAGCATAAAAACTCTCCAGTGAGCTCTGGTTACCTTACTCACCACCAGGAACACAACACGAGGTTATTATAGCCGTGGTATTCTGTAGGGTGGAGGTACTTCCCCAATCAATCCCAATGCTCAATCTCGGACGGGAATACCGTCGTGACCTACCTCCTAAATATCCTAAATATTTCATCATCATCAACCATCCGCCCTTGTCATATATTAATTTTTTTTACTACTCACCTCTGATTACAGTCAAATTAAAATTCACTCCATTCCTAGTCATACTGTTTTCACACAGTTCATCTATCTCCTCTTAGTTCTTCCTCACCATTGACTCATAACTTGGTCTAACTCAAAAAGGGAAATATTTGTTTATCTTGTTAAATTTTATGTCTCCGCCAAACAATGTAAACGCATTCTCTGAACGAAAGCTGCTGTACATAACTCATAAAAACACGTCAAATCTAAACTGAGATTGATAGTCTCATGCAAAACAGGTCGTGTGACGGGTAAAACTATTCCTGCGTAATGTAAGCGCAAACGCATAGCCAGACGATGACATTGAGCACGGTGTGAGAATAAATTAATTTTCCATATGATACGGTAATGAATGTACATATAGTGTTATTCATACAAATTGGATAAATTAGTGTTGACCGAAGTATCGAAAATACGGTATATTGAATACTAATATGAACATGCACGTAGGATTTAGCCGCATTCAATTTCCGTTTAGTGTAAATATTTATGCGCATGAATGTATATTTGCATTGGTTTGGGTGTTTCTATGTAGGCTGCAGCTCTATCCTCGCAAAATACTAATGTTTTTTCCGGTAGAATCTATGTACCAGACAATAATCTGTGTCTGTCTGTCTGTGGGAAATTTACCCAGATCGGTTTATCCGATCTGTTTTGATTGAGAAATAGACCATTATAAGTACTATAAATACTCTGATGTGAGTATAAGTACTCTGCTCTTTTTCCAACAGACTATAAGAAGTGGTTCTTCGAGAAGGGTATTAAAAAGTTCTTACAGGGTCGGTTGCACGTGTATGACTCCCCTGGTGTTTTCAAATATCCATAAGCCACAGTAACCAATTTCCGTGATCCGTTTGCCTATCTGCTAGCTAAGTGGTATAAAAAAATGGTATAAAAACAGATACTGTTACATAGAACAATCCATCTCAACTACAAATATTGCATAACAAGCCGCCCATATTACCATCAAGGCAATACGCCATTGGCAATTTAACATTTTTATGAATGAAATGAAAGATACAATCAAACATAATAATATGTAAGAAGGTCAGTTTTTACATAAAATTGTAGAAAACGACTTCGAAATCAAACTTAGAATTACTATTGACTACGTCTTCCCAAGACTAGTAAAGCTTTACTGTTACATGCTTAAAATTCATGTTACACGATTTTATTAAGACGTGATTGGGTAAACGTGGGTAGTATAGTAATAAGGTCTTGGCTGTCACAGTGTGATTATATTATGTACGATAAAGAGGGTACAGCTTATTATTATTTCATGTTAACGAGACATCGATGTTAACGTTTGTCAATTTTAGTTAACAGAGATTTTTATTGTTTATCAGACATAATTTCTATAAGGTATATTGGTACCTTATACAAAATATTAATGTCCAATAATGAGATATTAAAATTGTATGCCATCAATATGAAGACAAAAATACTGGTAGTTAGAAATGTATAGTAGGTACATATAATTTAATATTGCACAAATAGTTGCACCATATTAAATTGACAATTCCTACAGGATGGTCTTTCATGATACTGATGCGCAAGACCGTGTGAAAACATAATAATCTATACTATACGAATACTAAAAGTCGCTATTAACTAAACCAAAGGTTTTCAATCGGGACGCATCGTCTTTATAATGATACTGAGTAGATAATACTCTATACGAATACTAAAAATCATTATTAACCAAGCAGAACCAATACATTAGTGCTGATGAAGAATATTTCTACTAGTAAAAATACCTTCCTAAAACTGCTCTAATGTAATCCCATCTGAAGCCTAGCCGATGTTTTATGAAATTGAATTTTGAATATAGATAGAAAAAAAAAACATATTCACAACTCAGAGAAACAGAAACAAGTAGCAGCCTGTTCAAACCACAGAAATAGGCAGGAAGATATTTTTCACTTGAATGTTAGGTAGATAAAAAGGCGGGCGCACCGATTGCCTCGTCTGATAATACAATTCTGTCAAAATATGAGTCAGGTTCTTTTTATAAATATAAATAGATTACGAAGTTTGCGGATACTATACACGAATTGAAAAAAAAACAGCGTACCTAATTTACCATCATATCGCCTACAAACGATACAATACTTTTAAAAAGACAATGATTTGAAGAAAACCTAAATATTTTTATGAAACATGCCTTTGCAAGAATCCTACTGTATGTACCAAATTATCCCGTCTATTAAAAAGCCTTTCAAATCAAAGAATGAGAAAAATATTTCTTTTGCTTCACGTAGGGTACTCATGTAAATCTCGTCATTGTGAAAAAATATCTGCTGCAGTAGGAGAAGGGCATTCAACCGTTCACACTCATTGCGATTGAGTTCGCTCAGTTTTATCGCAATCTCGCATCGCAATCTTTATGCTTATGTCTATTAATAAATGGTTTTCATAAATTTTATTTTTTTAATACACGCTTCTAGCGAAAAATTGTGATTATACAATACCTAGATAAAAAATAACAATGAACATTGTTTTTATTTTCAATTTAATTAAGGTATAGTATTACTAATTGGTGTAAAATTTGTGCATGGGAAAAACAAGATAAAATTCAATATTTTGATGAATTGAGAACATTCTTCTTTCCATGAAGAAATTTAACCACGACTAAATAATGTTTATTTGACCAATGTTTCGCATCATTGCAGTTTCATATCTCATTTCCGCACAGAAAACTTATGACTTTGGCAGTTACGATGCTATTTTCCCAATTCATAACGTCACTGTGACTGAGCGTTATGGGCAGTTGGTTTACTAAAATAACAGTTACGAAGCCGAAGCAACGAATATCTGATTATACTCTTAGTTGAACACTCAATTACTTGTTACTAATTTATTTTCACCATCATAATACTACTTTGCCATTCTGCCTACATTTCGTTATGAATTTGCTGTTGTCAAAGAATTGCCTTAAAATGGATATTGCACATTTCTGTTCAATGAACCCACGTCACCTAGTCTCAGGCAATGTTTTGATATCATTGAGAATTATGTTTGTCAATACAGTTGCTCAAACTTCCTCCTCTCTGTATTTGCTCTGTGGTTTTTACCTAGACCTTTGTGTTTATTTTTATAACCGTCGAGAATAAAGCCAGACAGAAAATTTTGTAACTATAAAACTTACCCGATAAAATCTCATTTCACGGACTTCTATATCTGGAAGGTTATAAAAGGAAATACCTATTTAGGGCATCTAACGACCTCACTGCCTAACTTTTTAGTGGTTCTAAAGATTAGCTATTTTATTCATAGGTACTTTTATAGGTATTTTTCAGGTATAAAATGATTTTATTACATTCAAAATGGGACAACATTCTGGTACCTACGATGGAAACGATAGTTTTGAAATCGATAATTTTATCTATCATTTCCATTGAATGTATTGTATGTAAGTTACACGTAGTACTACTAATAAAAATTAAACCTATGTCATAATAGTCTTAGTGGTTTAACTTGATAAAAATATAAATGTACTGCTAACAATATTACCGATACCATTTATATATCAGTCTAAATCATTCATGATTTACATAACAGATAACATAAGCTCACGCCTATATCGTAGGTAGGTAGGTAGGCAGAGGTGCTAGCACTCACATTGCGCCAGTTTATGTTTAGGTCCCAATGTTATAGGTGGAGCCCACTGCCATTAACCGGGCTCTTATAAACCTGCGATAAATACACACATAACTTCGAAAAGCATCGAAAAGTCATTGGTGTGTGCCATGGTAAAACCTGGGATCGAACCCGAGACCTCGTCTCAGCAATCCATTACCCATGCCACTAGGCTATCGCGGTTTTAGACTGATATATTTGTGTAAATGTACTGCTCTTATCTTCTCAATTTCTGTAACATGAATATTGTAATGGGCATACAATAATTAATATAATAAATAAATAAGATTTTTAATTTGTACTTTAACAAACATTGAGATCGTACATGCAGTTTCCCGTAGTTATAAGTAAATCCCTCAAAAGATTTCACTTTCTGTTATTATCAAAATAACTAACTTCTGTTATGTGCAGTATTTTCGAGAAAATGTCTACTTTAAGATTCAAATTTATCGTATGTCGAGTCTCTGGATGAGTCAAGCGGTTTGGCGGTTACGTGACAAGAATGCCTTTATCCTACGGATAACTTTCGAGAATTTGATGTATGTCCCTAAAGCTGGATTGAGTTAAACGCGGAAGTTTTTAAATGTGTTATAAAGAGCAAGGGTAAATGCTCGTTACTTAATTTGTTTTCATTTGTTGGTATTTTGTAGTGACCATTTATTTTATAAATAATATATATTTTCTCTTACCTTTCTATAATAATAATTTCTTTGTTTAAAGCAAAATAGGCTTATATTTAGGGTTAATTACAATCACTTCTTACTTTAGCTATATCAGTTGTGTGTGTACAGGGCGGTGTGGCCGACGACGCGTTCATTCATTTTTGTAATCTACCTCCAAAGTGCTTACAATTTCACGCCTTGTATATAAAAACTGTTATTATTATAATCTGTCTGAACATTGATGACACTAATGCACTCAAAAACTCTAATGAGTTTATGTGGCATTTTTAGGATGAATGTTTTGTGTATATGTTATGTATATTTTTATGATATGTTATGTAATTATTTAAATAAATAAAAATATAATTAAAAAAGTACTATTAATTATATTATTAAACATCATTAAAATTATAATGAAAATAAATTTTTTTTTTATTAAAAATTGTATTACGTCCAAATGAATTATAACAAAATAATATGACTTTATTTGTCACATTAAACGAATGAGATTAGTTTGTTTACATAAAATACACGAATAACTGTCACACCTAATTAGTCAAGAAATATATTCATATTCTCCCGTCCTTACTGGCTTAAAATAGAATCATTCACGATTTCTACGAATGTGTGAGATTACGAAAGAGATAAGTGCTAGCATTAATTTCATCCATTTGTAATGTTATTGCTGTTATGAGCGTTTTAAAATACGAGAAGGAATATTATGTAGTTAGAGGTACTCTAATTTTTTACCTAGATTACTTCTAAAGTTATTAACTAGCTTGATTAAAGTACAACTTGAAAATTATGTTTTTGAAATAATTAGTAGGTACAATATTGGCACTCCAGAAATGTTATTGAGAGTAAAAAGCCAATCGTTACATCGTATCACAATATTTAAAAGTATTTTATCAATATTTTAAGTTGTCTAGTATCAAATTGTTAGCTCGGTTGAGGATGAATACATTGACTTCCGTTTTTAACCCACTTCAAAAAAGGACGAGGTTCTCAGTTCGATGCTTAATTTTATTTTACATGTATGTTTGTTACGTGATATCAAAGCCAATAACGAACATACTTCTATTTGTCTAATAGAGGCTCTGAAAAATAAAAAAATAAAAGAAATAACAATAATAAATGAAATCCCTGATGTTTGCTGTGCCTGAACTACTATGATGCAATGAATTGAAATATCGCCTCTCGGGCCAGGCACCAACTTCTAACAGATCAATTAAATCTGTATCTCATTTATTTTTCGCTTTTCAGAACCTCTATTTTGGTTTTCGAAGTCGGTGTTGTTTTCTTAAAATTTGATTTATTTCAAAATATTGTAACGCTAAGCAATTTATGGATGATAGTAATTATTTCATATATCATAATTAACTAGAATTATGTCAGACTCCGAGGTGAAAGCTTCGATGCGAGTGGGTTTTCTACGATAAATGTATGATTTTAACTGGTTACACTGGGTACACTTCACACACACACACACACACACGCACACACGCACACACGCACACACGCACACACGCACACACGCACACACACACACATGGCAGATGGGTAGGACTCTGGTGTGGGACACCACATGCGTACCCCATATACCTAACTAGCACGGCTGGATGTGCTGGTGCTGTTGCTTCTGCAGTGGTTCTCAGGCGGCGCAAATACTCCAATCTCATCGGAGATTATGAATTTGTGCCGTTTGGAGTCGAAACTGCGGTCATGGGGTCCGAGCGCTCGCAATATCTTCCGTGAGATTGCAAAGCTTATGGTGGACGCGACTCGTGACCAGAAGGCTGGCCTCTTTTTAGGTCTGAGAATAAGCATTGCCATACAAAGTGGCAATGCTACCAGTCTTCTTCGGGAACGCTACCACAAGAGGCAGGCGATGCGGAGGAATTCCACGACGCATTTTAATTATCCTTAGCTATAAGTTGTATAATAGTTCTTTTTAGTTTTATTGTATCTAATTTATGAATATATAGCTAACTTTACATGAAGCTAAATCAATTTGGTCCATGGGACTAGTAGAAATCTATTTTCTTAATTGTCAGTCCATTGAATTTTATAATATAACTATATACAAAATTTTAAGAAAATTGTTTCACAAATACAACGATAAATATTAAAATTTCAAAACATTTCCTAATACCTAAATAATGTATTCAGGATTGACAGAACACAACTCATAAACTGCCAACTATTTGTAATAGCTCCCGGCGCGCCATCTTCACGCACGATGACACACAATCTTCGAGTAATGCTCAGATAGTCATATCGGGAGTAATATTCATCCCTTAGTAATTCTATTCAGTTAATTTAAATTCCGTGCACCCGGGAGACGCGTAAAGTTATAACAAGCAAAGTTAACGATGTGAAACGGTTCGCTAACAAACGACGCATCGCGTCAACGAGCACGTGCCTTGAGATGGGTAGCTAGTAGTCCCTTTTCTGACAGGATGTAATAAGTTCTTGATATGAATCGGATTTCTCATTATAATTATCGCGATTTGCATAATATTCAGTTACGTACGCTTATCTTTATTTGTTGGTTTAGTGAACGAGCAGCTGGCTCTTATATCTTTTGTTTAGGTAGTTTTTTAGTTTTTATTATGTCAATCGTATGATAAAAAAGCTACGAACTTTTTAGAAAGCGTTTTCATTTTTAACAAGATTATTAGCTTTCCAAGTGAAATTTTAAAAAATCTTTAATGAATACTATAAGTTAATAAGTTTATAAGTAAAACATTTCACTGAACGTTCGTATCAAAACATAATTCCAAAATTAAATGTAACCCACTAAATTATTCAGTATGACATAATATTCTATGTCTTACTTAGAATTCATTTCACTTAAATTGGAATATCTAATATATACTGCTGAATAAAAAAATTATACGGAACTTACAAGACACATTTCAAACTGATCATATCCAGAAATTATAATAAGTCGCAGTAGTATGCAATACATACGTACCAGGCTTAGATATGATTACGTAACTATGCAAAATATAGGTACCCATAACCAAATCTATGTTGATAAGATAGCAAAAATAAAAAATTATTTTGTAATGTAAAAATAATAAAAAAAAATTGTATATGTATTTTGTAACCTTTTGTATCCTATTTTATATTCTTGTAAATATTAGTTTATATCTTATTACATTAGTTTACATGTTATTTAAAAATTAAATCAATTATATTTTTGGAATTCAATATAATCTAAGCCAATGGCAATGCTTCGAATTGGTTTGGTTTTTCAGAAGTTCGCCATCATCATTAAATTTGTAATTGCTAAAATCCGAGAACGAATAAACATTCTGTGCGGAATAGTTATATGGGGAGCAATAAAAATGACCACAAACAGACGAGTGACGTGAAAGCATTCATGATTTTTTAATTACTAGGAAGAGTTCAGTGACATGGTAGATTTAATCTAACTTCATTTGATTCAGCTGGTATTCGTAGTAGTTAGATGAAATAAATAGTTTTTGATATAATGATAAGATTTATCGTTTGTTTGTAGGTCAACAATAATGCCCTTTTAATTAATAAAACATTTAGGGGGTATGGGCCCACGAAGTTCGTCGTATCCAAAGTCACCTACTACAGCAAGGTAATATACCTGCAGATTGACGGATGGACCTCTAAGTCACGCTTTTCTCTTTAAGTTAGGTTTTGATTGGAATTTCAGTCACTCCCGTAAAAATTAATCAAACCAAATTATGGAATGGTACTTTGGATGCAATCGGAATTAGTACCGGAACAGTAATACCGGTTGCAAAGAATACAAAATGTGATTTGAATTCATCAGAATGAAGAAAATTTGCAAAATTTATGTCATCATAGAAATTGAGAGACAAAAGATAGAACCTGTATTTTGTACTCTAACTTTAATGAAAAGCATAAATATAAAATCATCATATCCAAATATTAAAGTAGATTCCAAATATAATGCTAAATAAAAATAAATGTAAATCATTATTTTTATAATAAAGTGTGTCAAATGAATATATCCCACGCGTCTTATCGGACCGAGTCAAAATCGATGATGTATGGTATAATTGAAAGAATCAGTTAATACTTTCTATTACATCAGGTGACTCAGCGTGGGCGATCTACGGTTAGTGGACGGACAACTGTTTGTAACGTTTTCTGGATAAAACATTTATATTCAGTTCATAATACTTAAAATTAACTTTTATTAGTATTTTAAGAAGGAAATATAATACGATTGACTAACACTTGAATAGTGCAAAGATATGAAACGAAGTTGTTAGCTCCGGACATTTTAAAATCATGTTGTTAAGACTTATTATATTATGATAGGAGGTAGGACACGGCGGTATTTCCGCCCAATTGAGCAGTTCGACTGGGGAAGTACCTGCTCCGCCCTACAGAATACCGCGGTTATAATAACTTCGTGTTGTGTTCCCAGCGGGGAGTTGGGTAGCTAGAGCTCACTGGAGAATTTTTGCTGTCAGTGGGATGACTAATGGCTTGTCCTGCTTTGTCCTCTACACTGACGGCACAGAAACTCTGTGTTTACAGGGTCGGCAGCGCGAGTGTGGCTCCTCTGGGTTACACACGTCCATAGGCCACGGTAACCACTTTCCATCAGGTGGGCTGTGCGCTTGTCTGCCACCTTAGTGGTATAAAAAAAGAAGGGTTTTCATACTCATTCAAAAGTTTAGATGATTCGTGGTGTAGTCATAGACCTTTAGTTAAATATAGCGAGGGTGTCGATTGCCGGCCTATAGGTGTTTCTTGTGGTAACGATGGGTCGTAAAACGATGATCATGGTCTTATTAAGTCATTAATATAGCGTCAGTTCCCGATTGCTTCCGGGACTCTGAACTCTACTACTCTACATCTCAGAGCTGTATGATTTCCTGCTTTTGCTTTATTTCTTTCACGGTCTTATGAAGGTTATTATACATTTTAATCCAGTCTAAATATTTCATGTGTTGTTCTTTGAATCAGTTGTGGAATCTTACTTGCTCATACAAGATTAAAAGGCATCGCTGTAATCACTAGCTACTTTTATACCGCGGTGCAATAGTTCTAATTTCTTGTGATCTTCGCGCGCGGTTATTAGATATATAATGCCGCAGTAGTAAAATCTGTGAAGTATGGATAAATATTTTGTTTCTCGGTACCTACTGAAGTCTAAAATAATTTTGACCTAATTTTATATGGCTAAATAATGATTACTGACTAATTTATCATTGTATATACTTGATTGGTTTTATCTACACACTTCTTAGAAGAAGAAGAAACTCTTCTTTTTATAAACTTTTGGGTTTATTTTTACTAGTATACTTTATTGCTTTATACACACTCTATTATGGATACTGTCACAAGTGTTAAAAACACTTATATTTTCACACGCTAGCAACAAATAATGTGCAAGCTATGCAAGACTTGCTAATTGATCTCACGAAGTGCGATCTTCGAGATCTAACCTTTGCTACGTCTCTGCTTACTCACGTAATTAGCAAGGGAAAGTGTCCCTAGATAAGAGAATGTATGGCACGCCAGGAGCACTTTATCTGCAATTTAACGATGCACTTAATTACGCGACTCCGTTATCAATTTATTACGGCAAACCACAAAGTTGGCATAAATGAAATGAACGCAAACAAAATAAGTATGAAGATGTATCTTCATAAGATTATTTTGCTTTAAAAATTTGAATATTGTTGATATTTTTAATCAATAAATAATATATGAGATTTTTTAATTTCCTATCACCTAACTGACCTTGATAGAATTTTTTTATTGGAAGTTTTATGAAATAAATAAATATGGATGTAAAATAAAAGTATAACTATATAAAGATAACTTTTATTAAGTGCTAGCTGTTGCCCGCGGCTCCACCCTCATGGATGTCCGTTATCGCGACCAAACATAGCCTATGTCCTTTCTCAAGGTCTAATCTACCCAATACCAAATTTCATCAAGATGGGTTCTGTGGTGTACGTGTGAAAGCGTAACAGACAGAGTTACTTTTGATTTTTTTTATATTAGTATGGATACTCAATACTCATAAAATAGCTTAAGAAAAAAATGGGACCCTAACTGGTGGAGTACTCCGTCATTTTATCGGAACGATCCAAGGTCCCCGCGACATGACAACGCTTGTATCAAATATTACTAGGTACATCAAAGTTATAGGGCTAACTAACACAACTTATTTTTGACTTCTCAGGGATTTTTTTATATGACAAGGGTTTTTTAAATTTTATTTTTATTGTACACTTTTGAAATTGATCTAATTGTCAAGCTGTTTTGATTTAATACCCATATTGACTGAGTTGTGATATAAAATGTAATTCTCCATTTTGAGGTGGTGGGCACCTTGGATTTGAAATTTGTCATAGTGTATGATGTATAATTTTTTTCTTAAGCCCTTTCGTTCAATACCCATATTGAGGGAGTGGAGAAAAAATATGTACTCCGTCGTTTTGTAACTGCTGCTATCTTGGACCGATATTTTTCAAAATAACTTAGAACACTACCGTCTAATATACCTTCAAACAAAAAAAACTAAATACAAATCAGTTCATCCATTCAAGAGCTACCATGCCACAGAGAGACACACACAAACACATATATACACACACACAGACACATCAAACTTATAACACCCCGTCATTTTTGTGTCGGTGGTTAAAAAGAGTCATATAAAGATGAAGACTAATTTAAAAAGAGTAATTGCATAAAAAGATTTTATACTAAGTGTAACAGTACCTATATAATTTTATATCTCTATAGGGATAATTTTGAGGCATTATTAATGCTAATTATAAAATGCAAAACTGATTCCGATTTTGATGTCCGTTAATCTTTAATCTTATTAATCAGTGATTTGAATTCCATTTATAGCAAAACCGTAATCACGAATGGGATAAGTATCATTTCTCACATTTATAGTAAACGTGATTGTGGTTTCATAACAAATTCAAATTAGTTCTCAAGATGATGACTGCTCGGATGACAAGACAAATCGTCTGTCTGTCTACAAACTTGTGCTTAATGAAATTTCGCTAACCGTTTTAATGCTGGACACGTATTGTATTACTGAATATTTAACACTATTAGGTACAATATTAGTTTTTGAAACAGACATAGTATCATCCTTTGTGGCTATTTTAATATCCGGTACCCGAAGATTAGCTGGTGAAATTTTGGAAAGTTCCGTCACGGTTTGTATTGTAAATCATTGTACACGGAAACTAAGTATTATAAACTGGTTCATAACACCAACAAAGTTACAAAACAATAGCTTATTTTAAACGAAAATCACTGCACCGTTCGCTATATTCAAAGATATAAAATATGTATTCTAGACTTAATTTACATGAATAGCGAAAGAGCGGCCGTTCTTTGTCTTTTTAAGTTGCAATTAATTATTCCACTTTATGTAAATAAGTCTACAGACGCGTCAGACTCGGACCTCGGTAGTCTTTTTGTGGGCAACTGAAGCATGTGCTTGCTAAAAACTTAATATTTTATGCTAAGGGAGTAAATAAAACATGGGCTACAGCATACTCTGCTAAATTTAATCACAAAGTGAGAAGTGACGCTCTCATCTACATTCACTTACTCAAGATATCTATTAAACTTGAAAACCGTCAGCAAATGCATAGTACCTAAATAGTGTTAGGCCTAGTTCATCGTCCTTATTGATTCTATAAACTCGCGCTACTGACATAATGTGAAGGTCAATGACTTCAACAATAAAGTTCGCGACAGCAATTGATTACGAATAACAGCTAAAATTTAAAAAAATATATATAGACATCAGTACCTATTATTAAAGACAAATAAGTAAGTGACAACGATTTACAAAATAAATAGGTAAACATAATTTCTCGTACAAATTGATCGATGCTGATAATCGTCCTGATGATGTATCGCTAGATAATTGAGCGGTCACTTCAATTAATAATAATAATTGTGATCGAATTAGTATGCAAGGTAGTTTATCTTTATCAAACAAAGACAATAAATTAAATAGCAGTTAAGGCGACCACCCGTAAAGCGATTTCGTAGAACGCACCCACGAATAATAAAACAACGAAGAAGAGTGTGAGTGAAGTGTGTCATTAGGATTACACCGATCTATTTTTGTTTAACTTCCTTGCTCGATGATATTATTTTTAGATCATTGTGAACGAGAGGACGGATCATCGTAGATCAAAGTTTATTGCTCGCTGAAGATAGACAGTGTTTATACGAGAGTAAACGTGAAAACATTAACAAGTTGGTTGTACTATCTATGTCTCAAACGAAATCATAAACATAAAACGCTTTTAAGGACAACGTTAGAAGGAACAAGATTATCGATACGAGTATCTGAACATGCAGATACTGATTGGACAAGATTTATTTACTTACACTTTCAATACATGCGGTAGTTGATCACAAGGTAATTTAGAAAATGACAATTATATAAGAATAGGATAGGTAGGATACAAAAGAGTATTCAGTTCATTGCAACTTCAATATTGTGACGGCCCCCTCGGGTGTGACACCACGATGTTCTCATCTTGTTTATTATTAGTAGTTTAGTAGTAGTGCTATCAGTGGGAAGACTAAAGGCTTATCCTGATTGTATCTTCTGCACTGACGGCACAGAAACTCTGTTCTTACAGGGTAAGTAGCACGGATGTGACTCATGCACGCGTTCATAGGTCGCGGTTACCACTTTGTCTGCCAACTAAGTTGTATATAAAAAAAAAGTTTAATCACAACACGTTTGAAAATATGTCATAGTACACTCTAATGGTAGCATTAGAGTGTACTATGACATTTTTCAAGCATTGGAGTTTTACAAGCGTAATAAAAATAACTCTACAATATTGGGTGGCAGACGAAACAAAAACACACATAAATTAAGTCACGGTCACTCTGCGAATATGGCTAGACCGTGAAAGATTAAAATTCTTTTCGTAGCAATTCTACTGTAAAGGGTTTCAGCAAAAACTTGGCGAAATGCCAACAGGTTTCTTTCTTTGAATCGAAGACGAACGACAGACTTGAATTTATTTATTAGGGTTAGCAGTAACATATAAAACGGATTCTACTTGCTAAGCCGTTTAAGGCTCGTTTCTGGGTATTCTGAGCATAAACAGGGTCAACCTTATCTGTCAATGGCCTCGTATATCAATCTGGTGTCAGTTGATTTACGATCTATATTATATTAATATAATTTAATTAGTTTATTGAAGTATTTTTCACTGATGATTAGGTCATTTTAATGATTTTATTATACTTAATTTATAAAAATTATGATAAAATAAAAAGCACACATTCCTACAATCATATTTATACTTATTATTATCTCTAGATTCCTTCATAATAATGATTATATTAAAGTGTGATATCATACAACTGGCGAAATGTAGGGGCTAGCACCTCTGCCTACCCCTTCGGGGATATAGGCGTGAGTTTATGTTATGTTTATGTTTTTTTTATTTCATATCAGTTTTTAAGTATAATGTCAAACTGTTCAACATATTATTGAAGGAATGAGTGTAGTACCTAGTTTAAAATCAATGATTGACAAACAAACAAACATTTACTTCTCTTTTCTCATCTTATATTTGCTCCCATCATATCCATTTCCCCTTATATCCACGGCCCAATTTTGCAACAGTAATTCTTATATTTGTAACTTTTATTTTAAACTTCTGTTTACTGATATTTTAATTTTTACGTGCTGTTTTCGTCTACACACGGCATTCAATAAACTTTCTAAAATTCTGCCGTGCAGTTATATCACCATAAATTCCATATTTTCATAACAATCCAGATTGTAATTATTTCAATAAAAATAAACATTAGGTATCAGTTACTCCGTTAATCTCTGAATTCACTTCATTTCAATTAATTTATTCATTTACTTGTAATGTGGCACGACAAAAGATGAGAAATGACATGTATATTTTTTTTAAAGTCTTCCACTGTATAAAAACGTCTCGTCCACCAACCATTTATGTAATACAACACATTTTTTTACGAGGTAGGTCTATCTCTCTCGAGAATCTCGTATTAATTAAAACTATTTAACTATTTTACTAAAAATAAGTTACTTGTACGCATTTTGAATATGTCCTTTTAAATCATTTAGATAATATATCCTCAATACGCTTATAAACCAGCATAAGTAAAAAGCAGTTTCCTTTTTATATTATTAATATACTATAAAATGTCGTAATTTCGACTCATATATTGAAATCAGTATTTTTTGCTTTTTTCTTCACGTCGTCGATGCTTACCCACATTTTCATTATTCCGTACTTAGACTATAAAGCCAACAAAGCCTTTGTTCACAGCATCTTCCCAACCGTTATGGGGAGCTCCTTCATCCTAATTTACATGAATAGTGTACGAACCAGAATTGTTTAATGTATTAAATTTAAATAGTTCTGTTTCGTTGAGATATACTGTAATTATATTTGCTCAATGTAGTAATGATTCTCAAAATAGGAATGACAGTTTCTTATTATATTGGTTTTAATGTTTGTTGGTAACTTACGGGGTTCCCGATAGAGTAGGATTTGGGTCACCCCATCTCTTCCCATGCGGTATCGTACAAGGCGACTAAGGGATAGGGCTGTTTAACATCAGACAGATATATATATATATACATCCTCAGATGCATGGCTCGAGTCAACAATAGTGCCCGAAAAAAAACCTACTATTTCGTGGGACGAAATACAATGATTGGTGAATTGTGGATGTTAATTCAACTCTGCCTAACCCTCCGGAAATAAATGCGTGATTATATGTATGTATGTATGTTGATAACTTACCAAATTTATCAATTTCATCGTTTAAGCAGCTTTGTCATACTATAGTAGTTGCAAATCTTAAATTTTACTTTGCTATTGTTTTGTTCGATTTCAGTATCAAATCGGTTGCTGTATCATCCATCGATTCATTCGCAGATGTAACGCTTGAAGTGCTCAGACTAAAGTTTACAACATAAAGTTATATAGTTATATTAAGATACTAAATTTATTCATACCATTAATTCTTCATTCAATTTGAAGTGTCTGTGGACCCGTCTCGTGATTCATATGTATTTTTTCCATAATACCTCACGGTGTCAAGTTAATCAAATCTCAATTCAACCCAAATCCTTTTTTAATTTCAGTAACTGATATTTAATGTTACCACGAAAGCAACATTAAAGGTTTTTTGGTAATATCATTTTGTGGTTTACCAATACCTTTCATTATTTACCGTTTACCCAAGGCGGTGGAGGAAAATCTCGGTGTAATGAATCTACACTTACCTTGATTTCCATAAAAAGTGTTAAAGTCGGAACAGTTTTCTCAAAAGAGATTTTAATATTACACTTCACTTAAACAATCTCCGTATTTAGATGCTAAGTAATACTCTCTTTGTAATAGAGTTTAATGGTAGCATAAAGTGGCGTAGCGGTAGAGCGTTGGACTACTTGAGTTCGTAAAGGTTTGGCCTGAGCCTCCTATATGCCCTTTTTTGTTGATTGATATATGTATTGAAGAAAAAAAGTGTAAAAATTAAAATAACATTTGTAAGCATAGCATATAGAACCCATATTGTTCTAGATTGTAGATAAACATATTCTAGAACCCATATTGTTACAGAATCTGGATAACCATCTATATCTAATTGTGGGAATCGAACGCACGGCTTTAGACTTCGAACGCTCTACCAATTTGCCGCAAATGTATGTTCATCTGTCGTCTGCATCCAATTTAGTTCCTAGGCTGAGACTTTTACGGGAGCGACTGACGTCTGAACAGTTTAAGGTTCAGACGCTGAAGCCTTTGTCAGAGCCTCGTCCGTTCAATCACAGGTATAATTATTTATTTTTATAATATACTTTATTGTACGCCATTTACGATATTCATGATGCAGAAATTTAATAAGACATGAGCAGTACAAAGGGCAGCCTTATCCCTTTACGTAATTTCTTCCAGGCAACCTTTGGATGGCAATGTATGTTGGTTGGAGTATTTGCGAGTTGTTGACAGATCACTTGCTTAGCTTTTGACTTGGTTGACCTCATACACTAAAATACACCAAAACGGTTTATGTAAGAGATAGCCTTATCTGTTTTACATAGGGTGTTATCATAGAGGCATTTATCATAACAATCACAATGATGCATAATCTGTGATTTAACCGTATAGCTATTTTAATCATATAGTTAATTCATGGAAAATTCCAGCCGCGCGTAACTTATTTTATAAGTTGTCTTAGGAATCAAATGGTCCACAAACGATCGGTTTAGCAAAAATATGGGTGAAATCAGTTGAACATTTTGAAAAAATCGTAATTGGAGCAGCAAATTTTCGTTTCTCATTATAAACTCGGTTGACACTGCTATGTTTACGCAATCTTGAGTGCACTCAGAGACTCAATAGGTCACCAGCTGTCATTAAAGTAACCGGGTTTGTATTGCAGTTTGTACCCGATAGTACCATTAAAGATCAATCATTATATATATAACAGAAATGCACTTACTGGCAGTGGTAGTGACATAAATTATTCAAGCATCGGCCTCGGGTCGATAACCCAGACATCGTGAATGGTAGAACATTATGGCTTATTCAGAAATTCCCGTCTCAAAATAGCAACTGAAAGCCTCGACCACTATAGCCGATCAAACTTGGAAGAAATGACGTAGAATTGCATTAATTTAGATACTAAACCAGTGTTTTAAATCTAAAAGTTACTAGAATATCTTAGTGAGATAAGTGGACCGGGTTCCACTTGAAGTTCAATATTATCTCGATAGTGATGCGCATCGAGTAGACAGAATAGTTTTTAGTCGACTTCCTTCGTAGATAAAACTCGATTATTCACTGAGGTAAGTGTATTCCAGGAATATCGATTTAACTTGAAAACCTTTCAACTGAGTGTTTGAAGATTAAAGTAAGTCATAGCAAAACCTTTGAATAAAATTAATTTAAAACATTTCGTTTTCATAAATATAAAGTAATTATTGTACGAAAGACTTTATAATAAATGAAACTCTAGCTAATAAACACCAAGAGTCTTTGTTACTGAAAATATATTCCAACATGTATGAACAAAGAACTTAAACATAAGTAGTAATATTATATATAATTTATTATTCATAAGTAATAAACATGATTAATAACAGAAATCTTAATCATATATTTTGATTGACACAGGCACAATGGATGTCATTTAACAGCTCTTTCAAAATAATTTTCACTGTTCCACTATTTAGCTTATTAAGGTAGTTAAGTATAAGATTTTATTTGAATATGGAGCCACTTAGCGGTAAAATTATCTTCATCTTGTCACTAGACTATGTCTCTCATAAAATTACAATTTCCTTGTGCACTCCCAGGTTTGCTGGAAGAGAACTCAACCTTGAGTTAAGCTTTTCTTTGTAGATAACATTTTGCTAATTAGTTTTAAACTTTTAACCCATTCATGTATACTATAAATAATAAATGAATAAGATTACAAATTACTCCGTTTTTTACAATTATCAATATATATTTGTAAGAGCCACTGTCCGTTACTAATTTTATCACTTAATTAATTTACTATTATTCGTTCCATGGTATAGTAAAGCAGACCCCGAGCATCAAGGTAAAGGTCGACCGGGATACAACGCTGAAATAAGTATGATCCTTGGTATCCACAACACTGGTCCTCTAAAATTCGTACCTCGAGTGTCACATGTCTTCTCAAATATTTGAGGCTCCCACTCGTTCCTTGGTCTGTAATTTGTTTTTGATAATGACTATTTTGATACAGGATTTTGTTACAGGAAATTGAGAAATGTGTGCATATAATATGTATATTTTCTATTATTATTTTGTTGATTGATGGCACTTGGTGGAATTTGTTCTTACACATATTGAAATACTCATCTACTTTTTCCACAGTATTTTTTGATCATTTTACAATAAAATTGTAAACCTTTGAGAATGCCACAAGGCGAAACCAATCAGGTATCATAATAAAAAATACTGTGGAAAAAGTACAAGCGTATATATGTATATTTACTTATAAATTCTGTGCATCACAGAATACAATTGTAAAACGAAAATGAGGAAAATGAAGAATCAACTTCATTTTCTTCATTTTCGTTTTACTTCAATTATTATGATATGAGCATCAACTCATAATATTGATGCCCTTGTAAGCTGTAGATGTTTACACGTACATATCACGTTTACTACGCCTTTTATAGCATTCTGTCTACAATGTCAAAACGTCTAATTTCTAACTATAAATGACGTGTCTGTATGTATGTTGCATGTATGCAAGCAAACATGGTCGGTTAGCTGTGTTATTCTTCTGATACTCGGCGCTAATCATTTTTTCTATATTTTGGGTCTCGTTTATTACGTATACCTACTTGTCTATGTAAACCTATTAGCCATGTATGTGCTACACAAATATCATTAATTAAACTCTGCGTGCAAAATTTCACACGTAATGGTTCCAATTTTACACCTACTAATTTTATTACCTTTGACGTTATTTGTGTGACAGGGGCTTTAATTTATTACTAATGTTGCAAAGAAGTATTAACTACCCGAATCAACACTAGGTGTGTTGAATTCTATGAAAATTAAAAATTAGCAATTTGATTTATGACTTCCTAATAAGTATTGAATGAAATTTCAAGTATTCAGAATGCTAACTATTCAAAATCGATTAAGATAGAAAAAATTGCATCGGTCCAGGCGGGATCCGAACCCGCGATCTTTCCCTTACAGGGCTAATGCTCTGACCACTAAGGCACCGAACCATCTACCGATATTCATACGAATATCGGTAGATGGCTCCTACCGTCACCGTAAGACGAAGACATATAAAGTATAGAAGGATTTGGATGGTTACGGGCGAAGGTTCCTAATAATTACTTCTGTATTAACTTCTATATTGTTATATCCGCATAAATTAATGTTTAGTGTTAAATTATCGGTTTTTCTATAGAAATACTATACAAACATGTTAAGCATTGTTTACTATAGTGTCACGCGACTAGAACCGCTAATATCGGACAATTGGTCCGGTTCGGAAGATATAAACATTGATTTTACGATTGACTTGTTTTTATTCTTCCGAGAAGTAAATGCTCAGCGTATGTTCCTCAAACTTATTGAAATTTTATAAACGTAAAAGGGTCGTTTGAATATTACAGGTAGTTAAATAAACTATCATGGTTACTCACATTATTTAGTATTAAAGTTATCGGGATATTTATCATGTTTTGATGATGATTATTGTTCTGGGGATCCGATATTTTGGCGCTGTTGCAAGCACCATGAGCGTGGAGGAACTGGAGTATTAGCGGTGAACAGTGAAAAAGTTTTTTAGTAGTAAATATATTGATCTACCCTTTTTCGAGTTCTTATACTGGTAGTGTAGATACGCGTAATAAAAGAACTCGAAAGAGTGTAAATCGATATATTTACTCTCAAAAAACTTTTTCACTGTTCACCCCAATACTTCAGTTCCTCCTCCTCTTAATACTAAAGTTTGAATATTATTGTAGAACACACGCCACGAGATAAATCCCATGGCCGCGGTGTGGCAGTCGCAACATGTAATGTAATATAATAGCTCTTAGTGGAACTGATGAATTTAAGAAGTTAAAGGAGTGAAAACTTCGGCCAAAGTGTATCAAGAGACAGTCTTGGAGTGTGTTGTAAAACCTCCCAGCAATACACTTTTAAATATGATTAGTTGGTTTGAGCTCCTCTGCCGCCGTAGCACCTTGTGCTATCCTCCAAAAAACGCGTACTTTGCATATATGTATATAATATTATAGTGTACATACCGTGACGAGATTGGGTTCTATATGCCAGGAACTATAATGCCCACTAGTACATCATAAAAATGTGCTGGCAACTCTAAAACGTACTATCATGGCCTGAACCAATGTATGGCTGAAAACACACAGTAGGTATGGCTGAGTATGGCGCATCGCCGCCATACTCAGCCATACTGTGTGTACATTTTTAGTTTCGAGTTTGACCACGGGACTTATTTTCTGGCGTTGATTATTAAAGTAAATTCATGTGTCATACTTATTTTTTACATAGTATCTTAAAGTCGCTTTTCTACGGCCCGTTATTTCAGGGACGCATACGCGTGAGTGCGGTCTACGCACCGATATTATGATACGAGTATAATAAATGTGTCTGCACTGACACATTTACCATACTTCATGCATTTACCATGTTCGCGTCTGCGTCCGTCAATCCTCATACAGTGGAAAGCAGCTGGTGTAATAGGTATTAGGGTATATAAATACCTACGCTATATAGGTAATGTAAACGTTCACGAGTAAATGTTGACAAATAAAACATCGAAAATGTCCAATAAGCAATTTCATTAGATACATCTTGAGGCTATTTTAATGTCAATCGTACAAAATTAGCTCTTGTTTGGAATGGTCAAATATAGGGAATTGTTTGATGGCAATCAAACCATTCATATCTTGTATTATTTCATATTGAACTTTTACGATATTATGGACTTTGTTAAATGCCAAAGAGAGAAACAAATACATTTTACAAACTTTGGCAATTTAACAGAACATTTCATAAACCAATAGAGATGTAAATTAGATATATTGAAACTTTAAGTGCCGCTGGCCAGAATTAATCGATTCTTTGAATTAAATGTACAAGTACAGTCAGAGGAAGCCAGAGTGGCCCAGCAAAGCAAACATGTACTACATACATCCTCTTTGAACTACTATTTTATAAAAGAACAGAATACCATTCTATTTAATAAATGTTCATAAAAATCATCATTATGTTGTCGTCGCAAAGTGTGGGTATATTAAAATACTGTCAGATAAAAATGGACCGAAATAAAAAATGAAATAAATCTAACTTATACCCGCGCCATTACCCGTATTGGTTGATGCAACTGTTTTTTCAATTCATCTGTTTTAGATGTCGATGTATCTAGACGTGCGGGGGACGACGGCTATTATAACATTATATTGAACACCGAATGAATTTTAGTATAGCAGTATAGTGCAGTAAACTTTTATGCATTTACGATTGCCGTTTAGTAAAAATAGTTTTTATGTTAATAGAAATGTAAGAAAAATTTAAATACTTTCTTCTAAAATCATAATAAAGTATTTGGTGGGTTGAACAGTACATAATCCACACGAGCACAAGCAATATAACTTAAGTGTGGTTAGTGGGAATAAATAAATAAATACTCTACAATATTCTACACAACGCTATCTATACCCATGGTAAGCATAGTTTAACTAGCTTGTGTTATGGAATCTAGATTAGGGGAAAAACATACTTATATACATTTTTATTTTGTAAACACACACATATTATATATAGAAACACCGAGACCAATGCAAATACCCATATTCATGCATACAAATATTTGCACAGAGCGGGGATCGAACCCGCGCCTCCTGCGCCGCCACGCCACAGAGGCTGTCAATGTTACTAAGCAGGTAATATTTAGTTCGTATAATCTAAATTTTTACCTGTTGTTGGAGTTTTTAATCCTGAAATTATAGTCTGAACTAACTTACCTTTACTTAGCTAACACTTCAGTACTGTAAAACCTGACGTTTTATATTTTGCACCATAGTATTTTATCTTTTTCTATTCGTTATTATTTATATATCTTCGAATAGTATTGTAATTACTTGCGACTCACTTACACATTTTATTACGCTTTACTGTCTAGCGATAATAATAAAATATGGCGTCTGATAAAGTCATGCTGTTATCCGAACTATTTAAATATGTTAATTAAATATTATTCATAACATTTTATCTGTTTATAAAATCTACTAGACTGATTTTGATAAAAAAGTTTATGATTGAACTTATAAAGTACTGCATATTTTATATACATATTCACGCCTGTAAATCCCCAAAGGGGTATGAAGAGTTATATTAACACCCATATTTCGTCAACTATGACTTCAGTCCTATCACGTAATAAAGGCGACCTTATAGCTATCAAACAGGCACTTTATCATGCATAATAATAATATAGGAATTCTATAATTCCTAGGTAAAAAAAACTAATGCAACCACTTCTCATATTACTAAAAAATATTTTAATACATCAATAATCGCAAAAATTATGACTTTTGGACGCATATAATATGCTGAAAACTTACAAACAAGCGAAGAGCCTAATCCAATTAGTGTGTAACATGTCAGTAGTGTAGAAATCCTTCTCTAGTCAGGCGTTTCCAATTTGAGTAGATAGGTATTTGTCGTGCACTCTCTACGTGTGTTACATACAGTATCCGTTTTGAGTACAAAGCTACCACCACAGTGGGAAACACAAGTAAGGAAGCGAAGGCTAATTGTATGTAAGCTATCTGTGTGACTAGGCACCGTCGGTTATTAGTACAGATTTGTAAGGCTGATTCGGTTCACATTTTCAGGCTTTCAACATATGCCAATAGGGTCTACTATTCTACAAGCTATCCGAATATATTGTACCGCTTATTTTCTGTATCTTGTATCCAACTGTAAATATACAAATGTTAGGAGGTAGAACACGACGGTATTGCCGTCCAATTGAGCAGTCCGACTGGGTAAGTACCTCCGCCCTATAGAATACCGCGGCCATAATAACCTTGTGTTGTGTTCCCAGCGGTGGTAGGGTAGCCAGAGCTCATTGGAGAGTTTTGGTACTGTCAGTGGGAAGAACTAAAGCTTGCCCTGCTTTGTCTTTAACACTGACGTACATATCATACATCCCTCCTTGGTTTTCACGTCCATAGGCCACGGTAACCATTTTCCATCAGGTGGATCGTGTGCTTGTCTGCCACCTAAGTGGCCTAAAAACCCATGACAAAGAGCCCACTTGACGACAAATATAAAGCGTTGGTAGCTTAGTGGTTAAGGAGTCGGCCTTACGATCGAAAGGTCCGTGGATCGAACGCTGGTAATTACATTACCGAAGTGAACCAACTCTTAACACAACCAATTTCACTTAGTTACTTCATCTATTGGAAATATTAGTAATTTCGGTTCAAAAAATACAAATGATAGTTGGTGAAATGTGGGTGTTAATACACCCCCAGCTACCATTTCAGGGACTTGTGTTATCACTTTTCGTGCACCCTGATTAGGTATTTTAGATCAACACCCTATTTCACAAATTTCAATAGTTCAGCACTTAACAATATAAACTGAATAGAAATTCCAATATCTAAGTTATAGCTTTAATACATATATTTATTTTAAAACACTTATAGGTACAATTAAAATATTATTCGTTTGTTATGTAAATGAAGACAGTTAAATTAAGTTGAATATTAATATTTTAGACTCAACTTTGCATACATTTGTAAAACAAATAATGATATTATGAAGAGCTTCTATTTTATTACGTTTTCAATAATTGTCGGACAACTAAAATTTTTGATTGCTAATAAATCAAGACCTTGGTGTGAGTCAATATAGCAATATGTAAATGTCTAAACTTCAAATCTCTCTGTGTAAATACAGTGCGTTTAATAACTATTTAAATAGACAATTTAATAGACAAATAATATAGTGGGACCAGTGGGTCTTGGCGTAGTCTAGTGGGGATGGCGCGGGGCGATGAGCCGAACAGGGAGACCTGTAGAAACGGTGGTGCCGCTGGCCGCCCGCGGTATAGTACAGGGGCCCAACTGGGGTTAACCACCTTGGGAGGCTGCCTCACCAGGCCGCGCATAATCCCGATATGGTTCGTCGTGCTGGTTGGTGACCGGATTTGGGAGCCCGGCGACCATACTCGGGGGGGTACGGGGGCCCTTCCGTTCGGCGCATCGGCTCTCGCCATGCCTCACATTCATAGATAAAACCAATATCCCGCGCTTTGTCACACGGTGCTGCGGCGGCAATCACCTCTTTTTTCACGCCTTCTCCCACCCAAACTCATGGCAGCGCAACTTAGAGAAATAGGCAACACAGCGGCTCGTCACACTCCCAAAAGCTTGCTATTTGAGGTGGAATCCACTAACATCTGTGGGCTCCATGCAAACCTCAACGCCGTCCACCAACACCTAGAGACGGCGAAACCTGCCATGTTTTTTCTAACGGAGACGCAAATACACCGCCCTGACGACACGACCTACTTGCTCTACCCTGGCTATGTTCTTGAGGAAAGTTTTCGTGCAAAAGCCGGGGTGTGCGTGTTTGTTAGGGCGGATGTTTGCTGTCGCCGTTTGCGCTGCCTAGAAAAACCCATCCTTCTCCATCCTTTGGGTACACGTAGACCATGGCCCTACGAGTCAGATCTATGTGTGCCTCTACCGTTCCCATACAGGAGATGCTGAGACAACTCGACTCTTTGAATATCTGAGTCAGGCGGCAGATGATGCGCAGGAGCGATTTCCGAATGCCGAAATGGTATTTTTGGGGGACTTTAACGCCCACCACGAGATCTGGTTGGGCTCCTCCAAAACAGACCATGCGGGAAGAGCCGCCCACGCATTTGCTCTGGCGCACGGCCTGACCCAATTGGTGCACGAGGTCACTAGAATACCAAGAAGGTCGGGCCTAGCACCTTCTCTGCTAGACCTTCTGCTGACGAGTGATCCGGACCGGTACAGTGTATCGGTGCGAGCCGCTTTAGGCAACTCCGACCACTGCCTGGTCTGTTCCACGGTGCCTATTATAGCGCCCCCACGACCCGTGCAGGGGAAGCGGCGTCTCTGGCACTACTCGTCAGCGGATTGGGATGGACTTCGTGACTATTTTGCGTCCATCCCGTGGGTTGAGCGCTGCTTTGAAGGTAAGAACCCATCGGATTGTGCTACTGCTGTCGCCGGTGAGATCGGTCTGGGTATGGAATACTATATCTCATACACCGATATCACCGGTGACCGCGGGGTGCGCCCTTGGTTCGGGCGCGAGTGCGCGGAAGCTGTTGAACAAAAACAGTCTGCGTACCGCGCTTGGGTAAGGGCGCGCGCCACGCGCCATCCCAATCTGGGCCACTTCAAGGCGGCGTACAACAGAGCCACAAAGGTCTGTAGAAGGGCCTACGTCAGAGCGGATGCCCTGCGCATAGCGCGGCTTGGTCAAGAGCTAGTGATGCATCCCACGGGAAGCCGTGGCTACTGGCGACTGGCTAAAGCCGTGCAAGCCAACTTCTGTCAGCCTTCGCTGCCTCCGCTGCGTAACCCTGATGGATCCCTGGCCCATGAGCCGCAAGAGAAGGCAAATCTGCTGGCTAATCTCTTTGCGGCCAACTCCCGAATCGATGATTGTCAGCCACCAACACTACCCGACAGTGACCACGCGATGCCTGATATCCATATCAGGCAATGCGATGTCCGTGCAGTGCTGCAATCACTCGATGTCCGGAAAGCCAGTGGTCCGGATGGTATTCCAGCGGTAGTTTTGAAAAAATGTGCAGCGGAGTTGTCTCCAATGCTTACGCGCCTGTACCGGCTATCCTACAGTTCGGGTACAGTGCCTTTGCCTTGGAAAGAGGCGAATGTTCAGCCGATTCCCAAGAAGGGGGATCGCTCGGAGCCAGCCAACTATCGACCCATAGCCGTCACCTCAGTGCTGTGCAAAGTGTTCGAGCACATAATTAACAAACAGCTCATGCGGCACCTAGAGGATCACTCCTTAATTAATGACCGGCAATATGGCTTCAGACCGAAACGGTCAACGGGTGATCTTCTAGCATACGTTACCCATCTTTGGGGTGAGGCTATGGACAAGCACGGCGAGTCACTGGCAATTAGTCTTGACATCGCTAAAGCTTTCGATAGAGTCTGGCACAAATCGCTTCTTTCCAAGCTACCTGCCTTTGGTCTGCCTTCTAGGCTGTGCAACTGGGTTGCTAGCTTCCTGCAGGGGCGCCGTATTCGCGTCCTTTGTGACGGACGAGCTTCGGAGTTTCTGCAGGTAAATGCTGGCGTGCCCCAGGGGTCCGTCTTATCACCCACTCTCTTTCTTCTGCATATCAACGACATGCTGTCTACCGGCAATGTTCATTGTTATGCAGACGATAGCACTTTACATGGGAGTTATCATGGACATCCTGCGGCCAAGCAGGCAGATATCGCAGAGAAAAGGCAGCTTCTTGTCACTGGGCTTGACGGGATCCTGAATCACATTTCTCAATGGGGCTCTGAGAACCTGGTTGAGTTCAATGCCAAGAAGACGCAGGCATGTGCGTTTACAGCAAAAGTATCTTCTTTCCTTCCCCTCCCAACTCTACAGAGCACGCCACTGCCACTGCAGGACAATCTCAATATCCTAGGTATGGATGTTCGCTGCAACCTGAATAACAAAAATTACATCGAAAGTATCATCAAAACAGCCTCACGAAAACTCGGAGTCCTGAACAGAGTGAGACGATTTTTCACGCCGGAGCAGCGGTGTCTTCTATACAAGACACAAATTCGCTCCTGTGTGGAATACTGCTCGCATCTCTGGGATGGTTCTGCAAAATACTTACTAGATGCTCTCGACAGGTTGCAGCGACGTGCGGTCCGCATCATTGGGAATCCCGAGATCACGAACACCCTAGAACCTTTACAGCTGCGTAGAGATGTTGCGTCCATGGCTGTATTTTACCGTCTGTACCATGGGGAGTGTTCTGATGAGCTCTTCCAATTAGTCCCACCCTCCCCTTTCCGACACAGGACAACACGTGCAGGTCTTAGATGTCATCCGCACACGGTGCAAAACATCCGATCAAGAACCAAGCGGTTCGGAGACTCTTTCCTCTGTCGCACCATTAAGGCCTGGAATTCATTACCAGCTCACGTGTTTCCTTCTTCCTACAGTCCCGGGTCTTTTAAGCGGGGCGTGAAAAAGCATATGATGAGGCCGTCAAGCTGAGTGTCACCATTGTCACACGGTATGTGTAAGTAATGGTGACCCTCTTTTCTGGGACTTTGCCTTCAGCTTACCATCAGGCAAGGCGAAGTCCAATTGACGTGTCCTATATAAAAAAAAAAAATTACAATGGCTAAATTTCAATCGTAACCATCGATAGTCTCTTTTCATAGCACATAAGATAGCTCGTCCCTTATACGTAGGATCAATAATCATAGTTGATGAATCAATCAATCAATCGGTCCACCGCAGTCCCCTGCTGGACATAGTTGATGAAATGTGGATGTTAATACATTTCTGCCTACATTTATCTTAGACAATGAAGGTTGGTTATCGTTTTTTACTTTAAAGAATATTAGCAACTGCAATTACTAATATTACCTCCAACCCCATCCAACTAACCTAAATTGCTTGTGCAAGGAGTGGGTTCACGTCGGTAGTGTATTGGCCAAGATTCGAACCCGACACCTCTCGTTCGTAAGGCCGATTTCTTAACTACTTAGCTACCAACGCTTTGGTTTGGTTGATATCATTATTGTCTGGGTTAAATTCTGATCACTTTTGATAATATGAAGAAATAATGAATAAATATAATGTTTTTTTTTAATACCACTTAGGTGGCAGACAAGCCCACCTGATGGGAAGTGGTTACCGTGGCCTATGGACTCATGCAACACCAGGAGCGTCACACTCGCGCTGCCGACCCTAAGAACCTAATTTGGGAACAAGCTAGTAAACGGGTGTCTTTGGTAACTAGTTGCACTTCAGTCAAAACTTTAATGGTTTAGTATCATGGCAAGGAGTTTTATTTTGTCCTATTTTCTTCATAAATAGTATTACATGACAAGTATTTGATGCTATCATGATTTGTTGGCTGATTTGTTATAGCAACTTACTTGCTAATGGAGCTTGTAAAGATTTGCTAGTTAAAAAATGATCATAAGTTACTATCATCAGAATCTTTTCTTACTGTTCAAGTAATTATTGACAGAAGCAGTTGATAGTATTGGTTTTTGCCCCATCTGAACAAAGGATTACATTTGAAAAACAAAAAAACTCATCATTACTGCACTGCTTCACGGTAATCCACATTGGCAAATAATCTTGTCTGCTGTCTCGTTGCAATTTATTTCAACGTAGATCAAAAAGTGCATTGTCTTTTGTACAATATCTCTTTTTATATTACATTATTTCTCTTCTAACATATCAAAACAGATCTTTGCTCAAAACAGATTCACTCTACACATTTATAATTAAAAATAAACCAGCCTGCTAAAAATAATACGGGATTAAGCTAATATCATAAAGGATACCATTATAATACTTCATAGTCTTGGTAACTTAATATTTTAACCTTCCTACCATTAAAATGCTACGCAATACTATAAAGTAAAAAATATTATAAACCTTTGAAGAGGAAATCCTTGTAATCCGACCATAAATTATTTCGGGAGCTTCTTATTAAAAATGGGAAGAATAATCCTTCACGATGTGTTGAATTTCTTGACATAACCGCTTCATAATGAATTTAGACTGTTTTAGTGCCATGAAATTAAAAACATTTTAATTTTATTATCATATTAATGTGCCCATCAAATTTCGTTGACAGATGCGAGCCATCTCACTTTTGACCTTTTTTGAGAATACGTACCAAAATAGAATAATATTTATGACAACAACAAAATATTAGGACTACCGGAAACTTGAAGCATTCTTGTATTTTAATTACCGTGATTCAGAAACGAAATCAGCTACTAGTGCTGATTTCGTTTATTATTTTATTGTAGATTATTTTTACCCAAAAATCAAAACCAGTATAAGCTGCAGTGAATCTATATAATGCATTTATTCATCAAATATTTATGATGAAACATGATTTGAATGAAATGAATACTTGAAGGCACTACTTTCATTAACAAACATTTTGCTCATAGGTACAGTTTCAATCGCATAAATATGAATTTTTCGGCCCTTTGAACCATGCTGCAATTGCATGTGTTGCAAATACATACATATCTTAAATATAGCCATGACAATTATACTGTCTAGTCTGTTTATTCTTGTAAAGAAACTTTCAAGTACCCAGTATCTTTTTATATCCAAAATTGACTCTTATTGAGATAAATTACAATTAAAACTCTTTCTTTAACTTTAATTCAGTTAAAAGACGATTAGAACGGAGATTTACTGGCTGAGCATTGAACCAGTGATATCAATTGTACGATCGTCTCAAATTAGTAGCTACGACATGGGTGGGTTACTTTAGACACTTGCTGTCACGAGTGCGGCTAGACGCTGTTTTATCTCGATAATCGGTCTGGAAACTTAGATTTATACTGCAAGAAATTGTGATGTCAGCTTGAATAGTTTATTGATACATCGTTAGTACAAACTTTGGCACTGTACTGTGTTTTGGTTCTTAAACTTTTCAGTTCGTTAAATTACTATTTGATTTATTTGAAATTTACAGTAATCGAACAGTATCATTTAATCTATTACTCCTACAAGAAAATGAGTCTTTTGGACAAAATTTACACATAAACTCTCTCATAAACTCATGCCTATATCCTCAAAGATATAGGCAAAGGTGCTAGCAACCACATTTCGCCAGTTTATGTTTAGGTCCCAATGTGGTGGTAAGCCTATTGCCATTAACGGGGCACTTATAAACCTGCGATAAATACACACATAACTTCGAAAAGCATCGAAAAGTCATTGGTGTGTGCCATGGTAAAACTGGGGATCGAACCTGAGACCTCGTCTCAGCAGTCCATTACCCATACCACTAGGCTACCGCGGTTCTACTAGGTTAAAATATTTAGGACAAAATATCTAGAATCTCTAAATAGATAAGGAGATAAATTTTTATTGTATACAACAATACATTTATAATTGAACTAGTAGATAACTTGCATACAGTTTAATAAACAACGGGCTTTGTCACTGGAAGTGATTTCTGCCAGGCAACCTTGAATTTTATGTGGTTAGCAAATAAAGTAGATACAAGGTATATTAAATAGAAAGAAAGAGATAGATACTAAATAAATAAAGAGAGATAATGAAGTAAAATAAAATATACATAGATATACTCTGTCTTGTCTGAATTGTCCGATGTTCAATGGCAATATGTTCCATAAGCGCATAGCCTTAACAGTGAAAGACTTGTTAATAAAGTAATTTGAATGCATTGGCATTCTCAGCCTCAAATTCGCGGATGACTTCAGGAATCTCGACTTCAGGCGTCGTGAAGGCATTGGAATCGTTATTTCTATGTCTAATTTATTACACTA
This sequence comes from Eilema griseolum, assembly GCA_963662185.1. Classification (NCBI taxonomy): domain Eukaryota; kingdom Metazoa; phylum Arthropoda; class Insecta; order Lepidoptera; family Erebidae; genus Eilema; species Eilema griseolum. The sequence goes on from OY759243.1 coordinate 9,085,870, forward strand.
AATTTCCCTTCCTTTTCTTCACTTCAGTACAAATAATATATATGGTTCTACTTGTTATCTCACACTTCTACTTACTCTCTTCAAGATTTTAACTTATAAATAGCTGTAATTCACTGCTTATGTGGCATTTATTTTCTTTCAATAATTGTACATCAAATCATATGCATATATTTTGATGTTTTCTATTATTTAATTCAAAAATCTCAAATCTTGTTTCACTTCAGTAAACATTAAATCCCAAGTTATATGATTTCGTCGATAATAATTAATCGCCTTTTTAAATGTATTTCAACAAATCACTTTTCGCATCCTTTACCTACTTAGTTTTATACATTTAAGAGCCAATATACTTATCGCAATTTTTAACGAGTTTTCGTAACTTACAGTAAACGTGAGTTGCACTTTACAAATCTTTTGCTCAAAATCAATATCCAACAGAGTCGGCAGAACTTCGATAAGTTAGTGGCAAATAAGTTAGCTTTTTGCAGAAGAATAATGCTATTTATCTAAATAGAAAGTATGAAATATACATTTACTTTATGATTGGTACACAATGTTTGAGCGTAGGTAGTCCCAACTTCAAAATTAAAGATAGCGTTAATTTTTTTATACACAATGGTGAAACAATTATATTATATACTTACTTGTTAAAAGAAATTAATAAATATAAAATGTAGTTGTTTCGATTTCGTTAAAAATTCGGTGGGTCAGTGGTCAAAGCATTCCCCATGTAAGAAAAAGATTGCGGGTTCGAATCTCGTCTGAACCGATAAAATTTACCGATTGGCGAAAGGATTCCGGAGGAGTAATCAAATATCAATATATAAAAATGATTGTAACATCATTAATAGGTTCCTATAGCTCATACAAATATCGGTAGATGGGTCCCACCGTCACTCAAATACTGATATTTAGGAGAATTTGGATGGCTTACGGCGTGGTTCAGTTGCCACCAGTAAACCATTTATATAAACTAATGAAACATCTATTTTATAAAAACAATATAAATTATGCAAATTTAAACTCTATGTCACTGACTATTAACTTGAAGTATGACTGCACCTCAATAGGTACTCTAATGATTTGATGATGATGGAGTATATCGTCTATGTTAAAGAAGTACTTGCTCCTCAATTTAGACTGGAAATTCCAAATATTGAATTGACGAGTACATACGGTGTTGGCGCCGGCGCAGAGACCGCACGCAGTGATACCGCTATTCGCGATCCCCTGTAGCATAACTTTACTGGCTCAGTAAAGCGTACTCACCACGGAAGATAAGATCAAGAAGAATTACCCCGCAAATGCCCGCAGCTATCGATTATGTTTAGCGCAATGTATAATGTTGTAAAGATGTTCAACATAATTTGCAACCTGGTAGGCTACTAACTGACATTTTCTTTTGAGCTGGTTCTCTGATTTAAAAATATCACAGCACTATTACATTCTCATTCTTGATTTCATATTCCCTCCTACTTTTAAATAAATCATTATCAAAACTTGCGATCTTCTTCAAAGTATACACTTAGGAGCCCGTGACTGGCGTCCGACCTCCCAATCTCAAGAGGAAGATGTTATGGATACGAGTTGTACCAGAATCTCTTCCGTTCTGATGAATAGGGTATATTATTTTTTGTGGAAGGTAGAGGGTCGGATAAAATGCATACATATACAGAATAACGCGTCTATAATAACTTCGTGTTGTGTTCCCGGCGGTGGGTAGGGTAGCCAGAGCTCACTGGAAAATTTGTGCTGTCAGTGGGAAGACTAAAGGCTTGACCTGCTTTGTCTTCTACGCTGATGGCACAGAAACTCTGTACTTACAGGGTTGGCAACGCAACTGTGACTCCTCTGGTGTTACAAACGTCCATAGGCCACGGTAACCACTTTCCATCAGGTGGTCCGTGTGCCTGTCTGCCACCTAAGTGGCATAAAAAGAAATGGTGCACATTGGGAAAGGCCTATGTCCAACAGTGAACTGCGGTGGGCTAATTGATTGATATATGGAAATTATGCAACTCATTCAAAATTCTACCGATGTGTAATATGTGTAGTATGTATATACTAGAAATAAGCATCTTAGTAAAAAAAACATTGAGACACCTTTGAAAAATTTAATTCTGCATTTATTTTTTTATTTTTTTATATAGGACACGTCAATTGGACTTCGCCTTGCCTGATGGTAAGCTGAAGGCAAAGTCCCAGAAAAGAGGGTCACCATTACTTACACAAACCGTGTGACAATGGTGACTCTCAGCTTGACGGCCTTATCATATGCTTTTTCACGCCCCGCTTAAAGGACCCGGGACTGTAGGAACAACAAACTTAAACTTAAACTCCTCTCTATAAGATAACAATTATTTAAGAGTAGTGGATATTGTACAGCTATTTTAATATATAATCACCTGTCACAATCGCTACAGGAATTACTTACCCTTAAGAAAATTCAGAAAACAATTATTCGAATTCGTAATGAGTATAATTTATTAAAGTGTAAGAGAAGATCTTAATTACAAAACACCTAAAATATTCAATTTATGATTAATATATTTTATTGATATTGCCATGAGTAACCGCGATAGCCTAGTGGTATGGATAATGGACTGTTGAGACGAAGTCTCGGGTTCGGTCCCAGGTTTTACCATGGCACACACCAATGACTATTCGATGCTTTTCGAAGTTAAATATGGATTTATCGTAGGTTTTTAAGTACCCGGTTAATGGCAATAGGCTCGCCATTTGGGACGTAAACATAAACTAGCGAAATGTGAGTGCTAGCACCTCTGCCTACCCCTTCGGGGATATAGGCGTGAGTTTATGTTATATGTTATATGATATGAGTACTAATCATAATCTGGACTTGCATGGATTGAATATGATTGATATTGTATTATGATTATATATTAACTTGATACACGTTCTCGGAGAATATACTGTACCTACTAGTTCTATGATACAATATCTGTAACTATACTCGTAGTAAATAAACTATTGATTTTTATTTGAATACGTTTGAGATAATTTAAGGATTGTGGTGCACGGTGGGCTAATTCATTGATTGATTGAAGGACAGCAGCAAAAGTAGAGATCACACTTAGATAATACAAACTATACCTAATTAAAACTATTTATTTTTATTTATACAGAGATACAATTATCTTTCTTTCCTATTTGGGTATCCTGACACGCTCCCTGTGCTGTAAAATATATAGCTTTACGATTTATTACATAACGTTTCAGCCAATCTTAGAAATACGGAAGTACAAAGTATCTATTTTCTTATCTAAAGTAATTACAAATAAACCGTGAGCTCGAGCTAAAACCTATATTTCTTTTAGTACAAGAAAAACGCACAGTTCTAAAATAAATTGACCTAATGCTCTTCGTCTATTATTTTGAATTCTAAAATTAACTCTCTCATGCTCGCAGTCAATTAGATGGCCACCGTCGAGGTGATTTGTGGCCTAATCGTGATTTATAGCATTTGACTGTCATCGTGCTAAGTAAATTATTTTATATGGAATTTGTACTAGAAAAGGTTAATAGAAATTGTTACATAATTTGCATTAAAAAATTGTATTTCACATTTTTATTCTACTAAAATTTTAATTACTTCTTGATCAAATTTTAATTAAGCTTAAGTAATAAATATAAAATGCTAATTTGTGTCATCTATTTTATTGTATAAGTTAAACTGAAATAAAATTAAAAAATAGTCGATATTCATCGTTCACGTAACGTATGTAAGTATAATGTAAAATTCGGGAAAAGCACCCTTCGTTACTCGGTGGAAAATTGTTTTTAATTTATTATTTCCAATTTGTAATCAGCTTTATTAGCAATAGGTCAATTCTTCACCTTATATTCAAATTGCCATAATAACATAATGCGCAATTTTCAGTCTAACATTTATTACAGCAGTTCATTACGAAACAACATTTTGTGGTTTTCGCAGTCCGCCATTAAAACCTGTTAACGAATTTAAATCGGAAGTTTGCGGTTTGGAACCAAGGGGTCGGCACTTATCTGACTTCTGGTTGCCCGGCTATATTTCATTGCCTAACATAATATTTAGCAAGTTTTATAAGTAAGCTATTTTGTTTTTGGTGGTTGTTCTTACACAGGGAAATTACTCTTTCTAGTTTATTACCCCTTGTTGAAGTATCCTGTATTGCTGCCCAGCAATGGGCTGCCCAACCCAGTGTCATATGACATTTTATGACATTTTGTCAGATTGATAGAAATTCGAAGAAAACAGCCATTGTTCTTATTCGTGCCCGTCACTGCCTAACGGAATAACAGCTTCCGTCAAGAAATGGAATCGGTGTAAACAGAAGTTATTTTCATGAAATTTTCCTTCCTCACAGTCCTGAAGATTTAAATTGCCCGTCTTTGGCTATTAAGTAGTTTGGAGGCCTATGACAGAACATCTCTGTACACACTATTACAGTATTGCAATGGAGATAGAGAGTGTTGCACTATTATAATATTACAACACTCTCCCTGACCGGGCTTTTTATATCTTAATCAGTTCTGATAAATATAAACTATCCATATACATCCAGCCATAAATTTTCACCACTTAAAATTCAGTGTTGTAAAAATAAAATGCCAGAAGACAGGAAGGAGATACGTCGAGCAGTAATTGGTTGTATCCGCCGGAAGGCTAACTAGTACGCGTACTACGAATTAACAAATAGGCAATAATTCATTTGTAGACCAAGTAAACGATCACATATCGTTAGTAAAACGGCCTCTATTTGTATTCTGTAAACCAAATCCTGAACAGGAAACATAAGTGGGAAACGTAACATAAATTATAAGTTTGTCCAGTGAATATCGATAATGTTACTAATTTCTTCATTGTTTTTAATCCTAAATCTGAATATGAGGGTGACATAATATAGGCATACACAAACAGATTCCGGAAACATAGGTATATCGGAAGTATCATTCAGGTTACATGGGTTTAAAAATAAAACGATTATATTCACAAATTCTATCACGGGATGTCCTTGATATTGTCAGTCAATAATACCTTTGGTCAAAAAATAGGACGATCTATAAGTCTATAATTTTCATAAGTTTTAGCTAATCTTCCAAATATAGCTGAATTATTTTTTTTAAATACTCAAAAAAAATATTATACGCTGCGTGGTTTCCGGCAGAAAACCGCGAGCAGAATTTGGGCCAACCCATCTCTTCCCCATTCGGTGTCGTACAAGGCGACTAAGGGATAGGGCTGTTTATTATCAGACAGATATATACAGCCCAGACTCCGCATCAGATGCATGGCTCCAGTCAACAATAGTGTCGGGAATACGGCAATAGGCTCACTCTTTATTACGTGAGACCCAATACAAATATTGATGAAATGTACAAAGGCGTTAAATCATCTTCCGGGGATAAAGGCGTGATTATGTGAATGTGTTATATGTATGTATGTACGAACATATTTTAGTATAATCAAATACTTCACTACAGAGTTAAAATGATGCATTTCAATAAACTTTGTATTGTCTTTGTTCCTTATTATGACATCTCAGAGGGTCGTGTTGGTCATTAGATCCACTATCTAAATTAGAAAAGTTAGTTCAAACTAATATATTCATACAGTCGATATTTCCCAACCCTCAACAAATATCCTGGCAGATTGAGGTAACTATGAAACGCCCTTATCCTTAAGATATTACATGAAGGATAATTTAAGTTAAAATTACTTAAATCTAGATTCAACATCACATCTTTGGTTCGGCGACGACATCGTCATAGTAGCGGAATCGTTGGAACAACTGGGCGAGATGCTGCATAGCCTAAATGGAGCTTCTCGAGAAGTTCGTGAAAGTAGACTGTGACTGGGTTTTTGTTCTTTTTTGCAGGTCTTGAGTTTTATTTCCAACAATGCTCAACTGGGGTTTCCTATTAGATAATTCACCGTAACAGCACAGAGTCTGGAAATGTGCCTAATAGACAGCAATAAGTCTCTGTCTTTACTTCATATAACCAAAGATATACCTAGTTCATGAAATGATGCTTTTAATTTCCTTAATTTTTCGATGCCTAAAGTTGCAGTTTTCCTCTATATTTTTTATATAATTGCATATACGTATATTTTATTAAAATCGAAATTAATATACACGTGAAATATTTCCTTAATTAAACAAAATATACCTTAACGCTATAAAGCATTAATCTTTTAATATCTAAATATATATAACTCAAAGGTGACTGACTGACTGACTGACATAGTGACCTATCAACGCACAGCCCAAACTACTGGACGGATCGGGCTGAAATTTGGCATGCAGGTAGGTTATGACGTAGGCATCCGCTAAGAAAGGATTTTGATTAATTCTACCCCTATGGGGATAAAATAGGGGATGAAAGTTTATTTTTTATGCTCAATAGTGTTGAGTTAACACTAAGCGATAACCGACATACACGCGGGCGGAGCAGCGGGCTACAGCTAGCTACAATATAAGGGTCACGAAATGTACAATAGGTCTTTCACAATAAGTTTTCATGATGTCTGATGCAGTAAGTAGTACAAATTGTGAGCTTTTCCTAATTAATTTCTGATTACGTGCGGTCCGCATCATTGGGAATCCCGAGGTCACGAATACCCTATAGCCTTTACAGATGCGTAGAGATGTTGCGTCCATGGCTGTATTTTACCGTCTGTACCATGGTGAGTGTTCTGATGAGCTCTTCCAATTAGTCTCACCCTCCCCTTTCCTACACAGGACAACACGTGCAGGTCTTAGATGTCATCCGCACACGGTGCAGAACATCCGATCAAGAACCAAGCGGTTCGGTGACTCTTTCCTCTGTCGCACCATTAGGGCCTGTAATTCATTACCAGCTCACGTGTTTCCTTCTTCCTACTGTCCCGGGTCCTTAAAGGTGAAAAAGCATATGATGAGGCCGTCAAGCTGAGTGTCACCATTGTCACACGTTATGTGTAAGTAATGGTGACCCTCTTTTCTAAGACTTTGCCTTTAGCTTACCATCAGGCAAGGCGAAGTCTAATTGACGTGTTCAATATAAAAAAAAAACATTTAAGTGCTATCTTATTTTCGAATACTCAATAGATATAAAAAAATAATACCATTTTTATATTCTATTTGAAATATACATATTCGAAACGGCGTTTATCGAATCACTGGACCTTAAATATAATATTAGCCAGACGGGCGGAAACGTATGAAATACTAATTACCTCATGCTGATGATTCACGTACTGTACCGGATCTAATTTTAGTTGTATTTCAGACGTAATATGGTTTGCATCAATATTCGGGTCCGATAATTATCAGCAAATAGAATCATGATGATTAGATAATATCTGTAAATACAATCATGATGATTATTTGCAAAGCCGTAATTTGAACACCAGACTTACATTTGCGAGTTATTGACCTTATTCCCATTACCAAGGAAAGCAAGATAACACTACAATATAGTTGCATCAAATCGGTTTTATTGACTGCATTGTTCATGTGGACATTATTGTTCGTCAATTTATTCAAATATGATGCGTAGTAATGATATTTTAACCAAAACAATAACAAACAGTTCAGGCAAAATTGTTTGACATAAGTTTTAAAGAGACAATTTCCAGAAAATAACACTTATGCAAGTCGGTGCGTGGGATCTTTAGGAGCTTTACATCTAAAAACATGTTTTGTATTTTGCTGTATTGTTCTGAAGGTGTGATAATACTTATCAACTGTTATTTTTTAGCGAGGTACGCTTAAAATAGACTTGTTTCTTCACTGCCTGACTCAAACGATTTATTCAAGCCGTTTTATAAAAGATGAGAATAATGAAACCGAGGAGGGTTTCATTATCTTTATTAAAGTGTCTTACTAAAGATAATGTAAATGTCATTGAATTGGGCTTCTAGAAATTACTGAGCTGTCTTATTTCCATACTTTTATATAGAAAAGCACCCGTGACATTACCGTGACTTATAGTTGTGTTTCTACGTTTGTAATAGATATTTAACCCCTCTAAAGCTGGAGGGGTTATTGGGAATTTAGCTTAGGAGCTAAATTGCTTGTGTTAGGTTTTAATGAGTTAAATAGAAAAATTATGAAGGAGGAGAGAAAGATTACCAGCGCTGTGCACTCTTATGTACAAAATTTACTATGTAAAGTATATTGTCCGTAATATTATTAACAATAGATAGGGAAAGTCGTATCTTGATAAACTATATTTGTAAATCAAGAAAAATAATTGGTAAGATCATGTTAGTTTTTAGAAAAGTTAGGTCTCTTAGCACCAGCATCTTCAGTACATAAAAGAAGAATACAGTCACCATATGCAGGTAATCTAATGGCACAGTTGGATTAGAGTGTATTTTTGTTACTTTATATAAAGTTCTATAAAATACCAATAGTACGAGTACTAAACTTTAGAACAATATAATGTGAAATAATGAAGAAGAGTGTCCATTTATAAACCAGAAGACAATTGAAATAGACAGCATTTCACTTTTAGGGATGCCAAACGAAACGATCTTCTTTCAAAAACACAAAGAGACTATCAAAACAAACTTTGGTATAAATAAAGCTCATTTTGTTTCGAAACGAAACAAATAGTGGCTTTCATTTTATGGGCTGTTAAATGCCAGTAAAAGGTTTTAATGAGATTATTAAACCGCCTCTTTGTGCAGTGTTATCAATTCTTAAACTTCATTTGCAAGTTTATGACGGATCTTCATATTGTTTATTGATGAAGAAGATACTTTAAGGGTATAGAGATGGCTTCTGTTTTGAAGTTCCTTCCTTATATAGTTATTGAAATTTTATACTTTATGCAGTACAAAGATAACGTTAGTCTTTGGTTAAGAACTTATTAAAAATAGTTGAGAGTTGAAAACAAAAAGATTCTAATTCCACATTTCTTCTGCATAACTATCTGAGTTAGAGCAGTTCAGAGTCCTGAGTTATCTAGGATTCATTAAAGGTATGTGTGAATAGTAATATAGTACAATAATTTTAAAGCTTATCATTACATTACACAGAACAAGAAAGAAGAATCAAAATGAACCAGAAGAGGACTATATCCATTGCTTTGATGTCTATCCTTTTCCTACAGAAGGAGAAAAAAAAAGAGATAATCTTTAATTCCGTATTCTCTCGCTTATTTATCACCAGTCCCTATCATCAGTCTCAAGCAGATTAAAAATAAGAACTTAAATTAGATTATTTAGACTACTTATACACCTTGTAAAAGCTTTTACTATGTTGTAATATATTTTATTAGTTAGTATCATCCTAAATTACCCTTAAAGGTATAATAACCACATTAGTGAACCCCGTCCCTACATAATACTATTATAACTACCGCCACATTGTTGATGAAGCGCTTTTGTAATCTACACTGTATAATTTTTAATGAAAATTTAACTAGGTTGGTAATTGTTTGAGAGTCGCAAATCAAGATTATTATACCTCTGGGCAAAACACTTAATGTATGGACCTGTGGGCTATAATTATGAATGATTTCACGATCGATTGTACTTTGATTCCGAAGTAAAGTACATCCGCAGAAATCGAATCTGTTGAATGAGAACTTATATTCCTTTTTCATCCAATTACGTAGTTAGGTTTTTACATCGCTAGATCTCTTCATATTAATTTACACTCTTAGGTTCTTTGCAGTTGTTAGTGTAACTATCTTTAGTTAGCCAGCGTATGTAATGTTCTTTAACACATGTATGTGAGTTACTAGTTAAGTCATTACTGTAAAGTGTAGTTATCAATAATTGGTTTGAAGCAATTTCCATATACTGACTTTAAATTCTTTTTGAAATTATGGTAACAACGTAATTTTGAAACTATTGTTACCTGCAGACTTAAGTTGTGAGGTTTGTGGTCCAGTCACCACGAGTACCAGAACCGAAACTTCATGAAACCAAACACATGAGTCCCGTAACCTACATAACTAAAGACATTCTTCAAGCTCCATATCAAAGTAAGCGACGTTTATCCTTATCCCATTGTTGCATACTTTCAAGATAACCCAAATAGCTTCAAAGTTTGTTGAGACACTCGCATAATTTCTTACTATTATGTAGGGACTGAAATCCTTCTAAAATATATTTTTCATGCATCTTTACTGTATCTTATTATACAGGCAGTTATATATATACATATGAGATTACTATCTGTGTGTAGTTTTTTTGATGTTCAAAACTCCTAAACAGTTGAACTAATAACTTATTATATTTAATATCGTGTGTGTGTTTCAATTGGTTCATAAATACATAGCTCTAAAAAAATTATCTGGTATGTGATAATACATATACATGTGGTGAAACAAATAAATGACTAATTAAATAAATAATTATTGATTGCATGCGTGACATAAACTGTATATTTGACATTGTTATTGTAAAACTTAAATATTATTATTGTAAAACTTAATAGAAATAAATAATTAATTGATCGCATGAGTGACATAAACTGCATATTTGACATTACTATCGTAAAAGTTAAAAATTATTATTGTAAAATTTAATATTTCTACACCTGGTTATGGTAGAATATGTTTGAACAACTGTAATAACATAAAGACCTTAATGTACCATATTCTTAGAAATAAATAATTATTATTATTACAATAGGGTAAAGTCAAACATAATTAATTAAAAAGCTCTGGAGATCTTCAACTATAGAGTGTGATTGTAAAAATGTATATAAGTAGTCTATTGACACTATTAAGTTATCTGTGTCATCGCTGTTGACATTCCGGGTATACGACATTTTTTAAATAGCTCTAAATATGGGAGTGAAGAATTGTGTACAAATTATGACCTCGAAATTTGTCTGCATAGTTGCCAGATTTCAAACACCTTGTCTAAAATACCACGATGTAGTTTTCTCACATCGTTTCACTTTGAATGTAATGGTTACAATCGATCTATCAAACGGAATCACTGATGTTGCTCTGGCTTGAAATTTTTACGATTGAACATATATTATGAATCTTAATAAAGTGCCTCGACTAAATGCCGTGAAATTTCTTTAGTTAATGGATATTGCTAGTTTTTATTCAGATGTCAGGATTGTAAGACCTAAGTAGTAGTCGTATTAAAAGAAGATGAAAACTTCACAAAGCTCGCGAAGCTTAAGACCTAGACATATTTTGTTTCGAGAATTTGTTCGTACTTTGTTTTTGATGATCAGTACAATATTTTTCTTCCTCATAAACTCTCACAACTCTCAGCTTATATTATCATCAAATAGCATAGTTCCCAATTGCATCCAAAGCTAACATTACTTTCTAGACATACTAACAACCACTGGCTAACAAGTTGTTCACGCAGTTGTCAATAAAATATTCTGATAGAAAAACTCATTATGTGACACCAATATGAATCTTCTACCCAATTAGAGAACTCAATAGACCCTGATTGTAATGAATCAAATATTATTACTAGAAGGTCCAGTAACAAGAAATTTATGCGAGAACATAAATAAGACATGGGAAAATATTTCAATAACATATAAATTATAAATTTGTTTCGTGAACTTGTAAATTGATTTATGCTTTGAGAAATGGCTTTTGGCTGAATTTATTACCGTAGATATTATGCAGGAAGAGTGAAATACAGTTACGGAATATTTAATACTTTAGTTTTAAGAAAATTTAGGAAACACTGGCATGGATGGTGGAATGTCTTTAACGTTTTCTATACCAATTGTGGTATCGAGCTTTATGGGTTCGATTACTAAATGGTCAGTTATTGTGTGTTTCATATAAAATTGATCATTATTTGCCTAACCTAAAGAGGAATCACACAAAATACGTCGCGAACTTGAATAACAAGCGGCACCAATATTTCATAATGTTTACGAAATACGTGTACGAACCATTAGCATTGCCATGCTAAACGAACTAAATATGCATAAAACACATCCGAAAATGTAAAACAAATACAATACATATGAAAGCAAAACTACGAGTGAAAAGACCATCGCAAATTCAACTCGCATAGTTTCGCTTCAAGTAGTTCCAAAGAGCGTTGTAAACGGTGTAAATATTTGTTCAGTTCACTTAAACGCAACGAAAGTGGGTATCGGGCACCTCACAGGGCCGTAATCGGAAGTGGCAAAGTGCGACTCTGTTTTTATAGAGGCGATGTGTTTGTATAGGCAAAGGTCGTTCTAAAGTTAAAGGTATGATGAATACTGGAAAGGTTTTGCATTTATTTCACTTTGCATTTTATTTGACTTAACTAAAGCTTAGGATAGCGATGTACTATTTATATATATTAAATATATTTAAGTAGACACAGCAGCATTGTCATTCATATTTTTAGGTACATTTTGTTATTATAAGTAAATATATAAAAACTCTCAAAGACTCCCAACACTCGTAACAAAATAATATAACTTATATAGTTAATAGTTTGTTTTTACGATTATGTTCTAGTTCATTTATTAAACTTGTACATTATCAATTTACTGTATACTCACAAGACTAGTTGTAATTGAGCTTGATTGAAACTTTAACTCGTTTAGGCAATTGTCTTCTCGGCGCCTTTATATTTTTTTTGTATACCTACATCACTTATTGTATCGCTCACGCGCATTGCAATTTAACTGTTGCCCTTCTGGAGACTTGTATTGGTTTGGTTGATTTCCCTTTCTTTAATATTGGAAGTTGTTATTTAAATATAGATTTGTTAAATACTCATAAGTACAAAATTTCGTCATAGTAACATGTTAGGCTCGCCAACGAGGATCGCAATACAAGCAGACAGGTGGAGCCGCCTGTCACCCTGGCAGAAGCAACAGGCAGGACGAGTTGGGGACTCTGTAGTCCCTACACCCGAGAAGAGGGCCAGATCGTAAGAGTCGACCCAGGGTACGTCGGGGTGCGAGGGATATGCCTTTCAACCTCACTTTGGCAACCAAAAACGACTCACAGGCGGGGTGCGTTTTGGTCGGTTCGAGTCGGACATAATTTCAGTTCAAAATTCAGTTGTGTGGGGAGAACGTACGCCCGAACAAATACAAAGCTTTACAAAGGCTTGTCATGAGAAGCTAAGGAGGGTTGATTTCCCAGATAGTGTTAGAAAATGTTGCGATGCTATATGTAGGGATTGTAGTCATCATACTATAATTGATAAATTGTATGACGACATTGTGTGCGCCCTAAGTGAGTCCGCGAGGAGGAATCAGAGGCGAGGGGGACCAAGGAAAAGTAAGGTAGTGGTAGGATGGAATAGGCATGTGGGTGAGGCATACGGGGTGGCCAGGTTGAGGTTTTCTCAATGGGTAAATTTAGGTAAGCCTAATGGCCCCATCTTTAACGAGATGTGTGAAGCTAGAAAGGTATTTAAATCACGTTTAAAGTGGTGCCAACGTCACGAAGAGCAAATAAAAATTGACATTCTGGCTTCACATCATTCCAACAAGAACTTCAGATCGTTCTGGAAACAGACGAACAAACTAAACTATAGGCCTGGCCTCCCTGCTACCATCAATGACTGTAGTGAGCCGTTACAGATTGCTGAGCTCTTTAAGAATCAATTTAAAGTAACTTCACTGCTGGGCTCCTCACGGATGGTGCGGGATACGATGGAAGATTATGACTTGGGAACGCGATTCACGGCCAAAGAGGTTAGGCAAGTGATCAGTACTATGTCTAGAGGCAAGTCCCCGGGTTATGATAGTCTAAGTATTGAGCACCTGAAGAATGCGGGCCCTCATCTACCAAGAGTACTAGCCATGTTATTTAATCTGTGTGTGAGTCATGCTTACCTGCCTAGTCCAATGACGAGGACGGTGGTGACACCCATTTTAAAGAATAGAACGGGTGACATTTCTGATTTAAATAATTATAGGCCTGTTTCCCTGGCGACTGTAATCGCGAAAGTATTCGATAGTCTACTTAATAATCAGCTTAATAAATATATCCACGTGCACCACAATCAGTTTGGATTCCAGGCAGGTCTATCTACAGAAAGTGCGATACTGGCTCTTAAGTGGACTGTCGGGTATTACGTTAATAGAAAAACACCTGTATACGCTTGCTTTCTTGACCTCTCTCGAGCTTTTGATCGGGTCTCTTATGGCATTCTTTGGGGAAAACTGGTGAAGTCGGGTGTCCCTTCGTACTTGATAAACACTTTTAAATCGTGGTATGACAGTCAGACCAATCAGGTGCGATGGGCAGGTGCGATGTCGGAACCGTACCGGTTGGAGTGCGGTGTGAGGCAGGGGGGGATAAGCTCACCTACGCTCTTCAACCTGTATGTGAACGAGCTTGTTGAGACACTTAGCAGGGAACGGGTGGGGTGTCACATAGATGGAATATGTCTTAATAATATTAGTTACGCAGATGACATGGCCTTGCTAAGTGCCTCGATATGTGGCCTAAGGCGAATGATGACTATTTGTCAAAGTTATGCGGAGTCACATGGCCTAATTTATAATGTGAAAAAAAGTGAAGTCATGGTCTTTGGGGCCGGCAGAAAATGTACCGATGTACCACAAGTACTGTTGAGTGGAGTACCACTAAACAGAGTGTACCAATTTAAATATCTGGGACATGTACTGACTGCGGACCTCAAGGATGATGAAGACGTTGAAAGGGAGCGAAGGGCGCTGTCGGTAAGGGCAAACATGATTGCTCGCAGATTTGCAAGGTGTTCAACTGATATTAAAATAACTTTATTTCGCGCATACTGCACATCCTTGTACACGTGCAATCTGTGGTCCAGTTACACCAAAAAATCATACAGTTCCCTTCGAATACAGTACAATAACGCGTTCCGGGTATTAATGGGGCTGCCTCGGTATTGCAGCGCATCAGGGATGTTTGCGGAGGCACGTGTCGACTGCTTTTACACGATCATGCGGAAACGGTGTGCGTCCCTGGTGCGTCGTGTGCGAGTCAGCCCCAACAGAATCCTGACGTGTATAGCCAGTAGACTTGACTGTACATATATCAATCACTGCTGCAGGCTCTCCACATCGGTGTTGAGCCTGTACTGGTGATTGAATACATAGATAGTAACTAAATCTTTTAAGCTCAATTTGTACTAACATAGAATAAGAGAATTGTAACTAACAATAAAAATGAGTCTGTGTTACTTAAATAAACAAAAAAAAAAAAAAAAAAAAAAAAAATAACCTCTTTCACCGGCTCCGGTGGGGGGGGGGGGGGAGGGTATCGGTGGGAATATAACGCACTTAAAAAAAAAAAGGCTCGCCAACGTTGATATCATGACCAGACCAGACCATGACCAGGGTCTCAGAGATTCCTTAGCTTGTTTCCCAGCCAACAGGCGTAATGAAACACTTAACAGTTTTAGTTGGTTCAAGTTCGACATCCCCAATGTTAGCTGCGATAAAGGAAAATCTGAGGGTATTTCTTTCGGTACGCAAAAAGGGACTAGATTTATATAATATCACTGATCTTCTGAGTCAAAATTCTAAGTTTTACTGTTATTGCAATTTGATTGTTGGTCTCTGAAGTTTTTTATAGAATGCGTGGTAGGTTTAGCCCTTGAACAATTTTTAACAATAGATATAATGATTCAAAATGCAATGTGTACTGAGAACTAAGCATACAATGGTAGATAACGTATATCTATTTGATCGTACTGTATTTGAATGAGAACATCTGTACTGTAGGTCTTGGGTCGTCAGTTACAATGATGAACCTACGCTCCGCATTAGTGGTGCGCCATGTAATCAATCAAACAATATGTCGATAGCATGCCTACAGTGTCTATCTGTATTTTGCAACAACAATACGGTTGTCTAGATTATGTTGTATATGCAATAACATTGTCGTAAACTTACGATGTACGACATCATGATATCATTGTGGAATTAAACCTACATCCTGTGATTCATTTCTTATCAATAATTGCTATAATGTCAAAATATATGTTTATAAAACATAAATCATGCAGATCGATCTATCTAACGATTAAAAATACATAGGTTACACTAAAAGTTTCCGGAACTGGCCACTTACATAAACAATATTTAAAAATTTATTACAACATTTGAAAATAGAACTCTTTGGCTGTAGAATACAGTTTGTTTCATCTGACTGTCTTTTGTTTTTACCTTGTGGCGCCATTTAAAAAATTGTGTGTCTGCATCAACATGGATTTAACTCGAGAAAATTTTCGTAGTATGATTTTCTACGATTTTAAGTGTAATTTGACGGCTCAACAGAGCATCGCTCGGCTTGAAACAGCTTTTGGCGATGAAGCTCCATGCAAGACGACTGTTTATAGCTGGTTTGCAGAATTCAAGCGTGGTCGTATCAATCTCAGTGACGAATCTCGCGATGGTCGGCCGTCCACCGCTGTGACCAACAAAAACATCGATGCTGTGCGCCGTATGATTGAAACAGACAGGCATGTGACCTACCATGAAATTTGCGCATCCTTTGAAATAGGCATGAGTCAAATACAATCAATCCTACACAAACATTTGGTTGTGAGCTGTGCTCGCGGTGGATCCCACATAACTTGACCGAGGATCAAAAAACGGACCGCGTCACTTGGTGCAGTGCCATGCTTACCAGATTCAACGAAGGTGCGTCAAATTTGGTGTGGGACATAGTAACAGGTGACGAAACATGGATTTATTGCTACGATCCCAAAACAAAGCAGCAATCGAGCGTATGGGTCTTTCAAGATGAGCCGAAACCAACCAAAGTGGCGTGCGTGAAAAGTGCATCTAAGCGGATGATTGCTTCTTTTTTTAATAAAACTGGACACGTGGCTACTGTTGCTTTAGAAAATCGTCGTACTGTGAATAGTGACTGGTACACGACCATTTGTTTGCCGGAAGTTATTGACGAACTCCGTAAAAATAACCGTAAACGCCGTATCATCCTGCACCACGACAATGCTAGTTCTCACACGGCCAGACAGACAAACGACTTTTTGAAGGCGAAAAATGTAGAACTCATGAGTCATCAGTCATACAGTCCCGACCTGGCACCTTGTGACTTTTCTCTGTTCCCAAAAATTAAGAACCAATTACGCGGCCAACGATTTTCATCACCAGAAGAGGAGTATGAAAAACACGTTTCAGACGTCACCACAGAGGAGTGGCACAAAAGTTTTCAAAACTGGTTTGATCGAATGAAAAAGTGCATAGACGCCAAGGGAGATTATTTTGAAAAACAATAAATTAGTTTTGTACCTTTAATAGTATTTTTTCATATTCATTCCGGAAACTTATAGTGCGCCCCACGTAACACCAAATCAATGATGTAAAAAAAAACAATTCAACATGAGATCATAATTTTGAGCACGCGTCCTTTGCCACGTCTTGTGTGTCTGAACGCGGTATACCTAAAACAGATCATAAATTTGAGCACGCGTCCTTCCCCACGTCTTGTGTGTCTAAACACGGTATACCTAAAACCGTCAAAGAGATTTCATACGGCATTCATTAACAGACTGAATAAATAATGAAAAAGTAATGTAAGTCTTCCTAGACACCACTTACCATTGGATGAACCCTTATTATAATTGTTAGTGAATGAGCTATGAAGAAGCTATCCTAAGAATTTTAACAGAAAATACCTGCAACTAAAACTAAAAACTTACAAACGACTTATATTGCGCAGAAAATATGACATCTATTGCATTTCTGAACTCAATTGAATGTTAGTGCTTCAAGAGGTGCATTATTAAATTGAGACGTAACTTTATTGTCCCTGCAGTAGGTAGTATGTAGTTCGCTACGTTAAGTAACTCAGAGCTACATATGGTCGTACCTGAGAGAGAAGCTTATAGAGATATACCTATATACACATAGTGATGTGGAATCTATTAATCAGAAATCCTTAGAGAATAACCTCCAAGCTGAAAGCTTTAATAGTGCCTGGAAGCACCACTACGCCTTTAACGTTCAGTTCGCTCGATATATTATACCATGTACTTTACCGAGACTGAATAGATAATAAGCATAAATACAATAAGAAAACAGTTCAAGTACCCTAAAAATAAGAAACACTATCCAATGGTTAATGTTTACTTTACCTCTTCAAATAACTCTTCCAATTTATTTCTGATGATTTTCAATTTGACTTCTGAGACAATTTAACTTTCCTTATGATTTCACAAATATTATAACTTGTTGTTTTATGGACTACTGTTGTTAATTCTGTTATGCAGAAGATGAAGTAATGAGAAAAAATAAGAACATGGCATTTCTACAGTCGTTTCGGCCGTTATTCATATCGACGGTTAAAAGGAAATAGGGGATAAGCGACAAAAGATGAAATGTTCAGGAGAGCCGTTCAAAGTTTTATATTTTAGAAAAACTGACGTATTTTTGTCATTTATTAAGATATTGTGAAAAGCGAAACAGTTATAAAATCAGATAGAAATGGAACAGTTACTGGTATTCTTAGTTTTAGTGATTTGACGTTATTTAAAGTAGTTTTTGTCGCTTATAACCACAGCTTATAATTTTTGAATGAGGAAATATGGCATAAGATACAAATGACAAAATGAAATATTAAAGGATAAGAAGCATATGCGACATTCCAATTTATCATTTCGTAAGGTAAAAGGGTATAAGCGACTAGACCGTTCAATCAATATTATAGGAAAAGAAGGATAAGGTACCTTTCATAGTGGTTGTATAAAAGGTAATAGGGCACAAGAAACACTCGGCATTCAAAACAATACCAGGATATACGACATTAGTAACACACAATGTCGCTACGAAGCAAAGAAATATGGATGAAAAGCCACCCCAAAAGTAATGAAGTAGCGCAACCAACACAATCCTTCATCAGGAAAATATCTAAAATAGATATTACACGACACCGTAATTGGGTCTCTAACTTCTAAAGTAGGGTGAAAAGTAGGAGTAAATTTTGACAGAAACATACTAAGGATCTATTTTACTAAGAAGCCTATTACAGTATACCCTGCTATAATTTTACACTAAATGGTAAATTTAAAAGATATAGCTCGTCATTTCATATTTGCTAACGAGCAGATAGTGTGATGTTTCTTGAAATAAAAAAGGATTTTTTTTAATACTTTTTAATCAAGAAAAATCAAAATTAACCCCCTTACTAATAAAAACACGAATCGTATTTATATTAGTAAACGGAAGTAAGGTATAACCACCAGTGTCATATTAAAATCAATTTAGGTAATAGAGCATAACCGACTTATCTGTCATTAAGAACTGAATGGAAATAGGGGATAACCGCCAGAGTAATATAAGTATGCATTTTGTATATAGGGCACAAGCGCCATAGCTCTGTTAAATTACGAAATGGAAGTAAGCTTTAAGCAACATTTGTACTTTTCAATTGAAATGCTTAAAAGGCATAAACAACCAAAAGCTTGGCACCCTTGTGAAGTAAAAAGGTATTACCGACAACAAACCCAAAATAAATCATTTTTGTAGGGGTACAATCACCTTTATAGCAAAAATGACCAGAATTTTCGTCGGTTGGCAAAAATAACACTATAAATTGTATTTGTTTTGCTTGGGCATAAACGCCAAAAAAGTCATCGTAGAGCCATGGGAGTAAGCGCATTCGAAAGAGCAGAAAATTTTAAGTCCAATGGCATAAATAACTCATTTTTGACCAAAATGTCGCTTATGCCCTATTTCCTTTTACCCGTCGATATATTCACACTATTCTAAAAATATTCAATGGTTTATATAATTTTTTATAATACTTATTCTTAATACTTATTCATAATAATTATGTCTAATAAACATTCTGGTACTAAATATGCGAAAATCTTCATGAATAATGAAATGAAATACTTTTGATACATTTTTTATTATTATGTAAAAATTATTATATTCCAGAAAATACGTTTTTTATTTATTTATTCAAATAACGAATATATCACTAAAACTATTTTATAACTCAAGCACAAATAATGAATATTCCAATAAAAGTGAACTTGATTGGAGCGATTCTACAGTTTTATCACGTGTACAATGATACCAAATACAGAAAATGGCGCTTTGCAAATATTTGCTATTGTTCCTCGTTTTCAATCTCATTTGCTGTAACGAGCTATTTGCGAGTACCCGTTTATTGCTCGCACGCCGCTTAGCATTTGCAGGATTACTGCAGCTTGAATATAATTTTATGTGCTTATGTACCTTTTATTGCGAGAGCTTTATATACACAGGTGGCGGTGTATACTTTAGGATTTTACTACTACTTATCGATTAATAAGCTATAAATCTAGATCGAAAGGACTTCAACTAGCAACAAGTCCATTTCCATCAAATTTAGGGATATAATTCAGACCTGACATTGCACATGTAGTGTCATTGGGTAGTGCCACAGGATAGTCACCATTATTTTGACCAACCTACATCGTACACATTTGTGTTTAAAAAACGTGTTCATAAAAAAACGATCAAAATTATCTTTCTCAGATTTCTATCCGCAGCGAATACATATGTAAAAATGATGGCATATATGGCGTTTCATATGCGACACTTCATTACGTTTGCTTCTGGTTTTAGGCTTTAAGATTTATCATAACTAGGTTATGTATTCACCTGAAACCCTTAATTACCTTTCACGTTAACTATGCTACTACACGTCTTAAGATACACAATATTTTAGAAAAAGAAAATGTATGATGATCACACCTAATTCCATATTGCAACTTATAAAGTACTTTGTCTGAGGTGGTAATTACAAGAGACAAAATGATAGAGGATCCTAACATTAAATGTATTGCTTTTTCGCTCGTCTCGAGAGCTGCTATCAGTCATCACTGCCTAAAGGGCTATCACAATACGAATGTCAGAAAGCAAATAACTCAAAATAAAATTCGTTTGAGTACGTATACTGTTTATTTGATATTTATGTTAATAATAATGCTCGTTTTCTTTTGTTACAGTGTATCGAGAATTTCCAATGGAAACATTCAGATGTAAGTACTAGGTCACAAGACTGTTTTTGAAAATATGAATACTTTTCCATCCGCATCATTTATAAAGTTTAAGATACATCTAACGTTTCGTAGCCGGAGACTACGATACTGTATAATATACCGATTTATTTCGACCATACTTAAGAACACTCCCAGTAATATACCTTTCAAACAAAAAAAACTAAATCCAAATCGGTTCATCCGTTCAAGCGCCACGATGCCACAGACAGACACACACACACACAGACAGGTCAAACTTATAACACCCCGCCGTTTTTGCGTCCGAGGTTAATAAATCGATATTCAAGACTCAGTAGGCATTGTTTTGGAATATCGGCCTAAGTTTCCCATATATAGAGTCAAAATATGCTATTCATAGGAGAGCTAAACGACTATACATAAACAGCTAATCAAAGCAAATTACCAACATTGAGTTAATATAGTTACTTACTCGAATGCTTACCACAAACGAATCCTTACCAACGATAAATTAATAGAAGCAGTAAAAAAGGAGGCTAAGTGCGGACAAAAGAGTCCCTTTCCATTCCAGTCAGTAGTAGATACAATTTCAAACTCATATTGCGGAGACATCACTAAATCTTCAATTTAAACCAATAGTTAACATTATTGGAAAAGGAGGATTTCAAACAGTACTGCGGGAACAAGATACTCGCAGTGTGGGAAAAGTTTTGCAATAAAAATATGTATTGCCATGTGGAACTGGTATAAAACTGTTATTTTTTTACTAACTTCGAGGGCAATAGAATCGAGTTGAGAGGTGTCTCGGCCCCGTTTGTTATAAGAGTACGATAGAAATTGTGTCGGGAATTTAAAAAGAAAGTCAGTAAAGTGTTTTGTTGTGTACTCGTTTCGCTTCGGGGTTTCAACCTGCGGTTTTATTGATTATATTCCAAACAGGTTACTTTGTCCATTAAACAATTTAATCATTCTCATAATATTGCGAGTAAATATTAACATTGTATCAGCTTATTCACTAAATAATTGTGTTAAATTACCTTAAATGTATTTATATAACAGAATTTAGTTATGGTACTTTCGCTGAATAAATATGTGGTCATATACAGTACGATTAGCAAGATGACTTATCGTTAAGAGCGATCTCTCTCATAATAGGATGATTTTAATTGCCACAGAGATCAGAACTACTCACTTAAGTTTAAACAAGATCTGATGATTAATCCAAATTTATGTTCGACCTGACATTTGGGTATATTCAATAATTCAATATTAGATAAGTACCAAAAATCTAGCAGCTTATTTTATTTTATAAAAATCAATATTCTACACGATCCTCGTATTCCAAAATCGCTCCGACTTAAAATGATCACAGTCAATAAAATTTAATGGCCTCAGGAACTCTAAATCTCGGTACTTAGAATAAGGAACATGGATAGAATCCCGGAGAACTATGAGAATTACGTTTGAAATTTACTGTTACCAATATGTTCTGCGATCCAATCCTCACCGGCCAGCATTCAATAGCATTGGTAGCTGGATCAGAATTTACTCCAGCGGCTTCCGGCAACGAAATCTTACAAAAGCTTTTAAACGCTCTCAACAACGATTCAAACAAAGCAACCTATATGTTTAGCCCCGAGAATGGAGTACCATAATTTTTGTTAACAGTTTCCTTACTGCAAAATATATATAAAATATTTTCCAGCGTCTTCTTGTATCTGGAGGACGTATCGTAAAGCTGAAAAATCGTTTTTCATGTAAAGCACTTTTCACACTGGCCCCTTTCACCCATAACAATAACCCACTTCAGTTTTATAGAAATTTCACACCCATTAGACTGCCAATAAAATGTTTTGCTATAGAAGAAATTCTGCTACATTTGTTCATTTTTTTATTCTGTGTGTGTCATAGATTTCATAGTGATTTAAATAAAATATTTATTTTATGAACAAAACTAAGGAATAACTGTAGATAGTGGGTACTTGTAATTACATACCAGATTGTCGAATTTGCATAAATACCTATTAAAAATAATATTATAATTTTAATGTTACATTATTATATTATAATAGTGGATGCTGCTTTATCTATACTAATATTATAAAGAGGAAAGATTTGTATTTTTGTATGTAACGAATAAACTCAAAAAGTACTGGACCGATTTTAATAATTCTTTTTTCATTAGAAAGTTACATTCTTCGTGAGTAACATAGGCTACTTTTTATCCCAATATTCCCATGGGATCAGTATTTACGCGGGTGAAACCGCGGCGCCGTGCTAGTGTTTCCATATACAAGGAATAAAAACATTCAAGAGATGGAGCTATTTTCTGTACTGTCACTTTACTGGAAATTTAGAGTTCATTCTTTACATACCTACATGTAAACTGAGGTAAAAAATAGAATATTTAATCGTCTATTAAACTTCGTTAAGTACATATTATTATCGCCTATTAAATCTCATACAAATTTCTTGAGAGTAAATATAACTTATACAAACACTATTTTATAAATTTGGTAATGAAAATGTAATACTAGAATCATGTTGGAATTTTATTGTTTTGATAATTTTTTATTGTTTATTTATAATTTTTTTCGTGTTATTATTTACATTACATTATTACATACATCAAAATGTATGCAATAATGCTTACTTTGCACCTAAATCCCCATGTGTATAATGTCCTAGATTATCATAATCAATCAATAATAATTTTGATCGAAGGTATTAATATTCTTTAATACCTACACGTTGTCTGTATTCAGAAATTTGTATTATGCAAGGAAATGTTTCACCTAAATATTAATAGTGATATTTTACGATAATGCAAAGTCTGTGAAAGTATTTACTATCCATATCTTTTTAATGAAATTTATAATAATTTAATAGTACCTAACAAACGTTTACTGTGTTGAAATGGTATTCTTTTAGCGTAAAATACTTTAATATACTGTTCAGCTGTGATTACCAGTCTTTAATTGGTAAAATGTACATGACATACATAATTCAAGCAGAACCTAAAAATTCAATTATAAGAGTTTTTCTGCTATCTGTGGAAAGACCTAAGGTTTGTCCTCCCGGCACACAAACTCTCTGTTCTTATAGAGTCGGCAGCACAAGTGTGATCCTGTGACCTGTTGATCCATACATCCAAATGCCACTTTCCATCAGGTGAACCGTGTACTTGTCTGCTACCTACGTGGTATAAAAAATACTCACATAATGTTCAAACAGGTACTATCAACCATCCGAACACCCTTTCAAAAAATCAACCTAAACCCGTGCTATGTATGTACGCTTCACGATTTTCTTCCCAAGGGCTTCAAGGACTTCAAATTATGGTTAGACCCACAATGCCCTAATCCTCGTTACGCTTGTTTATCATGCAGTCATAAGATTCACAATTACACATATTTTAAAGCCGTTAATGTTACCAGCCTATACACTGTATTCACTTTGTGGTACACGAAATTAAATTGTGTAATTATTTTGTAGTGTTGCGAATATATTATGCGTGCTTTATGCGACTTTATGGCGTTAATAGAGTCTTTAAAGCACCGCAAAATTAATCTCGTGAAGTATGACATCATTTCGTAGTTTAATGGGTTAGTAGGTCTAATTTATAACCTACTAGCTGTTGCCCATAGCTGTCTGTGTGGAATTCTCATATCCATGCAAAAAAAATCCAGGTATAACATACCTAATGTACTATAGACTATTAAGGTCAGGTTATACTTTGTATTAATTCAGACTGTAAATTCCTGTAAAATTCTTGAAACAGAACGATTTAAAGGTATTTTTTATTTCAAATATCGATAACAGCGTCACTTATAAATTACAAGTTTATTTTATACAAGTATTTTCTAACATTTCCAAATCAATCGAAATTGATCAAACCATACTTAAGTGATGCGCGGTCAAAGATATGAAATTATTTTTATTCATATAAATTAATTACCTATTTATAAAGAAGTTGAACTGCATGATGCATTGGTCAACTTTAGGCAAATAATGTTACTAAATCTATATTTAGTGTCATCTCCTAGAATTATAGTAAATACCGATAGCCTGTCTATAATTTTAGACATAGAATACAAAGGATACCTAGATCTTTCATATTTGTCCTTGGGAAATTTCTACATCTATCTCAGACATAAAACTTATTCTTTAGGTATACTAGTTGGATATGAAAATCATCAAAAAAACACTCAGAACTTGATTAAAATAATTCTTGAAGCTTTTGAGTTTGATTACAAATTATATACCGCGCGTTCTGACTTTCCGAATTCTATCAAGTTTTAAATTATTTCCATACAAACTATGATCTTAGAATTCAAAGCATCATAATGATTTCTGCGAATTCCTATAAAAAGGTCTGAGATTGAGTTCTTAATAATTGGGTGTTACGCGATTCTAGTCATTTGGAATACCGTTAATGTTCTGAAACTCGATATTTAAACACTAATGACTCATATAGATGAGCATTACATGAATATGTTTTTGTTCTTATGGATAGTGTGTGGTCGCAATGGACACAAAACCGTGTCTACCTCACCTGCAAGCTGATATTGCTCGGCATATATATCTTGAACCTTAAATCTTTTGAGGATAGCACGGGGCGCTACTGCGGTGGACGAACTCAAATTCACCAAGCATGGATTATTACAAAACGATCCACGCGCGCCAAGGTCTCGTTTGTCTAGCGGTTTAGGTTCAAGATACGTGTAGGTTTACATCAACAAAGGAGATACAAGAATATCTTTACAGTAAAGGTGCAATCGCATCTCCTTTGTTAATTATACCTACAGATTGACGTATGAGGCTCTGTCGCTTGCTTTTCTCTCAAGATAAGGAGGTTAGACGGCAGTCATGTAGATAAACCAAAGCAAAAGGAGGAGAAGGAGTAGGCGTTCTCCATACTAGTGGTGAAAGTCTTGGGTGCAACCGGAAACAACGTTAAGATGATAATGATGATTGCCACACTGGTTATTTGAAATACCATTAAGGTTCTAGTACTGGATATTAAAACAAAAATGACACGTATTGAGAAACTTATGAATGTTTCTTTTGTGCTAATGGACTCCGGTTGGTAGATTTTACAGTATGCCTATTGCGTGGTTAAGCAAAGTTTTATTTATTCAAAACACCAGATATTTAATTAAATTTAGACTTTTATATTTGTCAGTTTTGAGTGGGTACCAATGCGCTATTTTTGAGTAAGTCCCTAGTTGTTTCTAAGTTCGTACAAGAACTATCTTGTTCACACTCAGCTCACGCATACATAAGGCGTTTTCATTTCCCAGTAGATTATATTATTTAATTATATGTTTTCAGTCTAGCTACTTCGACTAATACTAACCCTATACACAGGGTTGCCAGATATATTATTTTAAACTGGTGTTTAAAATAACATAGCAAAATAAAAATGGTCGACCGCCAAATTCAGACGAAAAATTATTTTTTTTAATAGTAGGTAGGCTTTAATGTTTTTTATGAATCCGAAAAATATTTTATGTGATAAAACTATTTCTATTCATAACGAACACCTATAAATAACTGACACAATTTCATGCATCACGATTGTTTTAGTATGCAATGAAACACGATACAGTGGCCCGCTAGACAGAATGATGCTTCTTTACAGAATCAACAGTAGCAGCGGTTGAGTTAAACGATGGGTTATGTAACAACTGTCATCTGTCAGATTGCAAAATTAACTATCACATAACGTTAAAGTTATAAAGACAATCACTTTGCACTTCAATCACACTGACAATCTGCGAGAATATTTAATTATAGTTGTAGTAGCTATTGATGATCTAATCAATTTTCATAAGCATTCACAAGCAATCATTGGGCAAAAAGATGACAGTTGATATTATTATTGTTATTACAGTTCACTTGTGAATTGAATGGAACTCGTATTCATGTAATAAATTTGGATAGTTTATATTCTTTTAAGTTTTGTGTTTGCGTTACGACTTTAGGAGAGGTTTGTCGCTTCATTCCGGTTATGATGAACTTTTTAAGTCTATCTGTTAAGGCACCATAATGATGATCTATATTGGCAATAGGTAACCGAATTGATTAACCATAAAAAAATTGATATTGCCCCTCTCAAACTTGTCAACGATAGGTTCTAGAAGTTTGAAACCTAATCGCGTTATAACAAATACATAGTACCAATGACATCAGTGTGTCGTTTCACATGATTAAAAGCAGGTTACTTATTCTATAATATATATGATTTAACAATCTTATCACGCTTGCATATCAATGAGATTAATAAATCAATGCCCTTATCAACTTCATTTAAAATTCTTCGTACTTCATTACACTCATTACACATTGCTGTAATAAACATTCCGGTCACACAGATGACATTAGAAAGTTTATAGTTAACAAAATCCTTTGATTCGATACAATCATTTTAAACCCCAGACGGGGAAGGAATGATTTAATACACAGTCCACGATAATCTTGTCGGTAATTTTTCAATCAACGCCTTCTTTAAAAGTTCGATTATATCGAAAGTCAGATAACGCATAGATAATGTTTATTTGAATCAAACAACCTTTGATTTATTCAAGTTACTATGTAATCGATATTATCAATAATGCTGCGCATGAGCCTAAATAAATACGCTACGATAATAATTTTTGAATAAGAAAGATTTAAAAGGATGTGGGTGTTTGTGTATGATAATGTAAATAAAAAATATGTGGCGTTTAGACAAATTGATAGGGAACTAGACTTAATAATACTGTAACTTGAAGTTAATAATCTTAATACAGATATGAATCTACTGGTTATAGTATAGTTCCGATAGTATAGTAATAAAATAAGATTCAAGTCACACTCCCACAAAAAAACCTAATCAAAAGATCGAATAAGTGTATGAGTGAACGTATCGACACACGAGAATGTTCGACATTGAATGATACATTTAGGCTTCTATTTGTCAGCTTGTAAGCTTAGTAAAAGCTTAGAATGTCCGCTGCCAACGAGTATTAATGATATATTATAGTCACCTTAGAGCGAGATAATTCTAAGGCCTTAAATACATAGATTATAAAGTCTAGCAAGATATGTATGAACTTTACGGCCGCGACATCTGAGAGGCAGATTACATAAAGCAAAATTACTTGAAAGTTAAAAAACTTCACATATAGGACTTCACTACACCTCATGCTCACTAAAAGGGATGACTGATAAATCATAGTCATTTTTACAGATAAACCTTGTTTATACAACAAAAAAGTCATACTTCTTTTAAACGATAAATATCTATGGAGGGGGAGGTTATGTCGAACTTGAACCGACTAAAACACACGCCATCTGTGGGTTATTTTTTTCTTTATGCAACTTAGGTGGCAGACAAGTACACTATCCATCTGATAGAAAGTAGTTACTATGACTTATGAAAGTGTGCAACACCAGGGGAGCCACATCAGTGATGCCAACCCCGTTCGACTCAGGGCCATCTCTTACGAGCTGACCCTCTTCGGATAGGCCCCACAACCGCGACTTTACTTCTGCTAGGGGACCGGCGACCCCACCCGTCCTCAGTTTCACAAAACCCTTAAGATGTTGTTTGTCGCCCCGCTTGTATATAAAGTATCCGTGAACAGCTTGTAAAAAATGCAAGTGTTAGTGGTGCAGCAGAAAAGAAAGATGCTAAACTGCTCAGTCCTGAACGGAAGGCGTTGCTAAGACTATTTGAATCAGCAAACTTTTATGTCTTCCTTTTATCACACTTAACTTAATGGCAAATGGTTTGCAATCTTTCCAATCCAATCTGTTCAGATTAGATAACGGATAACATGGCACAGTTTTTATGACAATAATATTATGCATATTCGTAAGTACGTGCGGTATGATAAGCGTAACGTAGCAATACTATTTCTATACATTATAACAGATTGGTATTGATGACGCTGTTTATTCCACGTCGTAGATAAAACAAATATGTGTGTTAATTAGTGAGATTATGTTGATTTTTATTTCTTTCATAAGCCCGAATCGTGCATGATACGATTTTTTATTGACAGTTAGTCTTAACACATCCTTGAGTCCGTGGAGGCGCTTAATTGCAGAAACATTTTTAATTATTCTACTATCATAAATACCTGTAATTAGTGTTCGTACTTCTTACTAGCCGGACTTGACAGGGAGTAATGTAATGGATATCAGGGCACACATCTAGAATTTTTTTTTATGATAGCACTGTACTGTTTAAACAGCGCCGATAAATCGATTCGTTGGTGACAAAACCTGTACTGGTTTAGATGTTTTCCAGCACACATGTATTAGTTTCCAACTTTCATACATAACGTTTCATATCTGTGTAGGAGGACCATAAAAAACATCCGCATACTGGCTGTATACTATTTGTTGTCTGAAATGTGCAAACCAATATCCACCGCCCTGGTACATAGTAGGTACACACAACCATTATATTTAAATACCCTTCCTGGTGGCATATCACCAGTTTTTTTTTGTTTTTATCTAGGACACGCCAACTTAACTTCACCTCAAGTTAACCCTTTGAAAGCCTTGAAAGTGCCAACAGAATGTGATATCATTTTCAATATCTCGAATAAGTTTATCGATGTCGAGATTGATTGAATCCATATACTGCGTACTGATTCATGAGTAACCAAAACTAAATCAATTCAAATTGAATAACCTATGAAACCTATGAAATTAATCTACTCAGCTATTCATACAATACTCAATCAATCAAGCCTATCGCAGTTCACTGCTGGATATGTCCAGCATTGAACTGCGATAGGCCTCGCCCAATGTTGGAAGGCTTTGACCTACTGTTTCCACGTTGGCTAGACGGGTTGGTAGAGATTTTTTTAAAAGGAAGAGAATAGAATAGATATTTCAAGTTCCTCTCGCAGTGATATCATCTGCATATTTTCCGCCTCTTAAGACAGCTACTTGTATTGTCTCTCCGTCAACACAACACAATAGTGCAGTGCAGTTATTCTACTGCTCTTAAGGACCCATAAAACTTCGGTATACGATGTACCTGAATGTGTTAGAAATCCTTTGACTACGTGCTGTATAAACAGGATATTTCTAACAGAATTCATCGAGAAAGACGGCGAAGCAACGGAAGCGAAATACGCGTTATGTGTGAAAAAGCTAATGTCAATAGTGCCTTTAAGGTGCATACCTCAAACGATGCCCTGAAACAAATGGGCGGATCCTACGAACGTGATAAACACAGAATAGAATAGAATAGAAAGATTTTTATTTCTCTGGTTCAAATTATGTTACAGTATGTCCATAGGTCGATGATGTGTTCGACCTGTGGTTGTGTCAGCTACTTCAGTCTACTTATGTTTGTCTGGAAGAGATCTGTATAAGTGTCGTGTTGCGTGTGCTGTATGCTTGTTAATATGTACAGTGTGAATTTATATAAATTTATAATGTTGTTTTTTATTTTATTGCCCTATCCTATTTACACGTACATAATTATAATCTATGGGGACGTGGAGCTGTCGTTCGTTTGCTGAGCGATCGACTCCTGTCTTTTTTTGGTACATATGTGATTTCACCTAGTCTAACATTAGTAAGGAGGGGATTGTGCTGTCCAAATCCAAGATAGGCGTCACCAGGGGTTCCTAAATCCTCAATGTGCATTTCACGGAGTCGGCGTAGCATGTCTTCATTTAGGTCTTGTGCACGAAGATGCCATGGATCCCAATCAAGCATTTCCCACAAAATTGATGTTTCCAGGCGTCTTGGAAATTGTCCACTAGTCTTGAGAGACATTCGGTACTGTCGTTCAATTTTTAACAGATTGCTCTTACTGTAGCGGGACAGTAATTGTACTACACCATAATCCAGTATAGGAAGTAGACAAGCTTGAATTACAGCAAGTTTCACAGTTATATCCGTCTTGGCGTGCCAGCCTATGATGGGTGCTAGCGCGCCTCGTGCTCGTCGCGCCTTCTGCACGACATAATCCGTCTGTTTGCCCATAGTCATGGTTTTGTCTAAGTGTACCCCTAGATATTTTATGTTCCTTTTATATTGGATTATCTCGTCTTTGATGCGAATGGTTCTGCGGTAGTTCCTCTTGTGAGTAAACATAGCACATTCCGTTTTATCTACGTTACATTTCAGCCCCCAGCGATGGTAGTAGTCGATGATAATATTGGCGGTCCAGCCAGCGCGTTCTGTCGCGCTGTTTGGATCCGGAGACCGATTAAGGATGCATAGGTCATCGGCATATTGGGAGAGCTTGAGTCCGCGGATACGGTCTCGCTGATCCCAAACGTCATGTACGTAAAGGTTAAAAATGACAGGACCCAGGATAGAGCCCTGAGGGACTCCGTGTGGCACTGGTTTTTCATCGCCATGGGTGGTTCTGAAGCGCCCGTATGTTTTACGGTCGCTCAAATAATTTTCTATCATTTTTATGATGTTGTTTGGCACATCAGCTGTTTGAAGCTTCTTCGCTAGACCTTCGTGGTTTATTGAGTCGAAGGCCTTCGAGAGATCCGTTAAGACCATGGCCACACTTTCCTTCGCTTCCAGTGCATCCGTAATGAACTTGCCAGTGCGAAGAATCTGTGTACCTGTTCCTCTGTACTTGGTGAAACCGTGTTGGAAGGACGGTTGGAGACTGTCGGTCGTTTGTCGCAGGCGCGACAACAGGAGCCGTTCGTATAGTTTACCCATGATGTTTAGGAGAGTAATAGGTCGGTAAGATTTAGCTTCCCGATGATTCTTACCTGCTTTATGTAGGAAAATACACTCACCAATTTTCCATCTCTTGGGATAATAACCTGTCAGTAATAAGTAGTCAGCTATCACCTTGTACCTGGTAAGAAAAGGGTCACCTCCGAGTTTGAGGGCTTCTGCTTTAATTTTGTCTGGACCAGGCACCTTCTTATTTTTAAAGCGTCTCAGTGCTAATTTAATTTCCTCTATGGAGGTGGGGTCAAGAGGCTGGAACGGTGTCATCTTCTCAGTGTTTCTATCTTCGTTATTTATCTGAGCTGTGGTAACGATCGCTGCGTCGACCAAGGTGTCAATTGTTTCTTTCTCGGTGTTGCATCCCTCAATATGGGGGAGTTTCTGTACTGGAGCCTTCAGGTTGCGTTGAATTCTCCACATCTGGGTTCTGTTATTCTGTGGATCATTTACAATCCGGGTCCATTTTTTATTTTTATACTCTACGAGTGCGTGTTGGACCTGGCGTTTAAGACGATTGTACTTTCTTCTTTGCTCTGTTATTCTGTCTTGGTTGAAACGTAATCGCCACGCTTTACATCTGGCTTGGTTTCTTTTGTTGATTAATATATTTATATCTTCTGGAAGTTGATCCCTTCTGTTTTTTTCATGTAGTGGTGCATACTCATCCAAGGTTTCTGTGAAGGCCTTTTCAAGTTGTAGTAAATATTCTTCACATTCTGCGTCTGTTGTAAGTTCATTTGGTAGGTGTGTGGTTTTATCCCATATTGTTTGTTGGAATTGTTTTCTAATTCCTTCATTGTTTGCAATAGCGCTTGTATTTCTTACCAGGGATTTTTCTCTGTCCACCTTTATACTTAGGTCTAGTATCCAGGGCATATGGTCGGAGCCAACCGATGTTATTTGTCGGCATGATATTGAGTCGAAAGTTTGCGCATCGAGTGAGAAAATGGCTGCATCAAGGATACCATAGCCTGCACTGTTAGGTCGCGAAGGTTGGCCCGTGTGGTATATGGTGCAAACATCGGAGTTACAGAGGTTACGGACGAGTATTCCCGCACCTTCGTCTTTCATCTGACTAAGCGCTGTCATTTGAAGGTTGAGATCCCCAATAGTGATATTTGGAGCTTCAGTTATGATATCTTCTAGCTCATCGTTAAGTGTTGCGGCGTCAATGTATTTTGATCTGTGCGGTATGTATATCCCCTTAATTTTTAGAGAATCTCCGGTCAGGTGATTATAGGTGAGGTTAATAGCGACGCCTTCGATGAGACGGTCTCCTTCTTCAGTACCTGGAGTTACGTCTGTCTGATTCCAGCGTAGTCCTTGCATCACATACATGGCTGTAGTTAGATGCGATGCGATCGTGTGCGTGATTTTGTCGTAGTTCTGGAGATTCATACGTATTTGAGAAAAGTTCACCCGGCACTCGTTGACTACGATTATATGCGGTTTATATTGCTCGACTAGCGAGTTTAATTCGAGGAATTTACCTTTCAGTCCTTGTGCATTGAGATGCAGTATACGCAGCTTATGATATTGCATTCTTGTATTATTTGTTGAGAATTTTTATAAGGATTTCTTGTTGAAGCTGTAACTGGTGGAGTATCTGTTTCATGGTTATTTGTAACTCTTGCTCGAAGGGACTCGTAAGGTTTTCGTTGTTTGTTGTGTTTTTATTTAGTTGCATTAGTGGCTGGGATTGTTCTTGTGATTGTGATGCCATTTGAGGCAACGATGGAAATTTTGACGAAGAGGTTATATTCGCATACGAGACGTTTTCCCGGTGGTACCTCTGTGCTATATCTCTTTTCTTCCTTTCTTTTTCTTCATGTTGTGCCATTTGACGGTCCACTGCCTTCTGGAACTTCTCACATTTGGCTTGGTTTGCCCCATGACCCGGTTTTTTGCATGCTGTGCATATTTCGATATCTATACCTTCATCATTTTTAATAATGGAAGTGGGTTGTTTCTTCTCACCGTGACATGCCGAAGTTGCATGTGTGAAGAGGAAACACTTCTTACATTGTACTACTCTCCTGGGATCATCTTTGTATTCTTGAGGCTTCATACTGAAGGCTCCAAAGTACGCATGCTTGGTGGTCTTCATAAGCGTGGCAATTTCATTAAATGAGTGGGCACCGTCAAAGATAAACAATTGTAGATTACCTTTAATTGTTCTCATTTTGATCGGTCTCACACCAATGCACCTCTCCATTTCCTCTAGGCATACCTCGTTAGTCTCATTATAAATATTTGTAATGAGCACCACCTTTGTCTGATGGATCTGCTGAGCTTTAGGAACGCGTGCCACAAAACGGAGCCGGTCGTCAAGATTCCTCAATTCTTCTATAATTATTTTCCTCATGTCTGCGGTGTATACGCGGATCGTGATGGTTCTTTTGTTACTAGCCATGGCATATCTTGCTCCATTCTCTGTGGTTATTTTTCTAATTTTACTAAGGTATTCCGGGTCGTTGATTTTCTTAACGTCTGTTATGATTATGTCGGGCATGTGAGTAGATGATGGGACCACTGACGGTTGTCTATGGGCTGCGGCCGAGTTTGGGGTGACTGTGTCTCTCTTTCTCTTCTTGGGTTTGGGTGAGGTAAATGACACGTGGGCGCGGTCTTTCTCGCTTTCCGAATTATCTATTTGCTCCTCTTCTGTGGTGAGAGTTGAGAATCGGTTGCTTATTGTTATATCAGGCTGTCGCTGTGATGCAAGGGTCGGACCGGCTGTACTCGTCTGCGCCGTCGCCTGACCGATCTGAGTACCGGAGTCGGCGCGCAGAAGCGTTGACATGGTCATATCATCGCAATTACGCACGGTAGGGACGATATTGCGGGCACGCGCAATACGAGCGGTAGGTTTGTTTGTTTTTGATTGTGCAACCCCAGCGGCCGTGCCGCCGTCGAGCTCCGCTAGCGCATTAATCGTGCAACCTAAGGTGTAAGGTGGTGCCCGGGCGGTGCTCGATTCAGACATTGATGGATCAAACTTTGGACTTGGAGTTCTGGGCACCTTTCTATATGTCGATAATATTTTGTTGACTGTACCACATTCACAGGTCACGTTTTCTTCACTTTCAATTCCTATGATTGGCATATACTTAATATTTAACTGTTTGTTGCACCTGCGGCAGTCTATCTTATTTATTTTGCAAAAATTTATATTACACGAATATATATTAATATTGTTTACACTGTTCACTAGGTGTCCATTTGAAATATTTACGGAAGTTTTTATAAAACATTTCACGGCACTTTTCTTATTACATAGTCTGCAATTTAACTGCTTAATCTTGGTTTGGAGTCCTTGCCACTCATGGAATTTTTTAATTAAATTAGTTTTGCCGCAATAACAACAAGCAACTGTATATTTACCCTCATTGTCCGGGGAAAGTTCACTTACACTAGTTAATTTATAGTTACTGTTCTTTTTACTATTCACAGTTACGCTGTCTGTGTCCATTTCACTAGTTTCACTGTTTTCGGGAGGGCCTAATACGCCTCCCTTATTATTCACACTCATATAAGTGTGAATTGTGGGTAGTTTTATAAAATATTGCGTCGGCGCTCAAAGCAATAAGCATAGAACGCGCGAGCTCTGCACGTACGTCCGCTCGCTACGGCTGCGGCGCGCACTCCGCGTGATAAACACAGTCCCGCACCACGCCGCACACAAAAGTGATATTAATATAAAATGTTTTGTATTAATTTGTTGGTTAATGACAATATTTGTTCAAGATGACGACAAAAATCAAGCCAATTAAAAGTTTCAATAAGGAGACACATTACTTACTTATCCGATAAATGGGGCATTGTTTTAATGATTTGCAAAATAATTGCAACGGTTTTTTGTTGATTTTGTTTTGCTTTTTATTGTTTTGTTCTTATGGAATCAAATAGTAAGGTTTTAAGTACTGGGTATTTGCATTGGTCTGGTTGTGACTCGGAGAGTAGACCAACATCTATGGCAGTCGTTACGAACAGTCAGATCCCTAAAAAAAGTTCAAGAACTGGTCTAACTGCAATGCTTCGATATCGGCATTGGGTTGCAGAGGTCGGATGGCAATCGCTTCACGGAAAATATCGAAATTCAGCCAAATCCGCAGTTAGACTGGTAAAGCGGACCCCAGACTCCGAGGTGCAAGTTTTGGATGCAACTGGAAGTAACGCTAAGATGAAGAGGAAGAAGAAGGAGAGTTTTAAGCCTGTCCAAAAATTTTAATTAAAAAACCAATGAAATTCAAAAGTTTTACATCGATCGCGCACACACAGATAATATTTGCATGCGTGAATATGTTTCTTTCCATTGGTTTGGGCGTTCCTATGTATAATAACGTATGTGTGTACTAAAAAATAATAAGTACATAATTATGGTATCCACATTTATTTTTGATTGAGTTGTACAGAATGATCTAGTAAATTTATTATTTATCCGTATTTATGCTAAATGGAATTTTATTTTTTACTTACATTCAAGAAGAAGAAAAGTAGTAAAAATTCATGTACGAAAAGAAAACGAATTTTCTACTGGAAATAGGGTATATAAAAAACAGAAAAAGGAATTAACAGCAACAAAAAAACATTATTTTTTCAGTCAAACTGAACCACAAGATAATATGGCTCGATTATTAAAACAAATGGACAATGTGGCCTTTAAGATCATTTATACATAACAGATCCTTATGTATTTGATAACATTACACTTTACACATAATTTTTCCGCTAAGCCATGCCAAAAAAATAGCGGCCTGTGACTTCAAAAATCATTCTATAAATCAGAAATTTGTACACAACCATATAAAAAACCTTTTTCAATTAAAAGTAGTTTCAATTTGGGAACGATTTATATATAGTAATATACATATAGTAATTATAAAGTGAGAAATACAATAATCGTCCAAAATGTAGCCAAGAAACCAACAAATAACACAGTATTAACAGTTTTCAAATACGTCCACCAATAAAAAAGGAGTTTGCATCTGAACATACATAATATAACATAAACTCACGCCTATATCCCCGAAGGGGTAGGCAGAGGTGCTAGCACATTTCGCCAGTTTATGTTTAGGTCCCAATTTAATAGGTGGCGAGCCTATTGCCATTAACCGGGCACTTATAAACCTACGATAAATACACATATAACTTCGAAAAGTCATTGTTGTGTGCCATGGTAAAACCTGGGATCGAACCCGAGACCTCGTCTCAGCAGTCCATTACCTATACCACTAGGCTACCGCGGATGTTTGCATCTGAACATACGCCTAAAACAAGATTGACGAATCTACTCTTATCAATCTGTGAATAAACGTATAAATAGTATATGTCGATCTGGTACCAAAGTAGTAACTATTTATTACGCCTTATCCATACACTAATTCCAAAACCGAAACATAAAAGCTACTTGACAAATTAATGTCCAATAAAAGTTCTGAATACGTTCTGTACATAATTGATACACCATTAATACTGCTAAGGTGTTGCCACACACATTGATTTATGCCGTGTACGCTTCCGGCTGAGGCGACAAAACGTGCATCTTACAATGCATATTGTTACAAATTAAAGCGATTTTTTATTCCTTTAAAGTTTTGGTGTGACGGAGTAAATTAGGTTTCTGTTGGCTATAAACGTAATACAATATTGAAATTACGTTTATAATTTATTAAGTTTATGGTGATAGTATGGTGATGAGTTTACAAGTTGCCATCCACTAGGGCTTAGTATGGTTAAAGTCAATATGTTTCAATAACTTCTCGTTTAATCAATTGATGTAGTTCACAACCCCATCCATGTGTTTTTTTTTGCATACAATATAATAGGTCAAAATCTATTAAAACTATTTTATTATTTTTTTTAAACTATTTTTTTATGGTTGCCTGTAAGAAATTGCCGCAGAGCGATAAAGCCGCCATCTGTACGTGCCACGGAACTTGTATCACATATTCTAGTGTAATGTGTAATTGGTGTACAATAAAGACGTTATTATTATTATTATTATTATTATTTTAAACTTCTCAGCTTTTTCGGCTGGTATGTGTGAACCTATCACGGGCTTAAGCCAAGTGAGTTGGTTCATTTTGAATTGTGGTGGATGTTTGTGTAGTGGATGTGAGGAATCGCCTAACTATGGAACATGTATCTATAACAACTGATCTCTGTAATGAAATATATACTTTTTTATGTGGACCTAATTCTGTGAGTGATGTGTGTAATGATTTTGGAATGAGAACTGTGGATGAGAGAATGATAGGTATGATTTTAACTGTGTGTTGATGCCACATTTGCCGTATTTCATCAGAAAATATACAAAAATACGTACAAGTGGTATGTATTTTTGTGTGTATTATTATTATTATTTAACTACGAAAACATAACTAATCCATATTTCTACTACTGTAAAAGAGTGATGTGAACATCAGATACCTCAGCTTATAAGATAGTTAAAATATTGGTCGTGGTGCTAATACAGGTACTTCGTTACACTTAGCCAACTCATAAACAACGTTAAACACGCCTCAGTGCAACGGAAACTAAGCATTATTGATAGCATTACCCTCAAACGCTACAACACTGAATGTCCTGTACCAATCTAAATTAAGATAATCTGAGTGATGAGATAAATTCACTAGGAGCCGTTTGTGTCGTGGGTAATATACGATCATGTTTTATAGTATGAAATTGCTTATAATTGCATACACACACATATTAACATGTTCGCGCTGTCGTGTTTTCCGTGTCGTAGACTTTTTTCATAATTTATGTTGTTTTGATAAGTACTTAATTTGTTTATTCGAGCTATGTGATTTAAATTAATTCATTGAAACATTAGATTTTGATACAATTACATAAATAGTAATTTACTATCACATAAAATACAGCGGACTCAAACGCCAGTTTTAAACAAAAATATGTATATTATGATAAAAATAAACCAAACAACTATGTCGTATCATTTGTGAAACTATATTTTAAATAAGTTCCATGTAAAAACCGCAAGCATATAGGCGTCAATACTATTCTGACTTCATACTGCTACTGAGAATTTTGTAATGCCCCATCCATATGGATATATACGTTTTTGGACTCCACATAGGACTCTACATCTCCATACCTATGTGGAGTCCCAAAACGTAGGTGAAGCGATTTGCTTGCGCCTTCTGGAATAAAACAATAGTTATTTAGTTACTATATAGTTGCACAAGCACCAGTACAATAACAGAAAATTGGCTCACCGCAAACATACGACGGTACTGACTACAATACATACCTAATTAAACCAGCCAATTCCCTAGCGTGGATATGAACTAAATTTCCGACTACAGCCAGAGAAACACTTATTAATTCAGCTAGCAAAATCAGTATGTTAAACCGTAATATGTAGCGAATATTTTCCCTAGGGTAGTTGGTGAATTTTACGTTTACGAATAGATAATAATATGCTGAACAAAACTGTTGATATATTATTTTACTGTAACTTTATAATAAAATAACCGCGCCTAGTGATATGGGTAATGGACTGTTGAGACGAGTTTTCGGGTTCGATCCCAGGTTTTACCATGGTACACACCAATGACTTTTCGATTCTTTTCGAAGTTATGTGTGTATTTATCGCAGGTTTATAAGTGCCCGGTTAATGGTAATAGGTTTGCCACCTATCACATTGGGACCTAAACATAAACTGGCATAAATGTGGGTGCTAGCACCTCTGCATACCCCTTCGGGGATATAGGCGTGAGTTTATGTTATGTTATGTCTTATAATAAAATACGTCTATTGTTCGACTTATTTGCCTATAATTATAAATAACTAGTTAGAAATTAGTATGTGTGATACAAATTTTGATTTATGTTTGATATTATATTATTTTATTATACACAATACAATAAATATAGACTCAGGAGGACTGCTTCTGCACCTACGGTATAGAAACTCTGTACTTAGAGGATCGGAACAAGTGTGACGCCCCTGAGGTGGGCTGTGTGCTTTCCTAGGTGGTATAAAAAAATACTAGGAGTGACGGCCAAAACCCAATGGAGTAACCCTTTTGGGTATATTACCTACATAAAAATAGTAAACGGAGAAGTTACTTTGATATGCACTTTACACTGTTACCGTAGGCTTGGGTAACCCAGGAAGAAACTCCCCAGAAATCCTGGAAGACCCCGGTCGCGCGTACAGCAGACCTACTATGAATACAGCGGATCTGGCCCCCTGTGGTTTAAAAAACATGCATGGAACATATTGCGCCGCCTTCTCGGGTTCATAATTAGTTTTTATTTGTAACATTAAACAAAACATAAATAGCGATCAAGCGATTTACATAATATATAAAAGAAATTATACAAATATAGGATCTATAAAGAGTATAAATGAAACGGCTGTTAGAGAAAGAATGGGATACAAAATCAATAACAAATAGCAGGAAATGTTACCATTTAAGAGTTTTACGAGCGTAACGTATTCGAATTAGAATAAAATGGAACTTTATTATTCGCTATTAAATCCCACTGGGTACAATTGGAATTGAAAAGATCCGAAATACACATTCAGTTAAACGGCAAATGTGTAGTTGGACTTGAAGTAATGTACGTAATACTATTTATAAGAGATTAATATGTAATAAATTGTAGGATATGGAGGATTATTGGATTTCCAATCGAATTTAGAACTATCTGACTGGGCAAGTATCTTAACCCAATAAAAATCGTTATAGAATAGCATTTGCAAAGTATTAAATATTTGAAAACATGTGTATTTCTTTGTTAAAGCAGTAATTTAAAAAAAAAGTTAGTAGACAAGATAGAGGAGCTTTGTTATCGTTATTTGGTTTGTTAATTGCATTACTATTTAGCTTTTGCGGTTGACAAATCGAGAATAGATACCTTTTTTTTATACCACTTAGGTGGCAGACAAGCGCACGGCCCAACTGATGGAAAGTGGTTACCGTGGCCTATGGACGTTTGCAACACCAGAGAAACCACACTCGCGCTGCCGACCCTGTAATCACAGAGTTTCTGTGCCGTCAGTATAGAGGACAATGCAGGACAAGCCTTTAGTCATCCCATTGACAGCACAAATTCTCCAGTGAGCTCTGGCTACCCTTCTCACCGCTGGGAACACAACACGAAGTTATTATAACCGCGCTTTTCTGTAGGGTGGAAGTACTTCTACAGTCGGACTGCTCAATTGGGCGGAAATACCGCCGTGTGATATTATTACCGGGGTGGTATTATTTAAAATAAATATTATACACTCAAAAAATGTGTAATTATCATGAACCAGATAACTAAGCTATTAACTGCACTCTATCGAAGAACTGTCACATGATATGCAATAGAATAAATATGCATACTTCTAAAACCAATAACCAATTCTCTCATATTTATTGCCACAATAAAGCTGAGATATCACTTCCATTAACTGTAGGTAACTTTATAACACCAACAAAGAACATTAAAGTTATAAACAAAAGAGGCTCCACTGAGCATAACGCGTTTAATTTTACAACATTATACATCATGTTGAAAAGATTGAAAGGCAATTCATAATCGACCCGTTTTGAAATAGTAACTGGGATAAGTCACCCACGTACGCCTACGCTTGACAATGGGAGTATAACCATAACATTTTATTGGATTCGGATAGAATAATGATTATTATCATTCACAGATCAGTTAAAGTTTCAAGATACATCTAATTAATGATTTGATATAAGAAATGCTGTTGATGTAGTGAAAGTTATGGGATACAGCGGAAGCGGAATCGCTTAGTTAGCAAAATACCTATGCCTTGATGGTGGACCTATGGTGGGTACGGGGGATCAAAGATATTTGGGACCAAGAACCAGTTACATGCTGATTGATGAACAAGGCTCTGGCGTACGCTTCGCTGTCGAGGTTGCGAGGTCAGATAGCAGTCACTACCATAAAAGTCAATAAGCGAAATCAAAAGGAACAAAAGTGCACGAACCTCGGGCTCTGAGGTGAAACCCTCAGATGTAACTGCTATTGATGAACTCCCAAAACCTTGATGCGACCTTACTGTCAATAGGATAACTTTTTTTATACTGTCATAACTGAATCTCTTTCCTGGGATTACCTGTTATTACCGGAGATAATGTCTTTGAAAATTGTTTTTTTATTATAAGAATCGTGTTATTGTATATTCATTCAAATGCATTCATAAAATTTTTATCTTTTTAGGTTTCCAACTGGCACCATAATTTTATTCATTTGTATAGGTTGTAAATTTATCGACATAATGATAATTTTATTAAAAATAAATGGTCATACCGATGTTTATCACATTAAAGTTCAATACATTTTCTCACCACATCGTAACCTAAAAACATATAAATAAAATCCATTGACACCTAGCTAAGCACATCTTAAATGTGATGTCAACATAAAGATAAAACCAAAAGCTTCGTTCCAACATTTACTTAATAATTGTGTAATTCGACCACCATCAGATAGTTTACCTACCGCAGGGATAAAA
Source organism: Eilema griseolum (assembly GCA_963662185.1). Taxonomy (NCBI): domain Eukaryota; kingdom Metazoa; phylum Arthropoda; class Insecta; order Lepidoptera; family Erebidae; genus Eilema; species Eilema griseolum. The sequence goes on from OY759243.1 coordinate 9,128,006, forward strand.
TCGAATGGATTTTGTTCAGTAAACAGCTCATAATCAACTTCTATGACAGTAAGTTGCGGGTAGCTAGACACGATCTCAATTATTACGGTAGTATGGTTTAATAGACGTAGTAAAAAGCTATCCATCGACTTTTGTTGATGAAAGTAGTATAAATCGACACCTTCAAGATGAACACTTTTCATGGTGAGCATAAAATATTTTTTTTATTACTTTGTGTTTGTATTTGAACACAAAAACAATATTTAATTAAGTGAAGTGAAATAAAAAAAGATGAAGAAAAAACCTCGTGGCAACGATAATAATAGAATATAGGATAGGATTTATTAGCAGAATTTATAGACATTTATAATTTAGTAATATCTTTTATTTTTATTTTTACGATAATTATGCCCAGTCAAATATTTCTAAGTAGGTATAACTGAAATTAATTTGCCAAGAAATACAAGTTAGCAAAAAACATAACAGTTAAGCTATTTTCAAACGAATTATATTTAGGTTATTATTAGGTTCTTTTTATTTTAGTATATCAATGAAGTAAAGAGTAATTTTAAATATATTTCCGTATTTAATGTAAACGAAATAAGCTCTGGTATAGATTTGAACGAAAAACAAACAGAACTTGGCATGATATTAACCTAAATACCTATTTATCTTTCGCATGTACCTGTCGTTATATCCTCTTATACTTTAACGATCATATAAACAAACAATAAAACAATATCAATACCAGTGGCTGAACCACCTACATTCAGCTGTTGTCTTCTATTAATTCAAATGATCGTGGCAAAGTTGTCACTTTATTTAAACGTCTGCAGGTCATTTATCTTGGCGTGACAACGTAACCAATGTCGGTAGTCAAGTGAGCGTATTGAAACTAAGCCTGCAACTGCTATGGTTTCCTACTAGTATATTAAACTCTAAGTTATTGTAATAAGAACTAAGAATACGGACAAACAATTTATATAAACCATAAATCTGTGCGAATGTCTTAAGTGGTATACTGGAAATGTTTGTTCCTACTATAGCACAATATCGCAGATAAATCTTTTAGTAAAGATCTCGTGCGTGCAATATAATGAATCACTTGTTTGTAAGTCGTTTGTTGCTGTTCGTTTGTATTCCATAAATGATAACTAATGGCAAATACCATGACCTCTTCATTGACTACTAATTCGGATGTCAAATAAGAATGAGGTAAGTATTGATAAAGTTATATCATACAATCTTACAGTACGGTAAATAAAATGAACGTGACGAGATTATATCCAATATTGTAATAAATATGTCTGGAGATACCCTTGTAATATTATTATCATTAGATATCCAGTCGTAAATATGTACATAGCATACGGGGCCTTAAATAACCTATTCATGTATTTAGCGATACAAAATATAAAGCGATATATTAAATAGTATACTAATAAATCACTGAGAAATACGAAGTGTGTGTGTTCTGTTGTATTACATATAACATAACATAAACTCACGGCTATATCCTTGAAGGGATAGGTAGAGGTGCTAGCACACACATTTCGCCAGTTTATGTTTAGGTCCCAATGTAATAATTGGCGAGCCTATTCCCACTTACCGGTCACTTATAATCAATCAATCAATCAATCGGCCCACCGCAGTCCACTGCTGGACATAGGCCTCTCCCAATGTGCGCCATTTTCTCCGATCCTCTGCCTTCCGCATCCAGTCTGTCCCAGCCACCTTTTTCAGGTCGTCTGTCCATCTGGCTAGGGCTAGGGCTTAGGCGTTCGTTTACCTTCTCGCGGTCTCCACTCTAGGACTCGTTTGCTCCAACGGCCATCGGTCCTTCGGCAAACGTGGCCAGCCCACTGCCACTTCAACTTGCTTATTCTGTGGCCTATGTCGGAAACTTTAGTTCTCTGTCGGATAACCTCGTTCCGAATTCTATCCTTCAGAGAAACTCCAAGCATAGCTCGCTCCATAGCCCGCTGCGCGACTTTTAAGCTATGGACCAGCCACACTGTAAGTGTCCACGTTTCGGCACCGTAATCCTGTGATAAGTACACACATAACTTCGAAAAGCATCGAAAAGTCATTGGTGTGTGCCATGGTAAAACCTGGGATCGAATCCGAGACCTCATCTCAGCAGTCCATTACCCATAACACTAGGCTACCATACTATAATGAAATACTCATTTAATTAAATTACATTAAATTAAGAATGATTCCTTAGTGTAAGTTAAAAAATGTTTACAATAAAATTAGAAACATATATTTCTTTTAATAAAAGCCTCTAAAGATATTTATAGCGTATTATTATTAAATATAGAATTATATTCATACAGGAAGAAATGTTATTTGAATTATATGTATGTAACACCCACAATAACAGTCCACTAAGATAAGTTCTTGCATAAGAGAACTTGACTGTAATCATAATTTAACTTGAATAGGTATAGGAAATGATTAGTTGACAATTTTGTAAAAACATGTTAGGTGGTAGTGTAATTGAATCTATGCAGTAATTGCGGACTACTTATATTTTATTACTCTTCGTCTAAAAACTTATTAATATTTTAACACTGCACTGCTCACTTTACTGTTAATAACCTGAAACTGTTACGTCATAATCTAATTTCAGATTACACTTTTTGTTTAGATATATATTTAGGTATATTGTACCAAAAAAAAAAAGCTTCAAATTATATTTACTGCCAAGAATATACCTCTCTTCAGTGCCGCAGTCCATTAACCACGCTTAAATTTTATAAAGTCACATACATGCTTTGGAATGTAACCATTTCAAACTTGTAACCTAAAACTTTAGTATACAAGTGTAACTTATTAGAATGTAGGAATAGTAAAATTAATATATGCTATGATATTGGTGCACAAGGTAAACGGGAAAATAAGCTATTTCTACACAAATTGTACTCAAACAATGTATGGTTACTCAATTAATTAGCGATGTAGTTATTACTCCAATTACAACTGAGAAACGAGTCTGTTAGAGATTTTCAAGAACTAATTAACAGACGTCCAATTAGACTCCGACAGAATCAGCATTTAGAACGTCTAAGTAATTAAAGGAACTGCCCTTAATGGAATGTATCGGTGAAAATTGTTTTCAATGAGTCTATATTTCAGTTTTTATATTAGTCTGTGGAGTTTGCTAATTGTAAAAACAGATGATGTAAATGGGCAAAAATTAAACAACAATAAAATTACATTTTGAACATTTGAAGTTACATCGAGATGATTTTGATTCATTCAGATTAACCCTTTTCATTTTTACGAACTTAAAAGTAAAAGTGCATCGTAAAACAACATTTCAACCATTTTGCGATTACGTAATCTTTTAGTTTGAGGTAAACTGCTGTAAATCAAACTTGCTAAAAGTGCCACGGCTCTTAGCATGAAAGCTATTGTCCTAAAACCCACTGACAATATACCGGTACATTTACGCAACTTGATATGTACGACCAAACGAAGCGTTGAAAGTGGTTCCCAGATAATTCCAGCCAAGTCTATTTGCACCGAAATTAACTGAGAACTCTATTGAGAAGTTTGGAAACTTTCAGAATGTAACATAATAGACTTCTCGGCCTACAGACAAAGAGCTATTGTATAAGATCTTACGGGAACAATTCGATTGATATTAGCAATGTTTAAATGACTATTGTACTCTAAATTTACTTCAAAAATAAGTGGATTATGTTTGGCTCAAGGACTATAATTTTATTGTACCTTACTTCGTTATTTCAGTAACAAATTGAATTGTCTTGGATTTATTTGTAAATTTTCAGAAGGCTCCGAGTAACCAAATTTACTAAGTATTTCAATAATTTATACTGTGTCTGATATTCGTGTCTCCAGTATTAAAATATTGATATTGAAAACAGGATAGAAAACCGAAAACAATTTTAAAGAAAAAAGTGAATTGTCATCGCAAGCTGTTCATCGCATCACAACCAAACATAGGCTATGCCCTTTCATATTTACCAAATTTCATCAGGTCATCTTCAAAATTTTTTTAAATTCATACAAACTTTAAGCCCCTATTTGAATTCCTTTAACCCCGTTTTTCGCGATTAAAAGCAGTCTATGTCTATTCCCAATATCTATTCCAAAGCTATACCAAAATTCATCAAGATCGATTTCGTGATTTAGCCGTGAAAGCTTAAGACATACAGACAGAAATAATTACTTTCGAATGTATAAATATTAGTATGAATAACTTCTGCCTACGCATATATGTCGTTTTGTTATCAATCTACCATCAATTTTATCTAACTTCAAAGATCGAAGCTTTGAATTGAATTAACAATAAACGATGGTAATTAATGCGCGGCAACCCAACAAGCATTGATGTATGACGACAGTTGAAGACAATAGTAGATTTTATCTCTTTGATATGTATACTTTGAAGCAATAGATCTTTTAATACAAACGATATTGTGCTACGTGAACTCTAAAACAAAAAAATAAAGTACTTTATCAATTGGCCTAAGTGTGGTTATTATGACCTAACTGTATACACATGCTGTACATCGAAAAAAATATAAATTCATATTATCCGAGCATTTAGTAGTCTGTAGTCCAGTTGTTAGTACAGCTAATCGTACTACTGCATCTCTTCAGCTGTATTAGTTCGGTTGTCAAAAAGCATAGAACTATACTACTTTTGTGTAGCTGTAGTCCGGTGGGTAGATAGGTATTTTTTTTACAACTAGACTAATGCAATTTATTAACTTCTCTCCAAACGACTACTATCCAATAAGTAGGGGAGCAATAATTCGATATCTTTTAAAGAACCGACTACTGTAACTATTCAGTTGCAGTAGTCGGTTGTGACGTCGGATAATGATGTGTCTGATCGACCGGACTAGCAACCGGACCACAACTACTAAAGGGAACTTAACTATCAGCAACTGTTTCGACATACAGCCGATAGTCAATGTTTACTATCTATTAAACCAAATCCAATTTCATTTTATTGTAATAACTTGCTACTACCGTTTTCTTTCTTTTATCTTTCTTATCTTCTTCGGTTTTATGTAATATCTCTCGGCAGTATTATAATAAACTCAGCAGAAGTTATCAAATACCGGCAATGAAGATCTAAAATTTAATAAATATTAATTACATTCTCCAAATAACTATTACTAAATGTGTGATTTTAACAATAGGATGATTTACAAAGACTAATGTGGCGTTAGTGACCAAAACAGAATCCGATCAGCGTCCATTCGCAATACCAACTTCAGTTTATGTTTTATTGTCTTAAGTTGATGTACGACCTGCCATCCGTTCACGGCGACAGTTCTGACTGGTCCTTTCTAGCACACGTATTATGTTCATATATCACGATGTTCAAACTTCATTGCGATTTCTGTCTATTGTGTACCAGAACATTCAATCATATACCAGATTATTATGTCTCCTCACTTTTTACTTGTGAGTTTTTATCACTAACATTTTTCATATTCTTCTTATTTCGGTTGCTGTTGGTTGAGTATTATGTGAATATATCAGAGGCTCCTAGTATTTTAATATTGCTAGCTCACAGTTTAGGCTTCACTGCGACAGCAATATGTTGAACGGCAACCTGAAATGCAGTAGGGACTGCGTCATATACTTAACCTATTTTATTTTTACTTTCTTACGTGAACATAATTTAATATGAATTCAAATGAAATCAGGCGTAGTGATGTCATATTGACGTGTTTTGCACAAAAGAGTTGATATAGTTATGGTTCAAAGTATGTCAATCCTCACGCAAGGTACTCCTGCTAATTGATAGACAATGAAAAAATACAAGAAACTCTCTTTGCACAGTTTCCTGTATATATATTTTATTTATAGAACACGTCAATTAGACTTCGCCTTGCCTGATGGTAAGCTGAAGGAAAAGAGGGTCACCAATTACTTTACACATACCATGTGACAATGGTGACACTCAGCTTGACGGCCTCATCATATGCTTTTCCACATCACGCTTAAAGGCTCCGGGACTGTAGGGAGAAGGAAACACGTGAGCTAGTAATGAATTACAGGCCTTAATGGTGCGACAGAGGAAAGAGTCACCGAACCGCTTGTGTCTTGATCGGATGTTCTGCACCGTGTGCGGGTGACATCTAAGACCTGCACGTGTTGTCCTGCGTACGAAAGGGGAAATTAATGACAAAATTAGCTGTCCTACTAAAATTGAGTTAGATCACTATTAATAAAGTATATTTTAAATGCACTGAAATACGCTATATATTAAAGACATTCAATTTCATTTGGATGTCGGCTCATTCCATTGAAAGTTTTCATCTAAGTGTAGACAAAATTAGTTTTATTAATATTACTGTAGCAATTAGGCTAGGCCATTAGCGGCTTAATCTAATCTTGAATAGCTCTGTGATGCCGAGCATGCGCATACAATATATAACTTTTTAAATGATAATAATGTTACTTAATTTACAGATGGCCTATAATGGTAAAGTATTTTAAATGGTAAGATACAAATTAAATGCTTTGACGTTTTTATGCAATACACACAAAGTTCAGTTACCAAAAAATATGATTCATAACTGTAGTTATCGTCAAATTATTTATATTCATGATTGTGTTTGTACCTTAACCTTTATTACAGAATAAAAATTTTCAATTTTACACCCTTCTTCTTCGAGTTAATCGTTAGAAATATTCCAGCACCGATTTAGATTTTATCGGCTATATACTAACAGCGTCATCCTAGACAGCTTAGAGGGGCACACTAATAATATATCAAATATTAAAATATTTAAAATACATTGAAACGTTAAGAAATAGTAGAGTTACTAAAATAATATTGCAATAATGCAACAAATATTCTCATTATGTAGTCACAAAGTGTGAAAATTTAATTTCATGAACTAATAAACTCTTACTTTAACATCAAAGATCACAAAACCACACAGTTTCACACATTTAGCTATTCACTAAGGAAAATTTCACACGAATGTTGATTTACTACGGTGCTATGTCCGATGAGAATTCGCGGAACATTTAAATCAGTGACAGCTGCATTTACACTCAGTGTCTCCAACGCAATATGGAACAGGGAAAGTTCTACCTACTGTCCGAAAGATAGACCGATATAAGGGAGTATTGATTGAACTTGTCACAAAATATATGCTAACACATGTAGTACTTAAATAGAAAACTTAACTGTTTGATAGGCAATTACCAAAGGGCAACTCTGCACAGGTGGAGCCGCCTATCACCCTGGCAGAAGCAGTCCGCGGCAGTGGCGCCTGGCGCGCCTCCTCGTTTCCGGGGTCAAGTTGGGGACTCTGTAGTCCCCACACCCGAGAAGAGGGCCAGATCGTGAGAGATGGCCCTGGGTCGGCCGGGGTGCGAGGGATATGCCTGTCAACCTCACCTTCGGCAACCAAAACGACCCACAGGCGGCGTGCGTTTTAGTCGGTTCGAGTCCGACATAACCTCTCCCACCGGCTCCGGTGGGGAGGTGTCCGTGGGGATTTTGCGCACGTAAAAAAAAAGGCAACTGTGCATAATTTAAAGTCAGTTAATCAAATGCCAATGACGCCACCAACCCATGCCTGAAGCTATTTAAATTTTCCTATACATCCATCTTGGGGCGACTGTAAAGTAAGTCCTGCCTGAGCTGATACGCTTTTTCATATCTTAATCGATTTGAATAGTAAGCATAATATATATTTTTTCAGTTAAATGAAGTCAGAATATACCTTTAGAGAAGATATTTATAAGTGTCACAACTGCTAAAAAATAATAAATGTATCTATATGTATTGTGTATGATAGATGTTTATGTGTAGAATAATAATTTGGTCATATACACTTACCTCTTTTTTTAATTCATAAAATGATCTTACACTATGCTGCTGTCACTATAATAAAACGGACTTAAAATACTTACAGGAGTAAATTAGTTCATAAAAGGGAATACTTGGTGTTATCGTTCCTACGCGGGTGGCGATATTTTGTCGATAATATTAACTTTATGTAAACACGTAGTCATTACTATATTTATACTGTTGACTTCTTAATAATCTGGTTATAAATTAATAATTATTATTATGTTTAAACAATAAAATATGTAATTTATTGTGACCTAAATAAACAGATTTTAATATCTAGTCATTAACAAGATGATTCACTGTATTTCTTACGAAAATCTATTCTCATGTTTATTAAGATAACAAATCAATATTATTTTATAGAAATCTATGCAATTACAAGCTGCAATTGAAATATATGATTATACTAAAAGTATTTCCGGAGCCACATGAACTTTGTATAACACTAAAATTTGTACTGGGCGGGAATTTATCGGAAGAACAAGACACTTGACAAGTTCAATTTATATCTCTGGGCTAAAGATTGAATGATCGAAGTTTGAAAGAACCTACTTTAAATTAAACACTTACATTTCTGTTCTAAGGTTCTACTTGTTTATGTCAACCTAACAGTTATATTTCCAAAAAGATCTACCTGATTATACAAGTTTCCAACTTGCTTTCAAACAAATGGATACTACGCAAATCACGTAAAGAAATGAACTCACTTTAACCAAGTACTGTCGAAATTTTGTTTAGAAGTCTGGTGATGCTAGCGTTCGCATGCACGCATATAAATGAATAATAAATCATATATATTTAAAATGTATACCTACATTATAAAATATAATTATATGTCATTTTATTCCTTTCTACAATTTCACGACACAAGTCTGAATCACGTTCTATTTCTCCAGTATAAAGTGAAACAAAAGACTGTGCTGCATATTACCATTTTAAGAGTATCAGTTAAGTCGGGTAACAAATCAACGTCATCTCTGAACTATGTTGGTTATTCGTTATTTTCACACATCCCGCCTTTGGTGCTGTTTTTAATTACTGACTTAAAATAACAACCAAGAATGAGAATAAACATCATATTTAATACTGTTTTTGTTTCACTATTCTGTATGATAAATTGATTATGTGATTTAGGTGTAAGTTACGGTAGTACTTATTTGTAATATATCTATTTTTATAACGTATGCTTCCTTGTCACGTGTTTCCTTCTTCCTACAGTCCCGAGTCCTTTAAGCGGGGCGTGAAAAAGCATATGATGAGGCCGTCAAGCTGAGTGTCACCATTGTCACACGGTATGTATAAGTAATGGTGACCCTCTTTTCTGAGACTTTGCCTAGCTTAGCTTACCATCAGGCAAGGCGAAGTCTAATTGACGTGTTCTATATAAAATAAAATAAAAATATCCCAATTAGTGGTTCGTGTCAGACTCAACCTGCACCAGCTTCGCCCGTGATATACTTCAACCCCGTAGTACTCATTTAAGCCTTTATAATATGTAGGCATACTCGCTATTTATGAATTTTCAAATAATTTATGGAAATCTGTCTAATTTGTTGACATATATGAAAGTAATGATTGAAATTTTAAAGCATTTAGTATGCTAACTATTCAAACCAATTAAGATAGTCCCCGTAAGACGGATATATTATGTGTAGAAGAATTTGGATAGTTTCAGGCGAAGGTTCTGTACGTGCGGTCAGAGCGTTCCCCTTTTTTTTACGTGCGCAAAATCCCCACGGATACCTCCCCACCGGAGCCGGTGGAAGAGGTTATGTCGGACTCGAACCGACTAAAACACACGCCGCCTGTGAGTCGTTTTGGTTGACGAAGGTGAGGTTGACAGGCATATACCTCGCACCCCGGCCGACCCAGGGCCATCTCTACCGATCTGGCCCTCTCAGAACGTTCCCCTTGTAAGGGAAAGATCGTGAGTTCGAATCTCGCCTTAACCGATTCAATTTTTTATATATCTTAATGGATTTATGATCACTGTTCCGCAACCTTAAACAGTAGAATGTTGATTTATATAGATAAACGGACTATTCAATAAAATAATTTTTCAATTCGAACGAAACAAATAATCTCTTCAGCTTTATAATATTAATATTAACCCGTTAATTCTACGAGTCGAATGAGTATTGATCAAGCTGTACACTACAATGGCTTTTTAACCTTCAATTCACCTAATTGCTACCAGTGTGCAATTCAAAACATCTCAGATAACGCATTAGTAATTTATTGCATCTTTAAAGTAAATCTACAGATAATTTAGATAAGATGACGCTGGAATGTAGGCTGAATAATGCTGTCGAAAAGATTATCTTTTAATAGTACTTTTGTGTTCGATATTTAGAAATTAGTAATGTATTTAGGGCATTGATTGTATAATGTCTGCTCGAGTTTTAAAGCCTCGTATCCACTGGACAATATTTGACATGCCACACGTGTATCTCAATGAATTCAACAATGTTGCACGGCGGTATTTCCATACCAATTGAGCAGTCTGACTGGGGAAGTACCTTTACCCTACAGAATAACACGGTTATGATAACCTCGTTTTGTGTTCCCAGCGGTGAGTAGGGTAGCCATAGCCCACTGGAGAGTTTTTGTGCTGTCAGTGGGAAGATCAAAGGCTTGTCCTGATTGTGTTCTGCACTATTTGTGCTGAGTATTTGCGCCACTTGGAAGCCTCTGCAGAAGTAGCAGCAGCACTAGCATAGCCAGCCGTGCTTGTTATATGGGTAGAAGCAATGGTATCCACCCAAGTGGCGTCCCACACTAGAGTCCTACCTATCTTCCATGGCATTAGGACATGCCATTTGGTCTCCTGCCATCATCGCGCGCCAAGCTGTTTGGTAAATACAAACTAAAACAAACAAAAAATCTCAATTACCGACATTTAGCTATTGAGAAAATTATTGACATCCCAAGTATGTAACAATTATGGTAAAAATTACCACAGTATAACGAGTTATATTACTATAATAGATATTATGCTTAAATTTTATATTATAATATTAGGTATTTATTGTAATAAAAATATGAGATAGGACACTCTATTGAACTTTTCTTGAATAGTAGCTTCGTAAATATTTTCAATTTACGTATTTTATAATACCTGCTGTACGAATGTCATAAACGTGCAAATTAATTTTCCGAGTAATCACAAACATCAAAATCAAAGGTAACCACAAACTCCACCTGAATGTTGGCACAAAATTCAGGATCCTTTGTGGCGTAACCATTGTTTTCCCGTAATTTATAACATGTCACAATACTAGTATGAAAGACAGGTAATTTCATGTGTCGCTATTATACGGAAAACAATAGGGGAGTGTATGTGACAGTCCATTAGGCAGAGACCATCACACCGACAATAGAGCTGCTCTATCTACAGCGTTTTATTAATGCTTAATATGAAGAAACATGGATAGTATGTCGATGTTAATTGATTGGGGTATCCATTTATACGATATAGAAAAACTACTTACTTAATCGCGTGTTTGATTTCTACTTGAAGTAAATTTCTTGTGCTAAAGGGCCAAACATTAATATGTAGACGTATCAATATAATTTGTTTGCCCGTTAGTGCTTTCTGGTGGTACATTCATATCCGTGGTATTCCATGTAGTGTAATGGAATCCGAACCTAATGATGATGACATGATTCTTGGTTAATATTGTACTAAGAGATTTTAAGGGCGTTATAAAACGATTACCATCAGCCCACTCTTATATGAGGAAGGTAGGCCAGGAAGGTATTCCCGTCCAATTGAGCAATCCGACTGAGAAAGTACAGACATCCGTCCTACAGAATACCGCGGCCATAATAACCTTGTGTTCTGTTCCCGATGGTGAGTAGGATAGCAGAGCTCATTGGAGAGGTTTTGTGCTGTCATTGGAAAAACCAACGGCTTGTCCTGCTTTGTTTTTTACACTGACGGTGCAGAAACTCTCTGTGCTCACTGGGTCGGCAGCGCGGTGTGAATGCCGTGGTGTTACACGCGTCCATGGGCCACGGTAACTGCATTCCATCAGGTTGGCCGTGTTCTTGCCTGCCACCAAAGTGGCATAAAAAATCAATTGCCACCTTCCTTGTATAAAATCTGTGATGATGTTTGTTATTTTATTGTGTTGAGAGTTATTTGTCCCAACTAATGTTATTTGTATAGATTATTTTCGCTGCTGAAAGAAGTCTTGACAGTAATGGATAAGTGCTCACGGTTGAATTGAAAGTAATAGAATAAAATCTATACAAAATCTGACGCCATACAAAATAGGGGACAAATGTAATTTTCTCATAAAATATGTTTTCTCTACAAGATGTACCTATTTTGTGTAACGTAACAGTCCCTTGAGGGTAGACGTAGAACATTTTGTACGTTAGATTGAAATACTGATGTTTCAATAGAAATACGGTGGCGTGCGTTACAAAGGAACATTGATTTACATTTCAATCTAACAGTTTTCTTAGAATATTTGCCTGTGTTTAGTTTTTTTCACTTCTGTTTCATACAGGTACTGTGGAAGGGGAAAAAATAATTTGGTTTTCTTAGAAATCGATTGAACTATGTTTTATTATAGGCTGAACTGTTGATATAACTAGGTTACATTTTACTAGTTTTAAAATATTCAAATATTCAGGTAAATTGTTTTTTTTATTAACCAGGCAATAGCTGGAAATATTTTATTAAGTGTCTTATTTTATATTTTATTTATTTTATTAAACTTCAATGTAAATAGGAATACTGACTTTAAAATCTCGCGTACCATGATATACAATAATGTTAACGAGAATTAACGCGCTCATGGTACATTTGGTTTGTCTGACATTTACACCAGCCGTGGTCACAGGCTGACTGTCAGTTAGTGACCACGGCCGGTGTGACCTGGTTGAAACGTCAGGCAGATCAAAGGTATGTATATACCTGTATTATGATTGCGTTGATTCCTGTTAACATTATTGTATAAATAGAAATAGTTTTTTTAAACTTATTATAGTCAGTCAGTAAGTATTAAAGTTTTTGGAGTGGAATCTCTGAAACCATTCCTTTTAGTTTCAAATGAAAAAAGTCACTGTATTGAAAAAGCAGTATAACAGTGCAGTTACGTGAGCTTCGATAGTATTCGAGGACTCAGATCATACAAAAAGTATTGTTGGAACTGTTGGACATTTTTGTACAATGCATTTTTTAATCGAACCGAATCGAAGAACTGCGGTAGCCTAGTGGTATGGGTAATGAACTGCTGAGACGAGGTCTCGGGTTCAATCCCAGGTTTTACCATGGCACATACCAATGACTTTTCGATGCTTTTCGAAGTTATGTGTGTATTTATCGTAGGTTTATAAGTGCCCGGTTAATGGCAATAGGCTCGCCACCTATTACCTTGGGACCTAAACATAACCTGGCGAAATGTGGGTGCTAGCACCTCTGCCTACTCCTTCAGGGATATAGGCGTAGTTTATGTCATGTTATGTTTTTTAATCGATGATATGTATAAAAAATGCATTAAATTGACAAGCTTTGGAACGAACTCAGTGCTGAGGTTTTGCTAAGCGATTATAATATGAGGTTCTTCAAGAAGGACATTAGGTTTCTTCAGAGTCGACAGCATGAGCAATATGACTATAACACCCCTGGTGTTGTATACGTCCATAGGCCACTGTAACCACTTCCCATCAGGTGAACCGTGTGCTAGTCTGCCACCTAAATGATATAAAAAAGGATTTTAAAGTAGTTTTTATCTCTTGGAATAGGTAGGCGGCTCATGTTCATTCGGTTCAGATCTGAGGATGACAGCAAATTTAAATGTATATTTATATTTTGAGTAAGTAGTAGTATAACTGTTTCTAAAGGTGGTTTCACTAAAATTCAATTGGAGTGTTATAGCATACCAGCTTTTAATTAATGACATATATAGATGTTATTAATTATTTATCACGTCATATATTCATAAATTAGATACAATAATACTAAAATAACTATTATACAACTTGTAATTAAAAATAATTAAAATGCGTCGTGGAATTCCTCCGATTTGCATGCATCTTGTGGTAGCGATCTCAGAAGACTGGTAGCATTGTCACGTTGTATGGCAATGCTTATTCTCTGACCTAAAAAGAGACCAACCTTCTGGGCACGAGAAGCGTCAACCATACGCTTCGCAATCTCACGGAAGAGATTGCGAGCGCTTGGACCCCATGATCCCAAAGTTTCGACTCCAATCGGCACAAATTCATAGTCTTCGATAAGATTGGAGTGTTTGCTTCGCTTGAAAGCATCTGCAGAAGCAGCAGCCGCACCAGCACAGCTGGTTGTGCTAGGTATATGGGTAGGAGCAACGGTATCAACGCATGTGGCGTCCCAAACCAGAGTCCTACCCATTTTCCATGGCGTTAACGACATTAAACGACGTAAATGTCTCAACTGCAGAAATGTTTAGTCATATAGTTATCTAAGTAAGCACAGTGAGAGTTCAAAGTTTGTACAAGATTTTGTATTTTTTTATTCTTCCTTAGTTCTTAGAAGAATCTCTTTGACCCATCAACAGAATTTAATTATCGTCGCAGTTAAACAAAACACGCTTACATAGAACAACGCTCCGTCTCAATAAAACGCAAACAAACAAAAAAGCATAAAACCTATTTATACCATGATCTTAAGACAGCTCTCAGTGCATATTACTCACAAAGTTTAATCATAAATCTAAATGTGCACTCGCCAATCACCCAGGCACTTTGCAGCTGCTTTTAATTTGTCTGGACAGTTCACACTGCATATATACACACAAAGCGTTCTTTGTAAAGGCCCTTGCAGATCTAATCAGATCTTGCTATTGAAAAGTATTAGGCATTAATTTTGTCGAGACGATTTCCGTTGTAAACATGATTTTATTTTACTTTTTATGAATTTGTCCTTTCGTAGTTTTCATTGTTGTTCCACATATTGTCTCCAGTCGGCTAAGGAAACAAGTGAATTTATCATATTTCAGGTTCAAGTTCTAATAGAACAGGACCAGTTGTGATGTCCTCCTCGAAGAATAACGTGAGAAATGAGTTAACTTCCTATTTATAAATAGGTGTAAACATATCTCCGCTGTATATAAGCTAATGAGAATGGGTCTTAAGTTTGTTGTAATCTATTTCTTGCCTATTTGATCGTTTTGCTAATGAAGATGTGACGATTGTTAGCGCGAGGATTTTTCATTGAACCAATTATTCAATGCAAGACAAGTCATTGTTTTATGAGGATTAAAATAAATGCTCGTCTAGATTTAGAGCTTAGTTGAAGATATTCAAATGACGTGTATAATTAATTGTTACGGATAATTGTTTCGATGTTATCTTTGAGTCTAGTGTGAGGATCACAGTCTCCTGCAATCAACTGGAACGACGCGTAGCGATGTAAAATTAATCAATTTGTGTTGTTTGGAAACTAAATAGTATAGAATTGACTTTTTTAAATCTACCTCGATAATGCAGTTGCAATAGACCTCGTATCTCGATTCCCACGACTAATTAAATGTTATTTGGTTTACCTCTCAGTAACAACCCGTAATCAGGGATTAGAAGCAAGCAATGGCTGGCAGTCGTACTCATGATTTTAATCCTAGTTCCAATAGGTTACACTTCTAGGAATTATTTACACACATAATTACTGTTATTGACAGGCACATATGTAGAGTACAGCAAATCTTAACAATATGAAAAAAGAAAAGGTGGTTCCAGAGGCATTATTCAGGCTGAAAAACGGGCAATTCATTTACATAGAGAAAGTAGTGCTAGCGTTCTCCCTTCATAAAACATACATACATACATATAATCACGCTTTTATCCCCGGAGGGTCAGGCAGAGGTTAATTTACACCCACATTTCACCGTATATATTGTATTCGGTCCCACATAAGGGGGTGAGCCTATTGCCGTTTTCCGGGCACTTTTGTTGACTCGAGCCGTGCTTCATAAAAGTATATTATAAAACATTATATACTTAATTTATTCAAGTAGTTATGTATTCAAAGAGGAAAAGTTAAGTAGTAATTGCAAGTAAATATTTATAAAATAAAAATAATATTGCGATAATCTATTTGACAATTTTGAGGGCTATTAATAAACGTCAGTAGTTCTTAAAAGCCGCTTAGCAAACTGTATTTAAATAGGCACTTATCTATGCAAACATATATTACTAATAGCTTAGATTTGCTTAACGTGGCGTATACGCCTATATTTACAATAACATTTGGTTATTACACTTAAGGCTACGACTTAATACCTGTACCTATTTCAAAACCACATTACAAAATTCATTTGATTCTAAATAAAAAAAAATAAAAAAACAACTAATGGAATATTCACTGTAGCAAGCAAGTAGCTTCAAATAATAAACGTTGGCCCATAGTCTTAACTACAATCATGATCTTTCTGTTATTTTATCTGCTCAAAATCACCCATTGAGGTAAAAAAATAAAGAACTTGTATGCTTTTTCCCTTTAGTGCAAGTGTTGCTACTATTATATACTGTCATTATATAAGGTATATACTATTTATTGTTAAGTGCTAAGAAATGAACGTGTGTTATATAAAAATACAGTTTCATATTGTAGAAATGGCAGCTCTTTCCTTTATTACCTTAAAACCTGCCAAGTATTTAAAAGTAAACAATTAATGTAACGGATTTAAAAATAGTCAATACAATCAAACATTTACCGCTTTTAGTCCATACATATTATTACGCTAAGACTCTAAGACCTGCTCTCCAATTAGTACGCTGCATTTAGTACTAAACTACAATGTTACACCATAAAACTAAACTAAATATCATTTAGTTTAATCCAATACAATAATATGCCAACAAATATTCATTAACTCTACTTCCGAGAATTAGGACATGTCTTGAATTGTGCGCCCACGCACACAATAGCATACGATAATGTTAACAAGACTTAAGCAAACACATTAAAGTTCAAATAGATTCAAAGGAACTAATAAAAAGTTCAATAAAGTGCAATCAAATATTTATTGTTTCAAATATTGAGAATGACTAACATTTTATTGATTTGAAGACTGTCCAAGTATTCGAGTCAAACATTTTGAATGAGCTCCAATGTTACATTAACAAGAAGTACCTATAATATTGTGAGGTTGGCGACTTCAAGTTCAGAATTTGTATGATTATATACAAAGGTTTGTTCACACTGTTCATTTGTTTACTATTTAACTACTAATTTCTAAATCAGAATTGTTTACGCACTTCAGAAAGTAACACTAATGAATATCAAAATTATTGCTTTTACAACAAGAACTGCTAGATTCACAAGAAAATTCAATTTATAGAAACAAAATTATAAAATGTATCAAGTAAAAGTATAACTATACATTAAGGAATTTATCGTATAATATTTATCTGAAACTGGATAACTATTTAAACGGGACTGAATATTCGTATGAATTTAATATTACCTATCAATATGAAACGTGGACCGCGATTATGAAATCACGTTTGAGTCACGTTTGAGGCGAGTAAAAAGATAAGGAAGCATATTTACTTTAATATTGCAATCTATATGAACTTAACTTAACCGCTAATTTCACTGTTTGCACAGCTGTTACTGTGACATAACGATACACCAAAATATTACAAGTGTGGGCATGACCCTAATAACTCATCAAAAAAATATATATCACCTGATCAAACGGTTATAAAGATAACATGAATACGTGATGCTATGTGTTGAAAATATATGGCTAATATCGTTTGATATTTGCATAGAGTTACGGTTCTGCGGTCTTGAAAATAAAGTTCATGACTTAATGACTCAACACACCACTAGGTTACTGGTGAAAACATCAATAAATTCGGTTATCAATAAAACCATTAAGTACATCTGTTTTTTTTTTTTTTTCGTTTTTATAATGCACTCGTGAATTCACCCTCGTAGAATTCTGATAATTATGGCAAAAAGGGGTTACAGCATGTTAAAAATGGTCACCTAACATCAAACTTTCAAATTAAATAAAAGTAATAGTTAAAAGTACTTTATTTACTCGAAGCCATAGTTTATCTAACTTGAAAAATCTAATTACTGCATAGCAAATTCCACAGCGTCTTTATGCAAATGAATAGAGCTCACAGTCTAGCTTGATAACTTCGAAGCTAAACTGTATATAATTAGCTTTGTTTTTTCATCAGTTGTTCTCCGAAACTATCTATTTTTTATTCAAGGGAGCTCTTGTCTTCTCTAGGACATATTAATTTTCCTTTTCTTTATGCCACCCTACAGAATACCACGGCTATAATAACCTCGTGTTGTGTTCCCGCCGGTGAATAGGGTAGCCAGAGCTCACTGGAGAGATTTTGTGCCGTCAGTGGGAAGTCTTGTCCTGATTGTGTGTTCTTTACTGACAGCACATAAACTTTGTTCTTACAGGCAGCACGGGTGTGACTCTCTTGAAGTTGCATACATTCACAGGTGGCAGTAACCACTTTCCATCAGGTGGGCCGTGTGTTTGTCTGCCACCTAAGTTGTATAAAAAAAAAACGATGCATGAAACGTCATCCGATGAGACCTCAAGCTGTGTGCCATCGTTATAACATTGTTGGTGTATATACTGGTGACCTTCCTTCCTGAGATAACGCGTTCATTGAAGAGTCCTGTATAAAAAATACATGAAATTTTTTACACTAATATCCACAGTAAAAGCAACGAAAAGGGCCCTTCTATATCAGTAATGATATTGTGATTTGAACAAGCTACATGATTTCAATATTAGCGGCATAATTGCGAATATGAGTTATTTATTCATATTTTTTTATAGATAACCTATCTAAGGTAACCTAACAGATCAATATAAATGTATGGAAGGACTATGAGTTAGATCGTTTTCGTTGCTCGACCACGAAATAACGAGCACCATCATATCCTTCAACACTATAAGAAAAATTGATGACAATAACAATATAATATAAATTGGCCCAGTTTCTTGGCAAGGAGTTTAATAGATTTTAAACATCACTTTAAACTAAATCAGTTAGCTCAAAACGTTCATTATTTTTTTAATATCTCATCACATTAAAGGTGTAGCTGCACTCTGCCAAATAGTCTAGCTTCGTAAAATTTAATCTCAATAAAAGATAAAAGGACAGCGCTTAAAATTTATAAAAAACAATCTTCCGAAATTTAAAAAGGTTCTGTAACTTTTTGTTATCCTACTAGTTGTATTTATACTAATATTATATTTATGAAAGTTTGAGTAGATGTTTGGGTATTTGGATGTTTGTTTTTCAATCACGCTTTAATGTTTGAACGGTTCTGGCTGAAATTTGATACAGATTTTTGAATTATTTTGGTAGAAATTTTGGACAGATTACAGTCTAGAATAATCCCATAAAATACGGATTCCTATAGATTACGGAAACGCTAATAAAATTCCACACGAGTGAAACTGCGAGCAACAGTTAGTCTCATAATAAAATTGAGTCGAGAACATTTTATATGCTCATGTTTTTAAAAATTCCTTCCTAGTAATTAATTGATGGGTGTATAAAAAGCAAAAAATTACGCTAGAGATATTTTGTTTTCGTTTTTTTTTACTTTAATGAAGCGGTATTGTGTAAAAAAGCACGGGGAAATAACTCCAGGCATAAAATACTAATTCCTAAACTGATGTAGGTACAGGTTTGTTGGTTGAGAAAAAATATAAATTGTTACTTACATTTTGAATGTTTTCTTACAATTAGCGAAATCTTGTCGTAATAAAAATTTTCATCTAAACCGTAAACAGAAAACACTGTTCATGTTTACAGTAAAAACTGCCTAGAAAATTTAATGAAAAACTGAAACAATCCTGGCATTTTTGTATTACATTCCAGTTTTTTAATTATCTACATAACTTTTGTTTTCATCAATTAGACTTAACAGAGGCTGCTATGAAAGGTTTTCTAAGTTTGATGGAAATCCACCAAATAAAATTAACGTGAATTTAAAGCGATTACGACAAAAAAATTTACTGTTAATAAAAATTTCATTACATTCAGTTTCTCTGATAACGAATTCTTTTAGTCAATTTAGTATAATAGAATTCTCTTGAACGCGTGAGCACTGACTGTGGCCTGAGGACACAAAAAGAGGTAGGTACTAAGGTACCTAATAATTTCTTGCCAGAAAAGTCAAGGCTGCAAAATTTCAAAGGTCTGAACAATTTCGCAAAAAAAATCTCGCTATATAAAACGAAAAAAAAACAGATTATGAAACCTACTCCAACTGATTTCTTGCTGGACTCATATTTTGGAACAAAAATCACTTTAGGTGCTTTATTTAGATCAGCTAGGGTGCTGTAGTTGGTAAGTTTTTGGGATATGAAGTCACTTTCTATACGCTTTAATAATATAATCTATTTACCCAAATAATATATTATTCGACTATTTGACAAAATAGTTTCAAAGGAAAGCAATGATATGTATGTGAATGAATATGAATGAATAGGTATGTCCGGCTTTTATGAAACTACGAACTGAATTCTTAAGCATGTTTCAGAATAAGTCAGATTGTCTCTTTATTTATATGACACCGGTAATATCGGCAGGGACTACGGATTGCTCATACAATATTAAGCTCAGTACTGAATTCTTAAATCTGTTTCAGAATAATCAGATTGCCTCTATATTGTTCTCATTCATTTTAGATCAGCTAGGGTGAAGTTCAAAAGCACAATTTCTAAGAAATATCTTTTATTATTCAGACGTGTCTATATCAAAGTCATAGATAACCATTATGGTGCCTGACAATTATATACCTACTGAATGAAATTTTAAAGCATTTAGATAGCTAACTATTCAAATCTATTAAGATAGGAAAAAAAAATCAGTTCAGGCGGGATTCGTACCCTCGATCTTTCCTTTACAGAGGGAATGCTTTGACCACTAAGCCACCGAACCACGCCTGAAATCATCCAAATCCTCCTAACTTAATCAAATTATATACCTACCTAAAAATAATTGTGTCAGGAAGAGTCAAAGTCTAAAACTCATTTATTCTGTATAAGCCATTAAATCGACACTTACAAAACGTCAAAATTAAAAAATATTAAAGACTAGTTTAGCAACTACCCGGTTTGAAACGCAACCCCGAAAAGACTCCTACAAGAAACTCAGTGGACATTTTCAAGATCGACAGTAAGACTAATTATAGAAGAAAGTTTTATTCATTTTCTAGTAGGTACTCATAGTACAAACTCATTCAATTTGAGTCTAGATAGCATAGTACTACATAGCAGAATTTAGTCTCCATCTCCATGTAAACAGGTTACTTGAGAAAATCATTAAAATAATATAAAGGAATAAAAAAATTAGAATACAATTTTAAATTTTGGTTTCATGTTAATGGTTCTACGCCCAACGTAATCATTTGTATTCTCTGTCATATTCTGTTTATAAACTTTGAATATATTTTTGGCATCGTACTTATTATAAACTAGTGCATTGCTGGGCATAAACATTAAACTTTGACTGATAAAACAAAAATTAGCATTCGTTTTTGATAAGCCCGTGAACAAAAAGTCAAAGAGTTTGACCGTGAAGTATCAAACTATCTAGAAATCATCATACTCCTGTATTGACGCGATTATCTTTTCTCCATTAGTGGCGTTAGACTTAAGTTTAGTATGCATTCCAAAATTAGCATTGGCCACAATATTTTAAAATATTTAATATATAGGTAAGATTGATTGTCTTCCTTCAAGTCTTCCCTCAAAATATAAAGACCAATTAACAAGAGGATGTAATGCATGAATACCATGAACCAATCAAATAATTTTTTTAAGTTCACCTTATGTTGGTTATGCACAATACATCGACACTGCATCACAATGGAACAATTATATCTACACGATGCTATTGAACTCTGAATTTAAATACTCTAATTATAGGTTTTGGTTACGCTTTCTGTTTAGTAAATTCGAACAGTGAATTGATCAATGAAGGCTGTCTTGAGAAGTGTAATTAACGTTACAATGACTTGCACCTCACGTTATTAAATCAGTCTATTCTTCTATCGAACGCGCTTCTTATGAAAACATGGGCTACATTTATTTGATAAAAAAGTATATAATACTTATACTCACATTATAATATTCATAAATTAGATAGAATAAAACTAAAATAACTATTATACAACTTATAGCTAAGAATAATTAAAATTCGTCGTGGAATGCCTCTTGTGGTAGCGTTCCCAGAAGATTGGGAGCATTGCCACGTTGTATGGCAATGCTTATTCTCTGACCTAAAAAGAGGCCAGCTTGGTCACGAGAAACGTTGACCATATGCTTCGCACTCTCACGGAGGAGATTGCGAGCGCTCGGACCCCATGATCGCAAAGTTTCGGCTCCAAATGGCACAAATTCATAATCTCCGATGATATTGGAGTATTTACGCCGCTTAAGAGCCTCTGCAAAAACAGCAGCAGCACCAGCACAGCCAGCCGTGCTAGTTATATGGGTAGGAGCAATAGTATCAACGCATGTGGCGTCCCACACCAGAGTCTTACTCATCTTCCATGACAGGTTATTAAATCTACATCAAAAAAATGAAACGTCAAAATGATTTTAGTCAACATTGTGATCGACAGTTTTGAATCCTGGATACTACCGATGTCGTGAACCTGGTCCTAAATCAAGAATTCAGTTTAGTTGGAGGGGTAGCGGAGAATTGTAGTAATTTAGATTACTAGGTAATGTATACAATTTAATAAAAAAATTGAAATTCCGAAAAATATTTTATAAAAACGGGATGTCATTATAAAAACGGCGTGAAAATTCAATTTTATTTATTACCAAACCGTATACCCACTTCCATTGATGATTAATTACTTTAATATAATATACTTTAATTTAATATAATAAAAAAAAAAACAAAATACTTACCTATTCTTTATTACTCCAGTTTTTATAATAACTCTGAATTATTGTATCGTTAAAGTGAGTCTAATAAACTTCTAGGCTGTTTTTTTCAGAATCTTTTATTGATTAATATTCATACATGTATATTATGCGTTACGAAAAAAAAATCAACGATATTCACATTGATCATTAGTTCTTTGTTAGACATTGAGCTTCAAACTATAAATTACCCTCTGTACTTATTTTAAAACCTAATATCCATATGATTTGGAAAACAATGCTCCCCAAGCAGTTGTGGACTTGCCAACGACTTATGCAGTGCGCATTGTATCCCTAACCGCTACCTATTACCGCTAGAACTCTTATTTACATGCAATTGCTTGTAAATCACTCACAGGAAATGGGACAGGCTAATTGCTGTTACTTTCTTTGTACTCCTTCGTAAGCAAATGTCTTGAACGTGCTCAACTGTCGGTAATAATTTGTATTTTAAATGAACTAGAGTTAGTCTACTATGTAACTTAGTATAATATATTTGTAGCAGCTTTTTAAAAATTGAAAGATTACTTTACTTCTATTTATTTAATTACAATGATTAAATTTGAGAATAAAGCACCTGCTGTTACCCGTGCCAGAAATACCGAGAATACAGGTTCCTGCAAATTATAGCTAGGAATTTCTTCCTGGGATAAAATATGCAATCTGTGTGCTTCTTGAAACTATAATTTATCTCGGTACCAAAGTTATCCAAGTACCTACAATCATAGGAGGAGATAGGACACGACGGTATTTCCGTTCAATTGAGCAGTCCGACTGGGGAAGTACCTCCGCCCTACAGAATATCGCGGCCGTAATAACCTCGTTTTGTGTTCCCGGTGGTAAGTAGCGTAGCCAGAGCTCACTGGAGAGTTTTTGTGCTATCAGTGGGAAGACAAAAGCTTGCCCTGCTTTGTCTTTTATGCTGACAGCACAGAGACTGTGTGCTTACAGGGTTGGCAGTGCGAGTGCGACTCCCTTGGTGTTGCACACGTCCATAGGCCACGGTAACCACTCTCCATCAGGCGGGCAGTGTGCTTGTCTTTCAACCAAGTGGTATAAAAAAACATGCGTGCATGATATGGGTTCCAAAAATCTGCATTTTTATAGTAACTCATGGTAAATTCAATATCATTGTTCACGTTATGATAACATTTCAGTAATTTTAACTAAGAGTACAAAGTACGATACCTATTGAGAATAAATATGCCACAAGTTGAAGTTTTCTCTTGATCTTGACTTCTTTCACTTTAAAATTTCTACAAAATTATTTAGTTAGAAAATTGAATAATCAGAAAACTTTTAGACGCATAATATTCCGTTTCATACCATCAAAGCTTTCGTGGAATGCTCTAAACTAAACTGATGAATTAATTCAAGTAATTCACTTACTGAAATAATTCATTTTCTTTGAGATAACTTTTGCTATCCTCACTGTTTCGAGCTCTGTGCAGTCCTTATGAATTCTTGGTGGATGTTCTTAACATTCTTTTTTAACATGAATATTTACAGTAAACATGACAATCAACAATACAGGTAACCAAGAATATTTTACGTCACCCATTTAAACAAAACAATGTTCAAAAGTTCATTCCTTATTGGAACGCGGCACGTCAACCGGCACAAAATCAAGACAAGGCAGTATTCGAACAATACAAGTCACTTATTTTTATTTTTTAAGGTGTATGCAATGTGGCTTGCATAAAAATTAGTTTGTTGTTAGAAAAAAATCTACCATGACTTAATTTAAGAACGAAGCCTTTTTTGGATTTAATACTTTTAATATCATATATATATTTAAATAAATAAAAATCTCTATTTACCCAAAAACTACAGGTATCAGATACAATTTAAGGTACAGTCAGCGTCAGAACGATCCCGACCACAAAGTCCCAAAATGATCTATCTCAACACCAAGGCATTAAGAGCAAAACAAGCGGTATTTATCTATTTTATTTATTTAAATTGTATACAAATTCTAGCCATGACAATATTATGTATAATTGTCCTCAATTCCATTAAAAGCATTGCTTTTAAAAATTGAAATCCCAAATAAACACAATAAAGTTAATCAATAAATCCTGGCTCAAAAATTTACCAGATTATTCAATGAATTAACTTTCACAAAAGATTTCAATCAGAACTACAATGTTGCTGTTCGTATAACACGTCATTTACGTGAAAATTGCAGCTGGCATCATCTCCACTGCGAGCTAAACGAATAATGAACGCGGTATACAGGACTCTGCGTATATCGCCACGCCTTTGTGAAGCCTATCTGCACTTCTGTTTAGTAAAAAATAGCAGTTACGTACTTAGTGAAGAGGAATCTCTAACAAACTAATAAATGTTTCCTCCCTGTAATTTCAGTTCTAACTGGCAATTTTAATGATGTGAAAAGTTAATTTGCAGTTAATTTAAATGTCTGGCTTTACTTCCTACGAATTTCTATTATTGCCTTCAACCACTACGTACATGGATTACACGGATGCATGGAATGTGAGCCAGCAACCACTGAATGCCAGTCTCTCATGTGGAAACTGTTTGTGTAATTCGAAAATGGTTTTTCTGAATTTAGTGGTATTTGTGCGCGTTCATGCTGACTTTCTCGGTGGTCTCGTGGCTCAAGTTTGCGGTTAATTTTGCGTGTGAATGTGAGGTTCTGTCGTTGATTCGTGGTTCAGGTATTTAAAAATATTTATTATTATGCAATTGAAATGTGGTGTAAATATATATATATATATTACTAAAATATCGCCTCGACTCGACATCAGTGACACAAATCTTACTAATATTATAATATAAAAGTTTGTGAAGATGTTAGAATTGTTAATCAATTACGCTCAAACCCACAGCTCAAACCGTTGAATGGATCTAACTGAAAGTACAGGAATATATTATAGTCTAGAATAATACATAAACTACTTTTATCCCTGGAATAAGTTCCCACAGGTTGCAGGAACAGGATCAGAATCCAACTCGGGTGGAGCCACAAGGCCTATACTGATAATATTAGTATAATTCTAATTTAAATAAAATTATTCACGGAGGCAATAATCACCTTCATTACATTTTAAAATGAAATTTATTTAAATTAATGTTCCATAAAAGTTAGCTAAATGCCTATGAGACAAAAGAGGAGTCTCATATAAAATGCAGCTTCTTTTAGAGCACACTGCGACTACGACAGTTCAGAAAAGTCGCACAATTTAGAGCTTTTCGTGTGACCACTCATGCGGTAGAAGATTGCAGGTACACATTGAAATTCCATTTTCTCTTTGGAAATTATTTCGTAGCTTCCCGCCACGGTCAATTACTCTCATAAGGACGTTTCCCACGGTGTCATAATTATAAAACGGAAACGTTTTTCTTTGAATAGTTCTCTCATTGGTGTGACGACTGTTGGTATTATGTAGGTAAATGATAATTGTACCAAATTCTGAATAATCCCATTGAAATTGCAGTTCTGTAGCACTTTGAGCGTTGGTTGTGAATCACACAGTTGAAATAGGCATGAGAATTTACTTATGTATGAATCGTGTAATTAGAACTAGAGTTCTAGCTCGCTTCAATAATTTGGTGGTACTCTTGTACAAGCAAATATTACTAGGTACGCAATGGAGCCTAGTGGTATGGGTAATGGACTGCTGAGACGAGATCTAGGGTTCTATCCCAGGTTTTACCATGGCACACACCAATGACTTTTCGATGTTTTTTGAAGTTATATGTGTATTTATCGCAGGTTTATAAGTGCCCGGTTAATGGCAATAGGCTCGCCACCTATTACATTGGGACCTAAACATAAACTGGCAAAATGTGGGTGCTAGCACCTCTGCCTTCCCCTTCGGGGATATAGGCGTGAGTTTATGTTATGTTTTATAATCATAATATTTATTCTGTGAATTATAGGTTAGATATAAATGTATTAGAAGCTTTGCTTTATTATTGGTTGACATCGTAGAGACTTTAATAATTATTTATGTACTTCTATAATATTTTTGGACTAAACAAAATACTATTTTTAGTCTAATTAGGGAGTTTTGCAACAGCAAAATCGTCGACACCGTAAGTGTAATATATTTTTATGAGCTTTTATTTTACTGAACATATTGGTAAATTAGTCCGATCTAAATTTTATTGCGTTTCGATTTTTAGGGGCTTTCTACTTTTTTTACGTGGAAATCGATTAATAAACTCTTCAAATTAACATATGTATTGTTAAACAGAATTCACGATTTCTAAACATGCATTTTGTTTAAGAGAAGCTGCAGTGGACTGCGATGGGTTGATTTAATGATTAATTAATAATTTTTTATTTCCGATTCGATTTTATACAATAAATTTTTAATGAACTTATATTCTTAGACTTTTCGACTCTATGAGACAAACCACATCCAAGAACACCAAATAAAAAGTGAGTACCATTATCAACCTAACTGTGACTAATTCTTCAATTCCCAACTCATTCTCACAAACTACGCAACGTATTAATCTCAACCAACCTTTGTCGTCTTACGAAATGGCAACCCAATTGTGTATAACTCTTTTTTTATGGTTACATTGTACTTTACGCAAATGTCTCCAGACGGTGGAATCGAGGTGTTGCCATATTGCTCCCAAAGGAACAAAGAAAGGAGGTGACATTTCCAGTTTTTGTTATTCGACCGGGAAAATGTTTCTTTTTAATAATTCATGAACGCGTCGATAGTTTGTTTTGACGTCCGTAAAGATACTGTTGTTTGAGTCAATCGTTGAAAAAGGACTGTATTTTTTGTTTTTGCTTTCTCTGCAGTGAAGTCACGGTCTATCATTGTCTATATACACACGTCTGTATTTATATTCCCGAGGTCGGTTGAGGTGTATTGACAGTGACACGCATAGCATGCCTACCGTTTTCAATCCCATGTTAACGGCAATGTAAGCTTATTCTATTAATCTACTTTGTAGCGGATAATCCTAAACTCCCTCTCCGTAATACACGCGGTAGGGCGCCGAGACGTTATTCTCCGTCTACTAATTTACGAACGCGCCCATAGCGCTAGCCAATCACAGGCCCGCGCGACCGGCTCGGAGAGTCGGAGAAACGAACGCCAACGTACTACACGAATTATAATCATTGTCCTAATAATTAAGTTTATTTGTTCCTAAAATTGTGAAATTAATCATTAAAAGGAATGTGACAACTACACCTGGCTCCTTATTGGCTCCATCCCGACTACAACTTCTTTTTCCAGATTTTATGTGACCACCACTAAGAATATTCTAAAAAAAATATCTAACGTCAGTGGCGCGAGCGTAACGCCTCTGGCGTTACATATGTCTATAACCCACCACTACTTCACATCAGGTGGGCTGTGTGGTTGTCTGCTGTCTACCTACCTAAGTGGTATTAAAAATTTTCTATTTGCTCAATCCAGAAATCAAACTTGAACCTTACATCTTATACAGTGATTACTCTACATGTACTATCGATCACCAGTATTACAGAACCTTTAACAATAAAAATAAACTTTAAAATAATAGAATTACTTTTGCTTTAAAGAAAAAGAAACAAAAAAAGGACAGGATGATCTTAATCTTCATCCTTTATACCGTGACCTGTAACTTAAATTGCTTGTGGTTAACTAATTATAGATATTATCAAAGTATACAAAAGTGCTGACTGTACATCGACTAATATTTTATACAATCGTTTGTGGTCAATTTAAAAACATTTGATAGCATCGATATTTTGATGTTTTTATTATAAGAGCGTGAATGTTAAACAATTTAACACTCACCTTGGGATATTCGGTTACGATGGTTGATTACCGTTTGGAGGGATGTGTGATCACTGAGATATCGTTACTGTTGGACTTCTCTATGTTCGCATACAGCACCCGATTTGCATCCAGACTATTCCGAAGAAGCAGTAAATACATTGAGGAGATTAAACGGGAACTAAAATAGACACTAAACTATATTGCATTATATTGTGTTTAGAAAATGCATCTTTGAATATTCGTCTGCTTTCTAGAATTCCTTTTACTAGCAATTCTAGAACTCCTTTTAAAAGTAAAATTGCATAAGGTTTTTTATTTATTTTCAGTTAAAATTTATGGCGTATGGAAACCGCAACCGCATGTGCGCCACCGTCTTGCTAAGGAAGTGGTTAGGTTGTTAAAGAACTGAGTAAAACCACTTGGTGTTCTGTCGTAGGGGACCCAGATGTTACCTAGAAAACGTTATTGTATATAGCGAAAGGGCCAAGACATGTACTTCGCTCGAATAAAGAAGCCGCACCCGTCGCTTCTTTAATTCCTCGTATTTAGAAAGATGGGCGTCGTCTGTTCTGACTTTGTATAATATATTAAAGAAACAAATAAATTTTATCAGTGCACTATGAAATTCATAAACCATGCACCTTCTTTTTGTTGTGAGTCATCACTAAAATAGATATATTTTCAGATTCGTAACATTTTGTTTTTCTGCGAGCGTACAATATTAATTACTACTTATGTTATTGATTTTAAAGTTCTGGTTCAAATATTTATACATCATGAAAACGAATATATCTGCCCACAGCTACAAAATGAAAGTGACTACCGATTACATCCTATAAATTTATGATTGTGAATCGTTTAACCCACGCAATTGAATATAAACACTTTTGTTATTCTCACGGCCTTTCATCTAAACGTAAATTAACAAAACGCCTTCGTAAGACATTGTGAAATAATCTCCAAAGGGTTTTAATGAAGAACTGAGAACTATAAACAAATAGTACCTTTATTTGTACTTCAAACAACACAACTAGTTTCAATTCTTTAAGTAAACGAAACACTCAATTAAGATCTTTCAAAGTCTTCGGGAAAATGATTCTTTAATGAGCACTATTCAGTAGGTAATTAACTACAATTTGAAATGTAAGAACTTCAGTAATAAATCAAAGAAAAATAAACTTTGTATTGAAGTTTTAACGCCATAATTTGAATGATTGTTGCTTCAAGATCTGATTAGGACAATGTTTGATTATCACTGTTGCTCTACTAAAAGTGGCTCATAATAATAGCGTTGAAGTAACATCGTTACCTTTAATCATAGGTTATTACGTAATCTTGATGAATAAATATTGGAAATTCGTATAGGTATAAAATATTTGTTATTATTACAAAACGTACTATTAGGTACTCTACAGTGAATTATGGGCACAGTTAGTTTCTGAATATTATGAGTTCTGTTGTGAATTCTTCGGGGTTCTTAGTCATCGAGTCTCAATGGATCGTGTGACTTGTTCTTATTTACAGCCACGACCTTTATTATTCAGATGTTAAAATAACGTAATATTGTTGGAAGTTAATGCTGAATTGTATGCGTCAGTAAGTTTAGCTTTAACGAATTATACCTACTGTGGTTGTTATTGTACAGTGTATTATTTTTGCAATTAAGTTATTCCCGACATTTCGGTTGCTTATTGAAAATGAATTGAAACGTCGGGAATAACTTAATTACAATAAGGTTTTATAATTAGTCAAAATTAATTTAATTCCAAACATATAAATAATACAATTATTATTCAATAATTATATTCATGTTGTTTATTTACTTTCTATTAACATTTAGATATATGAGACTTGCTAATATCCGTCTTTGTATCTGAATTGTAGTTTCTTTTAAGTGAGTGTTCATGAATATTCAATATAATAGCCACTTTATTTTATTATCCACCATCACATGTACTCTCTCTCTCTCTCTCCAGAGACATCTGTTTTATCATGAAAAGAAATTACTTCAAATAAAAAGAAATTCGATTTGAAAAGATGTGACAACATATTTATAAGTGTGACTCTAATGGAGCTACGACTTGGGCGACCAGGCGCAGGGCGCGCCGTCGTAGCGGCGGTAAGACCCATCATGGGGGAGTGGCTAGAGAGGCCACACGGCAGCCTCTCGTACCGTCTGACGCAGATGATCACCGAGCACGGGTGCTTCGGAAAGTATCTGCGTCAGATGGAGAAAGAGCCAACGTCCGAGTGCCATCACTGCGACGCGAGCTTGGACTCAGGTCCGCACACGCTCACCGAGTGTCCGGCGTGGGAGACGCCGAGGCGGGAGCTTGTGGCAGCCCTGGGAGTGAGAGTTCTTACGCTCTCCACCTTGCTCGGAGGCGGGGCGGGAGCGGCAGCGGGAGTGACGAAGAATCGCAAGCCAAGCTGCCCGCGCACGAAGGCAAGTCGGGCGTCGGAGGTCGATGAACGACCTCCGCCTCCCCTGAGCGCCGGCCTGGGGGTGACAGGTGGAGCCGCCTGTCACCCTGGCAGAAGCAGGCCGCGGCGGTGGCGCGCCTGGCGCGCCTCCCCGTTTCCGGGGTCGAGTTGGGGACTCTGTAGTCCCCACACCCGAGACGATGGCCAGATCGTGAGAGATGGCCCTGGGTCGGCCGGGGTGCGAGGGATATGCCTGTCAACCTCACCTTCGGCAACCAAAATGACCCACAGGCGGCGTGCGTTTTAGTCGGTTCGAGTCCGACATAACCTCCTCCTCCACTGGCTCCGGTGGAAAGGTATTCGTGGGGATTTTGCGCACGTACAAAAAAAAAGTGTGACTCTAATGCATAATATATACGTACGTGTCTGCTATGAGGGAACAGATGAACCTGCATATCCTATCCTGTCAATAACATAACCCCTCTTTTAGCTTTGCCGTAGTCGGAAAAAAATTGAGTCCTAGTGGACTTAATTCCAAAGGTTTCATTATATATATATATATATATCATAGGTGCCACAGTCATATTGAAATAGGTAGTTACAGCTTCTAATTAAAATTAAAAAATATGTGACGTGTCATCCTATCACACTTCCTACTAATATTTTAAAGATTGTGAAGATGTGTGGCTGTTTGTCTGTGATCTGGGTGAAATTACATCATAAAGGGATAAATTATAATTTGGAACAACATATAGTATTTACTGCCTTTTATCTCTGGAATTGCGGACCATGAATTACCATGAATTGCGGAAGCAGGATCAAAATTATACGCGGCCGAAGCCACTGGCAATATTTTGTAAGTCATATAATTGTATATCACGGTTATGATTGCAACAAACCCATTTACATTTTTTTTAATACCACTTGGGTGGCAGACTAGTACACGACCCACCTGATGGAAAGTGGTTACCGTGGCCTGTGAACGTGTGCAAAACCAAGAGAGTCACACTCGCGCTGCCAATCCTGCAAGCATTGAGAGTTTCTGAGCCGTCAGTGTAAAAGACAAAGCAGGACAAGCTTTTGGTCTTTCCACTGACATCACGAAAACTTTCCAGTGAGCTCTGGCTACCCTACTCACCGCCGGGAATACCTACAACACGAGGAAATTATGACCGCGGTATTCTGTAGGGCGGAGGTACTTCCCCAGTGTCCGACTGGGGAAGTACCTCCGCTCAATTGGACGGAAATACCGTCGTGTCCTACCTCCTAATCCTAATCTATTTTATTACTTGTTCTAATTATTACATTAGATAGAAATATAACATATATTTAGTTTTCTGTTACTCTGTTGCTTATTGTCTTCAAGGTAACAATATTCCCATGCACCTCCCTTAATTACCATAATGTCAAAGCTCCGATATCTCGAGTTATCTCGAATGCAAAACAGACATTGTTTCACAACAAACGCTCACATAATGCACGTACATTAGTAGGGCTATAGAAACACTCATTGGTTTTTATGTAGCGATTCGCGCCGTGGTATAGCGTGGGTTGTAATTGGTGTTAAGGCAACACAGATTGTCACAAATTCAGCTAAGTATTTCCGTTCTTGAGATTTAATATAAATATATGTAAAAGAGAAGGAGAAAATAATAAATTCAGTAGTAAAGGTTTTCATAGTATCTTTTTATCAATAAGATTACGGCATTGAGATGCCGCAATCTATTGATAAAAGATGAAATAAAATTTACTTTATTCATTTAAGATGAAGAAAGCTACACAAAGAAAGACTTGAGAGAGTCTTTCTATGTGTAGCTTTCTTCTTCGTCTTAAATGATTAAAGTAAATTTTATTTGAGATTGACAATCTTAAGTGAAACTAGCTCGTTAAAGTGTGACGTGTTTTAAGACAGACCTGTTTCATAATTGAAATAATAGCAAAATCTATGATTATATACCAATGGGCTTGCCATGAAGAATAAAAATGTCAATAATTGAACGGCTGTCATAAATTATGTGCATAATTAAATAGGATTACAAAGTTACATTTGTATTTGGTAGTATGACAACAGTTCAATTATTAACCTGTTTTAAGCTTTCATGGTACGAGCCCTGTACCATATGCAGATGGTACCTACCTATCCTATATACGAAATTAAGTAGGAACCTACTTTATACTATACCCAACATGAAACAAAGTCATCATAAGGGGAACCTAGTTTCGAACCTGAATGTAACAATCCGACTTCATTATAATAAATACCCATACATGAAAATATCATTTATTCTACCTGATCACCTCAATATAAGTTTCAGACACACAGGAAATTATCGACTTATTCTAAAAAAAACGTAAAGCATTTAGCCATGACTGATACTTGTGAATAATAATATAATAAATAAATATTCAGCAACATTCTACACAACGCTATCTAGACCCATGGTAAGCATAGTTTAACTAGCTTGTGTTATGGAATCTAGAATACGGATAAACATACTTAAATACTTTTTTTTTTTTTTTGTAAATACATACATATTATACATAGAAACACCCAGACCAATGCAAATACCCATATTCATGCATACAAATATTTGCACTGAGCGGGGATCGAACCCGCGCCTCCTGCGTAGCAGTCGCGTTCACTACCGCCACGCCACAGAGGCTGTCGAATGTTTAAAAAGATTTCTCAGACTAATTCTAATTTGTATGGGAATTCGATTTCTCCTTTGATTGTAGCATACGTTAATGGAACCTAATAGATATCGTGTTAGCGTGACTATGAATACAACAAAATATAGCGGACCCGTGTCCCCAAATTAAATTTATCACTAACACGTGATAACGCATGTGAATAAGTAGTCATAAATCAATCACGAAAACTGAATTAATCATTATTCAAAACAGCTCATTTACATTTTATGTTGTTATTTTACTGTTGTTAGATTTAATAAAAAAGCTATCAATTAATTTATGGATAGGTAGCACTCTTTGCTTTTGGGTAATAAATGAAAAAGTACTTTTCTTCTATCTCTGTTCGTTCCTGAAAAACTTGTTCGTTGAAACGAAGATAGAAAATACTTAAAAAAGAAAACAGTGTCAAATTTTTCACTTAAGTTGGTTAAGTCGCTTCTAATCATTGGGGCTTTCAAAAAATATAAAGAAAGTTTCCAAAAAAATTTATGCAGTAAAAGTGTTTTATGTATTTATTGTTCTTAAAACATATTTATAAAATTATCTTACCTACTCCACTTTTTAGAATATTTCAGTATATACAAAGAAGTATACATTTTGTAGCACAATTAGTATATTATAATGGCTACTTTTATCCTTGGAAAGGGCTCCCATGGGTTGCTGGAACGGAATCAGGATTCCAATCGGGAGCAACAGTTGGTAATCTATAATTAATATTTCTAAATCATATTTTAGATTCCAGATATGTACTAGATACGGACCAAATATAATTTATTTCTTGTAAACATTTTGCTACCAGGAATATTAAGAGCAGACAGTTTGTCACCGTAAATGGGTCGATACAATTATAATTATATAGTTATCAGTAAATTAATTACGAGGCCTGATTAACATTCTAGAACATATCAACTCAATAATACTCGTGTAGTTCATAGAATATTTAGGACAGCTCATTTATCTTTAGTATTATGATCAAACGATTTCTGTTTTAACTGGAATTGAACCCGGAGAGTGGATTTTTGCACTATTTAACGTCTACTTGCAGAACGGTTAGAGCCGGTAAAAAAAACTACCTTTGAAGTGTACGCGATTGCAGGCATTCTTTTGTGTGACCCGAATACAGACAAAACAAAATAAACTAGAGTTGGACCAAAAGAAAAAGTATTGCTTACAGAGAGACCCAAAGTCAGGTTTATAAGGAAGTTAGGAACAATTAAAATTTTTATATAATATGATAAATAGAAATAGATTTGATACCTTAGTTGGCATAAAGTTAAACTGTCATTTACTACTACCATATTGGATAATAACTATAACTTCAGTGAAATTTACTTATAACATGACTTTACTTAGTCAAATTGCCATGGCCCTTCCCGGAGTACTCCATACAGCCGGTGCGAAATGATTTCTTATGTACACTGAAACAAGTAGACATATGTAGATATCCCCATCTCCGCGTAGGCATAGCCGTAATTGGGAAATTCAAAAGGCTGCCTGAAAGGGCCAGTGCTGCAATGGTCACGTCAGAATTACGGGCCGCTTGGTGCATTGACTGAGAAGATGAGATAGCTGCGAAAGTCCTCCACCACAGCCAAATTTATACAAATAAAAGTTATACAATTATGTTAACGGGAATTAACGCGATCACAGTACATACATACCTTTGGTTTGCCTGACGTTTCGATCAGGTCACACCGGCCGTAGTCACAGGCTGACTAAAAAAAAAATTGCCGACGGCAGCTCAGTACTTAAGGAATTGTGTTCTTCAAATCCTGGCCATTTATACTAACAACGAGAACCCACTCCTCTCACATGCAATTTTAACTTAGCTGAAGGGGCCTAAGTGAAGTGGTATAAAAATGGGGGCTAGAAAGAATATTATATATATACATATGTTTCCGTTGCTATTTAAAATGTAATTGAAGTGGCTGTTTGTAATATTAAAATAAAAACTTTTTGATGATTGAATAATATGAATGTATACACTGTACTTATAACAAAAAGCATATTTACGCCTACAAATATAATATAGAAACATTAACAAAAAAATTAAATAATAGTGAATAATAAATATACAGGGTGTATTTTTGAAACGGGGCAGTAAGGGCAAGTACCTTAACCGTTGCAGTTACAGCAAAACGTTCTTAAAAGACCTTCCCTAACTTTTTGGGACATTCTGTACTGCATTCACAGATTTTGTATAAAACTTACAGTTAGCAAAAAAAATGCAAAAAGTTCAAATTTTTTTTTTTATGCCAATCGTATCTATTTCATGTGGGGATCAAAAAAGTCTATGGGACCATTTTAGCTTTCAGTACTAGAAAAGACAGAAATCGCCAAAAACGTTTCCCATACATTTCGTACGGAAATATGATAAATCAACTCGAAACTCATAGGTCAGGTAAAATTTTGAACTTTTTTAAATAAAAAAAATCATTTAAACATTTAAGAAATTGGTTTATGAAATAAATTGCTCAAAATGATTTCCATTTTCACGAAAGTCTATCCTTTTTTGCACTGAACGAATGGCGGCTAATAATGTTCTGGGATGAATATTACGTAAAATGGTCATTAATGCATCCTTGAGCTCTTGAACACTGGCGTACGTCGTCTTATACACCTAGTTTTTCACGAAGCCCCATAAAAAAAAATAAGTGGTGTTAGATCGGGGCTACGAGGTGGCCACTGTGTTGGACCATGTGTACCTATCCACTGTGTACCGAATAGGCGGCTCAAATTGGAACGTGAAAGGTGACTGTTATGTGGCGGAGCACCATCTTGTTGAAAATGAACTTCTCGCAATTCCGACAGGGGCCATTCGTCCATCTCGTTTTCAAGATGGTGTAAAATGACTTCATTATACATGGCAGAATTCAGTTTCCCTTCATAAAATTCCACCATTATGACTCGATTGGACATTATACCACACCAACAGTTGAATGAGAAGCGAACCTGATTATGACTTGCCGTAACTCTTAGTGGATTTTCTTTGGACCAATAGTGGTGATTTTTTCTGTTGTACATACCGTTATTGTAAAAATTCGTTTCGTCTGACCACAGCATGTAATTTAAAAATTCATGATCTCTGCTTATTTTTCCTCTTAGCCATCTGCAAAAAGTAAGCCTTCGAACATCATCACCCGGATGTAACACTTGAACTATGCGCCCATATCGATAGCACTTGTAGCCGTATTTCTTCCATATCTTTATCACAGGGGAGTGGGATACACCTACTTCAAGGGCGACTTGCCTGGACGATACCTCTGGATATGCTTCGACATAAGTCAGAACCGCAATCTCCGTGTCCATGTCCACACGAGGCTGCCGCTTTCTTTTGAAAGAACCCTGCAATTCCAGGTTTTTCAAAAGATTTGTAATAACCTTTCTCGTTGGCACATGCCGCAACGGGTACTTATTGCGGTACCACACTAATGCAGCTCCCGCATTTCGATTATTGACAAAATATGCTTCTAATAAGTGAATTTTTTCACGATTAGAAGACATTTTAGCGAAAATCCTTAATTAATAACTCATACGAAGTTTCTCAGCTGAAACTAAGTATAACACACAGATTTTCGAATCAGATTCGAAATTTGAGGGTATATTTTGTATATAATAAATAATATAAATAATAATAATAGTAAAGAATAAAAAAACAGAAATCTTTTAAAATGAAAATAGTCTATTTATACTGTAGATTGATGGCACTTGGTGGAATTTGTTGTTACACATATTGATAACTCACTTGTACTTTTCCACATTACTGGAATGTGGAAAAGTACAAGTGAATTATCAATATGTGTGAAAATAGTCACATTCGTTTTTTTTATTCTTCTTGTTCAGCACATTATTACTTCGGTATTCCACTAATTACCGAACGATATTGACGCCCATCGCTTTTAACCTACACGCAGTAAAACTCATCCATCATTACATACCAAAATAAAAATAAAAGCAACTAATAGCTCTCACGAAAACTGCAATCAGTCTAACTATGAAACGAATAAAGCAGAATATGACTTCATCGTACATTTTGAAAACATCCAATAATTAAATATCTGTCAAAGGTCAACAGAAATTAGGGTCATAATCCACACTGGTAACGATTGTAAGCCCAATAACATTAAAGTCTGCCGTCCACTGCAAACGTATTCAACTTAAACTCGTATTTGTAAACATTATTATTATTTTATGTTCAGTTAGTTTTTTTTCACTACTTAAGTGGCAGACAAACACATGGCCCATCTGATGTAAAGTGGTTACTGTGACCTATGAACGTGTGTAACACCAGGGGTGTTACACACGTTCATAGGTGCCGACGTGCTGCCGACCCTGTAAGACCAGAGATTTTCTGTGCCGTCAGTGCATAACACAAAATCAGGACAAGTCTTTGGTCTTCCCACTGACAGTACAAGAACTCTCCAGTGAGCTCTGGCTACCCTACTCATCGCTGGGAACACAACACGAGATTATATAGCCGTGGTATTCTGTAAGGTACTTTCCCAGTCGGACTGTTCAATTGTGACGAAAATACCGTCGTTTCCTACCTCCTATATAAAATAACTAGTTATTAATTTAAGTTCAGGATATTTATATTCTCACCTACACCTTAAATTTTATGGTCATACCTGTCAGATAACAATTGACTAATAAAAAAAATGTCGGATTCAATAGATGATTAGTTATACAGATTCCTATTATACACAGGCAGAAAAGAAAATGATACGGAATAATATTTGACAGATTATAAGTAAATATTAAAAATTAACCATGCCCCTTACTTTGTTACGGGATCAAACTAATTCCTCTTATATTTTAATAATAAAACCATAAATCTAATCGCAATTAAAATCTTTACGAATGCCTAATACGCAGTGGACGTCGAGCATTACCAAAGGTACTCGGGTCAAAAATGTGGGCTTTCACATTTCAAACCATTAATACTGTGTTTGGATGATTTGTTATGAGATTACAACAATGCTTAATGAAATTTTATATTGTAATAATGCGCTGTGTGAATGAATAGGAATGAGCAACAAAAGCCTATCTGTAGCTGTTACATCATATTTTAAGGTATATGATGAGGTTCCAATAGTAGTAATTTATTATAGATGTTTTAAACTTAGTATGAAGGTAGAATTATTCTGGGATAACACATAGGGTACTTTTTCTCACATACATAAGCATATTACTGGAAACCCACTGCTGCTGGAGACTGCACTCCAGCTGCAGCAGATTGTTATTTAACACGGATAGACCTGCGTGCTAAAACTAAGTAATACAAAAATCACATTCAAATTCGCTCTATAAATTTAACATTATCCACAAACAACCAAATATATTGTTAATCGGTTACCGCAGTGTCAAAACTGACAGAATTGACACCAAAATATTTAATTGCGATCAGTATTTCATAAATTGACTAGGTTCTGTTTTACAAAATCACTTTACATCAATGTTTTTGAAATGAATATTATTTTGAACGAAGAAATTCAAAATAGCTTTATTTTAAATCACAATTAATTTGTTGATGTTTAGTCTATTCTCTTGTTCCTCCATTTATTCGTTGGCAAGAGTCTCATCCGTCAATATGCGTGGTGGTGCGTGGCGGTAGTGAATGCGGCCGCTACGCAGGAAGCGCGGGTTCGATTCCCGCTCAGAGTAAAAATTTTTATATGCATGAATATGGGTATGACCATTGGTCTGTTCGTACCTTGGGTACGTTAAGCCGTCGGTCCAAATTGCCATACGAACATGTATGGCAATCGCAAAAATCCAACACCTGATCTAACTGCCATGCTTCGATATCGCCTCTGGGCTGTCTTGGTCAGATGGCAGTCGCTTCACAAAAAATATAATTTCAGCCAAATTCGCAGTTATACTGGTAAAGCAAACCCCGAGGTGAAAGCTTCGGATGGGATTAAGATGAAGATGAAGCCTCACCCATCAAAAAGCAGGTGGTAAAGGCTTGCAGATGAAGTTGGCTTGGACCCTTAAGATTTTGGTAAGACCCATATTAAGCGGTTGCCCCATTCGTACCAGAAACAAGTACTTAATAGGTATTATTATATATATTATTATAATCGGTTACGTTGATGAAAATGTATTGCCATCCTAACTTAATGTGTGGAGTATACTAAATATCAGATAAATCAGTCAATAAAAAGGGGATAAAACTTTAATGACTAAGATTTGACCCAACAAGCTTGTCAAACTAAATGAAACTCGTTTATAAAAATGCTTTTTATTAATTCTTATTAGAGTCATCGCATTTATACTTCCATAGGGCAACTTCAATTTGAAAATTACCATGTACTTTATTATTGATCATTTATCATCATCATCATAGTAATTAATTAATAAGAAATGATTATTATTCACTGGAAGCTTGAGCTTACAGTTAACCTAGTTACTGATTATATATGTCATGCATTACAAATGACATACGGAGCATCGTCACTCGTAACAGGACACGATCCTAACTAACATAACATATTGTTGGCTTCCAGATATAATTGATATATTGCGGCTACAATTGACGTAGTTAATCAATAAGAACATAATATGTAAACATATTCACATTGAAATTCAATATGAATATATTTACATATAATATTGTAGAGGCAACTATAAATCACACATGTTATTTATTTTTATTATTACTAAAGAAGCGTTATTTGAGCGTTAATATCTTAATCTTCAAAATGGAAGATTTTCTCATGAATTGATTTTTGCAGCATGGACCACGTCAGAGGGTCAAACCTTGTAATAAAATCTGTTCAAAATTCAATTTCA
Organism: Eilema griseolum; assembly: GCA_963662185.1. Taxonomy (NCBI): domain Eukaryota; kingdom Metazoa; phylum Arthropoda; class Insecta; order Lepidoptera; family Erebidae; genus Eilema; species Eilema griseolum. Next base: position 9,168,448 of record OY759243.1, read on the forward strand.
ACTTAATCTTAATCTTCCAGATTTCAAAAATGATTACTATGTCAATAGTCAATCTTGAACCTTGTGTTACGAGAATACCGTTTACTCAATCTGATCTCGATCTTCCAAATGTCATTTCGGATTTTGAGATGAGATCAAGACTACATTTTGAACATATTTTTACTACGAGAATCAGGTTTCAGATCACTAGGATCAAGCTATTTATTTATCTTTTCTGGAATCTTTTGGCTATGCCAATTGATTTAATTGGTTATGCTATGACTATTCTTCGTCAAAGTTCAAACCTATTTGATACAGCTAGGATTGAATATTTCGTCTACTGAACTGACTGCCTCTAAACCTCTAAACCGCACCGGTACTTAGTATTGAATGCTATTCGCACAGCTGAGCCATTCATAAGCCAGATCATTCCAATGCATTTCCATCAAAATTATAAAGAAAATTAATAGCTTTCACCTTTAAGCACCGCTATTAACGGTAAATCACTGTGATCGTCAGATTTCAATTAAGGTAATGCTTTTATTTAATGATAAATTTCTCACTATTGTTCCTTTAAATTCTCTAGATAATCTTCAATCTCGTACTAGATAATAGTTGCAATTATAACATTCTTAAGCTAACTTATTTTCCACCCGTCATCGTCACCTTCTCGTGATCTTCTGATTTGACTGATACGGCCTTAATGGAAGCAACTGCTGTCTGACCTTCGAGAGCTTACACCTGAGCTTCGTCTGTCAATCAACAGGTAAAGCTGGCTTGGTTGGTTCTTAGTGTGGACCCATAAACTCTGACATAATTCTCCAATCATTACCTACAAAATGTAATTATATACAGCTTAGACTCAGCCTCCGATTCATGCATGGCTTGAATTAACAATAGTACCCGGAATACGGCAATAGACTCACCCTCTATTACATGGTCCAGAATACATGATTGGTGAAATGTGGATGTTATTTCGCCTGTCTAACCTTTCAGGGCTAAAGGCGTGATTATATATTATGTATGTACCTACAAAAAATCTCCAAATATTACCTTTTACTTTCATATTTGTAATCCCTTGTAACACAATAAATATCAATTAAGATACAGAGCGGTTCGAAGACCGCCCTTTTATCAAAGCTATTTCAATGACAATTGGATCATTAACCTAGTATGTAGTTACAAGCGATCCTGCTTATATCAAATGTGTAATGTATTTTTGGGGCCACAGGCGAACATGGTACCGATAAATTAATTATAAAGCCCTTGGTATAGGCATAAGTAATGGGAGAAGGGTTTTGTGCCAGTACCATTAAAATAATTGTATTTCATAATTCTAACAAAATAGAAGTGTAAATAAAAATGGAATATGTAAAATGTGATGTGATGAAAATACGCAGGAAAGTCTAGAAAAAGCTCAAAAAGTATGAATAGACTTAAAAAAACTGCCTGATAATTGTATCATAACTAAATGCTATTTTGCATTGAAATAAAGAAATCAATGCTGTTACATTTAATGAGCCATGATTAATAAACATTTTGAACTAGTTTTCGAAGAAATGTAGTTCAGTTTTAAGAATCTCACACTAATCTTCAAAAGCAAACTGTGGTTAGCCTACAATTTAAATAATATATAACATAACATAAACTCACGCTTATATCCCCGAAGGGGCAGGCAGAGTTTATGTTTAGGTCCCAATGTAATAGGTAACGAGCCTATTGCCATTAACCGGGCACTTATAAACCTGCGAAAAATACACACATAACTTCGAAAAGCATCGAAAAGTTATTGGTGTGTGCCATGGTAAAATCTTGGATCGAACTCGAGACCTGAGAATCTTAGCAGTCCATTATCCATACCACTAGGCTACCGCGGTTTTTAATTTAAATAAAACCACTTTTTTACGGATTTTGTGTAACAAAATGAGTGGTAGGAAACTGTGATTACTAATTGAGTATTTGCATAGATTTATGCTGTATCTACACTAACGAAACATAATTAACGCACACTTTTGATTTATTGAAAAATAAATCATTAAATTATTTGTTTTTCACTATCTTTTTAAATCCAATATGTAGTCGGCATAAAAAACATTGATGAATCATTTGTGATAATGTTTAAAGAGAAAATATAATGGCTCTACGCCATATATATTTTGTGTGTGAGTTATTGTATTAACTGAATAGTGCACAAATTAGACCGGTGTCCAACCTCCTTCAAGTCCTTGATGGATTGGCCCTCCAGACTTTTGTTCTCTTCATGATAATTAATTTAGACCATTCCGTTATTCGAGTTCCATTCACAAAATGACAGAATAGTCCCGTATCTTAGATGTTAGGGTTGAACAATGCGTTAATAGCGAGATTATGCGAATTGTGTTGTATTATAAACGTTTCGTCATTGTTTTCTTGAAAGGGCAGTTGTTGGTATTCTTGGTAACCCTCAGGTTTTATCAAAGCGGAGGAATTAATTGCTAACTTTGTGTGATGTTTAGATCAACAAGGTATAGATGGAGAATACACCTTGAATTACGTATAAACCTACCCTTTATTGTGTATTAAAATTGTTTACATTTGTGGTAAATATAGGCATATGAAGCCTCACCTGCAACTTGATAGGCACAGTCAGTCTCAGAACGATTTTGATTACAGTCTTGAAATGATCTCAATACCAAGGTATTAAGAGCAAATTTCTTTGTGTATACCAAATATCAAAAAAATCAAATAACAGGAAGGGGGGGGGGGCACAGAACATAAATTTCCGGGGACAATCAAGGCATTAGGATCATTTTGAGTACTTTGCTCGTCATAATCGATATTATGCTGACTACACTTTCGGACTGGTGGACGGAGAATATTCACCCAAAAATGGCACAAAGGAAAACTAGCAGCGTATATCACTGTCAATTTATTTATTTATTTTTTTTTTTCGCTAAAATTTTATTTCAATAATAATATTTACATAATATACACGGAAGTTATCGAAATTAAAATATAAATAAAAAAGAATACATATCTAAATAATCCTGCAGGTTCAGGCGTCAAAGAATTCCTCCCCATCGATGTCAACCGGGAAGGTGGCCAGAAGGCTGGCGGCATTGCCACGTTGAATGGCAATACCAATCCTTTGCGCAAGGAATAAGCCAGCCCTCTGGTCACGGGTAGCGTCAATTAAACGTTTAGAAATGTCTCTAAACAAAAGACGGGCACTTGGACCCCATGATTCCAGCGTCTCGACCCCAAACGGCTCAAATATGTAATTACCACTTATATTACTATACTTGCGCCATTTGAGGGTCTCTGCCGACGCAGAAGCAGCGCAGGCGCAGTTTGCAGTCCCTGGAAGGTGTGAAGGCGCAAGGGTGTCAGCACATGTTGCATCCCACACCAAATGCCTTCCCATCTTCCAAGGCATCAATGACATTCCATCTGGACTCCTGCCATCGTCGCGCGCCAAGCCAGTGGGTTCTAATATGGCTGAAACGCCAGCGGTGACAAGAGCCCGACGGATTATGTCATTGATATACCCGTGCCGCTACAGCCGTCCTGCGCTCCTGCTGCAAGAGAGACCATGATGTCCAAGGCTAATCTTTTTTTTATTAGTACATATAATATTGAAGGTATGCTACTGCAGTTGTGTCTCACTTTGGTTCAACGTAGTACCTAATTATCATCCACTCTATAAAATGCGTAATTATGTGTTTATCTTTATTATAATCAATCGTTCAAACATCATTCAATAAAGAATTATTGTATCATAAAATTCCAGACATCAAAATTTTATTACGAGAATTCCTAACGTTTTATATTGAAATCCAACGTATTAAATTGGTCTTTTAATTATCAAATCGAATCTACAATTATTAACTACTGTTATAACTGTAGATTATTAATTATTTGAAAGTAATCACTATTAAACATAATAATTTATTGGAACTCCCGTACGATTTTTCATTGATGTTTATTATGACTATTACTATAAACAATACTTATCAAATTGTGAATTATTAGTGCTTAAATTGCTTGTGGCAATGAAAACTCACTTTTTGAAGTGAAATAATCATATTCAGCTGTCTGCAACCATTTACAGAATAAACCTTTCAAGATTAATGTAATTAATTTTCCAATTCCAATAATTATCTTATTTTACAGACGATTTGTGTCATTTATTTCAAACAAATGATTGTGATTAGGTATATTACAATAATTCTAGTAATAATTTATAATGATTAATGATACAATAAGGAAACTATATTTATGGAGGGTTACGCTCCAGTCAAAAGTCAAAGGTACCGCTGTTTTACAGTTCTTTGACAGGCGTTTGATTCCCTAGAGAGGAAAAGCTCCACAAGAACCTAGCCCGATAGTGATATGTACCCAAAAGATCTAGATGGATCGCCATAAACCTTTACCTTCAATCCTGTCCAGCAATGGCTTTTCCATAACGTACATTGTGTCATAAAGTAAATATTTAGTAACTTTGTATGTGTACCTCAGAAGGTATATTGACATACATTTAACACGTTCTAAAATCTACCTAGCTTGAAAAGCTAGACAAACATAAACTGTTTATTAGTGCAGTGTATATTTGCCCTAAATATACCTAGTTTATTTCTAGCTACTATAAAAAGTAACTTTCTTACTAATATTTCTTACAAAATCTGGTTCAGCAAGCAGTCAGTGTCTTTTTTAATGCTATCCTTCCCTTACCCACGCTTCCAGGATTTGAAATTGACAAAAAACACTTTAGAATGCTCGGAAATCTTACTTAGATTCTCACTTATAATTACAATTACCACAACAACTCTGTTGTTTTTCGCTCAATATACATTTTTGATCCTTAAACGTACAATCTTATATTATACTACCTACTTTGCTACTTGAACTTATTAAGTCTTCGTACAAAACCATATTGTACGAATTCACCTTAACCGAGTATGTCAGAGCCTCAGCTGCAATATCGCCCACGAAGGTACCTACATACTCTTGACTGATTACTCTTAGTGAGAATCACACGTTCACCTATAATAAACACCTTCATAATGAATCAACACTTCCCACGTGCTCATTTGTTCATAGAAACACCTAACATAAATATCTATTAAGTAGCCACGGGAAAGGTTCAATAAATATCTATATTTTGTGTAATTTGAGTGCAATAAACTTTATTGAAAGATGGAGCATTATAAATAAGATTTTGGTAGCTTTCGCTAATTTTTAGTATTATAACAAAAGTTTGAAAGTGTTCTCTTGTATTGTAGAATAACAAAGTTTTTCGTGACAAAACAAATCAGATTTAAGGTATCCTTGGAAAAGTTTTGTGTAATTACATATTTAGCTTAGATAAAAACAAAGTTACTAATTTAGAACTATTGACAGACATAACATAAACTCACGCCTATATCTCCGAAGGTGTAGGCAGAGGTGCTAGCACCCACATTTCGCCAGTTTATGTTTAGGTCCCAATGTAATAGGTGGCGAGCCTATTGCCATTAACCGGGCACTTATAAACCTGCGATAAATACACACATAACTTCGAAAACCATCGAAAAGTCGTTGGTGTATGCCATGGTAAAACCAGGGGTCGAAACCGAGACCTAGTCTCAGCAATCCATTGCCCATGCCACTAGGCTACCGCGGTTTTATTGACAGAATTTAATAATAATGGGCAAGGTGGATCATCCCTAGCCAGATGACAACTGATGACCTGAAATAGTGGATGGAGTAGACTGGATGCGGAAAGCTGAGACGGTGCGCACTGTGCGGTATGAAAGAAACTTCATCCCACGCACACTCAAGCTGTGGAATGACCTCCCTGCTGCGGTTTTCCCAAGCGCCTACAATATGGGGTTCTTCAAGAGGGGCATCAGAAGGTTTCTTCATGGTCGGCAGCGCGAGTGTGACACCCCTGGTGTTGCATACGTCCATAGGCCACGGTAACCGCTTCCCATCAGGTGGGCCGTGTGCTTGTCTGCCAACTAAGTGGTATAAAAAAAAAAAAAAGTGAGCTATAGCACACCTTCGGAGAGATCTAAGATCATCAGTAGAAATGGAATTTGTTTCTAAAGCACCCTTATGTCACTGTGATAATATCTACGACCCATAACACTTTTATAATATCAAATATAAGGAACAGTGAGTTTAACTAATAGAATATGTACACCATTCCGTCATTGTATGAGTATGTTTCAAGATGCTCGTGGTAACATGTGACTCCATGACCATATCTTGCGAAACGTAGGTGTAATACAACTTTACCTAAGCCTCCAAGTACATACAATTTAAATACGTTATGTGGCTGTTGCAATATTACCTAATATAGATAAATAAGGTAGGTATCTATTTGTTTTTTTATTTATACTGTTACTTCGCTTTTATTAATTTAACTTAAGCCGAAACAAGTATATAAGATCTGTGTTTGATTACTATAATTATACAGGGTGGAAGATTTTGACCTCACTTAGAGGGGAAGTATTTTAAATATTGAAGATATCGAATTTCATTCGAAGGAAACATTCCTTTATATTTAAATAGAAACAAAACTTCATTCAAAGATTGTCTAAAATTTGCTTGCCTCACCTGGTAATCGAACCTACTAAAGTCCTAAAAATAACATTCTGTATTTTTATGGCATCAATCGATTGGGTCAAATTACTACCTACCCTACATACATACCTCATTCAGTTACACAGTTACATTTAGTAGTCATTTTAATAAATGTTTGTCTTTGGAATAAAAGTGCTGTGTTAGCTGGCATTGAATTTATAAGTTAAGATTTTGTAAAATGTCCTTTCATTTAATTTTCCATGTGTGTTAGACAAATTTGATCGTTATGATTGACACTATCGATTGATGTTATAAAAATACAGGATGTTACTTATTCGAACTATAGTCGGTTCGATTACCGAGTGTGGCAAGTGAGTTTTCGAAAATCTTTGCATGCAGTTATGTATCTTTTTAAAAAAGGAATGTTTCCTAGGAGTGAAATTTGCTGTCTCCAGTATTTAGAGTATTTCCCCTCCAGGTAAGGTCAAAACCTTTCACTCTGTAAATATTGTATTTTTTTTTACGTGCGCGAAATGCCCACGGATACCTCCCCATCGGAGACGGTGGAGGAGGTTATGTCGGACTCGAACCGACTAAAAGCCGCCTGTGGGTCGCTTTGGTTGCCGAAGGTGAGGTTGACAGGCATATCCCTCGCACCCCGGCCGACCCAGGGTCATTTCTCACGATCTGGCCCTCTCCTCGGGTGTGTGGTGGGGACTACACAGTCCCCAACTCGTTCCCGGAAAACGGAAAGGCGCGCCAGGCGCGCCGCCGCCGCGGCCTGCTTCTGCCAGGGTGACAGGCGGCTCCACCTGTCACTGTCAGGCCGGTGCTCATAGGGGGCGGAGGTCGTTCATCGACCTCCGCCTCCGCAGCTTGGCTTGCGATCCTTCGTCGTCGCTTCCGCTGCCACTCCCGCCCCGCCTCCTCCTTCACGAGCATTACTTGCTCGCAGAAGGAGGCGCCGGCCGCCCACGCATCCGCGCAGCGGACCATCGCTGCGAGCAAGGTGGAGAACATGAGAACTCTCACTCCCAGGGCCGCCACAAGCCCCCGTCTCCGCGTCTCCCACGCCGGACACTCGGTGAGCGTGTGCGGCCCTGAGTCCTCGCTCGCGTCGCAGTGATTGTAAATATTGTATTTACATCAGAAACGTCTGAATACACGGGGTATACCGTCATAATTGACAATCCACTTAGTAGGTCCTCCTGTATCCAACCACTCCAGATTTTGACTGTAAATATCCCATTCCCAAAGGGTATGAAGCGCACTGTCCGTAATTGGAAACAAGTAGAGAATATTACCATACTGAAAACTTGATATAGTGTGCAGGGTGCAAGATTACCTCAAAATACATTATCGTAAAATTTCTGACTAAGAGGTAGGACACGACGGTATTTCCGTCCCAATTTAGCAGTCCGACTGAGGAAGTAACTCCACCCTACAGAATATCACGGCCATAATAACCACATGTTATGTTCCCGACAGTAAGTAGTGTAGCCAGAGCTCACAGGAAAGTTTTTGTGCTATCAGTGGGAAGACCAAAAGTTTGTCCTTCACTAACGACACAGAAACTCACTGGAGAGTCTGTGCTATCAGTGGGAATACTAAAAGCTTGCCCTGCTTTGTCTTCTACACTGACGGCACAGAAACTCTGTGCATACAGGGTCGGTAGCGCGAGTGAGACGTCTGTTGCACTCGCGCTACCGAAAAAACTCTCTGTTCTTTCGGGGTCAACAGCACTAATGTGGCTCCCCTGGTGTTACACACGTTCATAGGTCACGGTAACCACTTTCCTTCACGTGGACCGTGTGCTTGTCTGCCAACCAAGATGTATAAAAAAAAATATTTCAATAACTGTGCAAAACATTGTCATAAAATATGATATTACAGGTATCGCATTAATAAAATCTAGCTAGGCGTTTATCATAAGAATCAAGGGAAGCATTCTTGTTTATTAGAATGAACGCACAGTTTTAAATGCGCAGCCGTTTGAAACTTTATGCAAGCTTATTTCCCAGCTACTTCTCGCGATATAAGCGTAGAAGTCCTTTGTCTGTTATATAAAACAAGTTAGACTTGAGTTTAATTCGTAGCGCAGTTAAACGTGTATGAGTTTTATTTGACGTGAACAAATTGCGGAAAGTCACATTTAGAGTTATATTGCTTCGTAAAAATGTCTGCATTTTTCGTAAAGTGCCTCAAGAAGCAGCATTGAAATGACAAATATTTTCTCATTAAGAACTTGTTAGGATACACCAAAAGTTTTTAAATGATTAATTTTTCACATGAATTTTTTATTAACCCTAAATTGCGACACTGTGACCCCAATATTTCGGTGACAAATAAAAATTTGTTATCATTAGACAAAAAAAATCACAAAATAAAATATTCTGTAAATCATAAAACTAGCTCTGAGATAGAAATTAATCCAAGTATAGTATGATGATTTTGTCTGTCGTAAGGCTTATATTGTTTTCAATCATCGATATTTTTTTCGCTCTCTGCTCATATGCGTAGTACCTGATAAAAAATTACAGTACACAGTACAGTATTTTGGTGCCGATATTCTGGTGATCGATAACATAACATAACATAAACTCACGCCTATATCCCCGAAGGGGTAGGCAGAGGTGCTAGCACCCACATTTCGTCAGCTTATTTTTAGGTCCCAATGTAATAGGTGGCGAGCCTATTGCCATTAACCGGGCACTTATAAACTTAAATACACACATAACTTCGAAAAGCATCGAAAAATCATTGGTGTGTGTCATGGTAAAACCTGGGATCGAACCCGAGACCTCGTCTCAGCAGTCCATTACCCATACCACTATGCTACCGCGGTTATTACTACATCGATATCAGACTTATATACTTTTGGAACACTGTTAGCTTACCTCGGAATGTAAATCAGTTTTTAAAACAAAATACTTTCATAATTTTCTTAAATTTAATATAAACCTACCCTCCATACCAAAAAATTTCATGGAATTCGAATGTTATGTACTTTAGAGGCAGGCAATAAAATACAATATAAATATAAAAGCTTTTAATGGCGTAAATTGGGAGAATCCTACGTCCAATAGCAGATTGCGATAGGCTGACTGACTGATTGATTGAATCGTAATCTCGTCAGCAACAAAGTGATATCCATGCAATGATGTAAAGCTCTCAATTTAACGAATAAGAAAGTAAAAAAACTTTTTACTTTTTCTTTTCAAATCAATTTTGTAAGTGTCACGCTACATTTTTAATATCTTAAGAGTATTTTAACTTTCCAATTACTTTCAAATGAAAGTAAATTGATTATGTCTTAGTGTTGTTTTCAGTGTTGACAAGTAAGCCTAGTTTCTCTTTATTATATTTTACCTAATTTTTCAATCAACTATGAAGTATTAACTTAGTAAGATTACTTCTGTGGCGTGGCGGAATCGAACGCGGCCGCTGCGCATAAGACGTGGGTTCAATCCCCACTCAGTGCAAATATATGTATGCATTAATACGGGTATTTGCATTGATCTGGTCGTGCCTCGGAGAGCACGCTGAGCCGTCGGTCCCGGTTGCCGTATGATCCCTCTAAAGTCCGATTAGACTAACTACAGATATTCAATATTGCTAATTGGTTGTGGACGTCACATGGCTTCACGGAAAATATCTAGGTAAGTTCAGCCAAATCTTAGTTAGACTTGAAAGACGATCCCAACTGGTATGATGTCAAATAATAACTTAGTAGCATTTATAAGCAACAGAGTTAGTTGATTATATTAATCTTTTCCTTTCTAATTAAATACATAAAACTATTATTTTACAGTATACATACATACATATAATCACGCCTTTATCCCCGGAGGGTTAGGCAGAGGTGAATTATCACCTACATTTCACCAATAATTGTATTCGGTCCCACGTAATAGGGGGTGAGCCTATAGCCGTATTTCGGGCACTATTGTTGACTCGAGTCATGCACCTGAGGCTGAGTCTGGGCTCGGCTAGGCTGTAGGTGCCGTCCGATGTTAAACAGCCCTATCCCTTAGGCGCCTTGTACGACACCACCTGAGAAGAGATGGGGTGGTCCAAATTCTACTCTGCCGGGAACCACGCGGCCTTTACAATATCTAATTTCAATACCTATATTTACGAAAATTAACGTTCTACATTATTGGATCGGCTGGGGTGCGACATTAATCTCACCTCCGGCAACCTGTGGCCCACACAGTCGACGTGCGTTTTAGTCGGTTCAAGTCCGACATAACCTCCCCCACCGGCTTCGGTGGTGGGGTTATCCGTGGGGATTTTGCGCCCAATAAAATAGGATACATTATTGGATATCGTGGAATGTGAAAGTTTACTTGTATACTGAATTCGTCGTAAACTTAACTGACCCTTAAGTAGAGGGTAATAAATGTTTAGTAATTGGTGTACACCTTGTCATGCCATAGTTCACATTCAGTACACGTATATCTAAGTAATTGGCTATTCTAAACATAGTACCATTAAAATTTTACTATGCTTGATTCGATACATATTGATTATATGTACCTTATCAAATTAGATTCAGGTGGATTTAACTACTGTAAGTAAATATAAATGTACTTTAAGGACTTAAACTACATACCCTACAGTATTTAGTTACTTATATACTTATGTATTGTATTGTATGCCATTAGTCTCTTACGTAAACGTCATCTGAGAATTGAGGTAGTCTGCTCTCCTGGACAAGTGGCACAACTTAGTAGAATACAATATATTAATCTATTGTAAGGATTGACATTATGTTTACAACGGTCTTAAATTCTTAATGTATTATTCCAATATATTAATTTTATTATTCTCATTTATTTTACTAACATTCTACCTCTCTATGAGATTCAATACGGATTGTCAGCTGAAACGTGCAACTGCATAAGGGTTAGTTGTATTCAAAATTAAAAGCAGTAGGTATTTATCATTGCACAAGCCTAGGGTAATTTCAACTGAAACTTAATTGTACTTGCAAAGCACAGGCTGTGTCGTTTGTTATCATGCAAGAATACTGTCGTACAAACCGCCTCAACTCAAACCAAACATCCGCAGTTCTAATCAAGTTTTACTTATTTTTTTTTAAGAATATTAGTATTACTTATATTTCCGGTAATCCTTCGTTAGAGTGGTTTCACGGTGATAGCCAGGATCGAACGCGGGATCGTAAGGCCGGTATTTTTACCACTAAGGCACCAACTAAGAGGCTGAAAAACACATGTTTGCAACCTGCGTATCTTAAATGGTCACATTGAGCGACGTCGTTAAAAATAAATAACTTTATGAATTTCCAGGTCTCAATAGATTTTGTCATCAGATCATCATCAGGATCAGGTGACTCATATAAGCAGCATCACAATAATTCATGTATTAAGCAGATTCTAATTTCGTGTAAATATCGCCGCATGACAAAATATTAGCCTAATACGATTCCATTACATTAGCCTTTTTAGACCTCTTCAGAGATCATCATTGGCGTGGCGTGTGATAATCAGTTGACTCTCTGTTGTTGGTAGCTCTGCTGCGGAATTGTAGAAAGCTTTAAATACAACGTAAGTTGAATAAAATTTTGACTCAGCTCAACGTTTTTAATTAAATTTAACAGTGCCCTAATGTTCTTGTTAATTAAACACTGATATATAGGACGCAAAAGCATTTCGGTTTTATTGCTCAAGTTGCTCTAACATAAAGGAACGCCCTTCCTATTAAGCTTAGCGATCTTACCTGAGGGACCTACGAATAAATACTTAGATAATTTTGAGGCCTCCACAATGGTAATTTTGAATATCTTTGACGGCTATGAGAAACCGTATACAACTGACCGAAACGACTAGTGTAATTAAATTCTCGCGAACTTTATCGTTCATTAATTGAATATTGATGCCCTTTGAGATAATGTCGTCGCGAAATATTTCTGTGAAATCTTCATCTTCAATATTTTAATGTCTGCTACAAACTTTATTAAGGGATAAATTATTACACAACTAACTGCTGCCCGCGACTTTGCTCGTACAGCATTTGAACCGCGTACCCGCAAGCCATAGCAAGCTATTACCAGGACAAAAAGTAGGCTATGCATTATTCTGTAATCGATCCCTATAAGAAATTTCAGGCAGATCGTTCAGCTGTTAGAGGGTGATTAAATAACAAACAGACAAACATCTACATAAAGTTGCACATTTATAGTATTGGTGGGATGTAGGATAATTATGGTACATTTTGTAACTTGGTATTATACACAATAATCGTTTGAGACGGTAAGCTAGGGTCACTTTTTTAAGTCATCAGTACATCTGACTGGGGGCGTTTCACCATTCAATTTCCAAATTTCATTTTCCAATCTCATTTGTAGATGTGGCCAGTTAACTGTCTTTTAAGTTTTTTATTCTGTGAACGATATTGGTACCTCCAGTTTTACCATAGCGATGTTAAGGATCCATTCCTTCTCATTTTAGTGACGTGAAGGCCTTCAATTCCGATGTGTTGGAATACGCAGTGTACTGGTTTGACTCACACTTGTTCGTTTTTTATACAAATAATAATTGTGCTTGTATCATAGTATTTGAGAATATGAAAAATGTTTATATTTTTATCATTTAAGTTGAGAATCAAGCACACAATCCAACTGATGGAAAGTGATTACCGTGACCTATGGACGTATGCAACACCAGAGAAGTTACATTCATGGCCCTGAAAAAACCTGATGCCCTTCTTGAAGGACCCCATATTTCAGTCGCTTGGGAAAACCGCAGCTTTTTTTCTCTTCTTCTTATTATATTATGGCGATAATCACAAACCAATAAATCAATCTCAATACCAAATAACGACTGCTATAAACTACACCAAACTAGTCGAGAGCAACTCCAATATTCCTATCAATTAAGGTTCTCTTCACTGAGCCTTTCAAATACGATTTGCATTGCAAATACACACTTTTTCTTCTCGCTCCAATGTACGTCTAAATGGATCTAATTGGAAATTCAGCGCCTTCTAACGCGTCCAACTTTAATCCCCAAATTGGTCCTTTTGACACACTGTTTTTATGCCTGGAACATAAAATCCGGCAACCCAAATTTGTCATTCAGGCTTTGCAACTTACTAACGAAATCTTCTCTATTCATGTTGTAAATAAATAAAAAAATGTTCTCTGGCGTATTAAGTTATAGACGTAGGTATAATGTTAAAACATCAATCCTAACGAATATTTTAGTTTATAACTGTTTTTTTTTATCATGTAACAATGAAGCATCGTTTTGTCATGAAATTTCGAATGGTAATAGTAGGTCGGAATGTATACAACTGCTACTTTTTACATTGGGAAACCGTAATATTGGTTGTAGTTCATCCTTCTCCTACATTACATCTAAGCGGTGGCCATGTGATTTATCGCATAGGAATTATAATTACAAAGTAACTTTGACTACTTTTATTCTGTGGAAATCTGGTTCATAGTGATAAACCTTTGTCGCACCCTGGAATTGAATTCATTACTAGTTCAAGTCTTTCCTTCTTCCTACAGTATCAGGACCTTTAAGCGAGACGTGAAAAAGCATATGACGAGGCCGTCAGGCTGAGTGTCATATGATTATTCACGCCCCTCTTTTCTGGGACTTTGCTAAGCTTACCACCGGGTGAGGCGAAGACCAATTGACGTGACATTTATAAAAGAATATAGTTGTGTAAAGTAGGTATTGATTTGAAAAATTCACTTTGTTGTTACTTTTTGAACTTATTTTAATTATGATAATGTCTTGTCCACAGATATCACTTGCTGCTAGTACTACTTCTGTCTACATTATGCTCTGCTAGCGATGGATTATTTGGATCGAAATTTCAAAGTGGTGAGTAAAAATATTTATTTTTAAACTATGAAAGCGATGGAATGAAAGTCAAGCCCCAAATCTTATGTTCAATCAAATTTCCCAGCATTTAGATACAAAAGCATTTGAAAGAAAATAATGTAAGCTTATTTTTTGGGTTTTACTAATAAAATGATTACTAAAAGATTAATTTAATTAATTAATTTCGATTAATTTATACATGAAACACGGTGGCCTTTGTGGCGTAAAAGTAAAACGTTCGACTGGCCACGCAGGGGGCGCGGGTTCCATTCCCGCTCAGTGCAAGTATTTATATGCATGAATATGTATATTTATATTACTTTAGTATCTATGGCAAATCGTAGTTTATATTCTGAATATGAGCCCAACAAAACTACAAATGACTATATGACTCACTATATTTTACCCAATCTTGTCATTATAACGAAAAAAAAAAACTAAACTAGTTCAAAACATTAACAATAACAAAATAATGTTGTTTCCACACGAACAGTTTTCAGGTTATAATAATATGTTGTAATATGTGCAAAAATAATAGTTGTTTCAGTTTGAATATTTGGTTTACGTATTAACGTAGAAGTTAATGCTACATTGGGAACATTAGAACCTATGTAAATAACATCTTGTTGTTCTTTAGGGCCTATAGAGATTTACAAACAATGCCTAGGATATTGTTTATAATAAACCCTTGAAATCATACAAAACTAACAAGGTACCTAGTTATGTTTATAACAGGTATAACAAACATTTACATAGTCTTCTTCTATCGAGTCGACGGCATTTCATGTCATATTATTTTATTACCCCGGTTGCGTTCTCAGAGGCACTCATAAGTTTCCCCACTGTAGATGAGTTTGGGCAAGTAGCGCAAGTTCTGACTTGCGCATTCTCTGGGGTGGGTCATAGTCTGCAGCGAAGCTCCGCACTCACGCCATGTGTCCACTTTGTCTGAGACATCTCACCTAATCCGGTTTTCGTTACTTCGACCGACATGCGTCCGAAGTGCGACTTCCCGGTGGTCCAGGCACGGTTCCGTCCAAGGGGAAGTTTCATCGCGGAAGAGTCATCTCCATAAATATTAACGTAGTATAATTTGACGATTCTCCTTTATTCTAACATTAGCCCCGGTTGTCCCAAAAGTGATAGGACATGACGGTATTTCCGTCCAATTGAGCAGTCCGACTGGGGAAGTACCTCCACCCTACAGAATACCGCGGCCATAATAACCACGTGTTGTGTTCCCGGCAGTGAGTAGGTTAGCCAAAGCTCACTGGAGGGCTTTTGTGCTTTCAGTGGAAAGACCAAAAGCTGGTCCTGCTTTGTCTTTTACACTGACGGCACAAAAACTCTCAATACTTGCAGGGTTGTCAGTGCGATTGTGACTCTCATGGTTTGCACGCGTCCACCGGCCACGGTGACCACGAGCCATCAGGTGGGCCGTGTGCTTGTGTGTCACCTAAGTGGTATAATGCATTAAGCAGATAATATAATGAATTAAGCAGAACGGAGTTATAAACTGCACAGCGGAGGTGTTGACGGAGAAAGCTTGTGGTTGGGTTGGTTCCTTTTCTTTTTTTTCTCCTTTTAGACTATTTTATTTTTAATTCTAAATAAATTTAGTTAAATCTTTTAAAATTGTGTTGAATTTTCATATAGGTAATAAGGTGTGTTTTTTTAACGGCTCAGATGTCCTCTAGGGGACAGTTGAGAACCAGCGCTGGGTACGTCGTGCCCAGCATTATGCTGAACTGGTCCCATTCTTGGTGTAACCAAAATGTGCTCTATACAAGCACTAAATAGATAATATAATGAATATCACTGTTTAGTTTTAAGTATGTTTGTGTTGCACCAAAATTAAAATGTATTTTCTTTCTTTCTTTAAAAAAAGGGGGTTCTGCTGCAGGGTCTGGGGTTCGCTTTCCTATTCCTTCTAACCAGAACTTTTTTAAAACATTTCGTCCCACAATTTGACTTCCTACAATTTGACTACTTTGATGTTGGCTAAGAATCAGTGAACTGAGATTAAAGCTGTAATTGTGCTACAAAAATTACACCACCTACGAAGATAAGGAACTTTATTTAAATTACCTCTGGTTACAATTCCCAGAGAACGAAGCTGTTATTTATTTGGATACGCGGTTTCACATCCAATTGACTGAGTTAATACATATTGGTCAATTATGCAATATGAACATTAATTACTTTTAAAGTTCTTAATGTTACATAATATTGAAAAACTGTTGAAATTTCAAACTAACGTTGAATTAATCAATAACTCATGATAACACCGTATCGAAAGTGAACGGTCAAGTTCATTATCAATTAATTATTTAAGTATTAGATTAGAAATCACAAAGATTAAGTCTTAATTGAAGTTAAGGAAAATGTTGAAAGTTAACTGAGATTAATAAATTTGTTACTTAATAGTTACTTAGTTTTATAAAATTATATTCACATAAATATACTACCGTGATACCGTGGTAGCCTAGTGGTATGGGTAATGGACTGCTGAGACGAGGTCTCGGATTCGATCCCAGGTTTTACCATGGCACACACCAATGACTTTTCGATGCTTTTCGAAGTTATGTGTGTATTTATCGCAGGTTTTATAAGAGCCCGGTTAATGGCAATAGGCTCGCCACCTATTAGATTGGGAGCTAAACATTAACTGGCGAAATGTGGGTGCTAGCACTTCTGCCTACCCCTATGGGGATATAGGCCTGTGTTTATATTATTATATTTACATAAATTAACGCGAGTAAAGTATAAGCATACTTTTGAACTATCGGACCAGACTTCCCATTGTAGGCTGGTATTAGCAAAATGTAACTTACATAAAATGTATTTACCGAAAATATCAAATTGAATCAATAATATATCTGTAGTATGTTTCTTTAAAGCCGCGTGGTTCCCGGCAGAGTAGAATTTGGACCACCCCATCTCTTCCCATGCGGTGTCGTACAAGGCGACTAAGGGATAGAGCTGTTTAACATCAGACAGATGTGGCTCACCCCCTATTATGTGGGACCGAATACAATGATTGGTGAAATGTGGGTGTTAATTCACCTCTGCCTAACCCTCCGGGGATAAAGATAAAGGGCGTGATTATATGTATGTATGTATGTATGTTTCTACTATTGATTTGAATAAAAACAAAACAATTTCTTCAACTTTATCTAGTCTGTAATTAAACGTTATAAAAGAGAAGTAAAGTTGTAGAGATGTTTTTGCTAAGGTTTATCAAAAGCTTAGCGAAAACATCTCTACAATAAGCAACACTCAAATGATATACTCCAACTGTCTCACACTGCACATTGACACTAAATCATAAATTTAAATACACCGTATTCCGCGAGCGAAGGCACTTTTCATACGAATTGTTTTCGACGGAGACAATTAACACTCAACGATTTTCTCCGCTTTGTACAGTAAATGATGCAGTTAAAACGATTGCGGTTCTCGGAATAAGGATGAGCGTTCTAAATTGCGGGGAAGGTTTATCATCGGCGAGTAATCGTTGAGCCTATTTTATGTCCCATCTTAGGGTGAGATATATTAATAGTTCGGTGTTTACGAAATATAACAGATTATTTTTTTTAAATTACCAAGAATTGATTTGATAACATCTGACATTGATAAGTCTTAAATCGATTATGATAAATATAATTAATCAATCAGGATACTTTATCTTACGTCAACAGTGGACATTGGACATTGTCTAGAGCCCTATGTCTGGCTAAGCCATATTCCTGACTGATAACGCACAGGATCACTGATTCTTAAGCACTGTAAGGAAATAAAAATTACCGAGATTTTTCTCATTACAAGCGTAAGCACGTGACCGAAAATTCGTATTTTTTCACGGAGACAGTAAAAAACACATGGTTTATTCTATAACAGCCCAATATAAGAGATTATTATATCTACACATTATATTAAATACTTTTTTTTTTTTTTTACGTGCGCAAAATCCCCACGGATACCTCCCCACCGGAGCCGGTGGAGGAGGTTATGTCGGACTCGAACCGACTAAAGCGCACGCCGCCTGTGGGTCGTTTTGGTTATATCTGTACATCCCTTTAAACCCTGGACATATAAAAGCATTTACTGAATAAATACAACTCCACCGGTATCGAGTATAAAGATCAAAACATCGGTAGTTAAGGCACAAGAGAGGTAAACATCCTCATTATACTGGTCGCATCGAGGAGCACGGCCTTTTACGGTAAGCTCTTGACTCAACCATCTAACACGAGCCTCTTCAGGTTTTGGTCGGGGCTCTTAGTTAACAGCCCATTAATTGAAACGATGTCGGTACATTTTATTGCAGAAAATATTCCGCGTATCAGCAAACTCATGGTCAAATAATTAAATTAAATTGTTAATTGTTTTTTTTATATTTTACGTTTTTAATTCGAAGTAAATAAACAAAATATACGCAATGAAAGTTCAACATTTCAATGTGAATGTAAATAATTAATAATGATATATTTCAGAATCTATTCTTTACCACTTTTTAAATATTTCTTTAAATTTAAGTAAAAGTAGAAATCTTGTCCATCAAAATATTTTTCTCTTTAAGGTCCCAATCAGGAAGTAAACTACTTTCAAGCGAGATTGGCATATTCATAAAGGGACAATAGTAGTAGTTCCATAGTTACTTTATGAGATATTTCTGGTCAATTAATTTAATGTCCATTTTATGTATAAATATTCATGACGGTTGTACTGTATTCATTAGTAATTTAGGGCGTAATTACTACAAAAAAGGTACTCTGACTGGTGTCATTTTTATTAAATGTTGGTAAAATAACGTTTAAAGCCGCAAAGATCCGCATTAATACTACTCAGGCTAAGTGTCCACTTACCAAGTCACATTTACTGAATGTTGGCAGAATTAAATAGTGAGATGGAATTTTATTTTACATAAAATGGAATAGTTTTATTTCTTGAAGTACGCGTTACTCTTTCACTTCTCAGTTAATTGGTCTATAGTGCGGCAGTTAAAAACTTTATTCTGTAGAGGTGATATAAACCATCCCGCTGAAAGCTTACTAGGGTAGAGTGCTTTACGATTGTTGGCATAAGTTAGTAAACTCCTGATGAAAACGTGTAGGTCCTCGCCATTGTTTTAGTCGAGAAGGCAGAAAAAGATAAGAAGCACAAACGTTTCTGATCCCAAGTAGAAGATTTGAGGCTCTGATGCACGGTACTGTCGAAGTCTTACAGCCTTTATAAGAGACTTTAAATAACAGAATTCCATGTCAAACCAATGTGTGGTTTTAAACAGTTTCATTTTAACATAACCCATCTCAATGAATCTCAGCAAACGCCGCGGTACTATGGAACAAAATAAACAATATTTAAACATTTCTACTACTGTAATAAAAATGTCTAAATCCTATGGTTATAAGAGGTTTTGGGTCACATTCGCTTCCTACAATTTCAAGAAATAATACATGCTATCTGAAGACATTTCTTGGTATTACAGTGTACACAGTATACGGCATAAATAATCAAGTAGATATATAAAATATGGTCCTTTTGAATACTTTTGTTGCTTGAGTTGAAGAAGCCCATAAAAAATATTTTTTCTTCATTTTGCACCTCTGTTATTTCAATATTCATTGAATAGTCGTGGTAAATTTTCCCAGTAAAAGCTTTTATGCCTCTGACATGCAATACGAATAAATGATTTTTTTGACCGGTCGAGTGCACCTCACGCTGACTTCCTAAAATCCTCTAGCCAGTGGAATGCAAACAAGTTGCATTTTTCTATACCAAAAAACGATTTGAAACGCTTTGTGTACCTTTTAAAACAATAAACCATCGTTTTGTACTATTTTTTAAAAAAAATATTATAAACTAACATTATATCATTGCAGTCGTTGACCGAATATTTCAGAAAAAACAGCATACAAACAAAAATTCTTACTCTTCAATAACATAACAGGATATTTTCTTTATAAAACATGATCCTGTATTATAGATAAATTACAGGTATAAAGATTTAAAATCTAAAGTTATGTAAATAGGAAACACTTTATGGAAAGAAGTGTGAAAATATATTATCAAATAATTGAGTAAAATGATCTTATCACGTAGGTAGACCCTGTATTTTATTCTCTGAACAGTAAGCTTATACCCCACGGGCCTAGCCGTATTGAATATTGATCCCGTTGCTACGAGACATAGGGTCTTATTCCCGGGGTAAATCCCGCTCCCAGTTCCCGATCGTACTCTGTCTCAAATTTCAACGATACTCATACATGCGTTTGTGCGTAATAAGTAACCAAAAAATAAAACAAAAATTAGATAGAAAAGTCTGTATATTCTACACAAGTCACAGCATAAAAACAAAAACAAGACATACAAAATACACGTAGAATAAAATTTTCTTTCGCGATTATGTTAGTTCAAATGATGTCCGAATTTCGTCCATCTCAATATCTCGTCATCCTGTCTCTATCAGTGTCAAATACGATGAGCCAAATAAATATCCTTCCGAAAATCAAAAATAATGCTTTGCAACAATATTCATTTAATTAGTATTAAATGTACCTTGATGGTTAAAGTGTTGGCCTTACAGTCGAGAGATTTCATCTTTAAATCCTGGCCATTACACTAGCACCGTGAACCCACTCCAATCGCAAGTAATTTAGCTTAGCTACAAGGGTTACGCGGAATATTACTGATTTCGGTAACATCCTGGGCTGTTTAACATCAGACAGATATATACAGCCCAGACTCAACCTCACATGCATGGCTTGAGTCAACAATAGCGCCCGGAAGACGGCAATAGACTCACCCCCTATTACGTGGGACCGAATTTAATGATTGGTAAAATGTGGGTGTTAATAAAATTCACCTCTGCCTAACCCTCCGGGGATAAAGGCGTGAATTATGTATGTATGTATGTATGTCGATAACATCCGAAAATAATGAATATTCAGAGAATAATATTTTTTTTTTAAATTAACGCTCGTTATATTTTTTCAAAAATATTAATTATTTGAAAAACTCCTATGTTATTTAATCTGATATCGTTATTCAATTTAACTGTTTTAATAGATGTTTTACCAGACCTATTCGTACTGAAATATGTTCGATGATAATGATGCCCAGAAAAACTCAAATGAGTCTATGTGGCATCACTAAGTAAACGAAATATGTAAATACTGTAATTGTTTATAATAATAATAAATAAAATGTATTTAATTACAATTTTATATTTTGATTTGAGTTTTTGAATTTATTATGTATTGAATTGTTTTTCTTTTTTCATTTCCAGAAATACGAGAATACGACTTACTGCACGCTATTGGTGTCCCGTTCAGCAATCCAAAAACACAATACTTCGACGAGGGTCTCGACGGCTTTCCTGCATACGGCCTTATGGCGGGGTCCGATATAAAATCTCCGTATCGACTCTTTATGCCTGAGAAGCTCTACGCTGAATTCTCCATAACTGCCACAGTTAGACCGGCTAACAAAGAAGGCGGGTTTCTCTTTTCTGTCGTGAATCCTTTGGAAACAGTAGTGCAGTTAGGAGTACAACTGATTCCATCTGGACCGGGGCTGACCAATATCTCCTTACTGTACACGGATGCTAACATTTACGCCCTGTCACAGACAATAGCGTCCTTCGTGGTGCCATCTTTTGCGAAGAAATGGAGCAGGTTTGCTTTGAAAGTTACGATGGAGAATGTTACACTATTTCTGAACTGCCACGAATTTGATACCGTTATTGTGAGAAGAAACCCTTTGGAATTAGTCTTCGATTCTGCTTCCACGTTGTATGTTGGACAGGCTGGACCGTTGATTAGGGGCGCTTTTCACGTGAGTACTTACTTTATTATTCGTTTTTCAATTATTTATAGGTATTTCTGTTTACTATAGAATCAGAAATGGTTCAATTCCATTCAATTAAATGTGGTACATAAACTCTCAAAGAATGTAAATGTATATTTTTTCAATACCTTTGTATTGAAAAATTTTTTATTGTAAACAGGAATTATGACTATAGGATGTACAAATACTGTATTAATAGTCTAATGGACAATTATTTTTCATTAATGCTATATACTCGTAGCTAAACAGAAAAATAAAGTAGCTTTTGTTCCAAACTTTCTCAAATAAGGAGGTTTATATTTTAAGTTTAGCTACAAATAGAATTTATTCAAGTTTTTTAAATCGACTGACAACACAATCGACTGTAACTCGTTACTACAAACGTAAACATAATCACAGTGAACAATAAAAACAAAAACAACAAACTTTTAATCCGTTTAAAAACTGTTTGTAACAAAATAACCCTAGCTCTGCAACAGTCTTCAACAAACATCCCTGAGTAATACCAATACAACTTTTCTATTAAGTTCGAGTAACGCGAAGTAAGAAAGTCCCCTAACCCCGTTGCACCGACTTGTTTATGTAAATATCGGTGTTATAAAAAGAAGAAAAAAAAACAACTTTTCCATGACTTTTGGAAAGTAAAAGTTTTTAATCCGTCCTAAAAGAAATTACCTATTTCTGTTAAGTTTTATTTACGACTGACTAATTTGGAAGGAAAGATGACATGAATGGTATTAGGCTCTTATTGCATCACGTTGGCCGTAAAAGTCGACTAAGGAAGAGGATTACTAACATGTCAGTTAGGAAGGCTTGGCGACTTATTACCACCTACTTAATATACAGCAACTAAGTCATAATTTTTACGTTACGGTCTTATGAAGTTTAGAAGTCATTACTTGGAGCAAAAGATACATATTACTACTTTATAGTAGTAAGATATATCTTTTACTACTGTACTAAAGAACTACTGAACTACTGTACAAAAGAGCTCTTATGAGCTGCTGGTACATATGTATGCAAATGTTGTACAAGGTAACTAAGGAATAATGATCAATTCGACGACAGTAAAAATAATCATGTAGTGATGACAATATTTTAAATGAATTTATGATGTTGCATAATTATACAGCCTACCATTTTAGTAATATAAAATGTAATTTGCTGAAAAACATCTATTATTTATCATCTATTCATCATCATCAATCTTTCAACAATCATCAAATATCTATTAATATTATCTGCATGCTGAAGTTCATATTATGGGCTATGCTTAGCTTGGGTGGTTTAAATCTAAATGACGCAATGTATTGTGTCGTAGACTTAAATAAATGGGTATTTGACTGATCAGTCAAATTTTTAGGGTTGCGTACCTCAAAAGAAATAAATACGAACCTCTTATAGGATACTACGTTGTCCGTCTATCCGTGTGTCTGTCAAGTTATTTTTCTCAGCAATGCTTGGAGGTATCAAGTTGCAAGTCATACGGCATACTCAAGTCTATAATATCTTGTAACTGTGCAAAAATCTAAGTCAAATCAAATATCTAAGTGAACACAATCAAAACCTATTGCGCTTTTTGCAGATAAGATACGGGACCTTCAGTGTGCGAGTTGGACTAGCACTTGACTGGCTTGTTATTTTTGACACTAAGTTTTATTTAACAAATTAAATTGAGTTACTTCAATTTAATGTATTTTTTACAATTAAAATCTAAATAACGCTTTTGAGTAATTTGATTGAGAAAAGTCATATCAAGCAGTTTAAATGTAAGATTTAGAAGCTCTACCATTAAAGTTAGAGGAGTCATAATTAGCACTAGCGCTTCTAAAACAGTTCTCAACTCATAAAGGCAGGGATAATTTCTTGCTAACAATACGGGCGGTAAACACTTGTTAACAAACTACATAGTGGAAGATAACAAGACCGACTCTCATCAGTCTTTGTGAATCACAGATGTTGCGCTACCGACTTTTTGTATACTTTTTGTGGATTAATTATAAATAAGGCAAAATGTATGTTACGGATGACGACTTCTTTAATGTAACAGTAGATAATTTTTTTTTGCTAGTCAGGTCTAATAACTACTAAGAATAATGTGGAAAGTACAAGTGAGTTCTCAATATGTGTAACAGTAGATCATTCGAGTGTCACGTTGTGGGCTCGACTCTCGTTCGATAAAATGAATTGTGTAGATGAATGTCTATTTTCTTTCGTCCGTGTATATGTATAATATGTATAAGCTATACTTACCTTGAGTCTAGATAGCGTTGTGTAGATTGTCCTGCAATGTATTTTTTTAAATAAATGTTTCAATTTTCGTAATGCACAAGTATTATACAGGTATAAACTAAAGTTTTACTCGCAAAAGTATTACAAAGTATGCTCTAAAACAGAATCTACAGTAAACAGCTCAATCTTAATACGAAACTTGTTAGAGGGGATGTTCATGCCTCTGTAAACAAAGCCGCTTTTGGAGGTAGATAAACAGAATTCTGACGCTAAGGTTTAGGTTAACAATGCAGAGACATACGGTTATGTTGTTTGAAAAATAAACTTCAGAATTTGCTGTTTACCTGTTCCATTGAGCACAATTTTTGGGACGTACTTTTGGTAGTTAATTTTAGAAATCTGTGCAATCCTACTAAATAAATAAAGACAAAAGCTACTGACTTGGGTACACTTAGCATCCCCTTCATGTTGACTGATCGTTCTGATATTTGGTACACATCTTTAGTTCAGACAATATTACAATTTAAATCAATAAAACAGTTTAATTTGCTCTTTATATTTATTCTGACGCTTACTGTACATTGTACGTAAAAAAATAAGGTTGTGCTTTGGAGCCGAGCTCTGCTTCAATAAGCAGAGCTATGCTCCAAATATCAATATAGGTCGTGAACTTTTCCGTGAGGAACTGCTATCTGAATGCCTTCACAAGATGCTAGTCCGTTCTTCAGTAAATGAACCTACATGCAGGTGTGATAAGCTTAGACCTCAAGCCTCAATGGTATTCAATTCTTTTTTTCTTATAGACGACATTCCTCATAATATAGATAAAGTAGAGGCAACAATTTATCATACAACAAGGACCATCGCTTTACAAAATAACGTTCAAGCTATCGCGTTCTATGATATGCAATAATGTTAAATACGAATAATGAAACGAATTAATTTATATTTTACTGTATGTACATGTACACCCCAACATCTAAGACTGCTATCAAAGTAGCAGGTGGTAGGATCCTAATACGCTAGACCCGAGGAATTTCCACTGAAGTGCAGAGGATTGTAGCTTACTTGGTCTGTAGTGTAATAACGAAAATCTAATTTTGCTTACCCAACGGTGCATAACTCAAATAATTATACCTAACTTGAACTTCTTATTGAATATGACAACCATTCCACGGATTACATATTTTTTCTTCATTTAAAAGAATCGATGAAGCGAACCACGGACTCCAAGGTATAAGTTTTATATGCGACCAGGATTGATTATCGCAAGGATGATGACATGACATTGGTCATCATCAAGTTTTATATGAACCGTATATATATATATATATAAATAAATAAAGTATAACCAAGTGCAAATTATAGTATAGGAGGAGGTAGGATACGACGACGGTATTTCCGTCCAATTAAACAGTCCGACTGGGTAAGTACCTCCACCCTGCAGAATATCGCGGCCATAATAACCTCATGTTGCGTTCCCGGCGGTAAGTAGGGTAGCCAGAGCTCACTGGAGAGATTTTGTGCTGTCAGTGGAAAGACCAAAAGCTTGTCCTTCTTTGTCTTTTACACTGACGGCACAGAAACTCTGTGCTTACAGGGTTAGCAGCGCGAGTTCGACGCCCTTGGTGTTGCACACGTCCATAGGCCATGGTAACCACTTTCCATCAGGTGAGCCGTGTACTTGTCTGTCAACCATGTGGTATAGAAAAAAGTGCGTTGTAAATATTTATAACCTTAAGACCGTCAAAAGAAATAAACAGAGTAGCTTATTTTATCGTGATACGTCCAAAATACCGATCTGTTATATTCCTAAATATTTTAGATCCCTTTCCTGTTTAATAGGATTATTTTTCAACACAAATCATGCGTAACTTGGCGTATCTCTCTGAAGATATAAATGTAGCTTTTTCTGATATCGTTCTCATTTTTGTAACCAGATTTACATACAATTAAAAATTTTGTAAAAGATTTAAACCTATATACTTAATATAAAATAATTCATGGAAGTACCTTCGCAGTCGTATGAACCTAAAAGATGATAAATAAATCAAATCGAAAAAAATGAATATACTTAATTTAAAACAGTGACATTTTTTTGTAAACTTTTTGATTGAGTAACGCCAATCATAAATAATATTCTTAAATTGCTAAACTGACAACAAATACTAAACAACAACCTTAAACCTTGATTGCTCTATCTGACACAATATGCCAACTCTAACATAATATATTTGATCCACACCCTTTGGTTGTGTGACCACAAAAGCCACTCTATAACAGTTGAAGTTGACGTTGGTTATGTTATTGACTCAACATATTTTTAGAGGTGATTTTGCTGTGCGCTTTTTCCTACCAACTTATTAACATTCTTTGCAGTACTGCTATATAGATTAATTTGCTAATCTTTATTATCTATCTAACCTTAAAATATTATTATTTTATAGATCCTTTGGAAATTACTCTTAGAAAGACGATGAGATTAATGTATACGAATGCTTTAAAGCATTACCACGCCGAAATTAAAAATACGCCTGATTGATTAGGTCTTCAAATAACCGCACGATATGATGCTCAACGCGCCGCAGTACGTGCCGAATTTCCATAATTGATTTTCGAATGTATCGTCAGCAATGAAAAACGTCTATAAAATACCAACGTAAGTGCCGATTTAGGCCTTTAAGTAAGATTATTTTTCTTATACTGCATTATGTTTCTATGTAACTCTCGAAAATAATAAGTGAAAGATTTATAGAATTTATGCATGAATAATTATATGCAGATGAACTATTTTCGGCGCTCCAGCGTTCCTAGTTTTAAAATAACTGGTGCAGTTCTGCAGCTGTTTGAAACCGACTGTGTGTTTTAGTCATCTACTTGCATAGCCTTCTCCAGATTTGTTACATCTAATTTGCATAGGAATTTTATTTGTTCGTTAACGTCTGATGTAACATTGCCACAAACACTGTAGATAGAAATTATTTTTCAAGTAAGATCGTTAGGGTATCTTATGAATTGGTCTACATGGGATAAACAGTTACCCTTCCCTAACTCAGCTCCTAGCTAGCTCTGCTTAGGTTAACGAGGTAGACTATCACATGGGGTTCTAGGTATGCTAGGCAATCATTTTAGTCTACCTAGTTCGTTCTGTTTAAATTCTAGCTTAGAAACTAAAATCTACGTTAACGTATTTCGAAAATAATTACACATTTTCCACTAGGTTTAAAAGCTGCATTGAAAGGTTTTCCTATATAAAATCCTCTCAAAGATTAATCCAGCGTAGTAAGGCTCTGTACCTTTCAGCTAGCCGGGTGACTTTCGTACGCGCCACCGCTTTTATTTCGCATCAATGCCTCCAGAGTGAAACCTGTTCGTTTATTTTTTTTTTAATAATATTTCACCTCCTGATATATTCTCAAGAGTTTTAAAAAAGATGATAGGTGTGATAGGTTTTACACTCTTTGTGATGACTTTTTAAAGTCATCACAAAGAGTTGATACATTAATTCCTTTCAGGTTTTATACTATATGATAGCACACAGGAAGGTTTATGTTTAGCACCCAATTTCAAGTATAATCAATGTTTCTTTACTTGGATTGAATTTGGAAGCCATTCCTATACAATTATTCCAATAACAATTGATGTCTATAAATAATTTGAAGTTAATAAAGACATTCAATCTTGTTATATCTGACACAATTTCTCTAAGAAATTGGTATGTTTGTCTGTTTCAAAATTGACTAATTACTTAAATAAGTACCCACTTTTGTATTTCTTTTACTGTACAATAGCAAACATAAAGAAGTCAAAGAATCTCGTTTGAATTTTAAAATAGTTTGCCTAATACGCGTAGCATAATTATGAATGCAGCGGTGCTTTTACGCCCAGAGCACGTTCACTCAAAGAGCTTGCATTTCGGGTGAAAACGTTCAATTTTGTAATTCAGTCATGAGCTAAGTTGCAACCGCATAAATATATTTTACAACATTATCAAGATAAAATTATACAATCCATTTCAGAAAGTTAAAAAATAATTTACATCATGTTAACATAAAACTAAAAACTTGTTTCTGCTAAAATTTCATACAGAAATATTTTTACTTGGGGATTCATTTATTATGCACATTCTTGAATATTCCATGTGCTTGTGCAGCGCTTTTGTAAGTTTTCCACATTGAATTAGCAAAGTACACTGCAGTTTTCTCGGTTAACCAAATCCTCGAGCAGAAAAAACACTCTTGAATCCACGCCACGATAGAATTTGTTGAAGTGCATACTAGCGCCATCTGTGTTTTTATATTCTTACTAAAATTTAATAAGTAACGCCATCTCTTGAGTTTTATATATTTTATTAAAGTAAATAATCTAGTTCAAGTTGATAGTATTCGGTGTAAATAAATTTAACAATTCCGGAAGGAAATGCAGGGAATGCAGGTAGGGTAAGGAAATTTCATATTTCACTTACTTTTGAGATAATATTTTTCATTTATACTTATATGATTTCACACAGGAAATATTATTAATATAATTTAAGATCTCATAATATTTAGATAAGCTAACTCTTAGGCTTCTCAGAAGATTGATTACAGGAACTAAAATAATTCATACCATGATGATACAATCAAGTACGTTCTCTCTTTTAGTCAAACTTATTAAAATTTACGTTTATCTACTTACAAAGTAAAAAATAATACATTTGAAAATAAAAGTAAAAGAAATATATCACAGAAAATCCCCCTACCTATAATCAAGGCAAGTGGAATCAGTGAAAACCTTTTAACACCACGTAAGAGGGTACCGCACTTCGTTATAACTCCAGTCTGAATCAAACATTCGATACTTTGCACGGTGTATCTTTCAAACGAACACCGGTTTTCCTCTGGACTATATAGGAGTGCGATTTGTCGCAAAAACGAAAAAAAATATCTACTATGTAAAGCGATCATGGTATATGTACACCGGCCATGGTCACAGGCCGCCTGTGACCACGGCCAGTGTAACCTTGTCGAATAGTCATTCAAATCAAAGGTAACTAACTATACCATGATCGCGTTAAATAGCGTTAATATTATTGTATAATATCATGGAACGCGACTACAATATACGTGGAAAACGCTGCAGGAAATTTGTGGTTAATATTACAGTGTATGAGTGTAGTAATATATTTTAGTGTAGACTTTTACAGCAACAAAAGCTTGCGCCAAAGCCCTTGTCAATCTGCACATATAGCAGCGAGCAGATTAGGCTGGACGGGGAGGGAAGATGTTGATTAGTGTTATTCATTTATAGTTTCACTTCTTCAATAGTAAAAATTAATGGCACAGGCTGTCATGAGGCAAAAGGGTGCGAATTCTCGGCCTTTTAACTTTAAGTTTTTGAGAGCACTGTATCTTTCTCAGCCTTAACTTTTGTTTTTCAAGTAATTCTAGTTCTTGTGTGCAAATAAAACCATTCTTGGAGCAAAAAAATGTAGTCCCTTATTTAATTAGGTACCGGTACGTTTTTTGACTTATGGCCGCTTTGTACTGGATCATTAAATAAAATACTCCTAGAAAACCAACAGTATTTAAGTGCTCGTGATCCGTATTCAATCTAAGCAATAAGTAAATAAAGCAACTTTACTAATTGGCCTTAACGAGTTCTAAATGTTCTTCTATTATAGGTATTACCTTGTAATTTTGTATTTAATTAACTGCTTGAAGTTATAAATGTAATACTTAAGTACATTTTCCTCAACGAGCATTTGGGGGCAGATTTTTGAGAATTTCATCATGAAAATGAAACAAAGTCATGATTAAGTTAAGAGTATCCACTTCAGAGTGCTTAGATGAAGTGCTTCAAAAGTATTTTGAAGATAAGCTGTGCTATTTTTTGGAGAAAGGGAACTTTAAAATAGACTTTTAGTAGTATAACAACGCCATATTATGGGACTATAAATCCTGTGGTATAAAATAATTAGGACGGTGGCCTCTGTGGCGTAGCGATAGAACATTCGACTTCACCGCGCATCGAACCCGCGCACACCCTTCGCGTGTTCGATTCCCGCTCGGTGCAAATATGTATATTTGCTTTAGTCTGGGTGTTTCAATGTTTAATATATATTTATATACAAAAAATATCTAAATATGTTTATCCGCATTATAGATTCCATAACACAAGCTAGTTGAGCAATGTTTACCATGGGTCTAAATAGTTATGTGTAGAATGTTGTAGAATATTGATTTGTTTATTTATTTGTTTATTTAAGTCCATCGCTCTATGAAATGCCGAGTTGGGTCCAAAGCTTGCACCACTTGTCCGGGGTGAACTTTTCCGGAAGCGACCTTCTAAACTCCCAATCCTGAGAGGTAAATCAAATATTTTTAAAACTTAATTTAAATTTTACTGGTGGTAGAAACTCGGTGGCACAAATTTGTCTCAAGTTTCGACCGGGTAGGTACCACCGTGCACTATTGCGAAAAACCCTCCATAGCAATTCAATCTCGGTTGAATTGTGTTCAGGGGTCAGCAAGTGCATAGCCGGGCAGAGGTGGTGGTTGTCGCAGCACTAGTGGGACCAGTGGGTCTTGGCGTAGTCTAGTGGGGATGGCGCGGGGCGATGCGCCGAACAGGGAGACCTGTAGAAACGGTGGTGCCGCTGGCCGCCCGCGGTAAAGTACAGGGGCCCAACTGGGGTTAACCACCTTGGGAGGCTGCCTCACCAGGCCGCGCATAATCCCGATATGGTTCGTCGTGCCGGTTGGTGACCGGAATTGGGAGCCCGGCGACCATACTCGGGGGGGTACGGGGGCCCTTCCGTTCGGCGCATCGGCTCTCGCCATGCCTCACATTCATAGATAAAACCAATATCCCGCGCTTTGTCACACGGTGCTGCGGCGGCAATCACCTCTTTTTTCACGCCTTCTCCCACCCAAACTCATGGCAGCGCAATTCAAGGAAATAGGCAACACAGCGGCTCGACACACTCCCAAAAGCTTGCTATTTGAGGTGGAGTCCACTAACATCTGTGGGCTCCATGCAAACCTCAACGCCGTCCACCAACACCTAGAGACGGCGAAACCTGCCATGTTTTTTCTAACGGAGACGCAAATACACCGCCCTGACGACACGACCTACTTGCTCTACCCTGGCTATGTTCTTGAGGAAAGTTTTCGTGCAAAAGCTGGGGTGTGCGTGTTTGTTAGGGCGGATGTTTGCTGTCGCCGTTTGCGCTGCCTAGAGGACCCATCCTTCTCCATCCTTTGGGTACACGTAGACCATGGCCCTACGAGTCAGATCTATGTGTGCCTCTACCGTTCCCATACAGGAGATGCTGAGACAACTCGACTCTTTGAATATCTGAGTCAGGCGGCAGATGATGCGCAGGAGCGATTTCCGAATGCCGAAATGGTGTTTTTGGGGGATTTCAACGCCCACCACGAGATCTGGTTGGGCTCCTCCAAAACAGACCATGCGGGAAGAGCCGCCCACGCGTTTGCTCTGGCGCACGGCCTGACCCAATTGGTGCACGAGGTCACTAGGATACCAAGAAGGTCGGGCCTAGCACCTTCTCTGCTAGACCTTCTGCTGACGAGTGATCCGGACCGGTACAGTGTATCGGTGCGAGCCGCTTTAGGCAACTCCGACCACTGTCTGGTCTGTTCCACGGTGCCCATTATAGCGCCCCCACGACCCGTGCAGGGGAAGCGGCGTCTCTGGCACTACTCGTCAGCGGACTGGGATGGACTTCGTGACTATTTTGCGTCCATCCCGTGGGTTGAGCGCTGCTTTGAAGGTAAGAACCCATCGGATTGTGCTACTGCTGTCGCCGGTGAGATCGGTCTGGGTATGGAATACTATATCTCATACACCGATGTCACCGGTGACCGCGGGGTGCGCCCTTGGTTCGGGCGCGAGTGTGCGGAAGCTGTTGAACAAAAACAGTCTGCGTACCGCGCTTGGGTAAGGGCGCGCGCCACGCGCCATCCCAATCTGGGCCACTTCAAGGCGGCGTACAACAGAGCCACAAAGGTCTGCAGAAGGGCCTACGTCAGAGCGGATGCCCTGCGCATAGCGCGGCTTGGTCAAGAGCTAGTGATGCATCCCACGGGAAGCCGTGGCTACTGGCGACTGGCTAAAGCCGTGCAAGCCAACTTCTGTCAGCCTTCGCTGCCTCCGCTGCGTAACCCTGATGGATCCCTGGCCCATGAGCCGCAAGAGAAGGCAAATCTGCTGGCTAATCTCTTTGCGGCCAACTCCCGAATCGATGATTGTGGTGCGCAGTCACCAACACTACCCGACAGTGACCACACGATGCCTGATATCCATATCAGGCAACGCGATGTCCGTGCAGTGCTGCAATCACTCGATGTCCGGAAAGCCAGTGGTCCGGATGGTATTCCAGCGGTAGTCTTGAAAAAATGTGCAGCGGAGTTGTCTCCAATGCTTACGCGCCTGTACCGGCTATCCTACAGTTCGGGTACAGTGCCTTTGCCTTGGAAAGAGGCGAATGTTCAGCCGATTCCCAAGAAGGGGGATCGCTCGGAGCCAGCCAACTATCGACCCATAGCCGTCACCTCAGTGCTGTGCAAAGTGTTCGAGCACATAATCAACAAACAGCTCATGCGGCACCTAGAGGATCACTCCTTAATTAATGACCGGCAATATGGCTTCAGACCGAAACGGTCAACGGGTGATCTTCTAGCATACGTTACCCATCTTTGGGGTGAGGCTATGGACAAGCACGGCGAGTCACTGGCAATTAGTCTTGACATCGCCAAAGCTTTCGATAGAGTCTGGCACAAATCGCTTCTTTCCAAGCTACCTGCCTTTGGTCTGCCTTCTAGGCTGTGCAACTGGGTTGCTAGCTTCCTGCAGGGGCGCCGTATTCGCGTCCTTTGTGACGGACGAGCTTCGGAGTTTCTGCAGGTTAATGCTGGTGTGCCCCAGGGGTCCGTCTTATCACCCACTCTCTTTCTTCTGCATATCAACGACATGCTGTCTACCGGCAATGTTCATTGTTATGCAGACGATAGCACTTTGCATGGGAGTTATCATGGACATCCTGCGGCCAAGCAGTCGGATATCGCGGAGAAAAGGCAGCTTCTTGTCACTGAGCTTGATGGGATCCTGAATCACATTTCTCAATGGGGCTCTGAGAACCTGGTTGAGTTCAATGCCAAGAAGACGCAGGCATGTGCGTTTACAGCAAAAGTATCTTCTTTCCTTCCCCTCCCCACTCTTCAGAGCACGCCACTGCCACTGCAGGACAATCTCAATATCCTAGGTATGGATGTTCGCTGCAACCTGAATAACAAAAACTACATCGAAAGTATCATCAAAACAGCCTCACGAAAACTCGGAGTCCTGAACAGAGTGAGACGGTTTTTCACGCCGGAGCAGCGGTGTCTTCTATACAAGACACAAATTCGCTCCTGTTTGGAGTACTGCTCGCATCTCTGGGATGGTTCAGCAAAGTACTTACTAGATGCTCTCGACAGGTTGCAGCGACGTGCGGTCCGCATCATTGGGAATCCCGAGATCACGAACACCCTAGAACCTTTACAGCTGCGTAGAGATGTTGCGTCCATGGCTGTATTTTACCGTTTGTACCATGGGGAGTGTTCTGATGAGCTCTTCCAATTAGTCCCACCCTCCCCTTTCCTACACAGGACAACGCGTGCAGGTCTTAGATGTCATCCGCACACGGTGCAAAACATCCGATCAAGAACCAAGCGGTTCGGAGACTCTTTCCTCTGTCGCACCATTAAGGCCTGGAATTCATTACCAGCTCACGTGTTTCCTTCTTCCTACAGTCCCGAGTCCTTTAAGCGGGGCGTGAAAAAGCATATGATGAGGCCGTCAAGCTGAGTGTCACCATTGTCACACGGT
This sequence comes from Eilema griseolum, assembly GCA_963662185.1. Lineage (NCBI taxonomy): Eukaryota > Metazoa > Arthropoda > Insecta > Lepidoptera > Erebidae > Eilema > Eilema griseolum. Next base: position 9,202,785 of record OY759243.1, read on the forward strand.
ATGTGTAAGTAATGGTGACCCTCTTTTCTGGGACTTTGCCTTCAGCTTACCATCAGGCAAGGCGAAGTCCAATTGACGTGTCCTATATAAAAAAAAAAAAAAAAAAAAAAAAAAATTAAAGACATGTTATGACATTCAAACGTCACGTTTTTTTCCATAAAATGCACACCCTTTAAAACTCGTAACCAACATGTTTTTTTTTGTTTTCACTCAAATAAATGAATAGAAAAATTCCAACATTTTAATAACATTACTAGTTGTAGTAATACAATAGTTTAATAAGTCACTTATCTGAATAATAATACTCATGGACAATGTGCGATAATCTAGAGATTTTACAACAAATCGCACGTCTGTAGATGCGCTCACACAACATCACCACCTGAATACTCAGACACTCAATACAACAGTACATATACCAGTAACAAACGCTAACGCAACTATAATGCACTTTCAGATATGCTTGATCATCGAATTAGTACTTTACGTCTGTAGAAGTAAGGTTGTAATTTCATTTCCGAATTGTAAAACATACGTTTGCAAATTCCAAAGAGTTGTAAACTTGACGAGTGGATCTCTAAAATCCATCTGTGTAACGTTTCAGAGAGTGTTATATTTATTTGGTTTGGGCTTTTCATCGTTTTTAACCTCAATATCAATTTAAAAAGCAGATGTGTTGGAAATGCTTTTAGTGATACTCAAAATGTACCTTATATGAAATACACTGTATTGCAGTTTACAATATTTTGTTGAGTATTCGTTAAAGCGATAGCAATAGTTACTGAAAGCTTAAATTCCTTCGTATCAATATTAGGAGTAATTGTATTTTGCAGTGGTAAGCAATTTTTTTTTTTAATTTATTAATTAATCTTGTACGATGCAACCGTACACTGTCTGCCGACTAAGCATTTTTACCTTAGTTGGCTATAAATGAATTACATCAAAAGTAGTACCCGATCAACGGCCATCGCGTGTGCTCCCTCGCTCCTTTGTTATAGTATAATAATTAAATTGGTCCGAGTAATAAATTCAGCAAAAAAACATATATCTGCCGTATTCTTTACCATCTACCGACTACCAAATCTTTACATGGTCCTTCGAAGCCATCGGCCGACATCTCGCGAGTTCTAGTTTTCGTTATTTTTCGGGAGTGACGTGGACATTAGGTACTTGTGAGTGAACCGGTCAGGTGAACTAGCATTGGATTACAGTGTCACGAGGAAAGTGTCAACGTGGTTTCGTATCTAATTAGCTAAGCGTACAGGAACGAAATCCTAGCAGCAAACACTTTCACCGGCATCTGTGATTTATCAGCGTCTCGGGCAAGAGACAACCAGCAACTTCAGCAGCAGCAAGTCGGTACATAGCGACAGCTTCATTGTCTAGCCACAGCTTCGCTATCCAGCAGCACCAAAGCATCGCTACTAAGCAGTAGCACTAGCATCTAGCAGCAAGGACGTTAGCATCCAATTTAGCAGCCATCAACAAGTAAGGTCTTTCCTTTTACTTAAGCAGCAAATCAGTAGCATGGAAGAACTTTACGAACAGCAGTGTGAGCTCAGCGAGTTGATAAAGAAAATCCCTATCAACATCAAAAAGGACAGCGCCGATAGAAAAACGGATGATTACTTCAGAAGGCGATTAGAGTTGTTAGAGAGGTATTGGTCCGACTTTCAAAACAACCATTTAGAGTTTTGTCAATATGGGGTCAAGGAGCATCCCTATCTTTCAAATTCCGAGCATGAAGAAGTTAGCAAGGCATATACAGCAGCCAAAGTATTGATTAAGGAGCAACAGCAGCAGCGACAGCAGTTCGGAGGTGATCCAACTCTGTCAAAACCCACTAGAAGTCCCCAGCCCCCATTTAAGCAACCTGAGGTGCCTGAAGAAGGTGAACCATCGGGTCACGAGCAAAAATCAAAAACTAGCATACTTCGTGCAATGGAATCACGGGGCTGCAAAAGCCAATTGGACGATATGATTCGCAAGCAAGCGGCGAATTTTAAGGCGTTCAAGAGAACTATCACGCTTCTAGATGTAGAGTCTATGTCCGAAAAATGGGAAATGGTAGACGCTCTTAAAACACTAGAAGCACGCTGGTCAAAAATTGACTCTCTTCACTGGGAGTTGGACGGCGAAATAAGTGGAGAGGACGACGAGTATGAAGTCGTATTTAATCAGCACGAGCGATCATATACTAAATTAAAGTTAAAGATTAACAGAAAGCTATCAAGCGTTTCCCACCGAGAACACTCCGCTCCTAAAATGGAAATACCTGAGTTTACGGGACGTTTTCAGAACTGGAAATCGTTCAAGGACCTCTTTACAGAAGTCATTCACAACAACCCGATCTTTTCCAAAGCGCAAAAGATGCAATTTTTGAAAGGGAAGGTTATAGGGGAAGCAGGAAAACTTTTACAGCATCTTGTCATTAGCAGTGAAAATTACGACGCCTGTTGGGAGATTCTCAACCGTCGGTATAATAACGAAAGGCTTATTTTCATATCTATAATGAATAACTTACTAAGTCTTCCCAATACTCAGCAGCGATCATTTAGCCATGTTAAAAAATTGCACGACGTAACTCTAGAGAGCATATACGCGATACGGAACTTGGGGATTGACATCAGCACCTGGGATCCGATTCTCGTATATTTACTATCTCAAAAGCTAGACAGCGATACTTACGACGATTACAACGATTCCCTGAAAAATAAAAAACAACAACCTGTGTTGCAAGATTTTTTGCAATATCTGGAGAGCAAATTCACTGGTTGGGAAACATCTCGTCGAAAGTTAGACCAGGTATCAGCAAAATCCAATAATCAGCAATCATCTAGCCATTCACATCAAAATCCAAAGCCAAACCGTTTCAATAATAATTCAGACCACAGGTCGAATAAACCAGAATCGTATTCCAAAGCCTTACACGTGTCATCGATCAAATGTCAATTTTGCAATAAACAACATGCCCTGTATAATTGCGAAAATTTTCTACGATTGCAAAACGAAGCTAAATTAAATACTGTAGCAAAATTGAAATTGTGCAAAAATTGTTTATTTGATCACAATGGCCAGCAGTGCATTTCCGCTAGGCGATGTCGCAAATGCGCAGGAAATCACCACTCCGTTTTACATGACGCATGCTCAAAAAGTAAGTCGCAATCGAATACTGCAACGGCGACAATAAGCGAATCAAATTTAACAGAGGAAAATGTACCGATAACAGCGCATGTCTCACAACACGGTCCTGGTTCCAACGAGGTATTGTTAGCCACAGCTCTAGTTAAAGTAGCAGCGGTAGATGGATCTCATCACATCTTAAGAGCCCTAATAGACCCAGGGTCACAAGTTTCTGTGATAAAAGAGAGTGCAGCAAAGAAATTAGGCTTACAGCGAACAAAATTCAACGGATTAATCGTTGGTATAGGAGAGAACGAAAGCAACTGCAATGGTGTGATCACACTGAACTGCTTTTCTACATACAACGAATTTTCATTTGTTACGGATGTACTCGTTATGCAGAACGTACTTAGGAATATTCCAATTAAATCCTTTGACGCGTCGAAGTGGTCATATTTGGGTAATCTGATATTAGCCGATCCATACTTTGACCGTAGCCGCCCAGTGGACTTACTATTAAGCGCTCAAGTTTATGGTATGATATTGCTGGGAGGACTGATAAAAGGAGAAAGCCTATCACAACCCGTATTACAAGAAACGCAGCTCGGTTGGATAATATACGGCGGCGGTGAAATTCCGTCTTATCAATGCAACGTGGTCGTCAATGATACCCAGGATATACAGCGATTCTGGGAGATTGAGGATATTAGCGAGCAATCTAACTTATCAGCTGAAGATCAGCAGTGTGTTGACTTCTATTCAGCTACAACAAAACGTCAAGAGGACGGGCGATACGAAGTAAGATTGCCATTGAAACCGGAAATAGGTGAAAAATTAGGTTCATCTAAAGAGATGGCAATCGCACAGTTCCAAAATTTGGAACGCAAATTTAATAAGCAACCAAGTTCAGCGGAACAATATAAAGCGTTCATCAGTGAGTACATAGCCTTAGGATACATGGTGCCGAGTCACAGCAATAATAACAATCGGGTATCATGTTACCTACCGCATCACTCAGTCCTGCGAGCGGAATCTACTACGACAAAGTTACGCGTGGTATTTAATGCGTCAGCAAGGACGTCGAGTGGATATAGCTTGAATGACCTAATGTTTAAAGGACCTAATTTACAGCCGGAAAGCATAAAAAAGGAATTGGTGACAATCAGTGAAGACATGGCGTATATAAATCACTGTGAAATACCGCGCTGGATCGGATGTCAACCCAATGAGGTCATTGAACTCCATGGATATTGTGATGCATCCACCAAAGCTTATGCAGCGGTTAATTACGCATGTCAGCGGAAGAAATATGTGCAATCTACGACTCTTGTTGTTGCCAAAGCACGACTAGCACCTGTATCTAAGAGCATATCATTACCGAGATTAGAGTTAAGTGGAGCATTATTATTAGCGAAGTTAATGACTAAAGTCATTAATAGTTTGAGCTGTCAAAATATACGCATTTATGGATGGACGGATTCAATGGTGGTCTTGGGATGGCTACAGGGCGACCCAGGCCGCTGGAAACCGTTTGTTGCAAACAGAACGAAACTTATAACGGAGGTGATGAAACCCGGCTGCTGGCGATATTATATATTCAAAGACAACCCAGCAAACGCAGCTAGCAGAGGAATCTTAGCTTCTCAACTGAAAAATCAAACTCTATGGTGGCGTGGGCCACAGTCATTACACTCTTTTTATGAAAAGGATTCCGCGCCCACTACTTATACCACCGATCAAGAAACAAAAACAAAGTTATCTGCAGGCACAGCAAACTCTTTTCAACAAACTGCCGCGGATAGCATTATCGAAAAGCTGTTATTGAAATACAGCTCGTTCCGTAAGGCAACTAACATTTTAGCTTGGCTATTGTGAGTTATCACTACGATATCATTTACTAAGAACGCAAACAAGCGTCTTAGCCTGCCTGAATTTCGAACCTTATTTGAATTAAGTAATGATCATCAAGAATATGAAAAGAAAGACCAGAAATCAAAATCGCTAAAAGCAGCATGCATACAAGGGTCTATATTTGCATACATTGCAATTTCTTTAATATTTTTTATGTCAGTATTCACAAACACTCAAGCAGCGTTCAATATATCAGAATTACCTAGCAACAATTCCTTATATTTTGAATCGATAGATAATATGCAGATAATACGAGATAAATGGAATCTAATTGTATATTATGATATGAGTCCCTATTGGGAAGGAAACGACGCTGCTACAAAGTTCCTACAGTATTTAGATAGACTCTGCTCATATCTAAACGTCAAAGGTCACTGTAGTACTATAACACTACAATTAAAGCACGACTATACAGAAATACAGCACTACAATAAACTCATGCTTAATCAGCACTTTAGTGCGCACAACAGACAGCGGCGCGGCCTAATCAATGGTGTTGGTTACTTGGCCAACAGTTTGTTCGGGGTATTAGACGAACGATTCGCAGAGCAATACAAAAAGGATATACAGTTAGTAAAACAAAACGAGCGACACCTAGCTTCTCTATTAAGAAATCAGACTTCTGTCATCGAAGCAGAATACAACGTATTGAAAAGAATAGAGCAATCCATCCAACTGCAACACAAGATGATAAATAAACATCTAAATCAATTAGATAACGCTTCCATTATTCTAAAGAAAGAAGTAGAAAATCTAGAGAGAACTCAAGATTTCATGTTGTCCGCGATCTCAGCTATCAGTTTAATCCAAAATCTTAGAAGTATCCAAGGTACCCTGTTGGATACCATCACCGACATCTACCACGGAAAGTTCGACACTCACCTGCTAGCCCCTGATCAGCTACAGCGTGAATTAGAATTCATTTTGGGTCAATTACCTAAGGACGTGGCTTTGCCCGTAGACAATATACAGACTGATCTTCGATATATATATAATATGTTGAAAGTGAAAGCTAGAATGATGGAAGATTACCTCATATTTGAGATTACCTTTCCATTGACCAGCAGAGATAGCTACAAAATTTATAGGATACTTCCCGTTCCCCGGCAACTTCAAGGTGACATGATTAGCGTTCTACCAGCTGCAGAATTTATTGCAATAAACTTGAGAAAAGACGCTTTCTTTACAATGTCCTTTCCTGAGCTCCAAATGTGTCTATATAACGAAAATTCATATCTTTGTCAAATTAATAAACCTATAAACCATTTAAACATTGAAGAAAAATTCTGCAAAGTGGACAGTAAACTGAAACAATGCATTGTTATTAAATCTCCATGTCAAGACACCTGGCGACAATTAAGCGTACAATCTAGGTACCTTTATTTTTGTTGTAAGAGTTGTGCGGTGAGGATCATATGTCAAGATCAAGTTGACTTTAAACATATGACTGGAGTTGGAATCATTGAACTAGAATCTAAGTGCGTCATAAAAGGGAAAGATTTTACCCTGTACTCCCATGCTAATTTAGCCAATAGCATTCGAGTAAAATCTGAAATTACAACACCACAGATAGATGAACTAAACCACATAGTTAACATCTCAGTGAGCCACTACCCGGACTACCCAGACCCAGTGAATACAACATTAGCCGATTTAGAGGAACGCATTACACAATTGAAATCCGCCAATACTAACATGGATGACCCACTGTCTTCCCATGACGTCCATCAGTACATTATTTGCTACGGATTACTAGCTATAGTAGTTACTTTAGCAGCTTGGTTCCTGTGGAGAAGGAGGCGAGCAGTTTCTACAGTGCAAATATCGTCAGATGTGTCCAGTGTAGTGTTTTCGCGAAAGCAGAGCACGGCTGACCGACAGCCTGAAGTGAATCAAAGTGAAATTACCCATGGCAAAAGGGATAAAGCTACATCACCTATTATTAAAAAATGTCGCTTTATCCCAGAAGAGGTGTAATCTCTTGTATCTCTCGGCCCGGGAGCATGTACGATGCAACCGTACACTGTCTGCCGACTAAGCATTTTTACCTTAGTTGGCTATAAATGAATTACATCAAAAGTAGTACCCGATCAACGGCCATCGCGTGTGCTCCCTCGCTCCTTTGTTATAGTATAATAATTAAATTGGTCCGAGTAATAAATTCAGCAAAAAAACATATATCTGCCGTATTCTTTACCATCTACCGACTACCAAATCTTTACAAATCTATTATTTATTAATTTAAAAATCAATCAAGCCTATAGCAGTCTACGGCTGGACATAGACCTCTCCTAACGTTGGGAGGCTTTCGCCTACTGGTTCCACACTGGCCAGACAATTTGGTACCGGGTTTTATTTTGAGTTTTCTTTCTCTCGCAGTGATATCGTTTGCGTCTTTTTCCGTTAGTCGCCTATTACGACACTCTGTATTTCTAAAACAATCAAATAAATAGCCATAAATAATAATAATTTGATGTTATAATCCATTTTTTTAATTTGCATTAAAAGCCGTCTAGCACTGTCTTTTTTAAATAGGACACGTCTATTAGACTTTGCCTCGCCTGATGGTGAGCCATCACAGGCAAAGTCTCAGAAAAGAGGGTCACCGTACATAACTATACCTACCATATTACAATGGTGACACTCAGCTTAACGACCTCATTAGATATATGCTTTTTCACGCCCCGCTTTAGTTTGTTATCGCACCAAAATGATTGAATAGGAGAATTTAGAATGCTCAAAACGTGGCTCGTTGAGTGGTCAGAGTCTCTTCTAAGCATTCACTTTTTCCAATCTCAATCGACCTAAGTAATGTCACTCGCAGATGATATATTAAGATTAAATTTTAAAAATATAATATAATAACTGTAATATAAATACATTTTGACGAAAGAACGCTCAAACTGAAATTGCGCTGTTTCATTTTCCCGGCAGAGTAGAATTTGGGCTACCCCATCTCTTTCTATGCAGTGTCGTACAAGGCGACTAAACGATAGGGCAGTGCAGATTGTATACAGCTAGACTCAGCCTCAGATTCATGGCTCCAGTCGACAGTAATGCCCGGCAGACGGCAATAGGCTCACCCCCTATTACGTGGAACCGTATACAATGATTGGTGAAATGTGGGATAATTCACCTCTACCTAACCCTACGGAGATAAAAGCGTGATTGTATATGTGTAAACTAAAAAATAATTAATTACTATGGAATTTATAAGTTAACCATCAGTTTTATAAATAAACCACTTTAATAGCGTTTAAAGATGAATGAGTTTAGTCTACCTCATTCTGTAGAAGCACGATTGGAATTGAAGTAGCAATATAGAGCAACTTGAATCAGTTTCCTAACTCAGTTATGAACACCTTCAACTGGGGCAGTGCTTCAGTTCACCGTAGTAAACTTGCAATAATCCAGCTATAAACGTAATATAAAACTAAATAACAATGTACTTTCTAACAGTAAGAGCCCTAGTCAACACTCTTTGAGCCTCTTTCCTAAATCCGTTTGGGTCAGCTTTCCAGTCTAACTATGATGCGGCTGAATTTGATATAATATCCGTGATTGCCACAATCAATTGCTGATATTAAAGTTCTGTACGTAGACTAGTTTGAGGGCTCTGACTACCCATAACAATAATCAAGTTCGACAGATCGTGCTCTTCGAGGTACCCAGACCAATACAAATATACTAATTTATGCGAGGGTTCGATTCCCGCTCAGCATAAATATGTATATTTATGCTGAGCGGGAATCGAACCCTCGCCTGTCGCGTAGCAGCCGCGTTCACTACCACTACGCCATAGAGGCACAGTAAGAGCTTTAGTGATACGTTGATATTTTCTTTTTCATATCGGCAGAATGCGCAGCAATCGGGTTAGAGGATTTTACGAATATATTTCTGGGCGTAGCCGGGGCCCGGGCCGCTAGTTTTAAAATATACACATACTGGGTGTATCAGGGAAAGGAACTTCACCCCGCGCATCAGGGTCCCTACGATGATCTTGAAGCCCATGGCAAAGTTCAATATAAGTACTGCTCTGGAATATATTTATCAGCTCGTATTTCAGGTTCGAACAAAGAAGCATGTCACAATAGATTTTTGAATAAAAACAGATTTTACACAAAATAGGTATAGCGAACAAACAAGACGATAAAAGATTTCACCACAATCAGAACGAGAATAATAGATAAAAGGCGCTATAAATATAAATCGTTTTTTTCTTCTCAAATTATCCGCAAATATAATCGCCATGAAAAGAACGAACCAACCCAAACATAATAAAATTTTCATTCGACAATCAACTTGGGTCCTCGAGGTGATGACGTGTTTACTTTAATCATTCCGGGCCGGCCCTCGTTGTGTATTCAGTCCCATCTAACCGAGGTAACCGGCGCGTTTGGAGATTGCTTTATATAAGCGCTGAAACTTTTCTGTCATGTAGAAAAGCGAGCAGGCCAGCTGAAGTCCATGAAAAGATGCTTTTAAATTTTCACGTGGAATCTTTGTTGAATGTTTGAAAGAATAGGGTTTATCGCGTAACGACTTTATCGACCGCAATATAAAGTGGTAGTTGTTCAATTTGAGACCTGACTGAAATGGCAATATAAATTTTGAAATATTTTTTTAAATAAAAAATATTAGTAACCGATATTACCTACTAGTATTCCTCCTATCCTTCTAAGCTAAGCTGAGTATCTTTGCCAGGATTCAAACCCGAGACCTCTCAATCATAAGGCCGGCTCCTTAACCACTAAGCTATCGATTACATTTTTAAAAACATCATTAAATTATTTTTATATATCGAGTATATATAATTTAATTTTATAGTCTTGTGATGGCTTATAATGAGGTTTATTAGTTAGTTTTTATTTAGTTTAGTTAACCAAAAGTCTTGTATATTTATATATATGGAATAACTATAATGGTTGGTACTATTTACATAAAATATTATTTAAGTTGTAAATGCATACTATCACTCGTCACAATATGTATAAATAAGATATCTGGTAGTTCTGTGAATAGTACACCTCGCGAGCACATTTTGCCACATTAGTACTCTTAATCAAATCTGGAAAGTACATAAAAACATTTGAAAAATCAATACTTGTGTATTTTCGTATTTCAAATGGACGTTTACCCAAAAAAAATTGACAATCTATTCTTGAAAAAAAAAACGCTACAGAAAACATTCCCCCATTTTTCTCATTTGTTGAATCATAAGCCACGGTGACCACTTTCCATCAGGTGGACCGTGTGCTTGTCTGCCACCTAAGTGGTATAAAAAATTCTATTTTTTTACAACGAAGTTCACCTTTATGAGGTACGATTCTTCTCATAAAAACCTGTGTGGAATTATGTCTTTGTCCTCTTCACTGACGGCTCAGAAACTCTGTGTAAGCACAGAGTTTAGGGTCGGCAGCACGAGTGTGGATTCTATGGTGTTACACACGTCCTTAGGCCACGGTAACCACTTTCCATCAGGTGGGCTGTACGCTTGCCTGCCACCTGAGTGGTATAAAAAAAATGTCTTTGATTCTTCATTCAAATATAATCAAGATACTTTCATAAATAACGCGAAATCTTCCTTTTTCTCTCCTTCATTTTACCTCCTATCAAAAAAAGCTCTCAACATATTTAAATCAAAGAACAGGTGAGTCTAGTTGGATGAGAATCGATTAAGAAATGCGTCCTCTAGCTAGTGCAGAGCTGACAAACTGACATACGGTCAAAAGCAAAATCGCTCACCTTGTAGATACGTAGACTTTCGCTCACTTCGCTCGCTCTCAATTATTCAATTCCTAGAAGTTTCCTTGATCACAACAAAAAGTTACCAACGTGAGGTTAATTAACCACACAACCTTGTATTATGTGCCCTGTTAACTATCCTAATTACGGAATTAAATTATCCTTTTAAAAGGCTGTATAAATTGAATCGACAATCCGCAAACACATCATACCTGACCTTCGTTTGTACCTTCATTAATGATCTCGATACCTTGTTATTAGCAAGGTAAGTTTTAGAAGCTTCTCGTTTAGTTTTAGGAAAGATGTCGACTAGGGCGAAGCAAAAGGAGGGTTATGATTTTGATAGGTTTTGTATGTAGGCTCATCTGTTCCCTCATAGCTCCTCAACCACTTATTAGAACTGGACAAATGAGGTATCGTTAGAAGCATCTTAGTCGTCCGCTGCTATATTTAACTGTCACTGAATCTAATGTATCTAACCTCTAACGGTCATAAAGTACTGTGTTAAAAATAAATTTGAGATAAATATGTCGTGTTTCGTATCAATTGAAAAGGCAATTAATTAGCACATTTCAAATATGTATGAATTATACCTATTGCTTGCTCCAAAATAAGTAATAAAATAATATAATAATAATAAAAAAATTAAAACTAAAACCTGACTACTGAAAAAGTATTAAACAAGAAAATATCTAGGATATCTTTGTATCGTCGTATGCCACTTTCCCTTTTGTTAGATTAAGTGGCATACGGCCACGGTTATCCTAGATATTTTCTTGTTTAGTACTTTTTCAGTAGTTTTAGTTTTATTTATAGTGCTGGCTCAAGTTTGTGTTTGATGTAGTATCATGAAAATGAGGAATCTATATATTCATTCGAAATATAATCTGTCCAGGTATTGCCAAAACGTTTTGTACGTATAGGAGAAATATCTACCATGCAGTGAAATATGCCACTAAACAACTGTCAACATTTCTATTGTCAACAACATCATTTTAGTTCCGTCATTTAGTTTAGTTAAGTAATTATCGTTGAAGCGTTGATGTAAACAGTGTGCGCCCAAAGTCACCATAATTTTATTTAAGACTCACATAAATTCTTGGCCCCATGTTGTATATTTTATCCATACTAATATTATAAATACAAAAGTAACTCAGTCTGCATGTCTGTCTGTTATTTGATGAAAATTGGTATAGGGGTAGATCAGACCTTGAGAAAGGTTATAGACTATATTTGGTCACGATAACCGACATCCACGTGAGCAGAGCCGCAGGAAAAGTTAGTAGTTTATAATTATTATAAATTAATGTTGTATACCAGTTGATGAAGATACCTAAGTAAGATCAATAGAAATGAAATGGGCAGTGAGATAGATACCTTTGGCAACGAATAACAGCTGCTTTGATATCAATCGTCTGCACACATAACCGTACGTGGGCTTCTGATTTTACAACATTTTTATTGTTATCTTGCAGTAGAGAAAAATAAATTTATTAATTTACGTAATGAATGATAAAAACAGGCTGGACTTCAATATGGATACATGAATATGTTTTTTTTTAATTATTGTTCTCTTGAAGAAGCTTACACTAATCACAAATTTAGGAACAACAATACATAGCCAACAACAAGTCTCCATTGCTAAATAACAATATATGATAACAATGGATACGGTATTTGGTGATTTGCACTACTTCCAGTGTTTATACACTATAGTGATTCAGAATAACAGAGTAATAAAAGTTCTAATCTTCAAAGAAATGTTTTGCTAAAAGCTGTCTTTCTTTGCTGGCGTTAGTGATGAAAATACCAAAATTGCAATGAACCAGGAAGTTCATAGAAGCCGCGTGCATTATGTAGCATAAAGGAGTTACGCCTGCAATTGGTGGTTGCAAATGGTACATTGAGCAATGGTCGTAGTCTGAGCTCCAGCTGGTTTGTACGTAATCCTATTTTTGATAGGAGCTCGGTTGAATAAATTGTACCATGTAGGTTAGAAAGCATATGTCTGCGTTCAAGTGGTAAGAAGTGATACCGTCTGCAACGATGATTCTAATCACGTGAATACTGCTGAGTCTTATAGTCAACGTAACGAAGGAACTTCCTCTGAATACCCTCAATACACGACTTATAATCCTCGTATTGAGGGTTCCAGACATGTGAACCAAGTTACTGCGAACAAATGAACAATACATCACTATCACCGGTTTGGTGATACGTGAATATTGACAACTTAACTTATTGTCTTGTATAGGTCCCGTGCACTACCGACCCTGGTAATAGGTTAGTGATTAAGTGTGTATCCTGAACCGATTGTAGATTTTTTTCGAGAGAATGTGATGTGCTGGCACTTTGATAGGTACACTAAGCTGTATGATGATGACGACTTTAACGTTTTGGAAGTGCAACCCTGACAGTTTATACAGAATTAGTGATGTTTTACTTTGACTATGCGATATCTTTACAATATTTAAAAATAATTTATAGGTTTAAATGGAATAAGGTTGATATTTAACTTATTTCAATTTGGGAAGGCCTATGTCCAGCAGGAGACTGTGATTTAATTACCACTTAAAACTGCTCACCTGAATACAACTAACCTTGATCGATATATATAGGCATTTAAACTATCATGATCACTCACATTAGTACACCATGATCACGGAGGTGCTTGCCGAAATATTGGCAACTCAGAATAATACAACATGGAAAATATCCCGATAACTTTAATACTTTATCGATATGTTCGCGTCCATCATGATATTAAGGTGTTCAAAGCAAATGTTTTATTTTGTTTTGCACTCACGAGGGCCGATACGTGATAACTGCGCGTGGAAAAATAGAATATGAAGAAGAATTGCATTTCCGACAGATTGTTGTAGAAGTTAAATTGCATTTTACTACGTGATTGTAAAAGTTGCTAATTACTTAACTTTTCTGCATTGAAATTTATGTATGAAATGATAATGCAGTTTTAAAGCAGTTAACGTACTAACTACAATTTCGCCCCAAGACGGTGTTATAGGAGAATTTCGAATGCTTAATACGTGGCTTAGTAGCTCAGTGGTTAGAACGTTCCCCCTATGGGCGGGTTCAATTCCATCTGAGCATTCAATTTTTTTATATAGGACACATCAATTAGATTTCGCCCTGCCTTATGATAAACTAAAGGCAAAGTCTGAGAAAAGAGGGTCACCATTACATACATATACCATGTTACAATGGTGATACTCAACTTATGGCATTATTATATGCTTTTCACACCCCGCTAAAAGGACCCGGGACTGTAAAAAAGGAAACACGTGAGCTGGTAATGAATTCCAGGCCTGAAAGGTGCGATAAAGAAAAGAGTCTCCGACCGAGGATATAAATAAATTTGAACTACAGTACTTCGAAAATTTTAAATATTTTGAGTAAAACTGAAATCAGATCAGTTTAACTACGTTTTATAATACTCGCAATTAGCTTTTTCCTACTTCTTAGTCTTGTTAAATATTTTTTACTTAAAAACTACTAGTAACTTAGACCACAGCACTAGTACTTTAGCTAACCCAGTTGCACTTCTAACTGAGCTAAATACTTAGTGAGTTTTCGTCTGTGGTATACTGGTTTGGTTTGAAAAGTTGGACGCATTAGCTGTCACGCCACCTCTTTCTTAACACATAGTTAAAAGAAATAAAGAACGTAACAGAGTTTTTTGTGTCATTCAAAAAAGATTAAAAAGGAGTATGAACTTACCTTTTACGGATATATTTCTTTTAGTGAAATCAGAGTGTAAAGCAAAAGAACAACACGAAAAGTGAAGCAAGTAAAAGTCTTAAGTATTATCTTTTACTTTTTTAATTCAAGTGTAAATGAAGAACTGAAACATAATTAACTCTCAGTCAGGATAATAGACTCCTCTGAATTAAAACTAATAACATTAAAACCTGACACAATTAAAAGAGAACCTTCTACTAAGCGAAATTAAAGATCTTCATTTAATTAACTTGCCAATTAAATTGTACTATCTGATAGTACAATTTAATTGGCAAGTTAATTGGTCTATGCGAAATTCTCACAACTTTCAGGCACCATGCCTGAAAGTGGTCAGTGGTGTTCAGTAAGTGGTCGCTTTTTTATTTGTATGTCTGTGATTATTCCTATTATAATCACATGTATTCATTCAAAAGTTTTGTACCTACCTATTTAGGTCTTTAAATGAACTGATAATTAAGCAAAATAAACAAACAATTTTGATAGACTACCTAAAAGTTGCAGACCATTAGGTACCTACATTTTTGGAACTAACTCTGTTGCAAACTTTTGAACTCAGGAGCTATCAGATACATATTAATACCACTATACCCTTTGTACCTTTTAGTTTACACCTTTGTTAGATCAATATTCATTAAAGAATGTAAGGTAGTGTAAATGGTGGAATAATTTTGGTTAGTATTTATCTAAACTATGAAAAGGGACTATACCTTTTAGTTCATAATAGTAAATTAATATTCTATAATGAATATTGATTACAATCAATTATTGGATCATTGAAATTATTACAACATCTAATTATATTATCAAAAAATATTTAAGAAATTAAAATGAACCATAAGATATGTATAGGAATGTCACAGTGTAGCTGAACTTAACAAAGTGGGGGCCGATGTCAACATATTCTGTTTTCATCCAGTTTAACAAGAACGTGGGACAATTTCCTTAACGATATCACCTTCGCATCAGCAGTACATAATAAACCTAAAACAGTGTACTTTATCTCATACTAAATTGGGGGACAACGCACCAAAACTTGTTACCTTAACAAGTCCATCGTCATTCGAAGTTCGTCCTAATTTAATGTACCTTAGTTTGTGATACAATGGCGTTTTTATTCTCCACATATATTTTACCAAGTGTGTAGCGAGAGAAGTGGATTACATCTCAGTCTAGATCGGTCGGCTGCGCGGCGCGCACGTAATATATACATAGCTATATAGCGTCATGTGCACGTGTCATATTGACGTGAGTGACGTGACGTGCGTGACATTAACTGAATACGCGTGATGCAACGAAGCGTGCTGGCGTCATAACAGTCACGTGATGCGCACGCGAGAAAAGTGACAGTTACATTTCAAATTAACGGTTAATTTGACAAACATGTTTTATGAATGACACTTTTACGCTCCAGTTTAAAACATAAACCTACCTATAAATAAATGTAAACATTAATTGGAATTACTCGTTTAGATATGTAGTGATAGGAAAGGGTAATCATATATTAAAATTGACTTAGGTACCTACTGTCAAAACAAAACTTGACGTTAAGTTGACATGAATGGTACTCCTACACAATGTAATCGTTACAAAGAGATATGTGAGATTGGATTCACTCATCGATTTGTGCTTAAAATAGGTACACCCGTGAAATAAAAAAGTTCCTTTTTCAATCTGAATTGTGAAATTGTAACGCCACATAATATAGTTGTGCTAAATCACAATCTTACACAAAGTTTATAAACTATAGTAGGTACATAATTATTTCACTTTTACGTGTGTATCATTTATTATTTTGAAATTGTTTTGCATTTTAAATAAACCAATTTAGAAATTGCTAGACATAAAAAATACAGTTAGTTATCTGTATTTTTTATGCCTAGCCATATCTAAATTGGTTTATTTAAAGTACCAAAATTTATTTAGAATACAGTCATATACAAATGCACAATATGTTTGATCTTGTTTTAGATTATAATAAATATAAAAAAAAAAAAAAAAAAGATAGCCAGTTTATACTTGTTCACTGTATATCATTTTGAAAGTTTTAATTTGTAGCAGATAAACAAACCGAAATGTACAGTGGAAGAGAAATAAAAGCATCGTTTATTGGGTAGTCGGCACACTACGGTATTCTGAGATAACTGGGTCAGTTCTGCAGACCGATCGGCGCCTGGACTTATTGACTAGTCAACGTAGTGCGGCCAATGGATGGGCAAATAATATAATTATATTTGTTGAGATTTTCTACATGTAATTTTTTGCTTAGATTTATATTACGGTGTAATTATGTGCTCACGGAAACAATATACTTCCTACTACTATTCAATCGCTTAGCGATTCACATTTGGCGATCGGGAGACTGGCCGAGCGAGTATGCATACTGACTCGCCGAGCGAGTACGCATTTCTCATTTTGCTTCACATTATATTAAATTGCTAGTTAGGTGACTACCTAGAACGAGTGGTTCTGTGGCGCCCACTCTTGTACACTCACTTCTATTCCAAAGACAAACTATAGAAGCTACACACTCGGTACATCGTAGATAGTTACTGGCTTTACTCTTTGCTAATTCATAGCTGTCAGTGAGCATGTGACACTGCGATCGGGTTACAGGATTTTTTTCACAAAATTTGCCCATGCTAAGCCAAGACTCGTCAGCTGGTAGAATATAACTCGGCATTCTCAACAAAAGCGTTGCTTGGTAGAGCGAGTGGTAGGTAGGTGTTGTGAATACAGTGATCGGTTCAGTAATAAATTACGCTTACGCATTCATTTGTGTGTGAACTTATCGCCCCGCCCGCCCTATATTCACTGTGGTATAGGATGCCGTCTAACTGTCTAGCAAAGGCAGTCCTTTTCATACTAATAGTATGCTGCACGAGATAACTGACGTAATCTGAACAAAGCTATGGTTATTAATCAATGAGGCTTCAGTTATTAAGAAATACATGCCAATTGATTTATGACATTTTTGCATTTGCTAACTGCATAGCTTTATATATATTTAATAAGTAATTGCATACCTATATTTTTTCTATATATTATAATAGCTAATGATTAATGATATTCAATAAATAATACAGTATCATTATTATGTTAAAATAGAGCAAGCAGCCCACTATTTTTGACTGTTACAATTTGCAGAAATAAATAGATTTAAAAATAAAATAAATTATTATTACAAATTCTTCCAGCTGTCTGTGGAGGGGAACAAAGCCAAACCTTGCATCCCTGATTTTATAAACACAAACATGCGACCATAAACTTCTGTCGTGTTAAAATAGTACGAAAGCCTAAAATGACATCTTCCAAAGATATAAGATGTGTACTTTTTTACTAATTTTGTAGTTATAGGATATTATATAGTAAATTTTATCGAAGTTCTCTTCCTAACACTATTCACATGCTATATACTACCAAGTATTTATTTTAATTACGAATTCTACAATACTTTCTCTAATTTTTTGAAGTACTAACGAATGTAATGTTAAAGTGAGCATTGATTCCATATAAATAAAATAGGTACAAGACAAACATCTTGAAAAAAATAGCATTGTGTAATATGTATACTCACAGTAACAGTTTTTTAAGTGCAGTGAACCCGGTTACTACACTGTTTTGAACTAAGTGCCACTATTGCTGAGTGATTTTTTACAGCCCATATAAAATTATACTTTTCTCTTCAACTGCCATATTCTTAAGTGTACTATATACACAATTCTGCACACTACATTATATACAATTCTATAATATTCTATTTCACAGAAAAACGTCCATACATTGAAATGCGTATTTCAAATTACACAGGTAGGCATGATATATAAATTCAAAACATTTTAGTAACGTTCGAAAAGTACTTCAAAAATAATATACAAAACCAATTTATTTTAAATTTGATCTTACTTTGTAATAAAGATTCAGTTCAGGCATGTAAATTAACCAAAAGCCCGTAACAAAATCGCAAATAATTTCGAGCAAATAATCCTAAAGGCATGGTAGCTTACGCAACCCTGCGTATATCACCCTCGGAACTAGGCTTGCAGACATCGAGGTCAGCCTTCGGAGACAAGACGACGCCACCGATATCGACGTGAACAGCTGATGCTAAGATTCCACCAGATTTTAGTAGAACAGCTACAGATCGGAGCACGACCGGCGTGCACGCGGGTCTAAGTCGGTTACGCGCCGCGTTGGATAATTGAAAAGAAAATTTGATTGTGTAATTGTTGGGCAGGTACTAAAAGAAATTGTGTAGAAAAGAAATATTCTTCTAGCGTCGTTGTATAACTGTGTGCGTGCTACTTTGTTAATAATCCTTTGGATATCATCCTTAGAACAATCCGTTTATTAGACTTATTTAAAGTGAGAATTTAATATAATCATATATTTGAAACTAAAGTTTTCATTTTTAAAAGTAAACTTGGAAAGGTTAATTATGAATAAACTGAATAACATT
The DNA here is from genome assembly GCA_963662185.1 of Eilema griseolum. Taxonomy (NCBI): domain Eukaryota; kingdom Metazoa; phylum Arthropoda; class Insecta; order Lepidoptera; family Erebidae; genus Eilema; species Eilema griseolum. The sequence goes on from OY759243.1 coordinate 9,221,779, forward strand.
GAAATAAACCAAATATCGTCAGCGGTTTTGTTACTCGAATGCTATTTGGAGTTCAAAGGTATTTGTTTTACAATATCGCTGAATGATTGATTTTATTTGAATAAAATCGTTTCATTATTAGTATTTTGGTTTTGTTTTGTCAGAATTATATGTATTCTTACTTCCTTTCATTGATTATTGGTGATAGTAGCAAACCTGGTTTTGTGTAAACTTAGAAATACAAATCAACTTAGTACGAATATGACTCAGGTGTTTTTCTCGCAATTTTATTACTTGCTTCAGTGTTAGAATATAATACAGAATCGAAATTAGGTTTTTATCAGTGTCTACAGTATATAAAATATTTTTTCATTTTTGCCTACGACATATTACGTGAAGTCTCTTGACATTCTTGTATGTTTATTAATTTAGTTATCCGTTCAAGCCTATTATTACGAACGTATAATATATTTGACCATAATAGGAATGTATAGTTAACAGAAAACTTCTTTTTTTGGTCTAATCTACATTTTTCGTGATTATCTTCGTCTTAAAATGTAAAATTTAGAATTATTTGTAATATTATTGCCCATTAGCTATATGTTTTTTTTTTATACAACTTAGGTGGCAGGCAAGCACACGGCCCACCTGATGGAAAGTGGTTACCATGACCTATGAACGTGTGTAACACCAGTGGAGTCACATCCGTGCTGCCGACCCTGTAAGAACAGAGATTTTGTGCCGTCAGTGTAGAGGACAAAGCAGGACAAGCGTTTGGTCATCCCACTGACAGCACAAAAACTCAAAAACACAAAAAAATTTACGAATTGAGAATCTGGAGAGGTAAGGTTAGTCTTCACAAGGTTGGTAATTCATTTGTAGGCAGCTGTATAAAAATATTTAATAAAATGCCTCAGGATTTGATTAATATGCCAATAAATAAATTTAAAATAGAAGTGAAAAAAACTTTAATGAGTAAAGGTTACTATAAAGTGAATGAGTATCTTAATGATGTTAATGCGTGGTCAACATAAGTCTCTTGCTTGCTCGCACAAAATAAATTGTAAACTAAAGCATATTTAAAAAAGGAATATAATCTAGTTCTATTATAGTTCACTGAGTTTCATGCTGGTATCTTTTCAGTAGAACTAACCTACCGAACCAGCGAAAGAATCATTTTCCAATGGTTTATTTTTACATTATTTAATATTTTTATATTATGTCTTGACATCCCTAATTGTAAAATTTTGACGTTCATATTATGTGCTCTTTGTGTGCCTAAACTGAATAAATGAAATTGATTCTTTGATTCTTCTTAAGAAGGCCACTTTGTTGGAATCGTATTAGGATAATATTTTGTCTTGCGGCGATATTTACACGAAGTTTGGATCTACTTAGTACATGAATTATTGTGGTTCGACTCCTATGAGTGACCATTTAAAGAATTTTATAGGAATCTATTAGATTTACTGGCAATTCATAAAGTTACTAGGTTTTAGCAGAATCACTTAATGTGGCCTTTTTAGACACGCTGAAGTGGTAGCTGGGATAGAGTCAATGCAAAAGGCGTTGGAAGACCATACATAGGTACATGGAATCATACGCAAAAAATTAACAAGTTGGTACAGTATTGTAAATAGTAAACGATTTTATAAGTTGACATGATTAAATGCAATCATTGTAAATAAAAAAAGTTTAATGTACTTTCTGGCATCAATCTTGACCTGCAATAACTAAAGAAATGAGGCTCTTGGTGTTTACGTATTGGTTCGATATTATCTATAATTGGTAGATTTGAGCTCCTCCGCTGCCGTAGCACCACGTGGTATCCTCAAAACACACCCAAAAAATACGTACTGCAGAGTTTGCAGAGCATATTTAAGATATATGCCTGTAACTATAGTGAAGTAAGGTTGTTGTATTGAGTAATCCAGTTGGTTGCTAATAGCGGTATTAGCTCGGGTAATTGGTGCCGAGTCTATATTTACTGAACTCAAACCCAGCCCCAAACGATATGTGTGAATATTTGTAAACAATCTTTATTTTTACCTGCCTTCCACGTGAATTACAGCGCTGGTGATTCTAAACAAGAATTTAAACACAAACCTTTTATGTTCCGTATTGACTTTTATGCATTCTAGTGATGATTGCGATCTACATATCTTCCTACATCTATTCTAATATTATAAAGCTAAAGAGTTTGTTTGTTTGAACGCGCTAATCTCTAGAACTACTGGTGGAATTTAAAAAATCTTATTATATTGCATAGTCCGCTACAGACTATGTAATACTACTATTTAGACCTCCGTGGCGTAGCGGTAGAGCATTCGACTGTAAGCAGGGGGCGCGGGTTCGATTCCCGCTCAGTGCAAATATTTGTATGCATGAATATGTATATTTGCATTGGCCTGGGTGTTTCTATGTATAATATGTATGTATTTACAAAAAAAAAGTATCTAAGTTTGTTTATCCACATTCTAGATCCCATAACACGAGCTAGTTAAGCTATGCTTATCATAGGTCTAGAATTATTATTTTTTTACCTGAAATAAAAAAAATATTATTTGAAAACTAAAAATTATGGGTAATATGAGGTCTCTAAATATACTACGGGCGAGCTGAGGCGGGTCAGCTAGTAATCAAATATAGCTTCTCCCTTTGAGGTAGTCAGTAACAGCCCACAATCTACTTCTATTATTATATACTTCATGATCTTCTTCTACTGCCATCGTCATCATCATAGCAACGTTAGGCCCGGTTGCATCCAAACTTGTACCTTTTTTTGAGCAAGAGAGCCTGGAGTCGGTTCTCATGCTTTTCTTCTTGATTTGGCTTGACTTTTGTGAGAACAATGGTAGTATGCCGAAGAAGAATGCCTATGCCAGATGCTCGTTCATCACCCTCAAACCTATAGGTTTGCTGGTGAAGTCGGTTTGAGTCCCGATGATCTAGAATACCGAGATGGAGGCCCAAAAACACTTTTCCTATACTGTGCGTAGTGCGATTCCAGTCGGTTTCAGATTTCAGATGCTTCTGAAATCAGTTTTGATTTTTACAAATTTAGTAAGAATTGTCTCCTTTGCTTCTAAAAAAAGTGTAGAGCATTGTATAGGTACCTACGTTATATACATCGTATACATAAATCATAGTGTTTTATGTGAATGAAAAGGACAAGGAGACTAAAATATTTATGTAGGAACCTGATTTATAACTGCATATTTTGAATTTACAACATCTATAACGCCAAATATTTTTTTATGCTACAAAATTATAATTACGTTCGTAAACTCAAAATGTATGTATGACCGAGGGTCATGCAAAATTAGAAAAATTAATCATTATAACTATAAAATAATTGTTTCTTAAAGAATTCAGCAATAAGTAAAAGTAGTAAGTGAACACAAAAGTAAAATAAAAGTTCATTATTTACCATTAAAAGTCATAGTAGATCTCCATTATTTACACTGTAGGTACAATAGTCAAGGGGTTCACTATCCATTTGCATAAAAAAATAACCATAAAATATTTTGGCACATGGTAATTTAGACTAATGATATTTATGCATATATTTTTTTGGCATAATTACATGTAATTATGCCAAAAATAATCTTATTATTATTATTTTTATGCAAATGAATAGTGAAACAAGTCATGGTTGTATTGAAAAAAAAAAAATGAAATGAAGATTTTACATACTTTAATCTGCTATTGAAATTAGATCTTTTTCACTTCATTCATATTTAAAATTGTTCATATTATATTAAATAGATACCCTGCCAGAGCAACGATTACACAACTCTTTCATAATAGCTTCATTACATTTCCCATCTTGCCCACAAAGCAGGTATTTATAACTGATAATTTCTAGTCCTTTTATCTCATAATAACAGCTTAGCGTTTAATACCATCTTCAGATTAAGATAAGAAATTGAATATTAAACGTCGTTGATAATTTCTTATGCAGTGTTAGCAGGAGCAACGGCTAAGCGCCTCACAGTTTATCAATGTAGCACTGATGGAATACTAAATTGCCTTTCACGTTTTAGCAGGCACTTTGAGTTTATACGGGAAGAATTTTATAAGTACTATGAACTTTTATTTTTAATTACGGCTATCTTCGTTAAATTAATTCTTCGAAATATAGAATTACATGTATAAGATTGAAAAATACAAAGAACGAATTAAAGGACCACGTCAAGTCATTAAAGGTGTCAGTTTTGAATTTGTTCAGATTGTAACATAACTGAAAACTGCATTAAAATTCGGACTAGTAGTTTTGGAGAAAAATGTCAATATGGTTTTGAACAAACAAACATCCTCTTGTCTCAAGCGTATATAGGTATGTTCTTCCTTCTTCGTTTCGTTCGTCCTAGGTAAAATATAGACAAACCAAAGTGATAAAGAATTGAGTATTTGACTGTCTTGAACTGGAATTACTTTTTACTAAACATCAAAACGATAAGTTATAACTTGTATGAAAAAAACAATTGTCACGTCATAATTTTCATTTGTCAAATTCTTAGCTATTATAGTTTACATGGATGATTAAAAATAGGAACAGACATAACTATTACCGTTCTTTTGCCATTCTTAATATAATAATTTATTTTAACTACTGGTAAGTACCCAATTCAAGTTTGTTAATAATTAAAATATGTTAATATGGAAATAGTGTGCATAGGTAGTAAGATTGACATGTAGATGAATTTAAAAACACGAGCTATATCAATTATTTGTTGTACTAATTAATCTGCAACTGATAAACAACTTGCTTAGTGGTTTGTCTCTAAGATCACCAGAGTGCCCTATATGCGGCCGTACGTGAATGACCACTCTTTAAATTATTTAGCTCGTGTGCTTGTTCACTACAAATAGAAATGAAATTGAACTATGAGATTACAAGATGTGGTCAAATATAGTCAAGAACCAATCAAAGGATCCAATTACACTAGTGCCAACACTTCTCATCTCAATGCAATCTTATCGTGTATCAAAAGCAAGACTCAACCTCTTTTACTCACCAACGCCACTTGCCCGCTTTGATTCTCTCAGCTTTGACATGAAATGCAGTCGAATTCATTTTGAATAGCTTTGTAGGTTACGCCAGCCATTGGAGCTAGACATCAACTGAAACAGTTTTCTATTTGATCAACTTTCTTGAATGCGAGGGTGGCAATGACTGTTCCAACTCGCTCACTCTTATCGGAGTAATAAGAGGGGATGTAATACTCAGAACTTACATAATATTAAATGTTTTTAGTCGCATTACGTAAAATATAAAAGTTCAGTCAAACACGTAGTTAGACTGGAAAAAGAGGACCCCGGATTCTAAGGTGAAAGATTCACCTCGGAGGATTAACGCTAGGATGAAAGAAATATTTTACGCACTTCTCAGTTTGTTCCTTATTTATTCCTATAACTACCATTAAACCTCTTGCTATTTTTCTATGGAGCATTTTAAGTACATCAGTGCGGTAAGGACGTATCCGTATCACACTAATCAGGAACATTTGGTAAACTTTCGGTACCGTTTATACCAAGCATACTGATGTTAAATCGCTAGTTCACTACTGCTCTTACTAATAAAACGCCTTAGTTATGTAATGACCTAAATAAATCTCATATAAAATATTAGGTATTAGATACTATGTTATACTAGTATATAATTAATGAAGTATAACAGCAGTATGTCAATAAATTGAAGTACCCAGTACCTAAATAAATAGGGGAAAGTACCTTCAATGAAAACATTTATTAAGTGGAGTAGAATTCCATGCGATCAGTGGATCGAACAGGAGCAGGTAGTGAGAGGATTTTACCATGTAATAATTATACCTGCGCTGTGTTGTAACTTGTAAGGCATCTTATGTGAGTAAAAATATTTGTACAAATAACAGTAGTCAAATACAAGACGATATTTTTGATGATTAATTTAACAGTTATTGAAAAACAAATTTGTTTGTTAAACCGTTCTTATAAGAAAAGTTTTAAACAGAACTTAGCACAAGTCATGAAATTGAATACAATCCATAAATCTCAAATGACTCTTCTTTATAACAGATCAAATTTTTTGGGTAACCCTTTAATAAATATTTGAAACTCAGTACTGAAGAACTTAATTTACCGCCAACTTATATGTTAAACCTTGAAATTTATTTACCGGTCTTTGTTTTTCAATTGGGTATTCAATATGAACAAAATCAATTAATATCTTTAATTTCGTAATTAGAATCCTTTATCAATAGCCATTCACAAACCCTTACGCCCAGAAGAGATTGAAGCACCTAATGGAGCTTCTATATTCCCTACATAAAACCGCGGTAGCCTAGTGGTATGGGTGATGGACTGCTGAGACGAGGTCCCGGGTTCGATCCTAGGTTTTACCATGGCACACACCAATGATTTTTTGATTCTTTTCGAAGTTAAGTGTGTATTTCTCGCAGGTTTATAAGTGCCCGGTTAATGGCAATAGGCTCGCCACCTATTACATTGGGACCTAAACATAAAATAGCGAAATGTGGGTGCTAGCACCTCTGCCTACCCCTTCGGGGATATAGTTCATAAAAAAGAATTATTCCCTACATTAAATTGTTATAGGACACTGCAATCACTATAACAAAGGTAGCACGTGCATCAACGCATTTATAAGTAACTTCTGCATTTACGAGTATGAAATAGTATTACCAACTTACCATCAATTCTTAAAAGTACAATATTGTAGTAAGTGGTCCAATTACACTATACAGGAACTGAAATTTAAAATAGTTTAAACTCGTTAAAGTAAAAGACTGATAAGTGCCAAATTTTTTTTTCTATTGAAAGTATTACTTACTCTAAAACAAAATGGCGATGGTACTTTCAATAAAAACCAAGTGTTGTATGTGTTCGTTGTTCCTGCTGATAGCTATAGGCGTCTGCCTGGCTATTGTATCTACATATGGACTCCTTGATCCGAAGAAAGAAAATCATCACATGGTTGCTGAGAAGTATAGTCAGACTAATTCTGCACCAAGAATCGTGGAAATGGGTACTGTAAGTAATAAAATAGTAACATTATTTTATCGTAAATTTGTAAGTGGAAGAAAAGGTATTGAATTAACTTTTCAGAAGAAACAAAGTGATGAATTAACTGTTAGTAAAGTTTAGTTAAGATAAAAATTAAAATATTGTTTTTTTTTAAACTATTTGTACTTATATTATAGTACATATGAATTTCAGCTAACTAGCTAGCTAGACAGAAAAATAGGATTTAAATTGCGCAGAGTAAGATTGAAGGCAGGAAAATAAAAGTAATAAAAATATATGAATTTCGAGATTCGTAAACTTTTATTACTCTACTCTATGCTAAAGTGACCCAAGAGCCTGTGAACACCAGACGTTAAATCATGAACTCTTATATTTTTTGAGGTTTTTGTTTGTAAGGTATGAGTATTATATACATCAATTGTTATGCTTCAAAGTACAAAGATGTACAAAGTTCCACATCAGAAATATATCTTCCTTAAGAAGATTTTTTACACTACATGAGATCCCAATAATAATAACCTATTTTTGATACTTTATAGAAAAGTTATCGGTAGATACTGACCACTGCAAATAAAATTGCCGAAATATATTACTGGAATACAGTTTTATTACAACTAATTATGATACTACATATTAATAGCTGCGTGGTTCTCGGCAAAGTAGAATTTGTGCCACTCCATCTCTTCCCATGCGGTGTCGTACAAGACGACTAAGGAATAAGGCTGTTTAACATCAGACAGATATATACAGCCCAGACTCAGCCTCAGATGCATGGCTCGAATCAACAATAGTGCCCGGAATACTGCAATAGGCTCATCCCCTATTACGTGAGACCAAATACAATTATTGGTAAGCTGTCGGTGTTAATTCACCTCTGCCTAACCCTCCGGGGATAAATGCGTGATATGAGTGTGTACTACATACTAACTACATCAAGATCTTCGTCTACAAAACTGAGCATCGTGAGTTTATCATATTTGGCTTCTTTCGTCATACATGAGCATTATTGATTTATTATACTGGATATTAACTTGGTAGCGTTTATCCTCTTTAAAACATACAAAAATATTGTGATGTTGTTACTCTATAAGTATAGGCAGCCCCTACAAGAAATCCTCTCTTTTTGACACGTATTTTTTGGTGTAATCCGCTGGGGAATATACTATCATTACATGGGATTGTCTCACATCACCGAACAGCATAGTTCACAGTAAATACCCGTTATCATAACCTTACATACACGCAATAACAATTTGCAGGCGTATATGAGGATAAACTAAAAGACTCTTAGTAAAAGACCCTTTGTGGCCCTATTAAGGGCCCTAAAAACTTTCAGAGTATATGAAAATACTATTTTTTTATTTTATGTACATGCCTGATTTAAACCGTCTATATTGTACATTACTTAATAAAATAGTAGGCTGGGTCGAAAATTGTCGTTCTTACAAAATGTAGAAAACCTTTGTGCAGAGTAGGTATTATGTATCATTGTAGCACAACAATGTGTGTAACTATTGTAGCATCTGGGTAATACTGGCCTTCATAAAAACCTCATAAATTAGTTATGTACTCATGGTTTTCACTGATATTGGAGCCGTAGATGAGTGAAAATTTTTGTAGCCACATATTAGGTACTGTTCCTATCTTATTTGGCAAAAAAAAACGTTTATTAGCAAAATATATCTAAATAATTATCATAAGTCTAAATAAAATCGGAGATGCGTATCACTTTTATAGCAGCAATATTTCATAAATAAAAAATCTAAAATGCAAAAGTATGAATATAGATACTTTTGCATTTTAGTTTTTGGACTATAGAATTTGCCTAACTAATATTAGCTAGGCGAATTGTAGAGTCCATATTTGCAGTGATATATGAACTCACTGGCATAGTAATGTTCATTGCAAAGAGAAATACGTGCCAAAAGCATGATTATATTTTTTATTTTTATTTTACTGCATTACGACTACAAACATAAATCAACAAGGGATTTTTCTTACATAAATTTTTCACCTGCGTCATCATTTCAACTTGAAAATACATTTTCAGCTAGAAAATGTTTCATACGAAGCTATCAATTTTATTTACACGTCGGACCCATTGTGACGATTTTATCCGATGCTCCGAAATCCGTTTAGTCAGTAATAAATCATGGTGGTAAAAAATTAACGTTATATTTGTGCGACGGGGTCACTCGTCATTATTCGGGGCGTTCTATTATCGCCCGGCTTGGAAAAACCATCTCGGGTCATTTTTCATTAAACGCCAAATGCCGATAAAAGAAGGGGTTAACATTTTAACCTTGCGTTAAAGGAAATCTTTAGGGATTGTTTTTGTATTGTTCATTGTATAAAAATACAAAGCTTTTGCTAGTTATACTTAGAATTGAATAAAATAAAATTGATTGGGGCAGACTAAACTTAGTCCAATTTAACCCCTCGAAGACACAAGTACCCATATGCGTTCGCCGCTAAAAAAACTAAATTTACTGTAGCGACACAATTCGTGAACATTGCACTCAGCATCTCTACGAGTATTAGAATCCTGGGTGTCGATATCTCCAGCGATGTCCAGTACCGTAAATACTTGAAGGAGAAGGTCATGCTAACATTACAAAAACTTGGAGTGCTTGGAGTGGATTGGCAAAGGCTTCTACTGTATAAGTAGCAGATCAGGCCTCATATTTAGTACCTACTGCTGTCACCTTCTTGCCGGCGCACCGGATTGCCAGCTTGAGCCCTTTGACTCGGTGCAAAGACGAGAGATGAGGATTGTTGACAATACCGTACTCACCGAGACTTTGCCTTGCTTCGTGTGTTTTACCGCCTTTACAATTCGACATGATGCCCACGGCTACATTCTATCATCGCACCTCTCACCACAGGCACATTACGACTTGAAACAGTACGCACAGTTAGGTATGATAGAAACTTCATTCTCGCACGCTTAAGCTGTGGAATTCCCAAGCGACTACAATATGATGGGGTTCATCAAGTATGGCATTAGGAGGTTCTTACAGTGTTAGCGGTGTGAGTTTGCATGTGCACTGCCAAATTTGGTAGCCCTATGTGTGGCAGTGAATATAAAGTCCGCAGTATGAAATATTTTTAGTCTTCGCTTTTTACGTCATGAAAATCGAGGTGAGCTTCAGAAAATCACATATTGGTGGCGCATGGCCGAGTGCGGTAATGGACTGTATTGCGGGAAGTAGCTAACTGTTCCATTGACACTTTACACACAAAACAAGACAGGTGGCCGGGCTGCCGCGGATTCGATCCAGGCAGTGAATGCAGCCCGAGAAATTAGGAGAGGATGCACTAACCTTCACGACCCACGTGTTTTTCATCGCAGCCGGTACACGGATCTTCTCTTCCTTGCTCAGGAGCTGCCGTCAGCGTCACTAGATCCCTTGAGGAACACACGAGAGGCACCATCCGATCGGTAAAGGTCTATGAAGCGGTTAAAATACAACAAATATTATTCATTTCTGAGAGACGCGCGCGCGCGATCGCCTTTACGCTGGCTAGTTCAAAGCGGCACTGAGTGTCTATATTTCACAAATGGCGGACGGAAGCCATATCTATGATTAGTGCGGGAGAGGAGACGGGTATAAAAGGAGTGGGTTTCCGTGTCAAAAATACAGTTTCCACTTCGGCGCAACCATTCCCCCCGGCTTGAAGGGTTACCTTCGAAACGACAAATGCGAAACAAATCTAAAGTCTAATCTAAATCTAGGTTTGGGAAATAACAACTAAAATATAAACCTAGATTGGAGCTCGTGCCTACTGCTGGCTAGGCAGCGGGCGGAGGCGAACAAACAACACAACGCAACAGTCTCGACCAAGACGAGACGCGATTAGCCAACAACAAAATAAGGGTCTCTTCACGTGGGACCGATACAACAAGCGAGTGCTTCTTCTCCTCGGGTGGTTCGGAAACCGTAGTGGGATTGAATTGACTAACTGGCCACCCATCTAACGCGGCATGAATCCAGGACGGTCCACCAAACCACAACGGGTGATCCAAAATTCGCGAAGGAAGCAATCCACGAGAGAGACAATCGGCTGGGTTGTCGGTGCCAGCAACGTGAAAGAGATTATGTGGCGCCAATTCAGACTGAATTTTGCCACTCTATTAGCGACGAATGTGTCCCAACGATGGGGCGAAGAGTGGGCCCAACACAAAGCGACTGTTGAGTCCTAAAAGCTAAAATTCTACTAATATTAATGCGAAAATTTACAATTATGTCAAATAAATTACCTTAAAGATTCCGACCACAATACAAAATGTCATTAAGCGACACGGAAGTGCTAGTCTTAGCACTGCCATCCAAAACTACGCGGAGTTTTAGTAGTAAGCTTATCTTCTCTAATAACTCCGCGGTGCGGGATAATGTACGAAGGCTGGGTCCCGCCAGTGTCCGCAGGCGCAGGTGAGATGTAACCTTTATCTAAATATTCGTTAACAACCTCATCATAGGCCCGCTTCGACTTTGGGGACGCCTGCATCTTTCGTTCCAAACAAAGAAAGCGTTTTTCAGCGGATACACGGGAGCCACCGAGTGAAAACTTGCGGATGGTAGACTCCAGTGGCGGCTCGACGGTGCAACAGAACGAAGCAGTCGAGTGACTAAAACTATCTATAGAAGCGGGTGCGGAACCAATTATAACAAAACCCAGAACTGTTTCCAGGGCGTGCGGAGCGGGGTACGTCGGTCCCCCTTGAACCTTACGTGATAGCTGGAGGTGCGGGAGAATCGAAGCGCCGATCAATATATCGACGACTCCAGGAACAGCGTAAGTCTCATCTGCTAAAGGCAAATCTTTAAATTTCGTTAATAAAGACGTGTCAACCGGGACGGTAGGCAACTGTTCAGCTATTCTATCTATAACGAGCGAATCCATGTCAAACCAAATATTATTATTAAAACGAGATCTAAACCTTGTTTTAACGGTGCCACGAACAGCTGACTGTAAGCTTCCAAAACCCTTCACCACTGAGCGGGTTGAACGCTTATCAACATTGAAACCAAGACGCCGACAACAATCTTGAGTAATAAAATTACTTTGCGAAGCGCCATCTAACAGCGCTCGAACAATGCGCGGCTTACCTAATGCATCAACAATAACAACGCGAGCGGTCGCAAGACACACAGTAGTGAGTGCAGCACTAGCGGAGAACGAACACAAGGTGACGTCATCCGCGGCGGTCACCGGGCGGGCTGGAGCGCGCGCGAGCGCGGGCTGCGGCTGCGGCGCAGGCTGCCGTGTGTCACCGCTCGACGAGCCAACCGTGCTCACATTGGATGCGGCATTACTATTCTCAAAATGAAGCAAAGTGTGGTGTCTCGCTTGACATTTGCGACAACTATTTCTACTATTACATAAAACAACGCGGTGTTTAGTACCGAGACAATTAAAACAAAAATTATTAGCGCGAACAAATTTATAACGATCACTAGGCGACAATTTTAGAAAACCAGGACACCTGTACAGTTGCGAATGATGAGTGCTACACAAAGAGCAAACAGGTGACTGTACACGTGCTGGTGCGGTACTAACATAAGTATGAGTTGACCTCAGTGACTTCGATGACGCATCTACTTTGCGTGCAGAATCAACAACTGTCTTCGCGCCTTCATGTTTCGATGAAGAGCGTTGCAATACCTTTATATGCTCGCGAACAAAACTTTCTAAGTCTTCGAACTTAGGAATCCTATTGCCGCGATGATCCGACTCAAACAAACGAATGGTTTCGGAATCTAATTTCCTTAAACCCATATACAAAAATACGAAGTCGCAGAGGTCATCGACCTTTAGGTTCTTTACGGCGCGAACAGCTGACGCGAAAGTATCTAGAAATTTCTCTAAGTTTTGATCGTTACATGCCGTAATAGATTTCAAATCAAACATCTGATCTAAATAGGCGTTAGCTACCGATCTTTTATCCTCATACCTAGCTTTCAAAGTATTTAAAATTAAATTATAATTCTCGGCACTAAACGTAATTCCAGCGCAAACGGTTATAGCTTTACCAGTCAATTTTTCAACAAGATAATGCAATTTTTCGTGATCTGTCAACGAATCGTTCTTATCTATTGTATTCTCAAAACTATCTATAAATCGACACCAATTGCGAATGTTACCATCAAATTCGGGTATTTGAATGGGTGGCAACTTAGGTCGGTCGCGAGTGGGGTTGGGTCGGTCAGACGGCTTCTCCAAACTCCTCGCGACGCGCTTGATACGACAATACAAATCGTCAAACGACGACAAGGCTTGATAACTCACTGAGTAATCGGGATCCAAATTCAACTCTAAAACGTTGATGTCATGCACTAAGGTTTCGAAATCCGCGCGTAGACTATCTAAGTTTTCTATAGAACACAAGAACGAATCTCTGATGACCAAATCAGAGGTTTTAAGTGCACTATCATAAATCGATTGTACGCGAGAGTAAATCATTTCTTTTTTAGCGTATAAAAGTTTCAATTGAACCTTACCGGTCTTATCAACCTTTGGGGACATGTTTACAATTAAATCTCAAACTAAAGTGCGGTAAACAATAAATATCAAATCAAATCAAATCAAATCAAATCAAATCAAATAATTTATTTGCATAACACAGGTTACAGAAAGTTAGTAAAAAATACATTTTCGATAAATGTATAGGTCCGCTGTCTTACAACCTCTTCAAGGTGTGCAAATATTTGATATTGTCTATACATGCAACATTTCAATTAGAGAGCATTCAATCATCATCAAATATGAAATGACTTAATCCTAGCGGTACAGAGCAGCGAGGCGGCGCGAGCGTTAACTATGTAGGTAGGTAGGTGCTTACAACTGTGAATGCACGCTTGAACAAACGCGCATAGCAACAAGGTCGTACCTACGCGATGGTCGCTGTCTAGATTCAACTATTATTTCCGAGATTAAGTATTGCGTAATATCTATTCAAATTAAAATACTTTCGTATGAATTGGGATGAGATGCGAGCGAGGTAGGCACAGCCACGTGTCTACCCACGCAGGTACTAGGCAAATACGACGTGAGCCGAGAACAACGTAATTGAAAAAAACAAAACAAAGCCAAATGCGTTAGGTATTACACTGTGCCTATGCACTAGGGTGTCTGAGTATACCTAAGATCTAAGCCTAAATGTCTGGATGCGGGGTTTTCTACTAAAATAACCAGGCACTTAGGTGCGATGCGAAAATTGCGAACTACGATTAAGTGTTGATATGATACCTAACCTATTTATGTATTAGGTAGGTACAATGCGAGCCAGCGGCGAACGGACTACAAATTCTAAGCCTAAGTGTCTGGATGCGGGGTTTTCTACTAAAATAACCAGGCACTTAGGTGCGGTGCGCTCATTCCCATTAGAATAATAACAAAATACGAACTACGGCTAAGAATCCGGCTCGATCCGGACCAAAAATGGTGGCGCATGGCCGAGTGCGGTAATGGACTGTATTGCGGGAAGTAGCTAACTGTTCCATTGACACTTTACACACAAAACAAGACAGGTGGCCGGGCTGCCGCGGATTCGATCCAGGCAGTGAATGCAGCCCGAGAAATTAGGAGAGGATGCACTAACCTTCACGACCCACGTGTTTTTCATCGCAGCCGGTACACGGATCTTCTCTTCCTTGCTCAGGAGCTGCCGTCAGCGTCACTAGATCCCTTGAGGAACACACGAGAGGCACCATCCGATCGGTAAAGGTCTATGAAGCGGTTAAAATACAACAAATATTATTCATTTCTGAGAGACGCGCGCGCGCGATCGCCTTTACGCTGGCTAGTTCAAAGCGGCACTGAGTGTCTATATTTCACAAATGGCGGACGGAAGCCATATCTATGATTAGTGCGGGAGAGGAGACGGGTATAAAAGGAGTGGGTTTCCGTGTCAAAAATACAGTTTCCACTTCGGCGCAACCACATATCATGCTTAATGTCTTAAATTTAAACATTTAGGACGAATGAAGTTTTTGGTGTCCTTTTACTTTCTAACTTTTTTTATACCACTAAGGTGACAGACAAGCGCATGGCGTACCTGATGGGAAGTGGTTATCGCTAACTTTTTCTTTCCGTGCCATGACTACACTTAACCCTTTTTTGGCTTTGTAATCATGATATCTAAATGAGTTTGTTAAATTTAGGTTTCTGTATTTTATATGGAAAATAATGAAGCTATCTGAATTGACTGTGGTTCTGTTTGTCTTTCCGTCTGTCCGTTTTTCAGTTTCTATATCAAGATAGTTTTGTTGGAACACGTGCAGGTATTGAGTTGAAATTAATATCAAATTATCAGGTCTGCAGGTACTTGAACCTGTGAAAAAATTAAACTTCTTCCTCTTACCATCCAACCTATAAGGTACAGGTGTAAACTTATTGATTAAATTCATACTACATTAGATGAAATATTAGATAGATAGATAATCAATTAGGTAGCATGTGTTTACAGTTTAATGGACAATGGGCGACCTTATCGCTAGAAGCGACTTCTTCCAGGCAAACTTGGGATGAACAGTTATGTGATAAAAATAGAAAATTTGGTGTAGTTTTCGGATAAACTAGATACAACCGGGTGTTTAAAAGTGGATTGCAGCTGCGGTAGTTCCTACATAGGCCAGACCAAGCGAACCATTGCAGAGAGAGTCAGAGAACATATCGCAGCTGTGAAAAACCGTCAGTTCAACAAATCGGCAGTAGCAGAACATCTTGAGTCGGGTACCAATCACTGGATTGAGCTTCATCAACCCAAAGTCCTCTCCACTGATAGCCACTACTATTCACGGATTGTGCGTGAAGCCATTGAAATCAACAAATATAAAAATTTCAATAGGGAAGATGGATTCAAGCTATCCGGAACGTGGAATCCAGTGATTAAGATACTAAAACCAAAAAACACAGTACCGTTAAAAATTGACATAGTGAGTGTGGTGTGTCGCCAGCCTAACCATTCATAATAAGTGTAATGGTGGGTAGGCGCTCAAAAAATGTTCCCCGCATACATCTCGACGCTCGAAGACTAGTCAAGTCGTGACCACGGGTGCTGCAACGCATCCGAAACGTCGGCAGAAATAGTTAGTTCCAAGATATAATTCGCGAGAAGTCCCGATACTTAGTATAATTATGAATTCACACCGCGAAAGTTTAAAAGTAACATTAGATACAAGGTGTATCAAAAACGAAAAGAAAAAGGGTGAAGTACATATAAAGTAAATATGCGGCTTTGCGTTAAGTATTATAAACATACACAACTATAACACACATATACACAGTACACACTAACATGAAGAGAAAACAGCAAGTGAGTATATAATGGCAAGCTATCACTGTGCACAAGTCGACAGCTAATGGTCCCTTACCATTCTTTTAAAAACGTTTAGTAATTTTGTTCGTCTGCTGTTCAAAGTCAATGCGTTCCTAAGCGCACAACCTTGACAGTGAACGACTTGTCAACAAAGTCAGTAATAGATACTCTAATAATTTGATTATCTTATCAGATTATTATAGGAAGAGACATACTTTCATATTCTAACACACTTCATATTTTTTACTTAATTTGAATGCCGTATTCTATGTACTTACGGCACGCATGGTTCGAACAATATCCGGAAAATGTACTAGTTTTATTTAAATTTTCTCTTTGCCGTATCGAGCGACTCCATGATATCGTCCTCACACTTCAACTCCAACGAGCAGCAGTAATTAGATCGCGTTCCTCGTGAATAGAACTCAGTGCTTTGACTGAGCGGTATGCAGCTGCATAGAAATGTAGGAAGCCCATCAATAATGAATTTTGGCGCACTTGTAGAGAAAGTTAGCGCGCAGATTTAATTTGGTTTTACTATATGAATAATGAAACTGCAATAACATATTTTTTAACTATCGCGGTTGTGAATTCATAATTAAATATCCGGAACTTGAAATCCAGTGATTAAGATACTAACTAAATTAACTAACTAACTAGACTGAAGGCTTGTCCTGCTTTGTCTCCTACACTGACGGCACAGAAACTTCGTGCTTACAGGGTCGGCAGCGCGAGTGTGGCTTCTATGGTGTTATACACGTCCTTAGGCCACGGTAACCACTTTCCATCGGGGGCCGTGCGCTTGTCACCTAAGTGGTATAATAAAAAAAAAAGCTAAAATACTACAATCAAAATTAGCCATACGATATAGGCCTTCTTCTATATAAAGATATTATATATTTATATTTTTATGGTTAGTGGAAATAACCATAAAAGTATAAATAAAATGATAGGTACCTTGAAATAATATTTCGAAATTAATGCCTTTATACAACTCTATACTACTGCCGCGGACGAGTTTGCGAAGAGAGGCTCTGGTATGAGGGTTGATGGCCCGCTACCACTGCTACCAATCCCTTTCTCGCAACTCCGCACTTGGACACGCGAGAGATCCGCGGAACTATATAATCAAAGATGGACACAAACCACCGCAGTCAAAAGTGGTTATGCCATCGGTAAATAAACGGCTCACGAAACGTCTCCTAAATCTAGACAGAACAAGTCTAAGAACAATAATGGGGACTATAACGGGCCACTGCCCCCTCCACAAGCACCTATACACCATTGGTGTCACGGACAGTCCCTTTTGCAGGGGATGTTTTGCTGCCGAGGAAACGGCCGCCCACGTAATACTGGAATGCGAGGCAGTAGCCTATCAACGATCACAAATCCTCAGTACAGTGACGTCGCTCCGCGAAGCCTGTGAAGCCCCCAGTAAGCTTCTGCGCTTCTGGGCAGAGCTAGGCTGGCTACTCTAGCCAGTACTCTGCACGCACAATGACCCAAAAGGGAGGCTAAGTGCGGACAAGGGAGTCCCTTTCCATTCCATTCCATTCCATTCCACAACTCTATACTAGAGAAACTGACAAAGGATGTCCTTTAGAGTAGTACTATAACAATAGCATTGCACTGAAATCCAATATATTAAATAGGTAAGTCATAATAGGATTTACAGTTAAAATTTGAAGCCAAAACTGAGAGTACACCCTACAGAACTAAGCGTGCTATTAGTGCTACTTGTATTGTGTTCTGTTTCTGTTCGCAAATAGCTGAATATTCGTCGACAGAGGTTTCCTCTTCAGTCACAAGTTGTGAAGCAAAATATCACTTTATGATCAAATATTTTTGTTATGAGTCAAACATATGATTAAAAGTACATACATACATACATACATACATATTATCACGCCTATCCCTGGAGGGTTAGGCTAGAAGTGAATTAACACCCACATTTCACCAATAATTGTATTCGGTCCCACGTAATAGGGGGTGAGCCTTTTGCCGTATTCCGGGCATAATTGTTGACTCGAACCATGCATCTGATGCTGAGTCTGGGCTGTGTATATCTGTCTGATGTTAAACAGCCCTATCCCTTAGTCGCCTTGTACGACACCGCATGGGAAGAGATAGGGTGGACCTAATTCTACTCTGCCGGGAACCACGCGGCAAATGATTAAAAGTATAATAAATAATACTCTTCGAAAGCGAAGCTTAAGTACATCGCCGGAGGGACGCTTATCAACGCGCAGTCTATTGCACTGTGAGCATGCATTAAGAGGAGATTATACCCTTCTACATTTTCTGTATCTCGTCAAAATTAAAACTTAAAGAATTGCATGGAGCAAAACGGAGAACTCAGTTTATCTTCATCTCATTTTTATTGGTGAAATACAATGAAAAGAAAAAAAATTAAAAACATTCAATAGAACATGATAGGATAGCCACTGTGTTTAATTCAGTGCATCGCGGTGCATGCGCTCGTCCGCATGCGTCTACGCATCTTCATATTTACTATACCGGTTTCGTTTCGTTAATTATGCTTTTAAATTTACTTTTGATAAAATAAAATTTCTATGACGAAAAAGTGATGTTTTGAAATAATTGAATTATCTGCTAATTATATTCAAAGAGCACGTCGGCAAAGACTTTTGTTTGTAATCTGTTTTTCTTTTACCAATTACGTAAAAACGTAATACGCTTTGAAATTCGTCGTTCTTTCGTAACTATATTTTAAAACTCTAAAACAAATTACCAACTTCTAATTAATAGTAGGGACTTGAATGATTTTATACTTTATTTTTACTTACTGAAGAAAACATTGATCAAGAATTTATATTCATGTATATTTGTGATTGATATTAATGTATTTTTAAGTAGTATTTGTGATTTACAACAATGGTACATACATACCATTGATTTGCTTGACGTTTCGACCAGGGTACACCGGCCGTGGTCACAGACTGACTTGCTTTGACGACCGGTGTGTAGTAATGCCACTGCGATAGGCTATTTTAAAAATCCGATTTTAAAAATACATCTTTCAGCCATTTAAATACGAATAATTATTACAAAAAGTTCACATGACTTTTGAAATTAATTGTTCATTACTTAAATAATACGTTTTATATATCGTATGCCTATTTTACTGAAAATCACATATAAAGTTAGTAGAAATACAAATACTAGGAAGGTTGTAACAAAACGCGTAAATATCATCAAAATAATGGACAAGACAGTTCCTTATCGATTTCAAAGCCAATAGGCGATAGCCCGAAGAAACATCCGGTACCATGCAATGTAAAAACGTTATAACGGTACAGTCGATAAAGTTGTCAGTCGATATGAAAACGGTATACATTCGATTATTAACGATTATGGTGGTACAGGGTGCGTTCCAAGAACTCAAGTTGTATGGGTCGCCAACGCAAGCTGAAGTGCAGTGTGTCAATACATTTGAGGTAAGTTATTTTTAAATTATATTGAGTTTCATTGAATTTCCTTCAATATGCAAAACTTAAATGACACTTCAAATTTCATTATTTTACCACGTCAATATGTACAACAATCTTATTTAACGTTATCATTTTATTTCCTACTTTCATTTAGTTAAGCGTTAGTTTTTGCCTACTGTGGACATCACATAGATTTTTTATTAATTTCGACCTTAAAATAATAAAAAATACATTGTATAAAATAATATTTTACTTAAAAATTGTGACAGCTACCAATTATTAGCTACAGAGAATTATAAAATTTTTAACAGGACGATCCCATCGACGATGAAGAAATATTTATTGACAGCAATGACAACTTGGTGATTACACTGTTATTATTATTTGTGTTTGCTTTCACGTAACACTAACACTAACAGGTTGCTTGTGGCTACCCGGTTTCCTCACCTAGACATAAAATAATATCACCACGGTTAATTACAAACAACTCCAACATCGTATTAACATGCTAATATGTTTTATTCCATTACATTATAACTAACTAGATCGAAGACAAACTTCATTTTAAATCATGCATTCAAAAATTATTGATTATAAACGAATCGTATTTACTACATTCTTCTTATAAAATAATATACCCATTGAGCATACTATGTTAATATTTATATTATTTTTTAATTTCGAAGACATCATTCCCACCTCAGTAATGAAAGAATAAATATTTTTGTGCTAAAACTAGGTGGCTAAACAACAATGTGCTAAACAAGGATAACTTTATTAGACTGGCAAGAACTAATTTAGGTTTTCACTAATACTATGAACTATGGACTATTCGAATTCTAACATAATTATTCCAAGCACTAGATTCAGAAACACTAAACTGAAACTAAATACTAAAAGAGAGGTTCTAAACTACTCAATTTATATTTTCAAAAGCATTGTTTAGTAATTAACATACGGAGCGATAAACCAAATTGCCTGTGGAATTTTCTAGCAAATTAAAGTTGTTTACTTTACGGAATGGGCACAAATAGCCGCTTGAGGATTTATTTAATGGGCCTTTAACGCTTTTAGTGATACTTCTTGCAAATTAAATTTAAATTTGAAACAAAAATATTTATAAGGCTATTTTGAAACCGTGTCTTTTTCTTTTAAGTCCACACTCGTTGATGGTTCTACTACAATATTCAGCCACGCACCCGTTTACTTCTGGCTAATTTTTACGAATAAACTCAGTCTCACCCAGTTTACAGCTGGATAGATTCTCTCCCAATATTGCAGTATTGGCACTATAATATTCAACCATCAGGTTTCCGTAATCAATTCATCTCAGCTACCTTCTTGAGACCTCTACTCCAATGACTGTCATCTATT
This sequence comes from Eilema griseolum, assembly GCA_963662185.1. Lineage (NCBI taxonomy): Eukaryota > Metazoa > Arthropoda > Insecta > Lepidoptera > Erebidae > Eilema > Eilema griseolum. The sequence goes on from OY759243.1 coordinate 9,242,932, forward strand.
TCAATGACTGTTAGGTCTTTAATATTAATTGGCCTATTGCCATCTCCGTTGGTTTATTCTGCAAACTACCATCGGAACTCTGATTCTTTCCTTTATTCCCAAATTTAAATATAACTCCTTTACCTATATACGATTTATGGTTTTAATATCTATGTACTTACATATTAAATATTAATTACCGATATTGAATAGCGACGACCTAAATGATTCCAGAGAACCTTGAATAGTATTTGATGAATGGAGATTTTTTTATTCGTACCTACCTAAAAGGTTTCTCATAAGTCGATAAACATTTGTCACCTATATTATGCTTGGCCTACTCTAAGTCTTTTTTACGAACGAGAGTGATACTATTCTGCCTAAAATAAAGCAGGTATCAATATCAGGATCCTAAAATCCTTACTCATTCCTGTATAAACTCACTTGACATATACCAATCCAGACCGGATGATTTCTAACCTAGGTTGCAAGTTGACATTGGAAAGCACAAACAGTCATATCGTAAACAAACTCGGCAGTGGAACATCGGATTGCAATCACTTGTATAGCGGACTGGGTCTGGAGCGAAGCGAGAATAAATGAATCACAAATATTTTAAATGGCATGAAGATCGTAGAGCAGGAACAACTTACTACTGAAGGCATTTTAAAATTTCGTTTTTGAGCCATTCGATTGAATGCTTGTTCAATCGAATGATTCAAAAACTAATTTTTATATCATATGTCACGCTCGTACAATCGGATGTCCCATATTGTCTTTGTCGGAAACTTAACATCTCTAAAACAAGTGATTGAAAGTCGATTAGAGATAAATTATAATAATAAAAAATCTATTCGTCACATTATGTAAGAAAATATATTTTTTATAAGTCATGAATTCATTGGAACCATGGAACGACTGCCCAAAACTTCGATATGTAATTGCGGATGTTTCCTTTTAAACCTACTTCTGAGGTAAAGGATGTAATTTAATTAATATCTAAGGAGGTAGGACACGACGGTATGTCTTCTACACTGAAGGCACAGAAACTCTGTACTCACAAGGTCGGCAGCGCGAGTGTGTAAACACATCCATAAGCCACGGTAACCACTTTCCATCAAGTGGGCCATGTGCTTATCACCTAAGTAGTATAAAAAAAATATATTTTGCTAAGCTGCATAGACAGTACAACTGGCTGTTTGACTGACGTTTAAATAAATAACTTCGTGACGTCTATAACAGTTGTTAATCAGTAAATATAACCCGCTGTTATTTCCTGCATATGTACTAAAACCGCAGTCTAAGCGTTAGTACTCGTATCGATAGCAGTCACATTGTCAAGAGAAATAGCATCATGCTGTCGTGTTGACACTTAGCATTAGATATCAGCTTCCGATAAACCATGCCACACGGATGCTGACAAGCACACGTTGACAACTTAGCTTCTATTTTACTTATATAGCATATCAAACACACATTAAAACCAGTATGCGATAATTTTGCATTAAATTCAAAAATAGCCGTTGCTAATTACGATAAAATGTTGTGTATTTTAAGGATTTCGACTAGGTACCTATACTTTAGTACTTATATCTATTCAATGTGATTTTTTGTTTCGTATTTCACAGTACACGCTGATAACAAAATTCAGAATATTAGCCAGTAAAATCAGTTACAGGGACAACATGAATTTTCCATCTGTTTCCGAAATTAGTTCCATCTGACTGATATTTGACTTCACAAACGCTACAAAGTGCGTGTATCATTTCCAGTCAATTAATTCAACCCTTTATGTCGATCATTGTGAACGCGACTTTCCACTCTGATTCAGTAGTCAAACGAGCCTATATGCTCATAAGTACAAACTTCCTCGACGTCTTTGTCCTTAGGAAATAATTTTGTATCTATAGGACCTACGTAACGACTGTTGTTTAAGAATAATAGATGTAGAATATATTTTGTCTTTTCACTTATTCTATTCTTATTTGTACTGCTAAGACTACTGCAGCCTCATTTATTAAAACACCGAGCATTATATGCGAAAAAATCACGCACGAATACCTAAAGTGTTGTGGATCCTAAGTGTTTGTAGTCATATAACTCGATTTTACATCACTAAATGGTGCTGATATCGCTATCTGCTATCGTTGCATACCTATTAAAATTACCACTTATCAAAATGCAGTGATAAAATATATCTTAACAAAATGTATGACATTTCGATTAAGATATATAAGAAATTGAATCGTTTCAGGCGGGATTTGAACCCGCGAACTTTCCCTTACAGCTCTGACCACTAAGCCACAGAACCTTCGCCCGAACCCATCCAAATTCTTCTAAACATATATCCGTCTTACGGCGTCGATTTGAATAATTAGAATACTAAATGCTTTATAATTTCATTAAAATAATGTATGACATTTATTTTAATAAATATATTAGATTGTGACTTCTGGCATAGAGCGTACGAACAAACTTCAGAAATTAAATAATATCAAACAGAACTTCAGATAAACAATTTTTTCAGTTAAATGTTTCTCATGAAGATTTTTCTTTAATATCTACTCATACACATTTCGAAAAGTCAGAAACTTCTGAATTTAAATAGTTTCGTATACAAACTATCAGAATAATATAACAAGTGAATAAATTAACAAAGATCAGCAATGTAATTGTTTTAGTAATAAAAAAAAAAACACTCTTAAACTGGTTAATCAGTTTTGAGCAAAGTAGATAACGTTATCAAAAATAAATACTCAAGTGCGACAAGAACAATATCCTTTTCGTTACTTAATAAAGCAAGTTTCGATGAGAACAAATCGAACGACATCGATAGGTAACTCTGCAATTCTGACCAGTAGACTAAATACGCTGGTGGAGAGGAATTCTCTGGAACCATAAAAAAGCATAAATTATTTACATGATTTAAAAACGATTTGTTCAATTAACTACAATTCTTGTGTTAGTTTATCTCAAGAGACAAAGGTATTTGAGGATCACCAGTTTAGGTGGTCAGGAGCTAACAATGATTGATATACAGATTCACAACATCGTCAAAATTTTTAACCGTCGCAGTGGATTCTATATTTTAGTATTTAGACACCTTGATGTTGTATTCGGGTGGAATTCAAGCTCAAGGGACTATGTTAAAAAGAACTATAAACAGACATAAATGTCAATGTCTTCATTGTGTATGTTAAAGAAATTGATCTGTTCATCATCAGAATCAATTTTAAATGAAGACAAATTCCTGACTTTCAATTACGTCACCTAATCATTACTAATCTCTAGCATACAGTTAACAATACTGTAACATAGCTTTGAGGCTTTTAATCCAAAACACATGCTTGTCTCGCAAACAAATTGCACATTAATCATACACTATTTACTAACGTCTTAACCCTGCGAAATCCCACTGCATTAATTCAAAGACAAATCTTTGTGTTTGCTCGGTACGCCTGTCACTAATTGCGGGGTAGATTGTGAATATTTGGATACCGTCCTATGTAATCAAAAGATTACGAAGAGGTGATTCTACGTACCAACAAAACTTTTTAGTGACCTCAAAAAGTGCTGTCCTAATTTTGAAAATTGTTGATGAATATTTAGGTACCTAATTGGGTTTGGATTTTAAGTACGATTAAACTTTTAGTGATTTGTAATATTTTTTAAAAAACCATGGCTATTTTTATCGAGGTTTGTAAATAACAAAAGATTATGTATATACATGTATTTTTATATATACATGTCCAGGCAAATAATTATAATTTTATATACCTATATTTGAATTGATTATATAGATTTAAAATACATATTCAGGTCAATCAAGGGGAAGATATCGACGAAGGTTCCGGACGGTATGGCACTAAACCACCGTTTCTGCCACCACCACCACCACCAGGACTTGATGGTACAGGTATTTTTTTTTTCTTTCAAGTAACTTTTCACTCACTGGTCTAACAATCCAATTCGGCTACTATTTGAAATGAACTAAGGGTGTGTCACAAGATGATTAATCTACATCACCCAAAATAATTGTATTGAAGTAAATAAACGACTGACGCTAAAAATCAGTCGTAAAAACTATTTTTTGTTCGAATATAGCACAATTAACTGCATAGTAGATGATTTCATGTATTGACTCTTGTTGGCCCAATGTCATCAAAACAATGTTAGTCATATTATTTCACAAACAATACATATATACTTTTTATTTCAGGATATATGCGGCTAAAAGGAGAAAAAGGAGAACGTGGACCTAGGGCAAGATATTTTAACTATTCTTTTTGAGCAGAAAATATTAGAAAGCCGAGCGGTTCCCGGCAGACTAAATACGGTGTCGTACAACTCGACTAAGGGATAGGGTTGTTTAACATCAGACAGATATATACAGCCCAGACTCAGCCTCAGATGCATGGCTTGAGTCAACAAAAGTGCCCGGAAAACGGTAATAGGCTCACCCCCTATTACGTGGGACCGAATTGAATCATTAGTAAAGTATTGGTGTTTAATCACCTCTGCCTAACCCTCCGGGGATAAAGGCGTGTTAATATATATGTATGTATGTAAAATAATATTTTATGAGTTTTCAGTACTTGAATTTTAGACAGTGATTCTCTTTTCACAACTACCTATTTTTCGTTGTTAGTAAAGTTTTTCGTGTCGTTTCAAACTTTACTATGACTATTTTACCTGTTACCACAATCTGTGTTGTAAATCTAAATGCCAAGAATTCAAAGGCCTCAATAAATAAATAATAAATATTCCGCGACATTTTACAGTGCTATCTAGACCTAAACTAAGCACAACTTAACAACCTTGAGTTCTGAGATCTAAAATACGTATAAACATACTGAGATATATACCTATATTTTTTTTGTAAATACATACGTATTTTACATAGAAACACCCAAACCAGTGCAAATATACATACAATTTTTTAAGGAGGTAGAACACGGCGGTTTTTCCGCCCAATTGAGCAGTCCGACTGGGGAAGTACCTCTGCCCTACAGAATACCGCGGTTATAATAACTTCGTGTTGTGTTCCCAGCGGTGAGTAGGGTAGCCAGAGCTCACTGGAGAATTCGTGCTGTCAGTGGGATGACTAAAGGCTTGACCTGCTTTGTCCTCTACACTGACGGCACAGAGACTCTGTGATTAGAGGATCGGCAGCGCGAGTGTGGCTTCTCTGGTGTTACACACGCCCATAGGCGACGGTAACCACTTTCCATCAGGTGGGCCGTGTGCTTGCCTGCCACCTAAGTTGTATAAAAAAAAACATCTAGCTAATGGGCAAAAATTACAAATAATAAAAACAAATATTGAACCGAACCCGCGCCTCCTGCTTTGCAGTCGATCGCTTAACCGCTACGCCACACAGGCAGTCAAGGTTAAAAAGGTGTTAAGGTTGAAATGAGAACCGTTATCTTTGAATTTAAAATGTGTACTATTCGGGGAATCCTTAGTCATTAATATATGTACCTATGTTATCTAACTTTCTAGTTATAAATTTTATCTCAACAAATATTTCAAATGGTAAAACAAAAGGCACACACGTTAATGTTCCATTAAAATTCCGAATAGCTCACAATATAACCATATATTATAAACAAATATGTGATCGGTAACACGTAACTGCCCCGTTTACATACAAAAGGGGGTCGTGCATTGTTTCGTTGGAATTTATGGGCTTACCCTCCTACTATGGGAATATATTTAGGTGCAACGGACATTCCGAAAGACATATATACAACATTTATAACATTATGTTCTGCTATAGGAATATTGTTAGAGCCTATAATAAAAACCAATATATATTTTTTTTACTTCACCTCGCCTGATGGTAAGCTTAAGGCGAAGTCTCAGGAAAGAGGGTCACCATTACAGACAGTAAGTAATGTTACAATGGTGGCATTCAGCTTGGCGGCCTCATCAGATGCTTTTTCACACCCCGCTTAAAGGACCCGGGATTGTATGAAGAAGGAAACACGTGAGCTGGTAATGAATTCCAGGTTTTGGTGGTGCGGCAAAAAAAGAGTATCTGAACCGCTTGGTTCTTGCTCGTATATTCTGCAAAGTGTGAGGGTGACGTCTAAGCCCTGCTGTTCAAATGTAGGAAAGGATATTTAAACAAAATACACAAATTTCTCAGTTTTCCTTAGATCAAAACATTTCGAATTGCACTGAGTAATCTCCATAACATGTAATGTATCAATAAAAAAAGATCGCACATCGCACCCTATTCCTCTCAAGTAGTGTTTCAACTCGTAAAAGGATGATAAATAGTAGTACCCTTACGTCACACTTAACGAGGTGTTTGGGGATCCTTATGCGCTCTTACACTGTGTAGGTAAGCACTCGACCTAACCCAGTAACATCGACCTAACTGAACTGTATTGCACACTAATTCACCGTATCTCCAGTACCTTTGAAATAGTAAACGTATTTTATTTCTTCTTGGAATAACTTGTTGACTAGAATGATTTAACTGCATTAGTAAACCTGGGTCTCTATTCCACTAATTTTAATTGAGGTCAAAGCCACTGTAGTGTCACAGACTTCTAGAAACAAAATAGACTCTGGAAAGCGAACAATAAATGAATTTACAGATTCAGTGGTCCATCAGAAGAAGAAAAAGAAAATAGTAATGAACTTATTCCATTCAATTTTGTTTTGTAAGCGTATATCAATAAAGACAAAAACTTAATGGCATTTTGCAGTGTGAGTGATATGACCATTGTTTTGTTTTGACAAAACTCAGTAGAATCGGGGTCCTGATTTCATAATTATTTGTTCAAAACGTTGGCTTTTCAGGTCAATCATCAATATATTTAAAATTTCAATTAACCATAGATATATGTTGATTTCGTCAGACAGGGTCAATAAGAAAATTCTGAAATATGATTTTGTATATTTGCTACTATGATTCAATACCTTTTCTTTCAACTTTACATAGCTAGTGTTTGAGTAACTCTATAAATTCATGTTTGAACTATTTGATGTTTATAGTCATTGTTCAAGTCAGCTTTCAACATAATCCAGGATATCCTGATAATGTTGATTTGTTTAATAATGTGTTTCTATACAGGGTATTCCAGGAGAAGCTATAAGAGGACCGCCGGGGCCCCCAGGCCCACCAGGGCCGGCAGGTGTGGCAGGAACCCCCGGTGTTATAGCAGAGATATCAGGCTCAGGAGACGATGTAAGTATACACACCAATTTATCATTATTTGAAAACCAATAACATGATATTAGTAAATCAAAATGTTTGAACTAATGTAGACTGCGTGACTCTTTTTTTTCCAGTTCTTAAAGAATACATCCCTTTGAATTGCATGATTTTTCTACCAGTATAAAATGTTTGTTTTGAGATTGACAAGGTCATTCATGTGTTCAGATGTACATTTCATAGTACTTTATTTCAATAATAATAGGTTGCACTAGGCATGTTTGATGGCGTTCAAAGATTGAAAGGTTCAAATATTATTGTAATATTAACCATAATCATATATTTGCTGAAAAATTAAATGTCTAAATCTTTCTAATGGCAACGCCGAACATGTCAGTATTTATGTATCAACGTAATCAGTATTAACCCAGCAGTGCCGTCCTTTGAAAATATCTTATTTTCAAAAACTCGAAAACGACAATGTTTAATGGTTAATTAAGAGGTTACGTTTACTAAACAAGGGCTCGTTAAAGTTCAATAGGAATGGAAGTGCCCGAGGCATGCCTATATCAAAGTCTAGACCGCAGAGTTCTCATTTACCTTGCGAGCATCGCCTACCTGTGTCTATAGGTATTATATATATGTATTTGTGGCGTATATGGTAAGAGATAGCGAAAATGAATTGAAAATACTATCTTTATTGAATTATTGTTGTTTATTGAGTGCCTAATGGCACTTAGCCAATATCCATGAATGTATCTACCAGAGTAATTAGATTCCAATTTCAAGCACGTTTTATGAGATTTACGTATCAAAATACCGAATTTTAAAATACTGAAGTTCAAAATCCCGGAAATTGATATTGGTATTTTAATGATGATTGAAAAATTAAACCAGAATGCCTAGTTCTGGTATAGTTTATACAGTTACTTTTTACAACGGTTTTAAAATGATTTCGTTTCTCTTAGTCTATATTAGCTCATTCTTTACGTCGCGTCATATGTTATTGCATCCGAGTTGGATACAACAAGCAATGCTAAATGTATAACCTCGATTTCGCGGCGCGCAGTATCCTCCCCGCGCAATCCGACTTGGATAGATTAGGTTAGAAGGTTAAGGCAGGAGAGGAACGGAAAAATCTAATTTTCGAGATTTCGTACTTTCGGTATTTTAAACATTTGGTCAAACGAACAGTCGGAATTTTAAACTTCGGTCTTTTGGAGTTCAGGATTTTGATATGAAACCATTATAAGAGATATACAGAGTAGAGCAACTTTTGAAAGCACCGAAAAATGCTAAAGTTACCTTCAAATTAAGTGTCACTTTTTATCATTTCACACTGGAAACAATAATGTTATCATTGTTTTTTTTATATCACTCTATCATATTAATCCGTTAGGTCATATGATTCCCGCAAACCAATTAAGTATACTAGCAAAACATTATTACGTAAAATTTTAATTATTGATGTTGCTTAAACAGATCAACTCTCTCTTTTATTCTACTATCTATATTCCATAATAAGACTTAAAGTGCATTTATATAATATAGGTTCTTTAGTCGCACAGCACTACACTGTGGCTTGTGGCTTGATTTTCCTCCACAGCCACACATTTGACTAACTTTATTTCTGTTCATTTCCAATCTGTCAATCGAATAGGAATTACGAATGTGAGATAGTTGAGAAATAGTTAGGAGATAAAGCTGAGCATGAGGTCATAAAAAAATGTTTATGATGAGGGCGTTGTGCCGTTCGTTTGGTTGCCATAAGTGGATAATGCGTGTAATTATTTTAAATGTTAAAATAAAGTGTTCAAATAAATACAAATACTTCCCACACTGACATTTCCCTCACTTAAACCACAACATACGTGAACATAATGGCACTATCTTTGCTTACCTCGGTGGTCACAATGCGCGTAGTTGAGTCAAACATGAACTTGAATAGGCTATTGAAAACCAACTTTTTGCATTATCTACGGTCAGTTGAGACGCATTGAATAAAATTTTGATGGATTTTACTGGTTATGATAATGGTGAAATGATTTAATGTATTGGTTTGTTTAGTAAATTTAACTACAGTCTCATAAAACTAAAACCCGACTGCTAAAAAGCCACTTTTTCCTAGAATGTATTGTTGTACTGTTTTGTTAGATTAAGCGGCATACAACCACGACTATCCTCGATATTTTCTTATTTAATACTTTTTAGAGGGTTTTAGTTTTAAACTCATTTTTTTATTTATGTATATTGTTTTGGGGCAAACAATAGGCATAATTTATACATATTTGAAATGTGCCAATTAAGCCAATCAAAGAATCAATTTAATTTTTTCAGAGCACATATAAAAGTCAAAATTTTACAATTATGTCAAGAAATAATATATATTTCAGTTGATAGCAAACACGACATATTTATCTCAAATATATTTTTAACACAGTACTTAATGACCGCTAAAGGGCGCCACATTAGATTCAGTGACTCTTTAAGTATATAGCTTATAACCAGCGGACCACTAAGATACTTCTAACGATACCTCATTTGTCCAGTTCTAATTAGTTGTTGATGAGCTATAGGGGTACCGATGAACCAACATAGAATCTTAATTCTAAGGTATAATGAGTAAATCAGACTATTTTATTGATTTAAATTGTATTATTATTCGAACTTAAGGTGCGTACCAAATTAAGGAAAGAAAACCTAGGTATTAATATCATTTTGAGCTCTTTATTCGTCAAAATCCATCTAACACTGATGGAATATTTTTTTTCTTTATTAGTACTGTAACTATAGGTACCATGTATCAGTCAACGTGTACACACATAAATAAAATCACTTCAAGTTATTCAATTCACAGTTGACGGATGAGCTAAAACTCGATCCATCTCAGTTTCAAATAACAAGTAAGTCGTAAAAAACTCGAAGTAATTCTTCAATAAATGTGACTGAGATTAATGTTTTGCTGCTGAAGTTTGTTATTCAACTTTAATGTATATTTCTTTGCGGAACTGTTTCGTGTCGTACTCTTAAATAAGTATTTATTATTATGCGGTACAATTTCAACATACTTTGAAGTTCAATAAAGAAAGTATTTTTAAGATACAAGGCTATAATCATCTACCTAATGAATAATTTGATTATTCATTTACATAAACAAAACATAAACGATCGCTTTTTTCGCATTGTATCCAATTACTCTGTAAAATATCGTACAAAATCTTGTATAAGTTGCCAACTCTCAAGCGTTTCTTGTTCTCAATTATACCTCACATTTCCTTAACCTAAGACATTCGTTATAGCAATTTAGACCTATAGTGAAACATCCAATATTGGCGACTAAATTGGGACATTCTGTCCGTAACAGTCGTAACAAAGTTTATTATACTCTTGGCGCTCGTCCTACATTCGATTTAACAATATCGATTCAATTGATTCGCTTTCCGTGAGCTTTATGTCCTATCGATAGCGTGATCAAATTAGTAGAGTAAATTACCTTCTGTTCTTACATTCTTCTTATAAGCAAAATAGTTTTTTGACGTGAAAACTTCTTGAGGCCCATTGACCATTTTTGACATTGACATGTTAATCAAGGGCTCTGTACAATAGTAAATAATATTAGGTTTGTGGAAATTACACAATTGTTTTGTAGTATCAATTAAACTAATTTTTATTTCTCTTTATATTTTGGCACCTCTTTGGAACCATTCACAGAAGAGTACAGTCAAGGTAAGTGCTTGAAAATATATAAATAATCTTTCGCCCGTATTCTAGAATGACACTTAAGTCCTGCATCGCGATTTATCTGAGGATTGATTTGTATAGACAGATTGACAGATTGTCTATACAATCTGTCCACAGATAAATCGAGATTCAGAACTCAGTAACTATTTTAGAATACGGGCCTTAATGTAAGGGTTCTGCCATTGTATAATTATGACACTATTGTATAAAAAAAGAAATCAAATAACACCAGGTTACAGCCACGTATTTATACAGACCTACTGATGCAAGTAAGTCGAATAGAACCAACAAGGCAAACTACGCAATATTACCTCACACCCCTATAACGAGGGAACGTTTCCGTTAGAATGAGTTTTGCATAATGAGAGATAATGTCTGACAATCCTAATGACGCTTGGATCCTTTGCAAACCTTCTCGGATCCGCCAGCTTGGGGAACAAACACTGTACAGTAGATACGACTGCCACTCGATAAAAATAATCGTAGTCATTATGGTCGGATTACCCTTAGTCGTTAGCCGCATGTGGATAGGCCGTACAGTCGCGATTAAATGTGTAAATGTATACATAGTCATTTAACTAATTCAATTGCAGCTACATTTGGCAATGTGCCCCATTTGGTTGACCACCACATTTGGGCACTCTGCTGTGATCGATATAATGAACAGTTAATCGGTTTTTTGATGGTGTTAGCGGATATTGTATTGACAATTTAAATTCTACGGCAGTGTAAATAAAAGTAGATCTCGCATGAATCTATATGATAAGTTACGATATAAAATGTTTCTGTCTTTTCGTATGATTGACCTTACAAATATTTTCCGTAATTACAGTGATTAAATCAGTTTCTTCGGATGACTTGGCAGTAACTAGGGCAATATAGGTCATGTCTGGCAATTGCTATTTTTCTCGTATCTATTTTGAACGCTCAATAAGTGCCTTGTAAGGATGTAAACAAGAGCTTTGCTGAGCTTCAATTAGAGGTCTCTCATTCAATTAAGGGCTCTCTTCATTTTAACTGGTCCTTCAAAGGAAATTCTTCATCAGTGTAACATGTTTCATCGAAATACACTTACTAGCAGATTATCAAAATGCTGTGCAATATTTCTATTTCTATAATGTGGTTAGAATTTTATCCAACGCTTATTTTTGATTGTCACTCAATAAAATAAAATGAATAACGCCATAATAATACTTTCAAATTATTTATTTTTAGACTATTTATACTGTAGATTGATGGCACTTGGTGGAATTTGTTGTTACACATATTGATAACTCACTTGTACTCTTCCACATTACTTTATTGCTTATTACACCTGACCGGTTTCGCCTTACGGCATCCTCACCTTTCATAACCTTTGAGGATGCCGTAAGGCGAAACCGGTCAGGTGTAATAAGCAATAAAGTAATGTGGAAGAGTACAAGTGAGTTATCAATATGTGTATTTATTTTTATTACACACTTCAGTGGAAATATTATTAATTCACCAATTCGCAATTGACTGAATGTTTTCTTCAGCAGCAAATTTTCGGAGAGAACTACGCGTCGCTTGGTCAATGCGGCTGCAACTCAAGCACAATATTAGCCCTCTTGCAAGCCGCTCCAGAATTGAAAGGGCCTCCTGGATCACCGGGAATCACTGGTGCTGATGGTAGAACTGGTGCACCTGGCTTGCCTGTTCGTATTTACTTTTAATAATATATATTTTATACATAAGTAGATAGTAGATTAGTGATTTGTTTTTATTATCAAAATTCTACTTATATTATGCACTTATTTCGGAATAATTAATAAAATTGCATTAAGGTTCCATTCTCATTCTTCTTCATTTTCGTCATCGGAAATATTCCGGCATCTTGTCAAATTATGAATGATTGCAATTATAAAATGCGTATTCGTAACTTTTTAATGAACTTAACATTGAAGTTTAAAACTAACAATATTTTGTGAATTATTGCAAGTTTTAAGTAAAATATGGTTACTTTCCTACATATTATTTAATATACATTACAGGGTCAAACAGGTACACCGGGAGATCGAGGGCCTGTCGGACCGAGAGGTGACAAGGGTGATAGAGGTGACTCTGGACCTAGAGGACCAGAAGGGCCGGTGGGTCCTAAAGGGGAGGCTGGTGTCGATGGCAGAGCAGGCAACCCAGGGCCACCTGGGCCGCCTGGACCTCCAGGAACTTCAGATTACAGCAATTTTGATGTAAGTAATGATAATAGTAGTTCAACTGCTTCAAGAGCTACCTTAGGCTTGTTATATTATGCCTATTCGTAATTATATTGAATTACTTTTAGATATGTAGATACGTACATAACATAATATGTAACAGATAAGTTAATAAATGTATATGATATCAGTAAATTTGAGTAAAATAATAGAAAAGTTTGAAATTGTTTTATGATTTGTCGTATTGGAGAATTTGTAACACAATATCATGAACTTTTAATCTAAAGTAATCTAAACTAAAGTAGCGGGGCTTACAAAAGTATATAGTTTGTAAAGTTGCAAATTTAAGTAAAGTAGATTTTTGAAACATTCATGGGCCTATATTCTAATCCGTGTGTTAATTTTATCATTTTCATGCAATCCATTTATATTCATTTAGTCAAATTGGAAGCCTAGACCAATATATAAGGTAAGTGATAGGAAATGTAAAATATGCACTACAATTATAGCAATTGCAGCTGAGTTAAAAGAAAGGGGTTGCGTTGTACTGTTCATAAAAGTAAATGATGAATTCAATAAACAATTTGTTCAATTTAGTGAAAGTCTCGAATATGAAAATATTTTGCCCACAATAATAAATAATATAATTTATTGTATATAGATAACTATTTATGTTTTATAAATCCGATAAAAAATATAAAACTTTATCGTTATTGATTCCGTTTAGTCTATATCCTGTTTGGAAGTACAGTTGCAACTACAGGCTGTAATTGTATAAAATTGTAGTCACGCAATGCATACAATATAAGTTATGTACACGTTACTCTTAATGCTTTTTTACTTAACAATGTCATTAGATCACACAGACAACAGTCAAATTACAAATATAGTAAGTAAGTGCTTATGACGCATTTTGAAATAATGTTATATATCAACCATGAGACCTTGGATCTTTTAAGATGCAGATTAACTAATCTACTTTGTAGATTACTAATAACAACTATCATAGCGGCAAAATTTATTGACGAGTTGATACAAAGAAGATCAAATCATGTTTCTTTCATTGTCAAGTCACCTTACTTGTGACTGAAACGAATTGCTTTTCAGTGGCAACGGTTGTACCCACTTTGCAAACAAACCACACTGAATAACTTCGGCAAAAGTGTGAAAGTGCCTCGTTCACTCTTGATTTATACTGACGACAGGGCCAGATAAGGAAATTTATTTGAAACCCCACGCGCTACCGTCATGTGTATCGTTTGTATAAATATTCATTTGAATCTTTTCTCGTTTCCAAAAGTGTTTTTGTAAATTTGGCGAGTATGTTAGTTCTATGAATAATATAAATTGTATAGAGTCCTTACACACCTGCATAGCAATGTTGTTCAATGACATTTTAGAATAGTTTAGACAGATACGTAGTCATGCTAATGATACATTTATTAGCATACAAAAACCAAACAAAAACTGTTTGGTTTAGTGTTTTTTCTTGATTTTGGTAGAATATTTTCTGATGTTGTAAAATAAAACAGGAATCACTGCTTGGCTCGTACGGAGGAGCTATTGGTCGGCCTGGTGCACCTGGACCTAAAGGAGATGCTGGACAACCTGGACCTATTGGTCCCCAAGGAGAAAGAGGGTTTCCGGGGCCAAAGGGAGAAAGAGGACATGCTGGTGTTGGTGGAGCCAAAGGAGATAGAGTAAGTTTGAAAAAAAAAACATTGTTTTCAATTTGCCTTGCTCTACTTTTATCTCAAATTCTTCAATTTCGTATTATGTGGCAGGGATATTCGGGACCACAAGGGGATCGAGGATATAAAGGAGATCGGGGTAGCCCTGGCTTGGACGGTAGACCTGGAATATCTGGAGCTAGTGGTAAACCAGCTGATAAAGGAGAAAAAGGTATAAAAGCTTAAGTTTATTGTATTGTCATAAATACATACAAACATATATACATAAAATCACGCATGTTTCCCATAGTGGTAGGCAGAGATTACGGATCTCCATTTGCTAAGATCCTGACATACTACCCTCGCTTCATTCACTCTCATTACGTGGTAAAAAGGGAAGGCATGGTGACTAGGTGACAGGGTATTTTTTTTATTTCAATAGTACATTTAAATCGATCAATAGTATGAATATATATTCATACTATTGATCGATTGCATTTGAATACGCACTTGTACTTTGTAAGGAGGAAAAGTACAAGTGCATATAATTCATATTTACGTAATTAGTTTTTACTGATTACTTCTACAGTTTCTACAAAAAAATCATGACTTCTTCCCTTCACATTCCAAAATTACATTAAATGTGTAGGTCTGTGAGTTATTGTAGTCACACCAATAGGTAACAAGTTCTGATATATTTCAACAACAGGGGAACGCGGAGAGCCGGGTCCACCAGGACCACCTTCTACTGGCGTCTTCAACTCGGAAGATGAATTTATCGGACCTGGTACGAAAAGTTAATTAATTCAGTTTTAGCGTAAATAGCGTATATATCTTACTACTTTTTATATCGAAAAAGAAGAAGAAAAATATAAAAAATAAGCTAACTTGCACAAGACAACCTGTTATAATAATAACAAGCTCTGAAAGAATACGGAATATGAACTAATAAAAATTTTTAAATTATCAACTTTACTAAAATAACCTTCTCTTTAAAGAAAAGTCATATTACAAATACATAAGTAAAAAGAGTTATTTATATGTTTACTAACAGAAGTTCTATGTTTGTAGGTCAAAAGCAAGCAGCCGCTGGCTCCAAGGGAGACAGAGGTGAAAAGGTGAGATCATGAATTTATTATTCAAACATCAATTAAAACGGGGCGCTTTAGAATTTCTAAGTAATAAGCTATTAATTTTGTTTTCATTTTTAATAGCCACTTACTGATAAAATTTGTTATTTCTTACAGGTATTTTAAATAAAGTGTTATATAATAACATTTAAGATCCATTAATTTTTGTCTCATAATTATCCAAGGCGGTGACTTCCGATCCGACTTTCGTTCCTGGGGCAAAGGTGGCTATTGCGATTCAGCGGGGCAACGCGGCCAGCATCATGGGCACCTTTGCGCCGGGAACGATGCGGAGTGGGTTGTTTGACGCGACATGATTACGAGTTTGTTTCGTGTATTTATGTTTTAATTATTTTGTATGTGATAAATAAAGACTTTATTAATAAACATAAAAAAAATGTAGATGATTGTCAATGCAATAATTAAATAATAATTAAGTAGGTATATAATCAATCAAAATAATAAATTTAAAAACGGTATTTTTGAAATTAAATATCATGTTGATATTGAATATTTTTATATCTTAGGGTGAAAAAGGCAGCCGAGGCAATGATGGTCCTCCTGGTTTTCCGGGCAAAGACGGTGAGCGTGGTGACATAGGGCCATCTGGTATGCCCGGAATTGCAGGTCCTTCCGGTCCTCCTGGTTTGAAGGGAGAAAGAGGAGAACGGGGACCTCCTGGACCGATCAGTGTCACAGTACCTGGATCTGATATTGTCACAATCAAGGTAAAGAAAAAGGTTTAAAGGTTTTCATTTACGATATTTAATTTTAAAATGGTTTAAGAAAATAAGGTACCTATATTCAATTTCATAATCTGTCTAGAATCATAACATAACATAACATAACATAAACTCACGCCTATATCCCCGAAGGGGTAGGCAGAGGTGCTAGCACCCACATTTCGCCAGTTTATGTTTAGGTCCCAATGTAATAGGTGGCGAGCCTATTGCCATTAACCGGGCACTTATAAACCTGCGATAAATACACACATAACTTCGAAAAGCATCGAAAAGTCATTGGTGTGTGCCATGGTGAAACCTGGGATCGAACCCGAGACCTCGTCTCAGCAGTCCATTACCCATACCACTAGGCTACCGCGATACTGTCTAGAATCAATGATCGAAACTCTCATTTATTATTATATTAAATAAGAACCGTTACGAAAAATAATCTTGAACACGAAATTATTTGTAACCATTACAATGTTGACATTCCAAGATTAGATTAATAAAAAATTCAAGGTCATGTACATTTACACCAAACATAATCAAATTAACATTCTCCAACAGGGTGATAAAGGAGATGCAGGGCCACGCGGTAGAAGAGGAAGGCCCGGACCTCCTGGACCTAAAGGCTCCATGGGTCTAGAAGGCCCCGCGGGATCTCCAGGCAGGCCAGGCGAGAAAGGAGACATAGGCTTACCGGGATGGATCGTACGTAATTTTTCGAACACAAAGTGTAGACAATACACAGAGTAGAAATAATTAGTATATGTGTCACTGAAATAATAACGTACTAACCAATATTTTCTTCTTTTCTACTGCTGCTCAGAATTCAAAGGTAAAAAATGAATTTTATTCAAATTCTATCTTAAATTGTAAAAGTAGTAAAGTAGGCATATGAAAATGTATAAATACATAAATAGATCTTTATACTTAAGATTAAGTTACCTTACTGGATAGTCAGATTATTATTAATTACAGGGACGTCCAGGTACCTTGGGACCCCCCGGTCCACAAGGCTCTTCAGGACCAAAAGGAGAGAAAGGAGATCCAGGAGTGAACATCTTAGACGTTTCTATGGTAAATATTAATTGATTGTGACTGTTAACGGTATAAAAAACAAGATATAATTGTAATGATTTCATATGGCGTATGTTTAAGCTTATCTATGCCATACTTGCAATATTGTGATCTTGGATTCGATTATGGAACCGAAAGCCACATGGATAAGGAATGTTATTCAGTGGAGGTCATCTTTTATTATGTGTTACACTACATAGTTAATCACTCATTTTTGTTAATTAATCACCTACTGTAATCATTTTGAATATTTTGACTAGGTTTACAGGGAAAAGCGTAAAGGAGTGAAAACAAAGTAAAGAGGTAATTTTACCATAGTAAATAAAAAACAGATTAATCTCGATAATAAGTTTATGTTCAAAACTAATTCTAACAGAATATGCAGATGCAATAAAAACAGTATTATTATTAAAAATGGCAACAATTTTAACTGGACTTTGTTTAATTTTAAATGCTTAGTGAGCAATTTAATACTTGGAATTACTTTTATCACAGTCCTTTCACAAGAAAGAATTTTCTTAATCAAAATTTGTCCTTTCGTTACCAATTGTTTTATTATGAGGTATAAAACTTCTCACGTCTTCTAATTTTAAGTGGAAGTCCACCAATGAATCCTTCGGAAACAATACCCTGTGGATCTGGCAAAGGTACCTGTACGGAGCAGGCTGCAGGTTCTACAGAGTATTTATGAAGGACTGCAGCCAGACCAGCCATTGACTGCATTTGTCCCAATCTAGCTCCTGAAAAAAAAATGTACTTTAACGATTTAGCTCAACAAAAACTTTAAAATGCTACAAAACATGATAACCATTGAAAGTTACGCCGTTCGTCAATATTATAATTATAGTTACGCGAAGCAGAGTTGAGCAAAACCCATGGCATTGTCTTCGTTCTGCGTACTTAGTAGCACTAAAAACAAATTAACCACGTTTGGGAACTTTGAGGTAACTCTTCTCTTCATGATAGGTATGAGATAACACCTACCCGTAACTATGGCTGCAAAAATAACTAAACCACCATATATTCAATTTATGTAGTGTTCGAAAATTTAAGCAATAACTGGTAATGCAGGAATTTGTACCTGTTCTTGGAATGAATAACTTCGTTACAATTAGTCTTATCTTTCTTTATTCTTCTTAATTATTCTAGTCAATTATATCAGTTTTGAACAGTATAGTAAACTTACCCACACAAGACCGGGGTCCTTCACCGAATGGTAAATATACAAAATTTTTCGTATCTTCTTTAGATCCGTCGCTGAATCGTTCAGGTAGAAACTTTTCCGGATCCTGGAAGTATTTTTCATCCCTGTGTATTGCTTGTATAGGGATTAGCACTTTAACGCCTTCGTCAATAGTAAGATTAATTTCTGGGAAAGTATATTGTGGTACAGCGCACATTCTTATTAAATATGCTACTGATGGATACATCCTCATTGACTCGTAAAATGCCATCTCTAAATATTTCATCTCTTTAATAGCATCGTAGGTTATTTTATTATTATGTCTCTCTAGTACAGTATCGACTTCTTTGTGTATTTTTTGTTGAAATTCTGGGTTAAAAGCTAGTTGATGCAATGTGTAACTAGACGCAGTGGATGATGTTTCAAATCCAGCCCCAAAGAAAACAAATGCTTGGGCGGTCATTAATAAGTCATCCATTGGTAATTCAACCATTTTAGATGTGCCATCTGGATTTCGATGTTCAATAGACTCTCCTACCATGACTCCTTTTTCCTTCAACTCCAACATAAGATCTAAGAAATCATTTCTACCTGATGGCTTATAATTTCTTTGCTTTAGCACACTTTGGACAAGAAACGTCATTTGTTTTTCTATTTCAGGTGCTAGAAAGTGTAAATGCTTACATAACTCTGGAAACATCATTTTTAAAGCTCCGTTAACAGCGTCTTTAAATTTCCTCTCAAAGATTCTTTTACCTAGTTTTCTAAATTGTGAGTTTTCGTCATTTAAAGAATCCATATCAATG
Source organism: Eilema griseolum (assembly GCA_963662185.1). Classification (NCBI taxonomy): domain Eukaryota; kingdom Metazoa; phylum Arthropoda; class Insecta; order Lepidoptera; family Erebidae; genus Eilema; species Eilema griseolum. Next base: position 9,262,588 of record OY759243.1, read on the forward strand.
CCAAAGGCACATACACCTATAAAGTCTGTAGTATAGCGAGCCATCAGCTCCCGTACGTCATAATATTCACGGTCTGCTACTGTTTCAGTTATAGCTTTCAGTTTTTCAGCTCTATCAGTAATAATATGAAACATGGCCTTTAATTTGCCTGTACTGAAAGCTGGTGTAAATCTCTGTCTTAATAAACGCCATAAGTCACCATCCGCGAAAAATATATTCTTCAATAAAGGTTCAATAACAGTTTTATGTGGTTGAAGTCCTCTTGGGTGGAAGGATAGGAAATCTGTTAAAAGAATCCTTTTTATTATTTCCGGATCCCTTATCACGAGTTCTGGAGAGCTGCCTCTGAAGAAACCAACAACTTTTTCTTCTGGAAATCTGTTGTATGTTTCTGCAGCCATCATAGCCATACTTGCACGCTGAATAAACTGTTTCAAATTAGTTCCAACAAATGGTAACGCCTTGGCATGTTTAATTCCTCTCTTCTTCCAGTAATCGAATGTCCTTACACTATACAAATAGAGAGCTATCAACACAATTGGCACTAAAAATATCAACATTTTGTTAAATTTAAAATAACATACACGAGGTTATAAATGCTTGTGTACGAGCACACTACTGCTATCAACACCAGCGTGCGTAACTTTAAATATATAAATGTTCACAAGTTGGCACTTCTGTCCATGATATGGATCCGTATAAATATAATGTATGATGATATATTTAATTGAATAGACATGATATAATTGTGTACTTATCTTGACAAATTATTATCCAACCTGATAGCAGATTAGACAAAATATGTTGCGACATTTTGGACTTGTTTATAATGACAAGTACTGTTGTTATCTTGTTATATAATATCGACTAGTTTTAATAGTCATGTATTAAAATATTAGAAATTTATATTTTAACAATAAAAACTAGTATGTACTGTATTAAAATATATATATTTGCAATTGCAACTGATTAGAAGAGTGAGCTTCCAACATAAAATTATTATTAGATTCTAATGATTATCTGAAGGTTCCGGTAATATAAAAGGCATCAACTGCTACAAGATGCAATATACTAAAATTAGAGATAATTCATTTTCTAGAAGCTGGCCAGTTTTTAATAATCCCTATCTTAAGTTAAAAAGTACAGAAATTTAAGGCAAAGCAGCTAGCAGCTACCAAATAAGACAGGATATTGTTAATATAACGTTGATCTCTAATATTTTTTACGATAACCTTGTAATACTGTTGACTTGGACAACAATTTTTATTATGCAACACTTTTTTTTTCGACAACCGGTTTGGCATATTGGTCTTGCTTGCGGTTTAAGGTCAAAGGTCCTTGGTCTAACTGAGTACGACCTATGCATCGTGGGGTAGTCCGTTCGACGTCGGACTGCTACGTCAGAGGTTTCGATTTCTAATTAAATTAGTTATTTTTTCGCATTGTTACTTTTTAATTTTTTTAACTGAATTATGCGATCAGTTATGAACTGAGTCTAACATTACATACATACATAACAATTAGCGTTATTTTATTGATTCCAGCGATTTATGAAACAAACAAAAGAATTATCAGTTTGCACATACTATGGGTATGTATTAACGATAAAATCATATTTACGCAGTCCAAACTTCTTAGACTTCGCATTGCTATTATCTACCCAGAAGACTTGAACGAGTAATGATATTACTCATTGAACAAATTGAAAGTAATAGTTAAGATTTTTGTGTTCAATACTTAATGATTAAATTGTTGTGTAAATGCTGTTTTTACTTAACTTTTTTTACGTGCGAATTCCCCTTCACACGTACGGAAATACATACTGTCTCTGACATCTGACATCATATTATAATGTTGTCAGATAAGACAGTTTATCCGCTGTACAAGTTCTAAATGCGGAAAAGCAAGTAATATCCATTTTGTAAAGCATACTATTCAAAAATGTAACAGTAATATTTCTTAAACTTAAGATATACCTAATGAACTTAGTTTTGGTGAAGATACTGTCAGAAGTTTTCGCGAATACAAAGTCATTGAAAAAAATGCCCGCTTAGTTCTATTCATTTCTTATTATAATGATGTTAGGTAAGTGTTCTCTCCCCATGCGGTGTCGTACAAGGTGACTAAGGGATAGGGCTGTTTAACACCAGACAGATATATACAGCCCAGACTCAGCCTTAGATCCATGCACCGAGTCAACAATAGTGCCCAGAATACGGCAATAGGCTCACCCCCTATTACGTCGTGGGACCGAATTCAACTATTGGTGAAATGTTGGTATTAATTCACCTCTGCCCAACCCTCCGGGGATAAAGGCGTGATTATATGTATTATATATATGTGTGAGTTAAGTGCTGATTTAATGATCTATGCGGAATAAATTATTTTTGACTTAGAAAACGATCTTTTAACAGATTACATAGATTACATCGCGATATTTGGTGCCTATTATTTACATTTAGCCGCGTTTAATTTTATTACAGTCAGTATTTCAGGAACATACAATTTAGTAGTTTCAAAGTGAACCCAGACTCGAAAGAATTATTTGGAAATCTCAAAAACATTTTTTTCAAACTTTCTTCTTTCTTTCTTTACATTTCTTTTTTAAGAAAACAGCTCAATAATATCACAAAAATTATAACATCTTTATCTGACCCCTGAACCTCTTTATAGCAATATTATCCCAAAGGGAGTTGCTCCATAAAACAAACTTCCTATCCCTGTAACGTCATAAACTGAGATTTTCTGTGTCATCCATAAGCTTACAACTTTTGACTTTATAGGCAACTTGCTTTTCCGTGTTTATATGGTTATTTATTCAGACTTATGAATTATACACAACGTTAGTCGAATTGACGTGACGGGAAAATTTTAGCTTTCAGTGGGACGTACCACTTCAGGATTCAATTATATGTACACGCGTAGAATGCTCGTATTTATGAGTAGGATTTTGCTATTTATGAATATCTATCTCTTTGTTACAACATGGGTTTTTGGGCTATATTTTTATGTGCCCGGGGTTAAGAATTTAGTAACACAGGTCGGATAAGGCATATTCAGCTCTTGAATCAGTATCTTGCGTGTTGAGTGCCGTAATCAATTTCAGCATTGTACTATTCACCTTTTCTTTGACCATGCATTTTGTAGTCAAGTTCTCAATAAGATCTAACAATTTAGCGTATTATTTTACAAGGTTCAATGCAATATATTGTACACAGTTTAAGTTTTAGTAATCAAATATTTAAGCCTCGTTACATAAATACATATGCTAACAATTATTACTAGATATTTTATAAGCTAATGCTAATGTATTATAATAAAAACAAACGAACATTTTTATCTTATCTCATCTCATCTCATCTCATCTCATCTCATCTCATCTCATCTCATTTCATTTTATTTAATTTTATTCTTTCTGAAAAACTTACAGTTAAAATACAAATTAAAAACAATTATAACATAAAATGGCCAATTACAAGTTTTTGCAATTATACATATAGCTGTTATTATAACATGTACAAGACGGTAGATAGTATTGCAATAGTAATAATATCACATTATACTGTTACTTCGCATTATACTGTATCAAAAAATTTCCTGCTCAACTTGACTTTAAGTTGATTAGTGCTGGTGAAAAATAAATCTAAATCGTACTTATGGCATAATGAATTGTACGCTCGACACACTCTGATTAGGTAAGAATTTTGTATGTAGGTGCAGGTTGTTAGCGGCACATATAGTAGCCTTGGTTTCCTCAGACGCACAGATGACACACACAATCCAATCTTACTTAGCAATTCAGAACAATCAATAGAGTGATTTACTAGTTTAAACAGAAGAGTCAAATCAGCTATATTTCTACGTTCGTATAATGGGAGAATGTGGAACTGCCTACATCTGCTCAATTACATTCTCTAGTAAATGACATAAGCTCAATAGATTTAAACTTAAGGAAAATGTAATTTTAATATATATTTTAAGATATCTGACCATTGTTTTCATCCTTCATTTGTTTTATTCATAGTTCAAAGGAGAAAAAGGAGACCGAGGTTTCGATGGCATGCCTGGAACACCCGGGGTGCCTGGTCCTACTGGCCCACCAGGACCCTCAGGAACTCTTTCGGAAGCAATCCAGTACCTGCCGGGCCCCCCTGGACCTCCAGGTCCACCAGGACCACCCGGGTCTCCAGGAGTTTCTATCGTGGGGCCTAAAGGCGAGCCTGGTATCAGTCAATATGAAGATCACCCTGTACATGGAAGTCCTAGGATCTATGGGAGACCACGTATGTGCATATTATGTATTATATTAACTTTTTAACTAATATAATTACTGATTTTTTTTTTTTTTTGCTTTTTCTGTGCACCTTCTCGATCGTTGTAATAGAAGAGAATTCATCCAAAAAATATGAAGTTTTAACTTTTGTTAAATTTAATAAATAAATAGCATTATTAGGTCTATAAATAGGATGTCTTTTTAAAACTTATTTATGCGACAGATGTATGTGTTATACCTACACATATTTCAGAAGTCCGGACCGTACAGCAAGATATTTTGCCAATGTTAGATAAATTTAATTTACATCTTAATCGTATTTAATCTTGAAAATATTTTTGATATAGTTTAAATCATCGCCTTCGCTTTATCCCGGTCGAGTCTTGATAGCTGTTTTCTCATGTACTGAAATGTAATGTTTTGTGTACAACAGATGCAAAGAGCGCATTTGACCAGCTCAAGGCTCTGACGGATCGAGATAGGGATCCAAGTGGTAAGTAAAAGGAAATTAACATGATATCTTCTTAATTATAAGTAAATATTTTGTAGTAAACTAAATAACATGTATTAGGAATGGGTTCATATCGACGGTGTAATGACCAGGATTCAAACTAGAGACTTCACACGTATGAGCGTGTGCTAGAGCAAATTAGGTAGAAATCGAAACAATAAAGTTTTGATTTCTAATGAATTTATCTGGATAAGGCATGTTCTGGTACACTAACGGTGAACTCCATGGAAACATTTGACCTTTAGAAAGATTGTGCATCGTAGAATAGTACATGATTTCTATAGTGCATTGTACATTATAAGATAAAAGTAGACTGCAATACACTTTATAAGATCAATTTATTAACGCCCAATTTGGGTTTCGACCTTGGTTGTCCACTAAAACAGCAATACTAAGCTTGAAACATACTGTACAATATTACACCCAGCGTCAAACACCAATTTATGCGTGTTTTCTGGACCTTTCCCGTGCTTTTGACCTCGTATCTTATGATATATTATGGGAGAAACTACGGGAGAGGAAAGTGCCAGCTGAATTGGTGCGTATTTTCCAGTTTTGGTACCTCAATCAAGTGAATAATGTTAAATGGGCCGGTAAGCTTTCTGTTTCTTTCGCGTTGAACTGTGGTGTAAGGCAAGGGGGTATAACATCTCCAAAGCTCTTCAATGTCTATATGGATGACTTGATTGTTGAGCTCAGTAACAAAAAAATCGGCTGTCGTATTGACGATATTAGCGTTAATAATATCAGCTACGCTGATGATATGCCATTGCTGAGCCCAACGATCAAGGCACTCAAGGAGTTACTTGGAGCTTGTGAGTGTTACGCTGCAAATCATGGGTTAGCATATAATGTTAAAAAAAGCGAGTACTAAGGCAGGAGATGGTAAATTATGAAAGTATCATCAAAACAGCCTCACGAAAACTCGGAGTCCTGAACAGAGTGAGACGATTTTTCACGCCGGAGCAGCGGTGTCTTCTATACAAGACACAAATTCGCTCCTATGTGGAGTACTGCTCGCATCTCTGGGATGGTTCAGCAAAGTACTTACTAGATGCTCTCGACAGGTTGCAGCGACGTGCGGTCCGCATCATTGGGAATCCCGAGATCACGAACACCCTAGAACCTTTACAGCTGCGTAGAGATGTTGCGTCCATGGCTGTATTTTACCGTCTGTACCATGGGGAGTGTTCTGATGAGCTCTTCCAATTAGTCCCACCCTCCCCTTTCCTACACAGGACAACGCGTGCAGGTCTTAGATGTCATCCGCACACGGTGCAAAACATCCGATCAAGAACCAAGCGGTTCGGAGACTCTTTCCTCTGTCGCACCATTAAGGCCTGGAATTCATTACCAGCTCACGTGTTTCCTTCTTCCTACAGTCCCGGGTCCTTTAAGCGGGGCGTGAAAAAGCATATGATAAGGCCGTCAAGCTGAGTGTCACCATTATCACACGGTATGTGTAAGTAATGGTGACCCTCTTTTCTGGGATTTTGCCTTCAGCTTACCATCAGGCAAGGCGAAGTCCAATTGACGTGTCCTATATAAAAAAAAAAAAAAAAAAAAAAAAATGCCCAGAATCAATACCTCCTATAATATTGAATAAGTGTAAGCTTAAGCGAGTGTATCAATTTAAATACCTCGGGCATTATGTTACTAATGACCTTAAAGACCAAGCTGATATCGAGAGGGAACGTAGAGCGTTGGCGGTGCGATGTAACATGGTGGCCCGCAGGTTTGCACGATGTAGTGAACCAGTTACGGTCACCTTGTTTAAGACATACTGCCAAGTATTTTACACGTGCAGCCTGTGGACCAACTATACGCAGCGTGCCGTCGGCGCTTTACGTGTTCGATATAATAATGGCTATAGAATGCTGATGGGGTTGCCTCGCTTCTGCAGTGCTTCAGGTATGTTTGCGCAAAGTCATACAAATGATTTCGCTGCAATATGGCGCAAAAAAACAGCCTCCTTGCTCTGCAGAGTTCGGGCCAGCTCCAACAGTATTTTGCGAATGTTTGCTGAAAGGCACGACTCGCCTATTTTGAACCATTGTACGCGTAGATGTATGTCTGCCGTACAATTGGTCTCTAAATAGTTTTAGTTTAGTTTTAAAATGTCGTTTAATTTGTTTACTAATATAATCCTAAGTATATTGTTACTAACAAAATATGAATCAATGCGTTCGAAATAAAATATATTTTATTTTTATTTTATTTTATTTATTAATGTTCATATTATATCACGTAGTAAAAACTTTGAAATCTACAGGGCCCGCTCAATCACAATCCGGGACTACTCATAAAGAAGACACAAACAAGGCGGTTCCAAGTGCAGCAGTGTATCAAACTACAGAAGAAATGTTAAAAGTTTGTACCTTAGTCCTTCATTATAATGTTCTTAATGGGTGGATTGAATGTAAGACTTGTATTCAATTAAATTTCTGCACAGTGAAAAAGATAAGCGCTTAAAGAAGTGAAGCCACGATAAGTTATCTTGTGATATAACAATCTACTAAACAAATTCAATGAATAATGGATACGTAGGTAATTATTGGGACAGCGCAAAAAGGACCCTGAAATTAAATGTAAAAGTTATTAATGATAACTATTTTACTTATATTTTACTAAAATAACTAATCGAAATAATATTTGTTTGTAGCTCGCGTCATCAAGCCCTGTCGGTGCGTTGGCTTATGTTGTCGAAGAGCAAGCTTTGTTGGTTAAAATTAATTCTGGATGGCAATACGTACAGGTGAGTGCACCAACATGAATTAATAGTTTGAGCTTTATGTGGAATCTGTCGACAAATTGATTTTGAGATTGAATATGAGAAAAATAGTCAATTTATTTCAAGCTTTTATTTAATTGAGAATCGTGTCGACACTATAATAACTAGCAGTCAGTTTATGTAAAACGGTAACTTCTTTAATGAAGGAACATGTTAACCAGCTTTTTGCTATATCAGTAGACAAAAAAATTACCAACAGAAAACAGTAGACATCATTAAATTTACAATATAAACATGAACGAGACTAGTACCGAAAATAATGATGTAATGAAGAGGTAACGATGAATATAGATCACCAGCATGTCATTCTGATGCACATACAACAAATGTTCGTAAAAGAAATAGACCAATCAGTTTTAAATTCGTGTCGGTGTGTGAATACAAATAATTCCACCATTTTTCATATCATCTTGCACCCATACAATCTCTTTTTGATTTTGAAGATGAAAAAATAGCAGCATCAGCAGTACCTTAGTTACTCTTCTAAGTGGTACACATAAATTCATAGTAAATTTCCATATTACATACTATATTTATGGAAAGAAGAATTAAAATTAAGCGTTTACTGATTTAATTTATGAGCAATTTTACCTGTAACTTTAGTTTCAGTAATTGAGAATTATACCATGATATTTTACCAACAGCTGGGATCTTTAGTGACACAGGCTGCACCTGTACAGCCTACTCCACCGCCTCCACCACCTCCAATGCCAGCAGCCAGTTTGGTACATGTGCCATCTATATCCAATTTTGTAGAGAGCTCTCCCGTCGTTGGACCCAGTGTAAGTTAACTTATAAATAGTTTCTAATTTGATAGTATAGCTTACCTAGTAATTATTAAAAGCATTTCTAGAAAGACTATTATAATTCTGAGTTTGTGTTGCAATAATAAGTTGTATACAGAACTCCTTCAGGTATATTGAAACTCCATTAATAGACAATCATGTAATACTTTGAACTGTAATACAGTTTCATATTTATGGAACCCATATTTGTTAGTAAAATTATTAAAGCGCCGGCCTGGGGGTGACAGGTGGAGCCGCCTGTCACCCTGGCAGAAGCAGGCCGCGGCGGCGGCACGCCTGTCGCGCCTCCCCGTTTTCCGGGAACGAGCTGGGGACTCTGTAGTCCCCACACACCCGAGGAGAAGGCCAGATCGTGAGAGATGGCCCTGGGTCGGCCGGGGTGCGAGGGATATGCCTGTCAACCTCACCTTCGGCAACCAAAACGACCCACAGGCGGCGTGCGTTTTAGTCGGTTCGAGTCCGACATAACCTCTCCCACCGGCTTCGGTGGGGAGGTATCCGTGGGGATTTGGAGCAAGTAAAAAAAAAGTAAAATTATTAAAATTAAAATATAAATTCTTCATAAACTGTAGAGTAATACCGGTTTTATTTGAAGAATAATATTTGTGACTTTATTACTAGACTTCCAACCCGTAATATTATTATTTTTTATACAGCTACACCTAGCGGCTTTAAATGAACCACTATCAGGCAGCATGCACGGAATCAGACGAGCAGACTACGCCTGCTACCGACAAGGGCGGCGTGCTGGTTTCAGGGGAACCTTCAGAGCCCTACTCACTAGCAAGTTAGTGATCTTCGTTAAAGTTATAATACAATAATCAAGGTTATTTAAGCGGTCAGAACACCGTATGCCATTTCTTCTAAAGCTAAATTAACATCTTAAGATTTTTATGGGAATCTTATTGAAGAATTTGATAGCCTAGTATCATACTTCTAGTACCGTTAATTAAGACTGCTTATATTTGTCTCTTGCAGAATACAAAACCTAAATTCCATAGTCCGATACTCAGACCGGCACCTTCCAGTGGTCAACGCTCAAGGAGAGATGCTGTTCAAGTCTTTCTCTGATATGTTTAACGGTGACAAAACTATGGCACCTGGAGCCCGGATATATAGCTTTGATGGACGAAATGTACTAAATGATCCACATTGGTAAGTTTGATAGTTACTATCTTGTCATCGAGATTTAGACCCAGAGTCTAGATTAGAAACTGGTACGAGTGTACCTTCAAGACTGGAGGGCTACCCATAAAACTGTCTCCATCTTGACCACGACCCTACATAAAAATTCGCATGATTGGATGTCATGTTAAAGTCTAGAGGATTGTTCCAAGTACAGATCCCTGTGGAACACCGCACGGATTGAACATGCTTACAACGTCTTCGTTTCGATGATGTAAATTTACACTAAAATAATCATATATTTAGCTTAACAAGAATACTACCACGTTGTTTTAAAATGTTCATCGAATATTGAATTCTGTATTATTTAAACAATTACACATACATAAAAATGAAACATACATAATTACTATCACAGGCCCCAGAAAATTATGTGGCACGGCTCTCGTGCAAACGGTGAGCGGGCTCTAGACGCATACTGCAAAGAATGGCAAAACGGTGACCCAGCAAACAGAGGACTCGCCTCCTCACTATATGGGCATAAAATACTTGCTCAGGAAAGGTAACTGAACAGATTTCATGATTTTTGTTTAACAACAACTTTAATCATATTTGTGATGTATATTAAAACTGGTCATATTATGTATTATGTATATATATATTATATTGTGAAAGACATGAGTACAAGTGAAATTATCGTAGATACAATTTCTGTGAAAAATTCATTCAGCATGCTGATAGTTTTTTCATATTAGCTATGCAAAATATTTTTAATAAAGACTGTTAATCTACTCATTTAATTTGTATATCTATTTTCTTTGTCATGGTTTCAGATACTCTTGCAATAATCATTTCGTGGTACTTTGTATCGAAGTAGCTTCAGAATTGAATCCACGAAGGAAAAGAGAGACGACGAGGTAAGACAATATGGATATAAATTATACAGTTTAATCTGAAACTACAATAAAATTGTCAGTGAATTCTGAATTATTAATAATGTCTTATAGATAAACTGAGAGAAAATTTAGAAAATAGCATTGTAAACTACGAAAGTAACATAATATTTTTAAGTGTAATTAAATAAATAAATAAAAATAGGTTAAATGTAAACTTGTTTCAGATATAACGCAACTGATGTTTTAGACGATGAGGACTATTTATATAACGCAGAGGAATACCAACAGCTTCTTAACGAAATATTTGCTCAACCATTTAGAGAAAACTAAATAGTGACGACATCGCATAATACTGATCAGCGACTTGTAATGATTAATAATATTCGTGAGATCTCATGTGTGTATTGTTTGTTACGCTTAAAAAAGGAATTGCAGCATGTTAACAAGGGCTTTTATTCCTAGTCGATGACACTGACTTTTTATAGAAGAGGAATATTTTGTAGCTTCTTGTAACAGACAAATAGACGGAACATGTTATTTCTGTGAGAATAGTGAAATATATGAACAAAAATTTCAAGTTGTATCGTTTATAGGTCTTTATTGATTAATTAGTGTATAGCTTATCTTCTTTTATTGTGCAATTTTTTATGAAAACTTTTTGTAAATTATATAAAATATGTGAAAATTAGTAGATTTTTCACTTCTTCATAAGGCAAAGTCAAATAGTTGACTATTTGTAGCCCACTATTTTTTTTTTGTAAGTTCAGGTTTTGAGCCATTTTATAAAGATTTTTGCAGACTGGTAACTTTTTCTTACGAAATGCTAGTTTTGTCACTGTCAGAGAAATCATGCACATAACACTCTGTAGAGTAGAAATTGTACGCTTATAATGGTTATAGTTGCTTTAACTAGTTAAAATAATAATTTAAAAGTAAAAAAAACGTTTATTCATAAAATGTTTCTATAAATATAATTATATTCTAACATAAGTTAAACCAAAAAAGTTGCTAGTCTGTAAAGTTCTGATTCAGATTATGATCAAGGCTTAGAGCTTGGAGTTAATATTATGAGATTCCTATTAAAATAAGCACGTATGCTTAAGCCATTGAGAGTTACTACAACTACATTTGTATTACACTTATTTATATGTAGTTGATTGTAATTTAATTTAACGCGAAATAATTGCGTTTAGACAGTTTGTAAATACATTTTGAAAAATTATGTAGGTATTGGATGTAGGGTTAGGCAGGTTTTTGAGTCGTTATGAAATTGAATAAAATATGAACTAACTGTAAAATTTGTTATTTGTATATTTATCACATGCGCATTCATATTGTAGGTCTGATTATCTGTACACTACTCCTTCAACCACATTGATATTTTATATATCTTGCATAAGGGATGCTTTATCTCCCCTTTGTTCCAATATTCATGAGTTATTCAAATTTAAGGACCACGGAATATATCGAAGTTCAGCCAAAACCGCAGTTAGACTGGGAAAGTGGACCAGACTCCGAGGTAAAAGCTTCAGATGCGACTGATACTAACGCTAAGACGAAGAAGATTCGTGAGTTCTCTCTGCAGAATAGATAACTAAACATTTTAATACAAAATTAAAAACGCTAAAATAAATACGAGAAGTCTAAAAGGAACTAAAATCCATGCGACTCATAAACATGCAAATAATTTTCATTTAAGGACACAATACCAATGTTTGTGATTGTTTCGAAACATGAATTTGAAACTGTATATATGTATCTTATTATTATTCAATTAAACTTATTTTATTTTAAGGTATTCAAAGTATTTTAAATTTATTAACATTATGCTTAATTTACCTTATTTGATAATATTAATATTTTGACTGACTCATAGAGTTGACTGATTTTACGTAAGTACATTTGTAATTTTATTTGCAGACATGATGGTGTTTTTCAAATCTATATATAACCTGATATAACCTAAAGGGGCTTTTGTTGGTGCGATCACGTTTTGCGGCAACCACCAGGCTTTGTAAGCAATAAATGTCTGGCAATGGAGTCTGATAATCATGTCTGCATTTATTTCTAAATTTGACAATAAAATATTTAGCACACTGTACTACTATGTAAAATTTGATATTTCACATTATATGTATTATACATTTAACTTAGTGTTTGATAAATCTTATAAGTAGCAAATATACTTCCTTCATGTACAACTTTCTGAACAGCCATACTTTTTATTGGATAGTCTTGGTGTATATGATAATGTATTTTCTATATGAGCTAACTTTAAATTAAAGCTATTAAGTAATAATAACCACCACACTAATACACGAGCAAAATAAGTCGAAATGAATGACTTAACAGAATTTATTAGTTTAATAAGATAAACGATTGGAAAATGTTCATCTTGTTCATGTTCAGCTTCAATGACGTAAAAAAAAGCATATTTCATCTTGAGCAAATGTTAATCAGTTTTGATTTGTTCATCCAAACCATTCTTAAAGGAGGCGCCGATTGCCTATGCATCCACACAGCGAACCATCGCCGCGAGCAAGGTGGCGAGCGTGAGTACTTTCACTCCCAGGGCCGCCACGAGCTCCATCTCGACTTCTTCCACGCCGGACACTCGGTGAGCGTGTGCAGCCCCAAGGCCTTGCTCGCATCGTAGTTATGGTACTGGGACGTTGGCTTTTTCTCCATCCGACGCAATACTGCCCGATCACGATAAGGATCTCACTTCCAGGATCCACAGTGGGGGATCTGACGTGTCAACTCGCCGCGTCAAACGATATCATGCGGTAACCCTTGATGATTCAGCGGGCCATCTTCCGCTGCGGATCGCGCAACAGGGGCATGTGCCTATTCCTCAGGGTGTCCGCCCACATGGAGCATCCGTACCAGCACGGATGCTCCGTGTCTGGGCTGGGCCATGGACTGCACGATACCCGTGTCTCCTGCAGTCGTCCTCTGGGCCCCTCAAGTTGGGCAACAGCCGTGACAGAACGTTAGCCGTGCTTACCAATTTGGGACCCAGACTTCGAAAATGCTTTTCGAAGTACCACCGACGGTCGAGCACGAGCCCCAGATATTTCATCTGGGGTTAGATGCCGATCAGAGTGCCTCCTACTGTGATACTGGAACCCGATGGTAGCGTGTGCCGAGGTCCGTGAAAGAACATGGCCTCGAATTTGTGCAGAGTCATCTTAAGGTTCAGCCGTAGAATCCGTTACCCGACTTGAGCAATCGCGGTCCTGGCCCTTTAGGTCATTACGCAGTGTGTTACTCCGCTCGCCATTAATAACGTGTCGGCGACGTCCGCGAGCTCACCGCAAAACGCCCAGTTTTATCCGATGTTCCACACGAGCGGCCCTTGAACAGATCCCTGTGGAACCCCGCAAGACATCTAAAAAAAATGTTTGCGCAATTTATAACTATGAAGAGTCTTCATTGAAGACTAAGACCTAAATTGTTCGTAGTTGGGCAAAGTAGACCTCCAATTCTAAGCCGTTGGTAAATTTTGAGGTACGCGACCACGATGTTTAACACCTGAAGAGCGAGTCAACGAAGCATAATAACGTGATTTGAGTTTATTTAATAGGAGATTTAAAGTATTCTTTGAAGAAAGAACATCTTTGTTTGTTAATTTGTACCATCTATGTCTTAAAATATTGATAATGTTTGATCGTTAAAGTACGAGCTGTAAACACAATTCATCATATTCTTGTTCTTTAAACTGTATTTAAAGTTGCTTATATCTTCGATAAAAATATCAATTAATCACCAAATCAATCAAAAGTTGAACTAGCTGGATGGCGGGATATCAGGTGCTATAGCACAAATTAGGAAAGACCTGTACGTATCTAGATAACAGTGGACTGCAATAGACTAATAGATAATGATTGAACATTCCAATAAGCTAATTATTTGTCACTGGTCTCTATCATGTATCAAGATTAAATTCAAGACACAGCTGAGGTTTCTTGAGACACGTGTCCTAATCACGTTTCCCGTCGCGTACCATTAACATAATAAAGCTTCATTTCTTTAGTGTGCCATTCAATATAATTATACTACAAAAGTCTGATTTTATTTGCTATTTAAACAAAATGTACTTTGTATTTATAGAACATAGTTGTAGCGAATTAAATACCTACCTGTAATTTTTACCAGTAATTTTAATTTTACTTTACTAGTCTGAAACTGTTTTACTATTTTTGTCAGTGAATTTTATATTGAAACATTGCTTTACTATTACTAAAAAACATCAGTTAACTTTGACTTTATTGCGCTTTTTATGACGTCACTTGGGTCGTGATAAATATAAATATCGGTAAATAATATTTAAAAAATATTGCACCATCATCGAAAGGGCTTTCTCGCATTTAATATTAAAAAATAACTGAATTCAGTTATTGTGAAAGCTAAACAAAAATAGTGAAGCAGTAAATAATAATATAATTATTACATGACATACATACCGACAAGCATTTACGAATAATAATAATCGTTAGCTGTAAGCTGTAATCGCTTCACATCGATTTAATCTAACATTTCGTGTATAATATTATGAACGACTGTATTTATACTGATAAATAAAAATAAATGTTTGCACGACAATTTCTATTTTGTTTAATTTAACATCATTTAAAAACCACTGTAGTCGTGTAGTCATAGAACCTACCTATCACGAAGTTTCAATGTTAATCATATTATTATTGTTACAAAACAGAGATATAGCTTGTCTAAGTTGTATCTATTGCTAAGTTACTAACACTAGATTAAGATCATATGCTACTAACAATTTATGGATTGAAAATCTGAAATAAAATATATTCTATTCTAAACTGAAATGAGCCCTCAACATTTTAACAACATCTGTGTAAATACCTCTTTTGTTTCATAAACTTGATCGTCAACAATTGGTTTAGGTATAACTTGTTGGCTATAAATACTATGTGAACGAAAAAGTATCTGAGACTGTCTCAATACACGTAGGTAGACTAGTCTTCTACAAGTCTTTAACAAGTTTTGTATCAAACAAGTTTACAATTTGTTTTTTGGTGAAGACGTGGGGTAAGAGAGTTCATTGGGGGCGTCGTTTAGGCAGAAAACTTTATGTACAGTTTTACTTATTTGTTTTTATTTTTTAAATTTGAATACAAATCAGTACATAAGGTAGTTACGATGACTACCTATTTTATTTTTGATTCATCCACAGTAATAATTTTACACGTAAAAATAGGAGAAACATAATACATTATAAGATTTCAATGTAATTGTCGTCGTCTTGCCTGATTTTTTTAAACACACTTTTTTATATTATTATTAGCTTCACTTGTAACTTAATTTGACACACTTCCCGGTCTTCGATTAGGATGAAATTTTGCACACGCTCTGAGTTCTGATGACAATACATGACTAGCTAAGAAACATCATTACAAATCCAATATGGCGGCCTCCCCAAGATGGCGGACTGGCTGTTTGAAATCCACCCCCATGATATGGGTTTCAAATGAAAGGGTTTGCTGTCAGGAAAACGAAAATATAGTCACGTGTCATAAATCCAATTTATATAGGACACGCCAACTTGACCTCACCTCGCCTGATGGTAAGCTAAAGGCAAAGTCTCAGGAAAGAGGGTCACCATTACAGACACTAAGTGCTACAATGGTGGCACTCAGCTTGGCGGCCTCATCAGATGCTTTTACACGCCCCGCTTAAAGGCCCCGGGACTGTAGGAAGAAGGAAACACGTGTGCTGGTAATGAATTCCAGGTCTTGGTGGTGCGGCAAAGAAAAGAGTCTCCGAACCGCTTGGTTCTTGCTCGTATATTCTGCACAGTGTGAGGGTGACATCTAAGGCCTGCACGTGTTGTCCTATGTAGGAAAGGAGATGGTGGGATTAGTTGGAAGAGCTCGTCAGAACACTCACCGTGGTAGAGACGGTAAAATACAGCCAAGGAAGCAATATCTCTACGCATCTGCAAAGGCTCGAGGGTGTTCGTGACCTCAGGGTTCCCAATAATTCGGACCGCGCGTCGCTGCAACCTGTCGAGAGCATCTAGTAGGTATTTCGCGGATCCCAGAGATGCGAGCAGTATTCCACGCAGGAGCGAATTTGTGTCTTATAGAGAAGACACCGCTGCTCCGGCGTGAAAAAACGTCTCACTTTGTTTAGGAGTCCGAGTTTCCGCGTGGCTGTTTTGATGATGCTCTCGATGTAATTTCTGTTAATCAGTTTGCAGCGAATATCCATGCCTAGGATATTGAGATTGCCCTGCAGTGGCAGTGGCGTGCTCTGAAGAGTGGGAAGGGGAAGGAAAGAAGATACCTTTGCTGTGAACGCACAAGCCTGCGTCTTCTTGGCACTGAACTTGTCCATGTTCTCAGAGCCCCATTGAGAAATGTGATTCAAGATCCGGTCCAGTTCAGTGACAAGAAGCTGTCTTCTTTCCACGATATCAGACTGTTTGGCCGCAGGTTGTCCGTGATAACTCCCGTGTAAGATGCTATCGTCTGCATAGCAATGTATGCTGCCGGTGGACAGCATGTCGTTGATATGCAGAAGAAAGAGAGCGGGAGATAATACAGACCCCTGCGGTACGCCAGCATTTATTTGCAAGAACTCCGAAGCCCGTCCATCACAGAGGACGCGGATACGGCGCTCCCGCAGGAAACTAGCAATCCAGTTGCACAGTCTAGGAGGCAGACCAAAGGCTGGTAGCTTGGAGAGAAGCGATTTGTGCCAGACTATCGAAAGCTTTGGCGATATCAAGACTAATTGCCAGTGACTCGCCGTGCTTGTCCATAGCCTCACCCCAAAGATGGGTAACGTATGCTAGAAGATCACCCGTTGACCGTTTTGGCCTGAAGCCATATTGCCGGTCATTAATTAAGGAGTGATCCTCTAGGTGACGCATGAACTGTTTGTTAATGATGTGCTCGAAGACCTTGCACAGCACTGAGGTGACGGCTATGGGTCGATAGTTGGCTGGCTCTGAGCGATCCCCCTTCTTGGGGATCGGCTATACATTCGCCTCTTTCCAAGCCGAAGGCACTGTACCCGAGCTGTAGGACAGTCGGTACAGCCGCGTAAGCATCGGAGATAACTCCGCTGCACATTTTTGTAAGATTATATTTGAAATGCACCCCATATCATATGTATCAAATGAAAGGCTTTGCTGTCAGGAATACGAAAAAGAATAATATGAAAATAATTGTTTAAAAAAACTAAAAAACACGCTTTTAACACGTGTTTATGTAATCTTTACTCTTTTTGTATGTTTTTTAGTTTTACTATTATTTTGTCTATGACGAGATGCTGATCACAAACAATACAAAAATAGGCAATTGCACAGTAGTGTAATGTTTTACGTTGTAGGTACATATTATACGTATATCGTTTTCTTAATGAGTACTTTGCTTGTTTATTTTCAGATCACTATTAGTCCTCAGTAGAATTGGCAAACTGAATCTTAGATAGGTGTATGTAGATAATTAGAATGCCAAATTATGCCTTTGTATACAATATGTAAAAAAATATATGTAGATAAATCTCTAAAAGTATTTTAAGCATTTTTTTATATAACTTAGGTGGCAGACAAGCACACGGCCTACGTGATGGAAAGTGGTTACCTTGACCTATGAACGTGTGTAACACCAGTGGAGTCACATCCGTGTTGCTGACCCTGTAAGAACAGAGATTTTATGTACCCTCAGTGCAGAACACAAAATCAGAACAAGCCTTTGGTCTTCCCACTGACAGCACAAAAACTCCAGTGAGCTCTAGCTACCCTACTCACCACCGGGAACACAACACGAGGTTATTATAGCCGTGGTATTCTGTACGGTGGAGGTACTTCCCCAATCGGACTGCTCAATTCGGACGGAAACTATGAGACTACGATCGACAAATTCAAAAACATATTTTCAAATAATTGCGAACCGGAAGCTTTTAGATTTTATTTAGCATTATATATACAACTTTCAGTTATATTTAGAGTACATAAACGACATAATTGTAAATGAGATTATCATAAAAGTAGTTCAAAGGTTCAATACTACTGCAATTTTTCTCATGTCTATCCGTCATTATATTATTATTTCGTGGTCAACTGATATTTTTCCTCGTTAGTAAACTCTGTCATCGAACAGAAAACTTTTCTTATTAAAGTAGGGAAAAGGCTGTTGGTGAGATATTTCTATCAGTACTATTTCTTTAATATTGCAACGGCAACGAAGTAAGCAACTGTATTTTTTTATAGTTTTAATAGACGAAGTCGGTTTACAGCAAACCATTTCAACGTTATAGGTATTTTAACTATCATGCTCACTCATGTTAGTATTAAAGTTATCGGGATATTTACAATGTTGAATTGTTCTAAATTTCCGATATTTCGGCACTGTTGCAAGCACCTTAATCACGGAGGAACTGGAGTATTGGTGGTCTACCCTCTTTGTTTGTGTTTGTAACAGCGCCGAAATATCGGAAACTCAAAACAATAGAACATGGTAATTATCTCTGTAGCTTTATTACGCTTCAAAATTTTTTATTAGGTAATAAACTTTTTCCAAACTATTCATCTAATACGGACATTGCGTTTGATAAGTTCATTCGAATACTTTCAAAAATTCAGTTCAACTGACTTCAACAAAAGCTTTACGCGCATTTTTATCTGTCGATGTAAATTTGTAATTCATTTATTTTATCACTTTTCAATGCATTTTTAATGTCAGAAGTGTTGAAACTTGTTGTTGTTGTTGTTGTCGATATTTCTCTAGTATTCAAAATATTGTTCAAATTACCCACTGAAGCTACATATTGGGTTATTCTTTAACATTGAGCACTTTATACAGAACCTACGTGACAGTAACAACTACATAACTGCATCGTGTGCTATGAAAAATGGACAAAAATCTAAAACGAACAAAGTTACCGCTGCCATCACTGTACAGAATTTATTCCGTCAAACCGTGAAATTCAAACTATGACATTCAATTGTAACATCGAAAGATTGTAAAACCATTTATTGAGAACTGATGTCCGTGTATTTTTGCCTCACACTAACATCAGCTGAAGTCTTTCCTCAGTATTGTTACAAAATCCTCTTAAGGCAGTTTGAACTGTTGATGAAATTAAACCGCTTCAACATCGTATAGCGCTGACTCAGGGTGGAAAGCTTTTGCCTCTAATTTGATAAATAAAAATAGAGATTGCTTAGCATATAACTCGAGATCGGCTCTACTGATTTGACAATTTGGGGTGTTTGATGGGAAACCTCTACGTGGTGTACCCTGGGCAACGGAGATGGCTAGAGAAAAGCTCTAATGATACCTTATTGTACTGTTAATTGAGACCTGGGACGGGCGGGCTGTTATAATCGGTATGAGTTAGATATAAATTCCGCTCCTGACCAGTGGCGTTATCTGCACGAAAAAAGGGACATTTGATTTAAATAGGTATGGTATTTTTGTTTATACCACTTAGGTGGCAGGCAGACAAGAATTTTTAATATGATATCAGGTGGACCCTTGAGTCAAAGTACTTTATTTAATTAAATTTAATTAATAAGTTTAAAATTCAAGGATTTCTTTTCATTCAATTTACCATGTTTGTTAGAGAGGATTGATCCTTATGATCGACCCATCGATTGATACCATAAAAATACAGGATGTTATTTCACCCACAGTTGGTTTCTAAGCGAATTTCCAAAAATCTTAGAATGCAGTTTTGTTCCTTTTTAAAATAAAGGAATGCTTTCTTTGAGTGAAATTCGCTATCTTCAGTATTTAGAGTGCTTCTCCTCCAGGAAAGGTCGAAATCTTCCACCTTGTATATGTTAATA